>CM053623.1:88148567-88178886 GCA_028646595.1 Phalanger gymnotis | reverse complement strand
TTTTGGAGCTCTTTTGCCATTTGAGTTAGTCTATTTTTTAAGGTGTTGTTTTCTTCAGTATATTTTTCAGTATATTTTTGGGTCTCCTTTAGCAAGTCATTGACTTGTTTTTCATGGTTTTCTCTCATCCTTCTCATTTCTCTTCCCAATTTTTCCTCTACTTCTCTAACTTTCTTTTCCAAATTCTTTTTGAGCTCTCCATGGCCTGAGACCAGTTCATGTTTTTCTTGGAGGCTTTTGTTGTAGGCTCTTTGACTTTGTTGACTTCTGGCTGTTGGTTTTGGTCTTCTTTGTCACCAAAGAAGGATTCCTAAGTCTGAGACTAACTCTGGGTGCGTTTTCACTGCCTGGCCATTTTCCCAGCCAACTTACTTGACCCTTGAGTTTTTCAGCGGGGTATGACTTCTTGTAGAGTAAAGAGTTCTATGTTTCACGCTTGGGGGAATGTGCCAGCTCTGCCTCACCAGCACTCCTCTTTCCCCAAGAACCCCCAACTCTGACTGGACTTAGATCTTTAGGAGGCTCTTCACTCCTGCTCTGATCCACCACTTAATCCCTTCCACTAGGTGAGCCTGGGGCCAGAAGCAACTGCAGCTGTAGTTCTGTAGCTGCCCCACCTTCACTGCCCCCAGGGAGGTGGCCAGACTGCAAACTCCCTGTCCCCAGCAGCTTTTCCCACTAACCTACTCTGTTGTCTTTGGTGTTTGTGGGTTGAGAAGTCTGGTAACTTCTGCAGCTCACTGATTCAGGGCGCTAGGGAATGCTCCGCCCGGCTCCTGGTCTGGTTGGTCCGTGCCGCCCACACTGGGCTCTGCTCAACTTAGCTCCAGTCCCTTCTGCTCCCAGCTCTGTGCGGGATAGACCTTATCCAAAGACTATCTAGGCTGTCCTGAGCTAGAGCCCTGCTTCCCTCTGCTACCCCGTGGGTTCTGCAGTTCTAGAATTGGTTCAAAGCCATTTTTTATAGGTTTTTGGAGAGACTTGGCAGGGAGCTCACGTTAGTCCCTGCTTTCCAGCTGCCATCTTGGCTCCACCCCTGGGGAGCACTCTTAACAATGGCTACCTAGAGTCTCCACACCAGCTGTCTTCCAGTGAGCGAGAGCCCCTCAGAGAAGAACCAATGGGTCTGGGTTAGTAGAACCATGGTGGGAGGTGGGGAGTTACAATGGCTTTCCCAGAGTCCAATGCCACTCTTCCAGTTAGTGAGAGCCTCCAAAAGAAAAACTTCAACCTCTGAGTTTATATACCCTGTTCAGCGTCAAAAGGCATCACAATATGTGACTTGAACCCATGTGACCTAAAAGCTTCTGGCATCACAAAAGTAACTCAAACCCATGTAAACTAGGCTTTCCCTTGAGGTAAGGAGATCATCAAAGACTCCTGATATAATCAAAGAAACAAAGGCCGGACTCATCAAGGGCACTTGATTAAATAAGTGCTCCAAAAGAGAAACTGTAAAAAGTCCCACCTTAATTATCGTAACAGTGATCAACAGCAAGAAGGTGTATTGAGAATCAAGATGGGCTCTTAGCACTTATTCAACCAAGTGCTCTTTAAGAGTTTGGCCTTTGTTTCCTTGATTAAATTAGGAGTCCTTGATGACCTCCTTGCCTCAAGGCAAAGCCTAGTTTACATGGGTTTGAGTGACATGTTTGTGACATCAAAGGCTTTTAGACCACGTGGGTTTAAGTCGCATCTTTGGTCACATGGGTGAGTCGCGTGTGTGACTCATCTTTGACCCTGAATATGATATAAACTCAGAGGTTGGCTTTCTCTTTTGGAGTTCTGAGCCACAGCAGGAGTGGTGCATGACTCTAGGTAAGTCGTTGTTATGAGCTCCCTGGCTTTGAAGAAAACCCAGATGTTGATGCTTCTCTGGTAACTATAAATTGTGATTTCGTCAGACAGAAAACTATCTGTTGATTTGTGTTTATCTGCTCTGTTTGTATTTGCTCTGAAACTCAGGGTGCTGGCTTTTCCCCCTGAGCTGAGTGAATGATATTTGTATGTTGGATTAAATAACATTGTTAACCCCTTAATGTTGCTTTCCTTAGTAAAGCAGATCAAAAGAACCTGGGCTTGCAGTGTTCTTGTTGAGCTTGTGTTGGTTTTTCACCCCCACAGCAGCTGCGAGCAGAATTGTTGAAACAGAAGGGTACTGTTGCTGTATTACAGAATATATGGAAGGGAGTAAGGTGTAAGAAGGGCAGCTAGGTGGCACAGGGGGTAGAGCACTGGGCCCAGAATCAGGAAGACCTGAGTTCAAAATTGGTCTCAGGCACTTACTACCTCTGTGACCCTGGGCAAGTCACTTAGCCCTGTTTGCCTCAGTTTCCTCATATATAAAATGAGCTAGAGAAGAAAATGGCAAACCACTCTAGTATCTCTGACAACCCCCCTTAAAAAAAGGTCACAAAGAATCAGACATGATTGGAAACAACCGAACAGCAAGGTATAAGAAGGCTCCAGGTTTTGAAAGGCTTTTAAAGTTAAGCAAAGGACTTCATATGTGTTCCTGAAGGTAAATATGGAGTAGAGGGGATGACATGGCCAGACTTGAGCTTTAGGAACATCAACTTGATAACTTAGTGGAGGATAGACTGGAGTAAGGATAGACTTAAATAAGGGAGACCAACTAGTAGTCTATTACAGTGGTCCAGAATTTGTCAAGGGGAGCAGAGGAGAGAAGAGACTTGGAAGAGTATGACTGAGCTATTTAAGGATGAACGTATAGGAATAGATAGCAAGATAAACAGGGTTTTGCCTCACAATTAATGAATCTTTATCACAGGCATTAGGAAAGCAAATTATAAGAATTGGCCAACCATAGAACCATCAATGTGGAGAAGCTTGTAGATTGAATTTGTATAAAAGTACACCCGAGTTTTTCAAAAATCTACAAACTGCAAGCACCTATTAATAAAGGTCTTTAAATAAAAAGAAAGAATTTGCCAGTCATAGAGCCATCAATGTGGAGAAGCTTGTAGATTGAATTGGTCCTAAGATCCTATTTAGAAATATGGTATGAAGGTTTCTCAGTCTATGGTGTCTCCCTGGTGGAGCAGAAAATTGTAGGGTGGATGGTAATGACCCTTGGTATCCTGAACACATGGATCCCTATATATTTATCAGAAGGGTGCTAAGTTCTATAGTTAATGAGGCTTCTAATCCTAGACAGTGCAGTATCCAGGCAGACCTGGAAAAGGAGTATCATATCAGAGACAGCTAGGTGGGTGTAGTGATGCTGGGGCTGGGGTCAGGAAGACTTGAGTTCAAATCCAGCCTCCGACACTTACTAAATTGTGGCCCTGGGAAAGTCCTCAACTGTACAATCAATATCATAATAGTACCTACCTTACAGCGTTGTTGGGAAGATCAAATAAGATAATATTTTTAAAACCATCTAATACAGTGCCTGGCACATAGTAGGCACTCAATAAATGATTGTTCTCTTGTTTTCTGCTAGCACGCTAGGATGATAAATATGGTAGAATGTGGTTGTAGGATGGGCTGTAGAAGTGAAAAAACCAAAATATAGGCTTTGGGTTGATAAGCAACTGCAAGCAATAATCAAAATGTCCTTTTAGTTTTAAGGGGGCAAGGCAAGAAAGAATCTATTACCACAAGGTTAGGCAGGATTGAGAACCTTTGGTCTAAGGTCCTGTTACCTCTTTTAATGAGCCACAGGGCATCTGGAAGAGAAACCTCAACTAGGAACATACTTCAAAACATTATGTTTCCAAATTCTCCTGGTAATTCTGGGGAAAGTTAATTTTATGAATCCTTTATTGGTTTAGACCTGCCAAGGGAGCATGCCTAAATAATTTACCTCCTGTTTTATTGAGTTCCCATTCTGTATCTTCCAATCTTTCCGTCTTAGGTCAAGCTGCATGCACAAAGCAAGTCCTCATTCTGTTGTCAAAGATCCACATGGGCAAAGAAGAGGGAGAAGAAAACCTAAGTTAAAACAGTGGGTTAGAAAAACAGGCAGAAAATAGAAACATTAAGGACAAGGCACAGGACCAGAAGAAAAAGCAAAGGAATGAGTTAGGATTAAAAAAGTTAGGAAGAAAAAGTAAACTGAAACTAAAACTGAAAGTAAATTTAGAACTCAATGCGATACTCTCATTTTATGAATGAGTTAACTGAGGCCCAAAGAGTTTTGCTTAGCTCAAGGTAATATAGCAAGCTAATGGCAAAGGTAAGACTGGAGCCCATTTCTCCTGAGTCCTTGTCACCTAAAACACATTGCCATATGAGGCACTCTCATATGTTAGATCCAGAAGTAATCTTGATAACTGGCACAGCATTTACTTGGGTGTACCAGTATTCATGGATGAGACAATCTAGGAAAATGCATTTGCCTTGAAAGGGGGACTGAGCAAATTGGCAGTTAGAGGCATATCTTGAAACCTTTCTTTTCTAAAGATCAGGCACAGCTCAGAGAGTTGGTTAAGCTGCAGATTTGCATTGGCCCAGTGGCTGACAGAGAAATATTGTTTCTTGTCTTTTATGCTCTTTTATTGGCAAGGGGAAAATAAAGAAAACAAATATTCAGGGCCTGTCACAAATTTCAAACAATCAACCAGTTAACATTTATTAAGTAGATATTCTGTGCCAGGCACTGTGCTCGGTGCTTAGATACAGCAAGAGGCAAAAAACAATCCTTGTCGTCAAGGAACTTATCTTCTCACGGAGGAGACACTAGCTAACAAATATGTACAAACAAGCTATAATCAGGAAAAATAAGAAAAGTTAACAGAGGGAAGGCACTAGAATTAGGAGGGTTTAGGAAAGGCTTCCTGTAGAGGATGGGATTTTAGTTGGGACTTAAAGGCAGACAGAGTACTCAGAGAGGAGGGCTGGTCTCATCAAACCTCAAGACAATTACTCTCAAATATTAGCTAGAGGATTGTCTTAAATAATACCCTTTTAGGATTAATAGGTTTTAGGAGAATTGTGGTAATGCATATTGAGTTTTGGTACTGTTCCCAGACCTAATGAAGTGCTAATATAGCATATTTTCCTTTCTTAACAGGACATAGACCACCTTTCTTTCCTTAGAAGTCTTAAAAGACTTACCATTTCTTTGCCTTTATTCTAATTTTTCTGTGAAAGATTTCGTAACCCTTCTTTGGAGATTGAGGAAAATTCCCAAAACATCATAAAAACACTTTATATAGTACTTTTATTTCATGCCCAGGGGTCACATCTCCACTTTGACACTCAATGTAAACCACAGAGAAATTAACAATTTCCGAGCCCCTTTCCACTTCTATGCACAGCTGTATGTCTTTTGAATCAGGCATACCCAAGATCCAATACTTCTCGGGAATGAAGTTGAGTAAGACAAATATTCAGCTCCCTGCTGGTCTTCCTGTTTGTCCCAGTCCCTTGTATTTTGGTACTCTGCACACCCTCTGGCACCAGTCTGAATTGTTTCATTTTATATTTTTTCTCTCTTGATGTCAATTCAATAAATAAAATAAACTAAGCGAAATATGATAAATATGCATAAAATCAAAGGAGTTTGAGAAAAGCTGACAACTAATGAAATTTTAAAAAACTTTAAAAGAGTTATGGAAGTGAAGCTATGATGAAAGATAGGCAGCCCAAAGTCTTAGTCAGGTTTGCTTTGGGTTCCTCTCCCCTTGTCAATTTCAAATATCAGAAAAAAAAATGTGGAAATTATGTATTCTTTGCTCCCATGAGTACAGAGACACTGTTTTTAGTTATTTTTAATTTCCGACCATGGACACAGAGGATTCCTTCCTTTTTTTCCATTCCTTTACTAAATCTCCTATAATCCCATTCCTGCTTATTTATCACTTAGACCTTTAATGTAGTTGTATTCAAGATAGTACTTGAAGAAAATGTGTCTTAATGGATTTAGCTAGTAATTAAAATTTGTCACAATATATTTTGATTATTGATGTGATTGGGAACAAAATTCAGCCTCCAAATCACCCAAAAAGTTGGAAAAGAAAAAAAATAATATATGCCCTTATCTGTAGAACCGGGAAATGAAGGAAGGAATTACAGAAGAAATGAAAGGATAACAGAGGAATGGAGTTTTTTTACATAACTTATCCTTAATTAACATTGTAGATGCATGTTTTCCTGAAAAGTTGCCTAAAGTGTGAATATCTATTAAATCACATTTTCCTATTGATTTTCGTTATAATCTCGGAGACATGTTTCTATAGAAAAAAACAACTTGATTCCCAAACACAATTTAAAACAACTCAAGAGTTCCCAAATCCACATCGAGGTAGGATTTTTGAATAATAAAGAGTATCAGTTTGAATTAAAGGAGGTATATACTTTATCCAGGCTTAAGTTAAACAACAATTGACAATTCCAAAGGTTTAATGAGAAGGCACCACTTTTTTTTTTTTTTAGCTATTTTTAGTTCTTTGAATCACTCTCTAATTGAGTATCTCAGAAAAATAGAATAATGGAATGTTAGATGTTGAAGTGGAAGGAAACAAACATTTAACATTTGTTTTAAATATACTATGTATCAGATACTAGGCTAAGTACTTTATAACTATTATTTTATTCTCACAAAAATTCTATGAGGAGGTACTATTATCTCTACTTTGCAGCTGAGGAAAATGAATTTAAGTGACTTTTGCAGGTTCATACAGCTAATAAGTGTCTGAGGCTGTATTTGAACTCAAGTCTTCCTGATTCCAGGCTCAACACTCTTATCGACTGTGAAACCTAGCCATCTCTAGAGAACATTTGGACCAATCCCTTAATTTTTGCAAAGAAAGAAACTGAACCCTAGAGATGTTGTGACTTGTTCAGGGTCATATAGTTATAGTGGCAAAACTAGAGCTAGACCTTAGATCTCCTGAATTCAGTTTTGGGATTGTTTCTGCTTTACCATGATCTGAAAAATTATTCCCAATGCAGGTCGGTATTTATTCTTAGCTTTACATGGGACAAAAGAAAGAGGTATAGGAATTATGATTCCATTGGCATAGGGAGCTCCCAGGTGAGGAAACGTTTTCTGCCAATGCAGGTCACCACTCTCTCTCCAACAGTTTTAGAGAGTTGCTAAAAGAATGAGAGCTCAGGGTTACATAGCCAATTTGTGCAAGAGTCTTGCTATCTATTCTTTCTACTTCTTGCCAAAATAAATAAACCCCAATAATGATTACATAATTGAGTGGAAAAGGTGTTGATTCCCTCACTTAACTATACCTATAGGAAGCCTAGTTTCATTATGTGCCTTTCTCCCCCATTTTCCAGCTGTCTTCTCCTATTAGCATGTGAGCCACATTACGCTAGGGATTATTTTGCTTGCTTGTTTTTAAATCCCCAGCAATCAGCACAGTGCCTGGCACATAGTGAGTGCCTCTTTGACGATCTGTCCCTATCAGTCTATCATACATCAAGTATATGTATCTTATACTTATTAATGTACAGCTTATCTCTCCCAATAGAATACAAGCTCTTTGAGGGTAATCATTATTTCATTTCGGTTTTTTTATCCTCAATGCCTAGCATATGGTAGCCATTTAATAAATGATTGTTGGTTAATTAATAAACAATAAGCTGCCTACGGAAGCTTAGCTTAATTAGAATCAGAGTCCATAGTGGAATGGCTCGACAATCCAACACCTGTGAAGTGTTAAGTTAACATCATAACATGCCAGCTGGTTTGTATGGTGGGCATAGATGTTTCTTTAAAAAATATGCCTACTCATAATTTTTAATTTCTATTCTTTTTATTTTTTAATTACTGCCATAGACAACTACTTATCAGGCAAGCTCCTCTTATCAGAACCTCTTCTGAGTGGTTGCTAATTGATTCAGGGTTTCTGAAAAGGTACTTTTGCTCAGAGAGGAATACTTTGCCTGATTATCTGCTTCTGTGGTGAGAAAACAGACTAGCAAGACATCTATCTGTAAATGCAAGCTGAATTACTGTCACAATGTATTTGTGTATATTAAATGTGTAGAAGAGAAATTACAAGTGGCCATTTTTCCATTATTTCTCTAACAATGCTGGATTCCATCCAGGTAATGTGAATCTATAATCTTGGACAATTACATCTGCTCTTAAGGTTTTACCATTTAGGGTCACCCTAGAGAAGCTGTTACATGAATTGCTGGCAACTATTCTTCTACCAAAAACTTTCCTATCCTTTATGGGCTCTTTTTGCTAGTGCCAGAAGTATGTCTATTGAGTTAGGCTGACAAAGCAGATGATGGATTATTGTAAATTTTTTGAAACAAGAAGTAATGAGGGTGGGAGGGAGTAGGCACCTAACCAGAGTCCTATTACAACCCTTTCTCACTAATAGAGAAGTTTCCTACAGAGTGGAGATAGGTATGGTAGTTCTCTTTCCTAAATTCACTAACATGGAAAAAAAGGAGAATATTTTACAGTGACAGAATATGACAAAAGATGCCCAGAAGCCATGATGTTGGTCACTATTGATGCTCAAATAGTGCCTAAGGCTTTACTGAATATGTTTTTCATTTGGGATTATCCTCAGTTGGGATTGTAGACAAGGATAAGAATTTCTTTTCAGAGATCATGCAATGCCTCTGGAAATGTAGGTTGATGACACTTGCAAAATCTACTGTTCATTACCCTCAATGCAATAGATTGGGAGAAATGATTTAATGCAGCTCTGAAGAGAATGATTGTGACATATATCTTGGGATGGTGTTACCTTGATTTGTGTTTAAATGTAAAGAGAGAAGCGCATTAGGATGATAGAAAGTGGAGATTTAGAGTTGGAAGAGGTGTTGGGACCAGCAGTAGGGCCTCACAGGTGTGTCATCTGACACCAGGAAGGTGATTTAAAACTCTTGTAAGCTCTTGGGCTTCTCTAGTAATCCTTGATCCCAAATCAAATTAAGAAACTGAAATCCTTGATCTTCAAAATTAGATTTTAAGTTCTATAACCTAATTTGACAAATATCCAGAATGGATAGTATTGATTATTGGGAACTCTGATGATTATAATAATCATTGACTTTAATATATTTCTATATATTTCTATTTATATAATACATGCTTATATGTATGTATTTGGTAAATGGCATTGTACAGGAAATCTAAGGCAAAATATTTGAGTAGAGAATATGCATTAAATTAATGATTAATATATTAAATTTTACATTTCAAATTAATCTTGCTGAAGATTTATAGCATCTTTTGAAAAATAAATAACAATACTAGTAAACATTTTTGCTTATTATTTTAGTAAAGAATTTTATATTTGCTTAAAAAGTCTAGTTAGTAGAGCTGTGATCTCTCTCTCCCTCTCTCTCTCTCTTCCTCTCCCTCTCCCCTGCTCAATTTTATATGCCCGCTGAATTTTTAGTTCTTTGAACCATGAGTCCATAACCAAGGCATCATAACCCACCTTTAGTAGCTCACCTTAACTGTACTCTTCCTAGGGAGGAATAAACAACCTATTAGGGACTGTCCTTATAAAGCCAAACGTATGAAACGCTGATATGTGTTGCAGTATGCAGGCTGGTTTGTGGCATTCGTGATACAAGATGGGATGAAATAGTTTAATGATGAATACCTTAGAACTTTGTATTTCTTTAAATTTTGTTACAATTAGGTTCCATTTCATTTATTTATCTTAAAATACATTTCATTGAGGCCATTTATCTTTATATCAAAATTGTTTTTGGGCCTCCTCCTTAATATTAAGCCTTCTTTTGCAATTAAGATATACAATTAAACAAAGATACATGGTACATTTATCAGGTTTAATTATATATTCAATAATCTGCCCTCACAGTCCTCTACTTTTCTGACACAAAGTGGAAAGTATCTTTTATTATTTGATCTCCTGGACTATCATTGGTTTTTTAGTTAGCTTCGTTTTAATGATCTTTTTTGTTTGCATTGTTGTAGTCATGTGTTTTCTTTTGATTCTGCTTATTTCACTTTATACCAATTCGTGCAAATCTTTTCATATTTTTCTAAGTCCCTCAGTCATTACTTCTTATAATGTGATAATATTCTATTACATTCATATGCCATGGTACTTTTTTTCACTCGTTCCACAAGCTGATGGACATTCACTTTATTTCTGGTTCTTTGCTACCATTTAGTCAATAACTATGTATTGAACACCTACTATCTGCCAGGCATTGTACTAGGTGCTGGGGATAAAAAAGAGGCAAAAACAGTTCCTTCTCTCAAGGAGCTCGCGACACAATGGGAATACTGTGATGTGTGGATTTTGGTATGCATTCGACCATTATTTTTAACTGATTAACTTGGACTTATATACCTGCTAGTGGAACTCTGGGTCAAAAGCTATAAATGGTTTGTTCACTTTTCTTGCATAATACCAGAGTGTGTTTAAGAGTGGTTGGACCAATTCATGGCTCTATTAACAGTATATTAGTGTTCATTTTTCCTATTTGTTGGCCTCTTTACTGATTTCCAGGTGAAACTTTTTTTACTATTATGTGTATTTTCAAATTGTCATAGTTTTCAGTGCTTTTGAAAGCTGTATATCCTCTGCTCACTTATCTGTTAGGATATGGTCCAGTGTTGTGTGTTGGTATAAATTCCTTACATATCTTGGATGTCAGAAATTAATCAGAGAAAATTGAGGAAAATATCTTACCTGTTCAACAGCTTTCCTTCTCATTTGATTTTTATTGAATTTGGCCATGAAAAATGTTTTTAATTTTATGGAAGCAAAATCATCTATTTTGCCCTTTATGATCTCCTCTGTTTAAGAAATTATCCCTTAGCCAAAGTTGTGAAACTTATTGCCTTCTATTCTTTTTTTTTTTTAAGATTTCTCATTTTATATTTAGGCACATCTCCATTTTGTTTATTCTGGAATATGGTCTAAGATGTTGTTCTAAACCTAATTTCCACCCAATTGCTTTCCCATTTTCCCAACAGTTTTTGTAAGAAAAAAGGGAGTCCTTTCCCTAGTACTTTGTGTTATTGGTTTTATCAAACACTGAATTACTGTTTTCAGTTGCTTCTGTTTCTGCTTATCCAGTCTCTTTCATTGATCTGCTTTTCTTTTTCAAATGAGTACTAAATCATATTTGATGACTACTGCTTTATAAAATGATTTGAGGTCTGGTAAGGCTATATTCCCCTCATATATACTTATTTCTCATTATTTCCCTTGAGATTCCAGAACTTTTGTTCCTCTAATTGTGTTTTGTTATTGTGTTGTCTAGTTCAATAAATATAGCAATCAATCAGTGAGAATTTATCGAATTCTTACTATGTATGGGTTTGTGTGCTGGGTGCTAGGCACACAAAGACAAAAATGATAGATATGAATAAATCCAGAAACAAATATTTATTTAGTACCAACTTTGTGCAAGGTCTTGATATGGAGGGCGCAATGAAATATAAGGCTTGGAGGTTTCATTTCATTCATCTAAGTTGTCATGGAGGTTTCATTCCAATTAGGGAGATAAAACATAAATAAAAAAAACCTAAATGGGTAAAGTATTTTAATATTCTTTTATATTGCTACTTTTTGTGAACTTCTGCCTGCATCCTTGCTGTTTGCCATGCTCCAGCAGCCTTAGTTCAGCTACGTCTTGGTCATTTCTGTACCACTGCAGCCATTGCCTGGTACTAACAACTATTGGGACTCTTAAGTAGGCCTAGGCAATGTGGTCCATTTGGTGCTATACTAGGAGGAAATTTTTTTCTTTACATAAAACTATACCTCTAAAGTAACAAGAATCATCAATTATGTAGAGTTTTAGACTTCTAAGCAGGAAACAACTGAATTTGAATACTGTCTCCTGCAATTAAGTAATGACATGGCACTTAATGTTGTTGAGCTTTAGTTTCCTCATCCCTAAAATGGGATCAATAATACTTTTATTAACAACCTTACAGGGTTATTTGGAATGTCAAATTTATGCAAAGTCCTATACAAATTTTAATTTGATATACAGGATGTCCCAGAAGTTTGGTGAAGTTTCTGCAGAATTTTGTCTTTTCTTCAGTCTTTGCCAAGACTTCTGGGATACCCTATATACAAATGTCAACTATCGTAATCAACACCATCACCATTCAATGATTTTACTTTGTGGATGGCTTCTTTTTGTCCCCACTCTGGTGTTTAATTATATAGCTTACAAATATAACATTACATGATTGTCAAGCTGGTTTTCTACAGTAATTCCACAAAATATACAAGCTTCTGATGTGACTGCATGCTGGATATATTCATTCAACGTTGTAAAATAATCATCAATCATTTCGATAGAGTCTATTACAGCCTGTTAATGTGGATCCTGGATGCAGCCCTGAATCAACAAAAGGGTATCTTCTAGATAAGATAAGCTCCATCAGGTTTTAATGAAACTTAATCTTCCTCTTGGTTTGCTAGTTATGACCCATTTTCCAGCCATTTCTTCTCATATCATAAAATTATATCAGCTTATTGTTTAGGGTTCTCAGCCAAACCTTAAATTTTAGAATTACAGAATCTTAGAGTTTGAAAGGACCTTATGATAGAACTGTAACTATGGCAGTAGATTAAGGGCTTTGCCCCAGGCCACCAAAATTTAGGAGACACTAATAGGACACCTATCTCTTTTGTAGTCTACACATAGCTTAGCACCCAATTAGCAAGAATAACTAGTTAAAATAGGAAGCTAACAGATGATGAGCTTCCTTTCCCACCATGGGAAATAGTTTTTCTAAAAAGCTAGCCCTGTACTTGTCCCTCTTAGCGGTGACCTCCCTAGCAACAGCCCTGTGTACTTCCTGGGGCTTTTAATACAGACAGAGTGTAGTCCATGAGTCTCCTTGTATGATTGTAGATTGATGGATTTAGATCTGGGAAGATCCTCAGATGACTTCTAGTTCAACTTTCTCATTTTACAGATGAAGAAACTGAGGCCCAGGGGAGTTAAGTGACTTGCCCAAGACAACAAGGACTGTCACTTGCATAGGCTAACTGTCAGCAGTTCCTTCATTTATTCATCAAATCATGTTATTTCTAGCCTTTTCTAGCCTAACACAAAGGACAGGGGACTAAATTAATATTAATTCAGGCTAGGATACGATTAGCTTTTAACAGTAATTATGTCACACTGTTGCTCATGATGAAAACCCCTATGTTCTTTCTTCATGAACTGCTATCAACCACGACTCTCCAACCTGCCTTTGTGCAATCAATTTTTGAATCTAAAAGGAGGACTTTACAATTATCTGTTACATTTCTTCTTCTTGGTTTGTGTTCCTTGTTCTAGACTGCAGAAATCTTGATTTGTCATTCATTGTATGAGTTATCCCTCTTAGCTTTGGGTCATCTTCAATTTGACAAGGATGTTGTCTATATCTTTATCTAAACTAATGATAACAATGTTGAAGAAGATAAGGCCAAACCTTAGAAAATATCACTGGAGGTGGAGCCAAGATGGTAGAGTAAAAGCAGGGACCTGCTTGATCTCATGATTGAATCTCCTGATTGAGCAACTGAACAGAGCGGGAGTGCAAAGATCTCTTTGCTATTGCTGAGGCTTGATTCTTTTGCTTTGCCCTGCTTGGATCTGGGTCACAGTCCTAGGTGGCGGTCCTGGAATGAGAAGAAGCGCTGGTGTGGAAGACCTTGTGGTGGCTGTGGAGAGAGAATCCTCACAGTTCCAAGGCAGAAAAGAGTGCTGTGGTCACTCACAGACCAGCATACAGGCCAGGAGAGGAGTAAACACCTCTCCTTTGGTCATATCACCTTAGAAGAACTAAAAATTTACAGGTTCCTAGAAATAGCTCTGACAACAGCTGTGCAAAACCCCTGAAACTTGAGACAGAGCACACTCCACTCTGGAAGCAGAGTTCTACCTTGACAAAGAGCTCAAAAGTCAAGTAATTGGCTGGGGAAATGAGCAAACAGCATAAAAACATCAGACGATAGAATCTTACTTTGATGACAAAGAAGATCAAACAATACAAACAGAAGATGACAACAAAGTCAAAGCTCCTACATCCAAAGCCTCCAAGAAAAATATGAATTGGTTGCAGGCCATGGAAGAGCTCAAAAAGGATTTTGAAAACATCACTGGAGATCTCCCTTCAAGTTCATTTATTGATTCAAATATCATTTAATATAGTGCTCTATATGTTCAAAACACTGTCCAAGATTTTAGGGGAGCTACAAAGATGAATAAGAAATTGTTTCTCTCCTTGATTTCATCGATTAATACTCTTTCCATAGTGTGTTTCAACCAATTCTGAATCAATCTGAAAGATTCGTCCTGCAATTCTCTGTCTTGTTTATAAAGATGCTATGAAATGCTTCATTAAATGTTTTGCTGAAAGCCTGACACACTGTGTGTAGCATTTTCCTGATTTAGTAAACCCATCAAAAATAGAAAATTTGTCAGACAGAAGTTATACCAGTTAATAAACAGCAATATGATGTAGTGGGAGAATTCTGATTATGGTGACTTAGGTCCTGGTCCCAGTTTTGCCAGTGACTATCTGTGTGACTCCAGGCAAATCACTCTGCTTACAGCCTTTCTGGGTAAGTAGTTACTCTGGACTTTTTTTTTCTTAGAGTCAATGGCTGTTACTATCAATCTCTCAGAAAGCAGAGAATACAGCACTCAGGCTGAAGACCTAGTCTTTTTTTTGTTCTCCAGCTTCTAGTATCTTTCTCTCTAATTCTACTTTAATCTACTCAACTCTGAATTAACCTTGTATGTTCTGATTTATGTCTATGTTGTCTCCTCAAATTGAATAGAAGCTCTTTGAGGTTAGGGGCAGTTTTTGCTATTTCTTTGTATTTCCAGTGCATAGTAAAATGTCTGGCATGCAGCAGGTGCTTAATCAATGTTTATTAATTGACTAAAATCTAAATCTATCAATATTCCTGCGCTCCTCAAATTGAATAGAGTGTTCCAGATATTATCTGAGCAGCACATTGACTAGGTCACACCCTTATCAGCACAGGGTGCTGGTTTTCTGGATTGCTGGTTTTTCATTCTATGCTTTTCCTGCCAGCATGAACCTGTAGTTCACCATAGTTTCATTTATTATAGAGTTCATATTTGTATATTGCTTTACAGTTTGCAAAATGTTAGAAACACAGTAACTCATTTATTCTTCACAATAACCCTTGCGAGAAGGATATTGTTTTATAGATTAAGAAACTGAATCAAAGGGCACATAACTAATTTGCAACAAAGCTGGGACTCATTATCAGGGCTTTGGACTTAATATCCAAGCAAAAATCTCTGACAGGATGGCAAAAACTTTAGCAGACAAGTAGACACACACACACACATACATACACCCACATACATGCATACAAAATATATGGACTGGACCTGTGATTTTGTTGGCATAGGGAAATCCAGGTAAGGAAATGCCACCACTGCAAGTTGGCACCTTTCCTACAACTTATAGCTTTGGACCATTGACATGACTTGCCTGGGACCACATAGCCAAGCATGTGCCTAGTTTCAAAGCCAGCTTCCCATCCACTCTACCATAACGTACTATGATTTTTGCAGTTTAAATTCTGCTCGCTATCCTAAAGCCAGAGAACTTGAGAAAATTGGTATGTCTCAGCATGATATGTTTGCAACCCAGTGCTGTATAGTGTGAATTCTCCTCCCCGTGCCATCACAGTCATGGAATGCACTGTCATTTGAAGCTCATGACTGTGGCCCTGAAATGTTCTTCTACACTATCACTTATTCAGTCTGTGCATGATCCGTCCCTTCCCTCGGAGTCTATCCAGGGTGATTGCCATCAAAATTGCATACACAGATTAGCAGTTTAACTTGCCCTACTGCGGTAGTAGACATCTTAATTGTCTATAATTAAAAAGCTGGATTTGGTACAGGACATATAGGAAGTGTTTATTTGACAACTCTGTAAGATAAGCCCTCCCATCCTGGAGGTGTCCCAGCCTGCTGGATATGGATGTCATCACACCCAGCGAAATGTGTAAAGTCAAGTGGTTATTGGCAAGTTGCCTGCTTATAGTATCTAATTATACTGTTAATGTTTCCAGGGTTTATTGAGGGCCAATAATTGCCCTGCACCAAACAGTTGAGATTAGCTTGGTTCCAGATTGGTTCAGTCCACCTGCTCTTATAACCTATGGGGAAAATGTGAGGAATGTTGCCCAAATATTTGAATAATTCTGACCAAAAATGTGATACTTAGGGTAAGTGTGTGTGCGTGTGCATGTGCGTGTGTGCGTGTGTGTGTGTGTGTATGTGTGTGTGTGTGTATGTACTGTATGCAATTAAAATTTTATTTTGGACTGGGCATTCTAGAATAGTTAGGTTATTGTTTGTATTCTTCAATTAAACTCAATTCAACAAACATTTATTAAGTGTTTATTTGAAAGAGGCAGCTAGATAGCACAGTGGATAGAATGATAGATTTGGAGTCAGGGAAACCTGAGTTCAAATGTGACTTCAGACATTTATTAGCTGGGTGACCCTGGAATAGTCACTTGACTTCTCTCAGCCTCAATTTCCTCTTCAGAAAAATTGGGCAAAAAATAACAGCATTCACCTCAAAGGTGTATTGTAATAAAATAAGGTGTTATTTATAACATATAAATGATAAATATGTAACAATTATAAACATATGCAATATATAATATATAGATAGTGCTTTCCAAATCTTAAGGTGTTTAATAATAATAATAATAAATATTATTATTTGCCTACTATCTGTAAGTTTGGGTGCTGGAGGTACAAAGAAAAAACTATATATTATATATAGTACATAACTATATATAAACTATATAACTATAAAAAAGTTATATATGTTACATGTTATAGAAACATATATATATTCATATATATAATATACATATCTGATTCTGCTAATTTCATTCTTTATCAGTTTATAAAATCTTTAAAATTTAATTTGACTTTTGTTTTCAAATTATTTTCTTATATGTTTCAGATAACTAAAAACTTGGAGAAGTGGTATTTAGATATTGAAATGTTTGTGTTATGGCAGTTCCCCTAAATTACTACTTTTCCTACACTTTAATGACAAGTTTATGAGCTCTATGATAACATTTAATCAGTAATGGTATGCTGAGAGGTTTAAACTGGTAAAGAATTTTTTTTAAACAGTAAAGAATGATAACATGGGCATAAACATCATAGCCCTGAAACACAGAGGTCTTAAGTTGGTAAATAATTTATTATTAAACAATGCACTTACAACTGTCACAGGATAGTGATGCGTCTAGTAGCTGATGTTTTATTGTCCCACACGATTCAAGTAATTTTCAATTTTCAAGTAATTGTAGAGTGGACTGACCATGTCAATAGGTTATAAATTGATTAGTAATTTGAAATTTTCAGGCAACTTTATCTGCCTCCAATTCTGACATGAGCCGAAATATTTATTTTCAGTTCGCAGATAAGTTTGCCTTAATTTCAGAGTTGCAGAATCTCCATAAAATAAATTAAAAGGCAATATGACTTGCTCTTGATGTCATTTTTCTAATCATCAAGGAAGTTTTTCTCTTCTTTTCAGGTATTTGGTGTAAGGGCTGCTCATCCACCTTAAGTGTCTACTTGCTATTTAACTCCTACCTGTGGCTCCAAGAAACTGTAGCATGTGCAGTGGTCAAACACTTGTAAAACTGTCTCTGCAGATGGGCTAAACCAGGTTGAAGGTAACTGACAGGCCTTAACCTCCTGGGTGAGTTAGAGCGACGTCTGCTCCAAGCATGTGAAACTTACCCTGGCAGAGGGTGGAAGAGAATAACTTGTTCCAGCGGCCATGTCTCAGGTGCTTTAGAGTAGAGTCATCCTGACTTTTGTGTTGCCACTGGACTTCGATGACTCTGGAAGAGAGTGAATGATGACTTTGTGCAGTTAAATCCAATTCATGAGCAAGACAAGACATCATGCCTAGATGTCACTTTGAACAACATTTGGCTGCTCTGTGTTTACTGGTCAATCACCTGAATCTACATATAAATTGCTTTCCTTTCCAAGTGCTTCCAGGGTCTCTGGAATCCTGCCCCCCCCACACTCTTTACCTTTCCTCCCCCATTCATAGGTCCTAGGAGATGGGGTTCAAATTAGGAGATCAAATATAAAGAAAATGGCCAGGGCAGGTTCATATCCAGATGTCTATTGAAGTTGAAATCTAAGGACTAAGACAGATGGAAAAAAACGACGACTGAAGAGAGATTATTTGGAAGCCACAATGAAGGGGATGGCCAAGAGTGATCATGTGCATGTATGTTTCAGTGTGATTCCCCAAGCTTTGGTCTTTCATTGTGGCCGCTTTGTCTCCAATTCCATGTAAGGCTGATGTGCAGTTGAAGTCATTGGTAGAACTTGCTGAGCCTTTTTTTTTTTTAAATTTAGCATCCACTCATGGACTGTGAATCTATGCAAAGGCAGGAGTATGTGTGTAAATGATTAATAATCTGCTGTCTGGGAAAAATAAATATACATAGTACACATTTTTGAGTTTAGTCGGCATTACCAACGTTTTCTTCATCACTTTCTTAAGTCTAGACAAGCAACAAAACAATCAAGTCCTAATTTGTAGTGTTAGTAGATTTCTGAGGTATAAATGTTCACTCTCCAAATTTAACAATTGGATGCTGGTAGGAACCAATTCTAGCGCACCACTGTAAAGTCCTTTTCCAGAGACCTCTTGGTCTTAAAGGGATCACATGCTTTGTCTGGGGCAGCTAGGTGGTATAGTGGATAGAGCCTGGGCTTGGAGTCAGGAAGACCTGAATTCAAATCCAGCCTCAGACACTTAATAGCTGTGTGACTTTGGGCAAGTCAGTAAATCCAATTTGCTTCAGTTTCCTCATCTGTAAAATGAGCTATAGAAGAAAATGACAAAACCATCCCCGTATCTTTGCTAAGAAAACCCCAAATAGGGTCACGAAGAGTTAGACATGACTGAAAAATGACTGAACAACAAATGCTTTTACTGTAGAAAATTTGAAAATATTTAAATATAATGTAGCATATTTTTTATTTATGCAGGAATATATCTATACTTGGCAGACGAGGAATAAAGACTACAATGCCGAATGGATCTGGGGGCATGGAGCCGTGGAGAGATCAAGCCAATGGCAGACAATAAACAATGGTAGGAACTGGGAATTGGGGATGGCATGAAGCAGAACAGGTAGTGGGGAGCGGGCTTTCTGGGGATTCCATAACTATACAGATTTTTTTTTTTGGCAGGTTTACTCTCTAGGCAAAGAAATACCTGCATAAGTGACTTAATTTCATTCCCCAAGCATTTAGCGAAGTGAAGCTGTTGGACAAAAAACTTCACTGGTATGATGAAAAGCTACTATTTTTGTGCATGTGAATGACTAGGTTTGTGGGAGAAAGTTGAGTGCCTGGTAAACACTGTGCATAGTAAGGGGCTAAACATAAATCTATGAGCAATTTGAGCTCCACTGAATGCCAAGTGACTTGGAAAAATGGCAGTTTTGGTGGAGGAGGCAGTTTCAATATCATATTTCTGATTTCAGCAAATATGCCCCTGTGAAAATTGTTACCATGGTAAAGATATCCTAAAAAGGGGAATGTTAAAGGAATTAGGCACAGATCATTACAATTGTGTAGAGCAGAGTACTCCTTTCAATTTTATGTAGAGGAATCCAAACACTCTGGAGCTTCTCTGTAATGCTCTTTCCCTTAGACTGCCAGAAGGCAGCTCTGCCTTTGGGCCCATCAAAGGCTCTGTGTGTGTGTGTGTGTGTGTGTGTATGGAGTGGTTACTTGTTCAAATGTCTGATGAACCCTATTAGGTCAGTTTCAGAAGGCCTGGGTTCTAGTCCTGGCTCTTCTACCACCTAGAGATCTTGAGCAAGTCTCTTAAAGTAGTCTGCATCTCAGGTTCTTCATGTGTAAAAGGGGAATAGTAATATCCCTTCTTTGTATCCCCAGCATTTAGCACAGTGCCTAGCACATACTAGGAACTTAATAAATATTTATTGACTGACTGCTACATAAGTTATTATTTAGTCTGGGGACAATGAAAATGAAATTAGGTCAGTGAAAATGCCTTTTAAAGAGAACTATAAAGAACTGTACAAACATAAAGCTTTACCGTCATTGATAGTAGTCAGGAGGTCATTCATTCATTCTCATTTATCAGTACAAATGACAAGTTGTCTGTTATAGAGGCCTTAATTTTTAACTCAGTGGTTGAATGCCTGGGTGGTCTCCTTCTGCAAATCAAGGGAGAACATTAGAGTTCACAGGCCCCTGAAAATTAAATAACTACAACAGAGATAGCTGTATCTGCTACCTTCTAAACTGCCCTATTGGAAGATAGTTCATATATAAAAAGTACATAGAAATGTATACATCTAAACCTGGTATATGTTCATCGAAACCTCAACTAGGAGGAAAGAACTATATTATAATTGGATGAGGAAGATTTGTGACCCCTTTTGGGGTTTTCTTGACAGAGATACTGGAGTGGTTTGCCATCTCCTTCTTCAGGTCATTTTACAGATGAAGAAACTGAGGCAAACAGGGTTAACTGACTTACCCAAAGTTACATAGCTATTAAGTGTCTGAGGCTGGATTTGAACTCAGGTCCTCCTGACTCCAGGGCCAGTGTTCTAGTCTTGAGCAAGTTTTCTGATACTTCATTTATCTCCATTTCCAGGCTAGCCAAGGTTAGAGAATGGCTTTTACCTTTATAGGTAGTTCCTACTTTTGAAAATTCTAGATTTAGTATTAGAAATTCAGATTGATTGATTGACTTCTAGTATCAAGATCTTTGCTTTTCATGGGTGCCTCTTCCCCTGATATTCTGCTTTGTTTGTCTGGTTCTTGAAGATTTACTTTGCCTAGGAATTAGTACCTTCTTCTTTGTTCTACTTTCTAGCATTTATGAACTTCTGATTTTGTCTGGTTACCTGACTTCTGATCCTTGATCCTCCCTCTTTAATAATGTCCAAATGGGGCTTTGCTTACCCTGTCCTGGCCTATTGCTTCCTACATCTCAGATATCTGCTTGTTCCATTACTACCTTGCTTCTACTTCTTGAATATCAAATAATAAACTTTTTTTTTAATGAAACACCTACTATGTGCCAGGTAGTGTATTAGCTACTGTTGGTTTTTTTTGTCTAACAATGAACCTCCTCTTGTCCATGAACCATGACAAGTGGGAAGGGGGAAAAATGAGAGGCAATTAATGGCATTAAAGAGAGGAGAAAAATCAGAAACATGTAGCTTTAAAGAAAGAAGATATTTCTGACTTCAGGAAAAAAGGTATTGACGCTTTTATGCCTCTCCTTTGGCATTAGTACAAAACTTCACCTTGAATTATCCTGTCTCTTCACTTTTTTTTTAAATAAGCATACTTAAAAATGCTAAAGTATGCACCCAGTGCTTGAGATGTTTGGGGACTGGGGATGTAGAAGGAGGGATGTGTAAAGATCAGAGGATGTGTAAAGGAGGAATGAGCATTGGATTTTGAGACCTGAACTCAAATTCAACCTATATTATTTTAATGCCTGTGTGAATTTACACAAGGTGCTTGATCTACAAAACCCTTGATTTCGTTACCTGTAAAATGAGATTTTTATTAGATAATATTTAAGTCCCCTCCCAATTTTAGATCCGTTGATCATTCCCATTGTGTATCTTTGCCAGATACTGTTTTAATTAGGGGTGGTAGAAACTCAAGGATTGTGGGAGCTGTTAAGAGATCCCAGCATCTGCCAATATTCAAAGCTTCTTAATCTCAAACCCTGATTGGCTACTGGCCCAATCCAGGCATTTCCTCCACAAAAGCTGGAAAGGATTAGATTTGGCTAGCTCTTTGCTGCCCCCTGCTGTCACTTGTAAACCCAAGTGCCTCCAGGTCTATACTGCTCTGGAGTTTATACTTCTCGCTCACTTTGTTCAGTTCACTAGTCAATTGTCTTCTTCTTAGTCTTGTTGTCTTCCTGTATTCTAGCCCCCTCTGTCTCTGTATGTAATAAAACTCTGGCTTGGCTATTCCATCATGCCCCATTAACTATTTCCTCCCTGTTTTGTCCCATTTAGGTTGGGAGACCCTCACCTTTCTCCCTTTTATTTCCTTGTTCCTAGGTTTCTTGACGTGTGTGTGTGTGTGTGTGTGTGTGTGTGTGTGTGATTGGCAGTCTGGTGAAACCTACCCTCACAATAATGTTTGTTGCCTATATTCATAAGGAATGGAAATGCTAAATTTTAGTTAGAGATTAGTGAAAATAAAGATATAATTTTTTTTTCTGGCTCAAGTTCACAGATCCTCTCAAATTTATCCTTAGACTCTAGGTTAAGAATCTCTGCTTCAGAGGAAGACGTGATAGTTGCAGTTGGAGGTGGGGCTGAAACACTGGAGATAGTTAAAACTGGGAAAAAAATTCCACTTCCTCTTTTCTCCTAACTCCCAATTCTATCACAAAACTTCATGGTTATATTTGGCATTCTGAAATGTCACCCTTCTTTCCTAGACTAACTTGTTATCTGTCATTTACAGAAATAAAGAGTCTTGTTAAAGCCGTACTACATACATCTGATGACTAAGAGTTGTGACTGCTTAGAAATGATTAATTTCCTAGTTCTCTTCCTAAAACTACAGTATTGTTTTTGCAAAATTTTTGTGCTCAGTACTATACAGAATATATATGGTCCTTGGCATACCACACTTTGTTGTTTCCTGTCTAAACTTTGGTCTTTTATTTTCATTTCTTTTGTTGGTCTACAACAAAGGTGAACCCAAAATAATCCATCATACTCTATAAGCCAGAAGTAATATTATTCATATTCTATTTCTCTATATTACTAATAAACCCCTCCGTGATATGTAGGATCTCCATTGGATGAGGTGAAGTAGACTGGAGGTCAAGTGGAATGTCAGAGATAACATTTCACTGGAAAGGAATAAGCACTTATTTAGCACCCACTATGTGTCAGGAACCATGCTAAGTGCTTTACAAATATCTTATCTGATCCTCCCAACAACATGGCTAGGTAGATCCTATTACTATACCCCCAATTTACAGTTGAGGAAACTGAGGCAAATAGAGGTTAAATGATTTTCCCAGGGTCATAGCACTCTGAGCCACTACCTTAAAGCTGCTCACTGTTTCTAAGACAACAGTTATTTTATGGTGCTTCACTTGTCCCTTTATGATAACTCTGATATTATTGAAGAGAAGGCAATATAGGCTTAAGGGAGGGAAGAAAAGACAGGAATATGAGAGCAATGGCTTCATAAACTAAGAAGAAAGAGGCCAAGAATCTCACAACTCTCTCCTCCCCCTTACCAGGCAGAAACTGTGAAGAAATAGGATACTTCCAGGGCAGCCTTTAAACAGAAGGCTTTTCCCATTCTTGTCTTGGATAACTCTCTGTTACAACCAAAATGTGAAGGGGAAGGGGAAGATTCTAGAATGACCTCAGGATTCATGGTCATAGCCTTTCTCTACTTTTTCTTGTTTAGGGAAAGTATGCCCTCTCCCTTTCTCTCTTTTCCTCTTCCTTAAGCTTTCACCAGGTCTTTTAAAGTACATAGCACTCAGGTTCTGTTCAGTCATGCAACTCTTTGTCTATTGTTGGGTTTCATGTAGCTGATGGGAACCTGCCTTCTCCAGCAGCTCCTGCTGCTCATTTCTAAAAGTATTCCCCTAGGATGCATAACTAATGATGCTTTATTCTTCCAGCTTACCATTACTCCTTCTTGCCTGCAGAGTGGGAGTGAGTGAGAGTGAGCCATGAGTGGGGTTTGCACTTGTCTCTGAAACTCTAAAACCATGCTATCAACATAATCACCATATGCTCCTGATTGCGTGCAAATATAAAACAGCAGCAATCATGCCTTGCTTTCAACTTCTAATTGAATACAACACAATGATCCTGCATTCTTATTGAAGGTCATTTCCACTGGGTAATAAGTGCTTACAATAGCAATCGTTCCATGCTGTCTCTCCACTTGCCTTTACATTTGTATGCCCCGAAAGGTTAAACATGACTTCAGTGTCTGGTACAGATTTGGGCTTGCTATGACTTGGTTCCTTCATCTCTCCCACCTACAAATTCTAAAACTCACCAGATGCTTCTTTTGTTACTTAGCCACTTCTTGCTCACAGGTTTCCTCCTTAGACTAACCCCCTGTGAGGGTAAATTACAATGATACAGTCACCCATAATTCAATTACCTTGGTTCATGTTTAAAACATGAAATAGCCTTTTACAGGATTTTCTTGTCTTTGATGTCTTTTTAGGCCAGTGGTCTTTTCTTATTGGGAGACTCAGTTCTGTGAGAGCAAGATCTGTGTCTTATCTAAGCTTGGCATCTCTCCTTGTGCTTGGCAAAGGACTCTGAACCCATTATGGATTAGTAAAATAAAATTGTACCTGAAAACTCAAGCTGAGGAGTGCTTTTTCTCTATTGTCCCTCTTTCCCTTTCTTCATCTCAAGTCAGAAAGACCTGAATTTAGATCTGACCTCAGTCACTTACTGACTTGTGTGACAGTGGGCAAATCGCTTAACCTCCCTCAGCCCCAGTTTCTTCATCTGTAAAACAGGGATAGTAATAGCACCTACCTCCTAGGATTGTTGTGAAGATCAACATATGAAGGATGCCTTGCAAACTTTGAAGTGTCACATAAACCTAGCTTTCAGCTATCAGATCTCTCTCTGTTTCTGTATCTCCTCTCCATACCGATGTCCTTTGTCGCTTCTTCTGACTCTACTGTACAGCTTCCTCTGACTCTACTGTACATCTCCCTCTGACTCTGAGAGAAATGATTATTAATAACTAATGATTCAGGGAGATCCAGAGTTCCCACCTTTTCTAAAGTCCTGATTTTAAAAGTTCATCCTCTAGAAGGACGGTTACTTATAACGAGATTAAACCCACCCTGGGGCCACCACCATTGTCTCCAGCTCAGGCTTGGATGGGGCATACATTCTTTGAATAGATAGCCCAAAGCTGAGGTTGGCTGGATGTCACTCTCAAGCCCATCATTTTAATATAGCTGATATCCTGTTGTGTTAACCAATCAGAGTTGATTGCCAGTCTGCTTCTAAAAGAACATAGAAACTCTGAGCCTGCCCAAGATTGTCTTTGGTCTGAGACGGCCAAATGATCATCCTTTTGTTACTAACATGCTGACCTTATTAATAAAATGATTAAATTACCCAGAAACCCTGTCTCTGAAACATTTTCTACTTCTCACAACTCTACCTTTTTTAACTCTCTCTCTCTCCAACTCTTTCTATCTGTTTTGTCTCAGCTTCTATCATCATCACCCTTAGTTAAGACTTCTCATAATCTCTAAATGTATTGGCTTCAGCTAGTGTCTCCATGACTCTGTCACAGAAATTACCTGACAAACCTTTCACTTGGCTCTGGGGAATAAGTATCTTGTTCATTTGAACCCAGGGAAGCAGCATCTGGACACTCCTTGATTGTTTTTCTTTTCCCCTTGCTTTTATATCCTGTCCATACTCTTAATCCATTTTAGGTGGGTTGATTGTACTAGCCCTTCTACTTTTGTTTCTTGTCCATACTCTTAATGCCTTTCAAGTGGGCTACTTATACCAGCCCATCTACTTTCAATCAGCTACTCCTGGATTTCCTTTAGCTTTCTCTTTCTTCTCTCTTCACAGGGGTCCAAAAGGCCCCTCACTTCTTCACAGCTATGATTTCTTCCTTCTTACCCAAAAAACCAGACTGGTATGATTGAAGAGGAGAAAATATGGTACATAAAAAAGAGTTGCTAGACTTAGAGACCAGAGCTCCTTAGATGACATCCGCACTCTGATACTGATGGGGTGATGGGACCTAGACCCTTAAAGGAAAAGACTATGTCTCTCTGATCCTGCAGTTCCTCTGATAAAAGCTATCAGTGCAGGCATTGGGTGCCTTCCCAAGGACCATACCTCTGGCAAACCTTTGAATAAACAGAACTATCTTGTTCTTTTAACAAAACTATGTCATTTTACTCTCTAAATTTTCCCATACATTCCAGCAGCCCAGACCACTGGCACATCTGCCCAAGGCATCTGGCTCAACCCAGACTACTTATACTGACCACTCTTTAATCCCACCCCAGAGCACCTAATTAGCCCACTTGACATTCCTTTCACTGTCTCGTTTGCATATAAGCATCAGCATCATCCTCATTAGTTTACAGGTTCTCTCAGAACTTTGCTGGCTTTATTGGCATTACAATAAACTTTGCCACTTGACTGGAAGGCACTTTGAGTGCATTAATTTATTTCAGGTGATACCTCCCTATACCCTGACATTTTGGGGTTACCAGCTCCCCTAAATTGCATCAATATTTGCTATGTAACCTCTGGCAAGTCATTTATCCTTCCTGGGCTTCAGTTTCTTTACCTGTAAAATGGGGAGATTGGACTGCATGACTTGTAAGATCCCTTCTAGTTCCAAATCTATAACTTTGGGATCAGTAGGATTGGGGTCATTATTAAAGAATCCTCCATTACAAATTTTGTCACATTCTCAGAAAAATTAAATATTCAAAACTAAATTCGTACTCCATCTCACTCAAACTCATGTCTTCTGAAGATAAATTCAGATAGCTGAGATAAATTTTCAGTAGGTGAATATATGCCTTAGCTTCTAAGATCTAGAGGGCATGAACTATGCCTTTTAAAATCCTCTCTCTGTATGGTACTTAGCAAAGTACCATGTTGATTTTTAACACTTTGTGATATAGTATAAAGAGCACCGAATTTGTAATGAGAGGGCCTGAGTACAAATCCTGGCTCTAACACTTGCTGATTGTGTATAGAAGAAATGATACAGAAGACATAACTAAGTATGGTAAGGTTTAAGGATGTGTATCTAGGGCAAAGGTTAATAGTTGGACAATCCAAGTGTTGAACTTGAATCCACAAAATCTTAATATGGACTAAGACCTAGAATCAATCAATTAATAAATATTTATGTCCTTGGTATATGGGGTACAAACACAAAAAGAAGTCATTCTTACCCTCAAGAAGCTTACATTCAATTGGAAGAAACAACATGTATAATTGCAAGAAAATATAGAATACAAACAAAGCAAACGCAAAGTGATTCAGGGAGATGGGTAGGATGAAGGCGGGCATTAGCATCTAGAAACATCAGGAAATCACTTCCTACTTGAAGTGTCCCTTGAACTGGACTTTGAAGTAAGCTAGAAATTCTATGAAGCAAGGGTGAGGCGGGAATAAATTTTAGGAATGAGGGACAGCCTTTGTAAAGGCACAAATATTAGAGAAGGAATACAATTGGTAAACAAGAGCAAGTTATCCATTTGAGAAGAAGGCTTCCAGTACTTTGGGTCATTAATGGATCATGGACAAGAATCACACATTACACATCATTATGTGTGATAGGCTTCAGTCTGTACTACTGGAGTGAGTACCCACATCAATGAGGTTTCAGATTCATTGAAGTATTAATTAATAAATTATAAGCATACAAGACATACAGAGTTCTATGTAAGGTCTGGGGTGTGTGTATGTGTGTGTGTGATTATTGACTGCCTGGGAGCATTGTGAAAGGCTTCCTTGAGGAGGGATTTCAAATGAAATAAGGAATTCAACAGATATGAATTAGCAGGTTATTCCAGCTTCCAGAAATAACAAGAATAATGGTGCAGAACATTGGAAAAAATGTGGAATATACGTTTGGGTTGGTGAGTAGATAAGCTTGGATGGAGCACAGCGTATGTGGGAGGAAGTAGCATGACATAAGGCTATAAAGACAGAGTGATGAGGGCCTGTACTAAAGTGATGGCAGTGCTGGAGATGAGAAAATTGGCATATAAGAGAGAGATGGTGTAAAGGTAGAATCAACAGGACTTGGCAAAATTTAGACAGGAAATGGCAAACTGATATGCTGAGGACTGTGTTTTCTGTCTATCTTTTATAGCAATAAGCACAAAAATTTTGTCAAAATCATACTGTAGTCTTAGGAAGAGAACCAGGAAATTAATCACATCCAAACAGTTACAACTCTTAGTCATCAGATGTATGTAGTGGTGCACTTGACAGTGATAAGGAAGTTACTTGCCGTAGTGCCAAATCAGCTTGCTTCTTTTTATTACCTACTCCCTTTACAATCATTAAAGGAAAAATTTATTCATAAAGATAGTATCAATTAGTGCAGGTCATTTATTATAATGTTGATTATATATATATATCATATTATATATTATATTATATATAATGATTATAATGTCAGTCTCCAAGGCATACCTTTTCTGAGCTGAATACTCCAACGCGACCTTCATGTAATGATCCCAGTACCAATGGGACAGGGCAAGTTTCTTTTGCTCTTTGTTCTGAGTTACATGATTGGTACATAAATCAACAAATTTTGCTATAATTTATTAATAGACTGCAGTCTTTTTCAGACAAAAGAGGAGGAATGTGCATCAAACCATCCATCATCCCAAACAGGAGGCGGCCAGGCACGGGTTCCTATAAATCTGCTTCCAGTCTGACTTTGCGATTTATCTCTCCTGAGATGGCTTTGTTCCGAGTATTTTCTTTTTTAAAAATTTATTTATTTTTAGTTTTCAACATTCATTTCATCAAGATTTTGAGTTACAAATTTTCTCCTCATCTCTCCCCTATCCGCCACTATAAGATGGCATGAATTCTGATTAGCCCTTTCCCCAGTCAGCCAACCCTTCTATCACCCCACCCCCATCACCTTCCTCCTTACTTTCTTGTAGGGCAGGATGGATTTCTATACCCTATTTCCTGTATATCTTATTTCCTAGTTTTATGTAAAAACAATTTTTAACATTTGTTTTTAAAACTTTGAGTTTCAAATTCTCTCCCTTCTGCCCTCCCTATTCACCCTCATTGAGAAGTCAAGCAGTTCAATATAGGTTATATAAGTTTCATTATGGAAAACACTTCCATAGTAGTTATGTTGTAAAAGACTATATTTCCCTCCATCCTGCCTTGGCCCCCATTTATTCTATTTTCTCCTTTGACCCTGTCCCTTTTCAAAAGTGTTTGCTTCTGACTACCCCCTCCCCTAATCTGCTCTCCCTTTTATCACCCCCCCCCATTCCCTTCCCTCCTACTTTCCTGTGGGGTAAGATACCTAATTGAGTGTGTATGTTATTCCTTTCTTAAGCCAAATCCGAAGAGATTAAGGTTCCATCATTCCCTTTCACCTCCCCCTTCCCTTCCATTATAACAGCTTTTTCTTTCCTCTTTTATGTGAGATAATTTAACCTATTCTATCTCTTCCTTTCTCCTTCTCCCAATATATTCCTCTCTCACATCTTAATTTTATTTTTTAGATATCATCCCTTCATATTCAACTCACCCTCTGCCTTCTGTCTACACGTATGTATATTTCCTTCAACTACCCTAATACTGAGAAAGATCTTATGAGTTACAAATATCATCTTTCCATGTAGGAATGTAAACAGTTCAACTTTAATAAGTCCTTATGATTTCTCTTTCCTGTTTGTCTTTTCATGCTTCTCTTGATTGTTATATTTGAAAGTCACATTTTTTATTCAGCTCTGGTATTTTCATCAAGAATGCTTGAAAGTCCTCTATTTCATTGAATATCATTTTCCCCCTGAAGTATTATACTCAGTTTCGCTGGGTAGGTGATTCTTGGTTTTAATCCTAGCTCGTTTGACCTCTGGAATATCATATTCCAAGCTCTCCAATACCTTAATGTAGAAGCTGCTAGCTCTTGTAATTGTGTATTATCCTGATTGTGTTTCCACAATACTTGAATTGTTTCTTTCTGGCTGCTTGCAATATTTTCTTCTTGACTTGGGAACTCTGGAATTTGGCTACAATATTCCTAGGAGTTTTCCTTTTGGGATCTTTTTCGAGAAGAAATTGGTGGAGCACCCTGAATCAGTGAGCTGCAGAAGTTACCAGACTTCTCAACCCAAAAACACCAAAGATAACAGAGAAGGTTAGTGGGAAAAGCTGCTGGGGACAGGGAGTTTATGGTTCAGCCACCTCCCTGAGGGCAGTGGAGGTGGGGCAGCTACAGAACTACAGCTGCAGTTGCTTCTGGCCCCAGGCCCACCTGGTGGGAGGAATTAAGTGGTGGATCAGAGCAGGAGTGAAGAGCCTGCTGAAGATCTAAATCCAGTCAAGGTTGAGGGTTCTTGGGGAAGGAGGAGTGCTGGTGTGGCAGAGCTGGTGCATCCCCCCAAGCTTGGAACATAGAACTCTTTAGTCTGCAAGCAGTCATACCCTGCTGAAAAACTCAAGGGTCAAGTAAGTTGGCTGGGAACATGGCCAGGCAGCGCAAATGCACCCAGATTCAGTCTCAGACTTTGGAATCTTTCTTTGGTGAC
>CM053623.1:88124894-88148067 GCA_028646595.1 Phalanger gymnotis | reverse complement strand
TTAAGTCCACCTCTTTGTGACGATTTTAGGTCATGTGGGTGAATCGCATGTGTGACTCACCCCTGACGCTGACAAAGATATAAAAACCAGGGGTTGGCCTCCTCTTCCTTGGAGCTCTTTGCTGCTGCAGTGGTGGCATGTGACTCTGGGCCAGCCCTTTTTCTGAGCTCCCGGGCTGAACCTAGATGTTGGTAACTATGAATTGTATTGGGTCTGTCTATTGATGTTTGTAATTTGTTTGTATTTTGCTCTGAAGTTCAGTGTGCTGGCTTTTTCCCCTGAACTAAGTGAATGATATTTGTATGCTGAATTAAAGTAAGCTTGTCAACCCCTTCACCTTGTTTTTCTTAGTTAAGCAGATCAAAAGAACCTGTGCTGTCCGGCAGCTTTCTGGGTGCTGGCTGTGGGTGGATCTTACACCCCCACAGAAGCTGCTAGCGGGATTGTGGAAACACCCCTTCCAAAAAAAAAGCCACCAGTTTCAGAAAATGCATCTCTTTACGTATTTTCTCAATCAAGAGGGAAGAAACCTAATGTTGCTTGCAGGGTGGTAAAGAGTTTTCTAAGCAAAAATTTCTCAAAGAAACATAAAGCATATTGGTAAAAGATCAAGGAAGCTTATTCCACTGGACAAAAATGTCTTCTTGACCTGCTCAATCCTTGGAGATAGGGTGACACAATGGAAAGAGCCCTAACTCTGGAGCCAAAAGACCTAGGTCACATCCTTCCTCATACACTAACTGCATGCCTGGTCTTGGGAAAGTCACTTAAACTCAAATTCATCATCTGTAAAGTGAGGGAATTGGACCAGACAGCCTCCTTAGGACCATTCCAGCCTGACATCTATGATCCTATGGGTTCAAATCCTCCACTATTTACTCCCTGTGTGACCTTGGGCAAGTGACATCATATCTTGAGGTCCCATTTTTCATATGAAAAATGAGAGGTTGGACTAGATGACCAGTAAGGCCCCTTCCAACTCTAAATCTATGCCTATATTATGCTTCTTATGAGAAAATTTCAAGAAGGACCACTACTTACAAATTAAGACATTAGCACCCAAAGGTAATTCACATAGCAAATACGCCTTCACAGGCAAATTCTTGAAGCTGGAATTCAGCTCCGCAGGTTGTCAGTTAATTACCCTGTTCTACAGACACAAAGCTGAGATGAGGAAGGAAAATTGATGATTTCAGGTTGAAGGACCATTCTGAGTCACAATCCAATCCTCTTCAGAGTACTCAGCCACAAATTGCAAATTCAGTAAAAGGAACTGGACTGGTGTGGACATATACATTCCATTACTCCAGGGAACAATAACTGATAATTCTCTTGGACAAATTAGGAAATCATCAAAATAGTAGGAAATTACAGTGTTGTAGATTGTGCCTATAGCTACTTTGAAATAAAAGATGCATCCTATTCATCACACAAAGGAAAGCCAGCTCATTAAATCCCCTGGCTACATGACTCTGAATGCTAAAAAGGAAACTAGAATTAATAGGTGGGATATTTTGAGGAAAAAAAAGGTCAAAAATGTGACCTTTCAGTGTGACCACCTTTAAGGGAGAACTAAAAGACATTTAAAATCAACTGCTAATAATTTTGACGAGGTCATCCGTGTAAAATATAAAAAAAAAAAACCACAGATCTAGCCAAAAGTATAGAGTGAATTCAAATAAATAAATTAACTATTCAAGCTAGAGGGCAGAAGACTAAAGGGTAGGGGCCAGAGCAGATGATTAGCCTACTAGACTATAAGCTCTGTTGGAGGAAAGGCCTATATCATTCATCTATGTATTACCCACAACATCAGTATGATGTCTCCTAGGCACTCAGCAAAGCTTTGTTGAATAAATGAATGAATGAATAAATATTTGTTGGTCTGTTAAACTCATTTGGTTAAAACATGTTATCACAGGTACAGGCTAATAGAATCTGGGAAAATATCAGAGAGAAAAATGGTTTCCAAGGTCACAAATGGCCTTGGCACAGAGTTCTTATCATTGGCCAAGTACTCCACACATGTATGCTTTCAATTCCTGCAAATGGGATGAGAAGACAGTATTGATCTTGTTGACATTCTAGTGGGGGCTGGGGGAATGGCAAAAAAAGCCCCACATACTAAGAGATTGTTCTCTGAGAAGGGAAAGGATACAGGAGGAAATCTAGGAGATACAAAAACAAACATCGATAAAATTTATTGTAGAAAAAAATTGTCAAAACTGATTATAGCAGCATAGATTTAAATCTGGAAGGGACACCAGAAGTCACCTAATTCAACCTTCTCATTAAAGAGGAACAGAGGACCAGAGACTTTATATCCCCAAGATCACACAGGTATTGAATTGAATAGCAGAGCAAAGATTTGAGTCCATTATTACAATATTTATTAAAGTCAACCTTAATAAATTAAGAGTCAACATGGCATAGTCAATAGAGAGCCGACTTAAAAGTTAAGAAACTCTCTGTACAAGTCCTGCCTCTGACACATAATCGCTGTGGGAGCATGGGTAAGTTACTTCAACTCTCAATTCCTCAGACGACACTAAAACTAGAGGTGGCAGATCAGATTCAGATCTGCCCTGGGAAAAGTACCAAGTCTTCCATAATACCAATGAAATCCAGGAATCTTGTCCAAAAAATGTTAATACTCAAATTTATATAAAATTATAAGACTTACAAAATGCTATCTTCAAAAGATCCCCGTGAGGTAGTAAAAGTATTAAAGTATTAGTATCCCCATTTTATAGATGAGGGGAAAGTTCTTCATAGAGAAGTGAGCAACCCACCATCTCTCAGCTAGTAACTATTGATTCCAGGACTGGACAACAAGATTAGCATGTTTTCTATTCAATTGCCCTGTTTCTGAGTGTTGCTGGTGATGGGCCAATAGTCTCATTTTAATTTACAAAGAGCACAGTACACAGAATGAGAAGAACAGTAATATCCACCTGTCTTCTCCTTCACCCTCAGTTCTATAGAAAACAAATATGCCTCTCACTTTTTTGCCTTTCCAAGACATAACTGTATAAATAGGAAGTGAAATATGTTCTTAAAAGCTGCATCCCAATAATAATAATAATAATAATAATAATAATAATCCCTATGACACTAAGGTTGACAAAGAACCCTAGCATCATAGATCTCCATAAAGCAAGAAGAGACTTTGGCATCCAACCCTCTTATTTTACAGATGAGAAAAAGGAAACTTAGTTGTGATTTGTCAAGGTCATACAGGTAGTAAGCTTCAGAGGCTGAACTTGAATCTAGATTTTCCTAAAATTGAACACTCTGTCCACTATTCTATGCCACCTCTCCTTCGTCGCAACAACCCTACAGCAGTTATATAGTGCTTACTATGTGCCAGGCACTATGCTAAGCACCTACAATTATTATTTCATTTGATCTTCACAAAAATTGTAGGAGATAAGTGCTATTATTATCCTCATTTAACAGATGAGGAAACTGAGGCACATAGAGGTTAAGTGACTTGCTCAGGGTCATACAGTTAATAAGAGCCCAAAGTCAGATTTGAATTCAGGTGTTCCTGACTCCAGGTCTGTCAGTCTGTCCACTGTGCCACTTAGATGCCTCATACTAACAGTAAGTCATAGTAATACAACTGTTAGGATCCCTACTTTACAGTGGAGAAAAATGAGGTTCATAGAGGTTAAGTGACTCATCCAAGGATATACAGCTAGAAAATATCAGAACCTCAATCTGAAACAAGGTTTCTAATAAATCCTAGTCCAGTACTCACACTGCTGTACTACATTTCTTTGCCCCTTATATTTGTTTAATGACCGTTTTTGAATCTCCAGCCTAGTAGCTTGACAGAATACACTAGTTCCATCAGACTAAGCTTCAACACTTTGGTACACGTATATAGCCTGCTAATACATAGTAATTCCATTTTAAAAAAAAACACATGCACTATATTGGATTATAAGCAATATTTTAACTTATTTTAACCTGCATTCTTCCATTACAACACAGGAGAGTGCAAATGAGAGCCCCCCTTGGGCCAAAGCAGAAAGAGAATGTGCCTTTCATGCCTGTCTCAAATGATAGTTGCCTTCCCCTTTCCCCAGGTCTTCACATTTTAGCTCAGAAAGTATCTAATTAGAGTATTAGAAATCCAGCTCTGGAATGATATTGGATTGCTTCCCTCTGGCCATACCTCAAAATGTAGTGTCTGTCACAGGATAAACACAGATGAAGTTATCCAGTGCAGAACATCTTAGCCTATGCCCTCCAGAAAAGAGCAAAATTCCCATTTTTTGCGTCAGCCTGCAAAAGGGATTCCTGGTTTACAAGATTTATTACCAATCATTAAGCATTTCTTAAGCACCTAGTATATGCCAGGCATTATGAATGGAAAGATAAAACAAAATAATTCCTGCCTTGAAAGAGCTTGCATTTAGGGGAAACAATGAACTCTTTAAGACTAATGAAGATTTTCCCCCCAGCCACCTTCAACTCTTCCCTTTCCCTCTGTTCACGTTATCATCCCCCAGGAAAGAGAAATGTTGGTGAGTTCTTGGGACTTCAGTAGTCTGTGTTCATATCTTTGTCCCTATTAATAATTATAGATGAAAAACTCTGTAAAGTACCCATGGAAAATTCTTTCTTACAGTGGGCCCTTTGAGATTTTCCTGATGTTTCAGCTGATCTTATGAACTGCAATTCCTTTTAAAAGAAATCACATACTTAGCAGCATAGGGCATTTAAAGCTGGAAGGGACCTTAAAAGTTATCTAGTCCAACTTCTTCATTTCCAGATGAAGAAACTGAGGCTGAGAGAGTTTGAATGTCTTGCCTAATGGCATTCAGCTAATTACAGGTGGAGTTTGAACCCAGAAACTCTAATCCCTAAACCACCACACTTTCACAGCACTACTCAAGGAAGAAAAACCTAGCACAAGAGTAGGGTCAGATGCGGCTTCAAGGCCTCAGCTTCCCCATCCCTGACCTAGCTCATTAAAAGCCTGCCTTCCTTGTTAATTCTGTCCTACGGAGCACTGCTAGCCTTCAAGTGAAGCCCATGGCTAGTCAACTCAGCTTATTAGGAATTCTCCAGGATATGCTCTGGGCTAAGGGGTTATCTACCATTAAAACTTGTTGTTTATTGAAGACAAGAGGAAAGAAGGATGGTTGTTTCCAGACATTTTCCCTGCAAAGCACTTGTTTCCCAGAGAAATGCCCTGAGAGTTTTTCATCTAGAGAATGTATGTGACCCACCGGAGCCAATCAAGTTAGCTTGGTTGTTAGCCTGCCTGAAAACCAAGCAGCATCCCACCTCTCCTTGGACTCCCTCATTTGCATTTGTTACTTTAATTTGGGTGGCATGAATCCAACATAGCCGACCTCTTCCTACTTTTCCTGAGTTTGTAATGCAGCCATTCAGACAGGAAACCAGACTTTGTGTCTACCTTGTTTTTGCCAGCTGATTAGCAAGTTGAAAAGGCTGTGCTTCTGCCACGCTGAAGTGGGCAAAGAATAAGGGGGTGGGGAGTGGCCAGGAAACCACAAGGCTGTCTTTCTTTTTATTCCAACACGTGCACTGTAATGATAGGCTCTGTCTGGAATTTGAAAACTCGCTTCACTGCTGTCTTGGCTATAACAAGCCTGGGAACTTAATCTATGTTTTATTTCAACTGCTTTACTGTACAAATTGATGCAGGCAGTATTTCTCCATTTCTCCAAAAGATAAGAAAGACATTTCCTTTTCTCTCTCTCTCTCTCTCTCTCTCTCTCTCTCTCTCTCTCTCTCTCTCTCAGACACGTACGCATACACATATGCACATGCATACACACACATTCTTCTTCTACAAGGGACTGAACTGATCAAGACTTTCAAAATCAACAGGTGTTTTCTAGTAGACTTGCTGCCCTGCAAAAGCAAGATTGAATCTCCAGATAAGTAGGGGCAGCTTCTTGGGAGCAACAAGCCTAACACCACTTTCCCCATACCTTTGCCCCAGTACCAATGCCTAATCCAAATCAGAGAAAGCTTGGGCTTTCCAGTCAGACAAGGGTAGCTTTGGACCATTGCTTTCCCTCATCACATAGTAGAAAGAGCTCTAGATTTGTAATCAAATGCTAACTCCACCAATTATAACCCACAGTACTTGGGATAAGGCTTTGAAGACTCTCTGAGGCTCAGCTTCCTCATCTATAGGGCAATGACAATAATGTCTGCCTTTTCTTCTTATGAGGAGGATCAAATAAGGAAAAGTATGTGAAGCAGTTACTATGTTGTAAAGTTACATGCAAATGTCAGGTATAATTTTTTTCAAGGCATGATTCCATTTCCTCATCTGCAAATTGAGGACATTGAACTACTTGCCTTTAAGTCCTTTCCATCCCTAAGATTCTATACTTTTCAAAGCCCTGGATGAGATGGGAAAACAGAAGTGCCATTCTTTTCCTTTGTATTCAGTAAACTATCACACAGATACCCAAGATTCATTCCCTCAACATTTTTGTTCTTGCTTGTCAAAACAAGCTATACTCTGAAAATCCTGAGCTCTCTGCAGCCATCAGTGGCTAGAGTAGATATAACTCAAGTAGATTTCTCCTTTTTTCTTTTCCAACCATTATTGTCCATCTTAACACATAGCATGAAGCCTTACTTGCCAAACCCTAGGTCAGAAATATGTGTGCGCAGCCTGAGTCATTCAATTCAACTCACATTTAATAAATGCCTGTTATGTCTGAGATTCTTTTATAGGTGCTAGGGATATAGTGATGAAATACACAGTCCCTGATCTCAAAGAGCTTACAGTCTGTGTACTCAGGCGTATACAACATGAACACAAATGAGCATTGTACAAGGCATTGTGTAATGAAAGCAAAGTAGAAATCAGGCAAAAATTCTTTCAGAAAAACCTGAGGAGAGAGAACACAAGAATCCATTATCCACGATCTAGTCTATCACTTTGAGTGACAATCAAAATGCTTCTTAAAATTTGGTCCAGCAAACCAAACAAGCAGAGAATCTTAACCAAAAGGGGAAAAGAAAAGTGGTAGGGAAACATGACCACCGTTGAATAAACTTTGGAGTCTTAATCTTTTTGCTAGCTGATTCCCCCACTGTGGAGCTCACATATAGTGCTGGCTGAGATATGAGCAGAAGAATCGAAATATAGAAAATATGCCTGGAGCCCTCAATATTGTTTTTCCCTTAAAATATGGTTTCTTGGGAAAGTCAAATGAGGAAAAGATAAAGTACATCTATCTGATGAATAGGCTAAAATTGTAAAGGGAAAGTTGAAGACCTAGCTATAATCCTTCCCTCTTCTGCTCGCCATTTGCTCTATTATGTCTGTATTGACTATCAATATTCATAGTAACTGCCCACAAATTCTACCTCCCTTTTTCTTTTTACATCCAGGTTCTGCCCAAGACTCTTCTTGCCTTTTCCTAATTAAGAAGAATTTTCCTGCATATATGATCTTGCTATAGGTGTCACAGCCCTGGTCCCCACTCACAGCCATTTTGCCCCATGTCATTCACAACTTCAACCATGGCACTCTGTCATCCTACACAGCCCGCAGTATTTCCCCTACTCTACTACCTTGCTGTTCAGCTCTTTTTCCTCTATTCTGCCCTCACAAATCTCAAGCTGTTTCTCATTTCTTGCTATTCCCACTTTAGAATCCACCAATGGGTTTTATCATTAGCTGCCACTAGGCATCTTTTACATCATGATTTCTACATTGACAGCTTCTGGCTATGTTAGACCTCCCCCAGAAGAACAGTCCTCTTCTACTACAGTCAAAGGTAATCAGCACCCATGATGCTTAAGTCTCTTGCCCTGCTTCTAGTATGTGGCCCTCATCCATCAGGAGCCAGGAGCATAAAACCAGTGATGAGACCAAATGGTCACTGCCTTTGGTCAGTAGTCAAAATCCTGTGGCTTCCACTGTTTAGGCTGACTTATTAGTCTCTTCCCCTCTGTGTTGAACTCCTAGATTCCTGATATTTCTTGTTATCTACCCTTCTGTGTTTGTACTGACAGAGAAGATGCTTAAAATCATTTCTATTTGTAACTGATATTTATTACTCATTTCCCTTTCCCCAAGTGGACAAATCGTTATATTCTTTTGTTTTGACGTGTGGCTAACTGATGTCCTAGTCATGGTCTCCTACTATCCAAAAGTTTGACATCTGTCAGCCCTCTCTGGTCTATCCACACTTCAGTTCTATACTACACTTTTTTGTTGCTACCTAAGACCTAGTATGACAAATTGCTTCTCACCACTTTTCTTTTCAATCCTACAGGACAAATTTGTATGCCCCTTCCCTAGCCCTCCTCTTGCTACTCACTCTATTCCATTTCTGACTCTGAATAATACTTGTTAACCCTCTTCTCTCTCTCACTGAATTCTATATGTTCCCTAACCTCCTCCCCATGAATTCTACCTGTCAAAAACCCAATGCCTTCTTAAGTTTGCTCACACTGGAGTCAACCATCTTTTTACCCATCATCATTTCTGACCTCTATAATTTGGTAACTCATCTGTCTTTATGCTTTCTCTAGGATAGGCTAATTTGACATCAATAAATTGAGAGGTCACCTCTATGCTTTAGTAAATACTTTCAAGATTTACTGTCCATCACACCTCTCACAAAAAAAAAAATCCTCTGATGGCCAATTTTCTGAGGACAAGTCTTTCCTTTCTTATCTAGATTGGTCCTTGAACCAAAGTTTACTACTGTGCCTGCCCAAGCTTTAAATCCTTCCAGTTTGATAGGATTCACCAGAGGTTGTGTCTCATTGGCAAGGACTAGAGACCCAATGTCAAGTTCATGCTTCACTGAGGCGTTAGAAGATTTAGGAAATAATCTTTTACATTAAGTATTACATTCTAAATTAATCAAAAGGTAATGTGCTTTGGCAAAAGACAGGAGCTTTTTCAAAAAGATGCTTTGACAATACCTGAACTCAGCTGTAGAAGTCTAGACTTCTATAAATTATTAGCTTCTCTATGTAGGTAACTTCTGGGAGTAAACTCATCTGCAAAAATCTGTATTTCCAATGAATATTCATTAAATGACACAAATTCCCTGGGAGACTCTTTGTCCCTTGTTCTTTAAGCTTTTGTATCTTAAAACTACACTAACACTTGTGAGACATCTTGTATAGTGATATAAAGAAGAAGCAGAGGAAGAGGAGGAGGAAGAGGAGGAGTTAGAATTGGATTAAGTCATCTATAAGGTACTTCGAAGCTCTAGGATTCTAAGCCTCTATAAATTATTGACTCCTCTGTGCCAGCAGCTGTTAGGAGTAAACTCATCTTCAAAGATCTGTATTTCCCATCAATATTCACTGTATGACACAAACTCCCTGGGGGATCTTTCCTTCCCTGTCCTGGCATCTTTTCACCTTCAGAAGATTACAGGAAAAAAAAAACAGCAAAAGCCCCAGTTACACACTCAAAATTACTCAAAATCTATACTTAGATACAAAAGGCAAAAGGAATGAATCAGGATACAAGGAGCCTGCCTGACATCTATAAATGCCCTATCATCTTTTCCAGGTGTTATTATCTCAGGGTGGAGTCAGGGAGAGCCTCAAAGTCATTTTTTCAGACAAGACCTAAGACAAACTAGTCATTTTTCCTACCAACTGCATTTCTTGGACTGGATTCTACCAAGAGCATGTTCCCAGGAAACCTAATCACCAGGGAGAGTGAAGTCTGTCAGGAAGACTTCAGCATCCTGAGATATTGTATCAACTTTGATATTAATACCTCATCAATAGCCTTAAGACCTTTGGCCCCTCTGATTGGAAGACTCAAGAGTGGAGCAAAGAACTCCTCTCAAAGCCTCCATTTAAAGAGAGCTCACAGACCAACCAACTCTCACTTTCCAAGGAGCTGCATTCCTTGGACTGGGTTCTACATGCTCCCACATCAGGTAACTTCTCCTTTTCCCTGATTTTCAGCTTTCTATTCATGTGCTGTCTTCCTCCATTATATTATAAGCTCATTGAGGGCAAAGACTTGTCTTTCTTTTTCTCATTTGTCTCTCTAGCACTTAGTATAGTGTCTGGCAAATAATAGGTACTTAATAAATGTTTATTGACAGGCTGAATGACTTAAAGCTAGTACTAGTCCCAGTCACTAGCTTCTACCCCCGTCTACTAGGAATCAGTTCAGTCCCCTGGTTCCCTCTAATAAATAGAGGCCTATCCCAAAAGGACAGATATCAAGGGAAACAGGTCAATAGAGGACAATCAGTAAACAGGTCAAACACAACAGGTCAATAGAGGACAATCAGTAAAACAGTGAAGCTGAGCCATTTCTTAGTTCAAAAGATCCCCATGTAAGCCCCATGTGTGAAGCCACATCATTTCAATTAGCAGTAACTTGTCTCAACTAGGCTGAGGGATGCCACGTTTTCAGCCATGAATCACCCAATGGCATCTCTGGTGTTGCCTCTAGAGCCCTAAAGAAGTGTCACAATTCCTATCTGTAAGAAACAGCTAAAAATCAGTTATCTAGTAACCTCCATTATACTATGAAAGATCTATTAGAATAGATGACATCCCAGAAATCTTTGCATTATCCTCCCATTGTTATGTTGGAATAATTAAAAATACCTGTGATTGTAATCAAGTTCCAAATCTATTTTTATGTTGAGAGCTGTTAAAAAAATAACAATGATCTGACAACAGATTAACCAGCCATAAATATCTTGTAATATATAACACGTAATAGTCAGAGCAATCATTCTCCATGTCATGCAACAGTAGGAATCACCAAAATGGGTGAAAAACATTTACTAAAAAAGATTTCTAAGTGGTAACTTCCCTCTCCCTCAAAACCCCATTCATATTCTATATGCTTGTAAAGTGCTTTTAAATCCCCAGATGATAAATAGTATATACAATATATATATATACACATATATAATATATATAACATGTTATAATATTATAAAATAATAAATGCATATATTATTGTTATTATTATTGCAAAGATTCATACATGTCTTCCTATAAGCAGACTTAGGTTAGATGGATCTCATAAAAAAAAATCTATGAAAGTACATCAAACTCACCAGGGAAACAAGTTGGGATTGGGAGAGATGGCAGGGTGAATAGAGCACTAGACTTGGAATCAGTAAAACCTGAGTTCAAATTCTATCTTGAGTTTGAATCCCATCTCAGATACATATTGGCTGTGTGACTCTGAGTACATTGCTTAACCCTTTAGCCTCAGTAGCCTAAGCCCCTCATTTTACTAATGAGGAAACTGAGGACCAGAGAGGCTAGGTGACTTGGCCAAAATTATACAGCGTGGGAGGCTGGATTCAAACCAAAGTCTTCCTGAGTCCAAGTCCAGCTCTCTAGCTACAGGGTGTTCCTAAAGCCCGGACACATAGGCAATTGACATCAATGTGGAGTTATTGTAACAAGTTCACATGAATCTTGCAAAGTGCATCAACCTTTGCATCACAAATGACAGAAATCATATTGAAGATGTTATTTGTTAATATTCCAATTAAATAAAAATTTCATTCATTTCATTTCTTGAAAATATGCATTTTTGCCTATGTGTCCAGACTTTAGGAACACCCTGTATTATACCATGCTACCACTTATATTCCAACAGTGGCGGCTTCCCTTATTTAACTTGCTGAACTCAGGCCTGATCCCTAGGTTCTTCCTGATTCCCACAGAGACCCCCAAAGGATCAGTTTTCCTCCCTAGGATTCCTGCTTTAATAGGAAATGCAGAAACAACATACTGCCCCCCAGGCCCAGACCTACATAGACACGTTCCAAATGGTCTACGCTAACTGTGATGAATAGGGAAATACTATGAGCAAGGAGGTTGTGTTTCGAATTGTTCTGTAAATATTTCTCATGAAGAATCCACCAAAGATTCTCAACCATGATTTGCCATGTGTAAAGACAGTTAGATGCTCACCAGTGTCAGGTTCTATCGTATTGACTTTTGCAGGCCACTGCCTTGTTTTGGGAAGGGGAGAGGATGAAAACTCTTGTAATGGTAACTCCTGCTCCTTGTGTCCCCTTCACCATTTCCTCCCAACTTCTATCACTAAAATTCAAATATTTGCTAGCCAGCTATGTTTTAACATCTCTCTCCCTGGCATGCTCTTGCATAGGGGTTTGGTTTTTGCCAGGTATGTGCCAGTGGCTACCACCCAGATATCTATTTTGAGGGGTCACAATAACAAAACATCAACAGCAAAGGCAGACTTTAGGCTTTTTTATAAAAGAAAAAATTCGGAGTCCTAAGCCATAGAGAGGTTCGATGAGGAAAATTGGCAGAGGGGTCACTTTTGGCCAGAGACCATGATGCTCATATTAACTTATGCAAGAGTGATTAAGCTCCCAAAATATGTTGGCAAATAGATTATGAATAAATTGTCCCTGTACTGAAAGAGCAGCAAAAAAAAATAATGTTAATGATAATAATAGCTTATACCTCCTCCCCAGTAGCTCAAAGCAGTGTTTTTAGATTCCAATATAGTTTAAAGTGATATGCTATATAAAGTGCCTTTTTCCAACAATCCTGTAAGGTAGGTTATCCAAGTGTTAGGATCCCCATTTTACATATGGAGAAAATTAAATGAGGCTCAATGACTTACCCAGGATTACATAACTCGAAAATATTAAAGCCCACATGCCAGTGTTCTTTCCACTATAGAAGAGAGTGGCAGCGGGGTACAGTAAATAGAAAACTTGACTTGGAGTCAGAAATACCTGGATTTTAATTCAACTTCAAACACTTATTAGATATGTGACTATGAGCAAGTTACAGGATCAAAGATTTAGAGCTACAGCAGGTCATCAGTTACAACGGCCCTCTTATTTTTACAAATGAAGACAATGAGGAACAAAGAGGTTACTCAGCATTACATAGCCAGTTTATGGTAGAGATGGGAATTGAACCTATGTCCTCCTGGCTTCTGGGCCAGTTCTCTATCTACTATGTCACCTACTTCTTAGCCTCTTTAGGCCTGTTTCCTCATCTGTAAAATTGGGATAATGATACTATAATATCTGCCTCATACAGAGTTGTTGTGAGAGTCAAAAGAGAACTTCGGCAAGGCATTGGGATTGTCAGTTTAGCAGAAGGCTGTAATGGTGGTAGTGGTGTTGATTGTGGTTATCATTGTGGTTCATGTAGGTGTTATACACTATAATGCCTAGAGGTAAAAGGAACCTTCAGAGGTCATCTGGTCTGACTCTTCCCTTCAACCAAATGAATAACTAAACCATTAAGCAAAGATTGTGATCTAATCTCATTTAAATGGCAGCTCCCCAGCCTTCATCATGGAAGCAAAGAAATCTCAGAAACCACTGAAGATTTCTCATATCATCATCAAGAAGAAGAAAAAATCATCTCCCTAGTGATAACAGTGGTAACATCTCAGCAACAGGAACAATTTTAAAAGCATGCACTCTGGTCACAGCAATAATCTCTATTACTCTGCAGCCAACTCACATCACTCCAGCTATCCATCAATGTCATATGGCCTTCTTGTTCTTTATGCTTTAGAGCAAGAGACAATCATTCCTCAGATGGCAACTCACTGATTCCATTATTTTCACCATTTTAGGGAGACAAGGGAAAAAGATGACCTTCTAGCATGTTGTAAGGAAATAATTGGTTTCTACTCTATTTTCACTAGCTAGGGAAGGAATACAGGTGTAACATACATAATGTTGTCCGAACCAATGCCACTTTGCAATAATGTCACTGAAGATGTTATAACCAAGTTTCACGAAAATATCTTGTACCACAGAACCAAGATGGTGGAATACAGGCAGGAACTCTCTACAATTCCCCTCCAACAACTTTAAAATAATGCCTCAAATTGAATTCTAGAGTGGCAGAACCAATGCTAGTTCAGGATAAGACAATTTTCCAGCCTAAGACAACTTGGGAGGTTGGCAGGAAAGGTCTCATACTAGGATGGTGGTTGGCTTGGAGCACAGAGCAGGCTACACTCCAGCAACACTATCAGTTTGGAGGAAACTTCATCAGTGGCATGCACAGCTTTGGAAGCTTTTAGTCCACACAATAAGGGGATCAGACAATTGATCAGAAAGAGATTACAGGGGAACCTCTTTTGCTGGATCCTATTGCATTGCCCACAATGTAGTTCTGTGATATAGTTCCAAGGCAGAGCACTAACACATCCCCAAGGACAAAGAGGAACAGCGGCGGAGTTGAAGGGTGGGGAAGAGTACTTGTGGTTACTCACAAGGTAGAAGGGGCCCAAGTCTCAGTTCCAAGGCAGAAAAAAGCACTTGCACTTGTGGCAGCAGGAAATCAGGGGACCTGGTCAGAGTACCAAGGCCGAGATGAATCTAAGCACTTGTCGCTACAGTGGAATAAGGTCCCTTTCTGGGTAAGGACTGGAGCACAGGCCAGGAAATCAATGACCACATCTCTCCTTAGATCATACAACTTTGGAAGCACCAAAAACCTGTAGATCCTCCAGAGCTAGCTCTGAAAACAGCAGCAAGAAAGGCCTGAAGCTTGGGACAATGCACTCTCCATTTTAGGGAAAGAGCTGAACTTTGACATAAAGTTAAAAGTCAAGAAATAAGCTGGAAGAAATGAACAAATGACAAAAAAAGAACCTGACCATGACAAGTTACTGTGGAAACAGAAAAGATCAAGACATAAACCCAAAAGAAAACAGCTATGTCAAAGCAGTTAGAAAGCCTCAAAGAAAAATATGAATTGGATATATGCCCAATAAGAATGCCTGAAAGAGCTCAAAAAAAGATTTTTAAATCAGAGAGGATGAGGAAAAGAGAGTGATACAAGAAAAATATTAAAAGAGAGTTGATAGCTTGATTGAAAGATGCACAAAAATACTGAAGAAAATAACATTTTAAGAAAGAGAACTGGCCAAATGGTAAAAGAGGCATAAAAATCTACTGAAAAGAACTCCTTAAAAATAAATCACCAAATGGAAAAAGAGGGACAAAAGTTCATTGAAGTAAAGAATTTGTGAAAACATAAAATTAGGAAAAAAAACCCCACAGAATTAGCCAAATGGAAAAAGAGGTTCAAAAGCTCGATGAAGAAAATAATTCCTTAAAAAGTAGAATTGGGCCTGGGCAAACAGGCATCCTCCAGTGACCAGATCCCCATGTGCTTCAGTGCAGTCCTGGGCAAATAGCACCCTCTAGCAGCCAGACTTCCATGTGCTTTAGTGTAGCCCCAGAGAAATACAAAAATACCCCCACTAGGCCTCAGCACATGCCAGACACCACCATTAGGAACCCAGCTCAGCACCAGGTAAATAGCCAGACCCCTACAGCCTCTGGCAGTACCAGGCATCCCCCACACCAACCCCTCAGCACAGTATAAGACACAAGAGAACCCCAGGGGCCTTAGGGCAACATCAGCACAGCACCAGGTAAATAGCCAGGGCCTGCAGCTATTAGCACAAGAAGCCAGAGACAGTGTTTGTTCCATCCCAGGTGCTGAGCTCAAATTTAAAAGAAAGAAAAAAGAAAAAAAAAGTGAGCAAAAAATAACAACAACAAAAATGAATCCAATCATAGAAAGTTATTATGTTGACGAGAAGTCTAAGACACAAACTCTGAAGAAAACAACGTCAAAACACCTACGGCCAAAACCCCAAAGCCAAATGAGAAGTGGTCTCAAATCCAGAAAGAACTAGTGGAAGAGCTCAAAAAGGAGCTTAAAAATAATATTTGAGAGGCAGAAGAAAAAATGAGAAAAGAAATGAAAGTGATGCAAGAGAATTAAGAAAAAAAAGAGTCAACAGCTTAGAAAACTGCTTAAAAAGTAGAATCCACTGAAGTGCACTATTCTTCATGTGCTTCCAATCTTAGGGTCAGGCTAAGAACCAGGCAGCTTCCAATGCCATCACACTTTGCAGATACAACACTGAGTCACAAACCCAGCCATTAGTCCCAATTACTAAGTAGATTCAAGAGCTATACTTTCTTTGCTTTCCCATGGTGTAGTCTCAACAATACCCAGCACTGATGGACCTTCAGTGCTACCTGGTAGGAAGTACCTGTGTTCCTCAAAGATTTATAATAAGTGACAACATTGATCCCCATGCTGAAAATACACATAAGAAACAACATGGTGTAATAGAAAGAGCACAGGCTTTTGAGCCATAGGACTTGAGTTCAAATCCTATTTCTGGTATTTGACATCTATAGTCTTGAGCAATTCATCAAATTTCCCTGGCCTTACTTTCTTCAGCACAAAGACAAAAGGGTTAAATTCAAAGCTCTTTCTAAGGTCCCTTAAAGTTCAAAGAGCCATGATCTCCTGGATTGCAGACAGACCAATCTGTAGGTCATCCATGTACTAGTTTACCGATACCTTCAGACACAACTTCACTTATCCACCAACACACTCCCTCCCATCCTCCTTCCCATTTAAAAGTCCATATACTTCACTTATCTATCCTCTTATTCTATTTGTGTTTATGCACTTGTGTCTGTGCTCATTAGTGTTTGCAAATGTACTGATCACTGTGAATGTATATGAATAAAGGAATGTTTTTGTAGTGAAACATTTGTGCTTTAATGCAGATGACTATTTGTTTACTTAAATATAGGAATTTGTCAGCATATGTAGCTGTTCTTGGAGTGAGGAAAGATTCTAAAGTATTTTTAAAAGGCTATGTATGAGTGATAGATGTTATCTGCATACAGGTGTATCTTTGCAGAGTTAAATTTTCTAAATAGATAATTACCTCTGCCTGTAAGAACCAGTTCCATCTTCTGAATGAAGCCTTTCCTGATCTCTTCAACTGCCAGTGCCTTCCCTCTCAGACTACCTTGTATTGAATGAATTTATATGTATTTATTGTTTTCTGTTTATACACATATACATACATAAATACATTCCATCTGTGTATCTTAGACTGGGATGCAGGGGCTAACAATTCAATTCCTGTTTCATTCTGGAGTCATTCTGGAGTTTCATTCTATTCAAATATTCTCCTCTTCTCTGGGTGGTTCCATTGTACTCACTTCTGTTGAGAACATTTCTCCAGTTACGTTTAGAAGCCTCCATGATCTAGCTCCAACCCACCTTTTGAGTTTTATTACACATTACTTCTTTCACACACTATACAGTCCAAGCTAACTTCCTTACTGTTGCTCACATACAGCTTTCCTTACTTTCTTCAAACATGTCCAAGTATCCTCCATCCTAAAACGAAAATAACAGCAGTCTTCACTAGACCCTTCCATCTCATCTCTATTCTTTTCATTGGTTGGCATATATCTAGAATACAATTTTCCTCACTTCCATGTCTTAGAATCCATACTCTCCTTCAATACTCAGCTCAAGCATAATTTTCTCAATTAAGACTTTCTTGATCACTATGTCTGTTAGTGCCTCCAAAAATTGCACTTTATATGTTTTATATATTTCCATAAACATTTTAATCTTCCCTCCTCAAACTTCTCACATATCCACCTCTTCTTTCTCAGCTGAGAATCTCACCTCCTACTTTAATAACAATAGCACCTAGTAGCTAAGATCTATAAAGCCCCTTAAAGCTTCCAAAGCACTTTACTATTATTATGTTATTTTATCTTCACAAATATGCCCCATTTTACATATAAAGAAACTGAGTCAGATAGAGGTTGACTGACTTTCCCAGGGTCACACAACTAATAAGTTTTTTAGTTGGGATTTGAACTAAGGTCTTCCTCACTACCAGTCTAGCACTCTCACACTGTGCCGCCTAGCTGCCTAAGAATATCTCCTGAGAAAATCAAAATTATCCCATATGAATCCTCTCTTCTCTTCTTCTCTTCCCCTATAAGCTTCTTTGTACCCTCCCCCATTTACTCCTCCTTCACTTCAGACAACAACATCCCTTTTCCTTGCCAAGACCAATTCCTCTCTATGTATCTTTGATACTATCCCCTATCTTCTCCAGCAAATTGCAACCTCAATCATCCCCTCCATTTAATCCTTAATGGCGTCCTAGCTACTGGTTCTTTCCCTACTGCCTTCAAACATGCCCAAGTATCCCCCATCCTAAAGAACATTAATCTTTACTAAGCCTTCCTAGTCCCTTAAGCCATCTATCATCCGCTATCTTTCCCTTTCTTAGCTAAACTTGAAAAAAAAAAAACCTGTTTGCATTGCTGCTTCTACTTCCTCTCTTGCTTATTCTTCAAACCTTTGCAATCTGACTTCTGACATCACTCAACTAAAACTTCTCTCTCCAAAGTTACTGATGATCTCTTAATTACCAATTCTAATGGCTTTTTCCTTCTTGATCTCTCTACGGCCCTTGACACTGTCAATCACCTCTTTTCCTAGGTTTTTCTCCCCTATGGAGCAATATGCTGTTCTTTACTGGTTCTCCTGCCTATCTAACTGCTGCTTCTCAGTCTCCTTTGTTGGTTCTTCACCAGATTATGACTTCTAACTGGAGGTAGTCCCCATGAAGGATCTATCCTAGACTATCTCTCATTCCCCTTGATCTCTCTCTCTCTCTGTCTCTCTCTCTCTCTCTGTCTGTGTGTGTGTGTTTCTCTTTCTCTCTTTCTCTGTGTGTGTTTGTCTCTCTCTCTCCCTCTGTTTGTGCGTGTGTGTGTGTTTCTCTTTCTCTCTGTGTTTCTCTGTGTGTGTGTGTTTCTCTCTCTCTCTCTCTCTCTCTCTCTCTCTCTCTCTCTCTCTGTCTCTCTGTCTGTGTGTGTGTGTTTCTCTGTGTGTGTGTTTCTCTCTCTCTCTCTCTCTCTCTCTCTCTCTCTCTCTCTCTCTCTCGTTTTAATTATCATCTCTATGCAGATATCTCACAGATCTCTATATCCAGGCCCCATCTCTCCTTTGAGCTTCAATTCCACATCACCAATTGTTTATTGGACATTTCAAACTGGGTGTCCCAGACACATCGCAAACTAATATGTCCAAAACAGAACTCACTAACTTTCCTCCAAATCCTCCCCTCTCCTATACTTCCCTATTTCTGTCAAAGACACCATCATGCTTCCAGTCCCCCAAGTTCATAACTTTGATGTTCTCTTTGACTCCACACACACACACACACACACACACACACACACACACACACACACACACACACAAACACACACACCATATAGCCAATCATTTGCTAAATCTTGCCATTTCTACCTTCACAACCTCTCTTGAACTAGACCTCTCATTTCTTCTCATTCAGCCACCACCTTGTTTCAGACCCTCATCACCTCTCACCTAGATTACTGTAGTAATCTTCTAATTTCTCTCTCTGTTTCAGGTGGCTCTCCCATTTTAGATCATCTTGCACACTACAGCCAAAGTGATTTTCTCTTTTTTATTCCTGCCCCAAAGAGTCTCTTCCTTTCTCAAGCTCAAGGACTATCTTCTGCATAAAGCCCTTCCTGATGCCCACAAATATTACTATCCTCCTTCTCAAATTATTGTATATTGAACTAATTTGTATTTTTACACTTATTTAGTTCATATGTATGCTAAAAACACACAAATATGATCTATATCCTAGGTTTCTTCCTTCTAGAATCTAAAGTCATTCAACTACATATTTCATTGTTTGTATTTGTATCCCCAATACCTAGCACAGTACCTGGCACATATGCCCTTAATAAATGCTTTTTGATAGATTGATTGATAGAAATTTATCCTCAGCCAATTACTCTTCCTTTTCCTCCCTTCCCCACCTCCCCATTGCTACTGATTCCTCCTCCAAAAAAAAACAGTTTGGAAAGATGGATATCTATCACTGATTTGAGAACAAACTCCAAGCCAATGAAGTTTCTGTGCAGAAGGTATTCCCAGACAATGGCAATTCTGTTTCTGTCATAAATTGACAAATTAACATAAAAGAGAGATTATGCAGTTATGCTTGAAAAGGCATCGAGGAACCTGAAAGCTGGTATCAAAATATGCTCCCTTTCACTAGTTTGATAAAAGAATAAAGAAAGAAATCTTTTTCACCTCAAGAGACTATGAAACATTACCAAAAGCCCTAAACACTGCCACAGTCACCCAAGAACTTATCTCTGCTTCTGTTGGCTCTCATGAAACAGATTAGACAGGAGACATGTAAATTCAAATCATTAGGAAATCCTCCAGAATGCTCAGCATACTACTATGGACTTCTAAAGAAACTGAATAGCACCAAGGTCATGTTCTGACCTGCATGACAGAAAAGAGGGATTCCAAAAGTTCCATCTGAAACATACCTGAAAGATATCAGTAAATTTGGCCACTTGAGGGACAGAAGGTCAAATGAGGCTCTGATGAACAAGACAGTCTAAGATTTAATTAAAGGGATCAGACTGTTCTTTGGAAGACTGGAAGACAGAAGGTAGCCCCAATTTCCTGAACAAATCCAAGAACTATGCCAAAGGTGAAGATCAACCAGCCCAAGGACCAGAATTCAATAATTTCATTTGACTTCAAGATCTTGGCTCTCAGGCATGCAGCCATATCCTAGAAAACAATTCCCTCTATGGTGGGCTGCTTTGGCTGACTCGTTCAAAAGTGGAGAGGGAAAGTTTTAACAGTTCTACCATTTTAAAGACTGTAAGGCTTATCAGTTAATCAAAGGACAAAAGATAATTTGTCTTTCCTATTTCCTCCAGTTATTAGCACCTTTTACAAATCACTGTGCATGTATTCTGTATATATCCTATATTTGCTTACGTGAGAAACTGTTGCATCTGCCTAATAGAACATAAACTTCTTGATGGCAGAAAGTCTTACTTCTTTCGTTGTACTGCCAATGAAAAGAAATATGTCAAGTATAAAATGCAGTTCCTTCCCACAAAGAATTTATAGTCTATTTAAAGAAATAAGGAAATAAGTCTACTTAAGGAAATAAAAACATATAAAGTTAAATAATGATTTAAGTGTATTAATGAAGGATTTATTAAATACTTGTTATGTGCAAAGCACTGTGCTAATCTTTGGGGAAACAAATAGAAAAGTTAAATAAGCCCCACCTGTTCTCAAGGAGCTCCCATTCTTTTTTTTTCCTTTTTTAAGAAACATTTTATTTTTCCCCAATTACATGCAAAGTAAATTTTAACATTCATTTTAAAAACATTTTGAGTTCCAAATTTTCTTCTTCCCTTCACCTCCCTGCTCCCTGAATTGGTAAACAAGGGTTAGATCAGTTCACAAATCTACCATTAGTGTATTAGTGTCCCAATTTTCCCACATCCCCTCCACTACTCATCCTTTTCCTTTTCTGTCATATTAGCCAATCAGATAATTGTGAGGTGGTACCTCAGAGTTGTTTTCATTTGCTTTCCTCTAATCAATAGCAATTTAGAGTATTTTTTCATGACTATAGCTAGCTTCGATTCCTTCATCTAAAAACTGGCTGTTCATATTCATTTATCAACTGTGGAATGACTTGTATTATAGATTTCATTCAGTTCTCTATATTTTTGAGAAATGAGGCCTTTATCAGACACTTGCTGTAAAAATTGTTTCCCAACTTTCTGCTTTCTTTTTAAACTTGCTCACATTAGGTTTGTTTGTGCAAAACTTTTTTAATATAATCAAAATTATTTCTTCTTATTTTATTATTTAATATTTTTAGTTTGCAACATTGATTTCCACAAGATTTTGAGTTATAAATTTTCCCCTTACCTTCTTGTAGGGCTCCATTGCCTGTATATCTTATTTCTGAGTTGCATGAAAAACCAACTTTTTTGAGCATCTGCTTTCAGAACTTTGAGTTCCAAATTCTCTCCCATCTTCCCTCCACATCTATCCTCCCTAAGAGGCAAGGAATTCAACATAGGCCACATAGGTATCATTATGCAAAACACCTCCACAAAAATCATGTTGTGAAAGATCAACTATATTTCCCTCCAACCTATCCTGCCCCATTTTTTCAATTTTCTCCATTGACTCTGTCCCTTTTCAAAATTGTTTGCTTTTGATTACCTCTTCCCCCTCCTCCCTTCTAACATCCCCCCTTTCTTATCCCCTTCCCCCTACTTTTTGTGGGGTAAGATACTCAATTGAGTGTGTATGTTATTCCCTACTCAGGTCAAATCTGAGGAGAGCAAGATTCACTCATTCCCCCTTACCTGCCCCCTCCTCCCTTCCTACAGAACTGCTTCTTCTTGCCACTTTTATGTGAGATAATTTACCCCATTCTATCTCTCCCTTTCTCCCTCTCTCAATATATTCCTCTCTCATCCCTTAATTTGATTTTATTTTTTAGATATCACCCCTTCATATTCAACTTACCCTGTGCCTTCTGTGTATATATGTGTGTGTGTGTGTGTGTGTGTGTGTGTGTGTGTGTGTGTGTATTCCCTTCAACTATCTTAATGCTGAAAAAGTCTCATGAATTACAAACATCATCTTTCCATGTAGGAATGTAAACAAAACAGTTCAACTTTAGTAACTCCTTTATGATTTCTCTTTCTTGTTTATCTTTTCATGCTTCTCTTGATTCTTTTATTTTAAAGTCAAATTTTCTATTCAGCTCTGGTCTTTGCCTTGAGAAAGCTTGAAAGTCCTCTATTTAATTGAAAATCTATATTTTGCCTCGGAGCATTACACTCAGTTTTGCTGTGTAAGTGATTCTTGGTTTTAATCCTAGCTCCTTTGACCTCTAGAATATCATATTCCAAGACCTTCAAACCTTTAATGTAGAAGCTACTAGATCTTATGTTATCCTGATTGTATTTCCACAATACTCTGGATGCTTGCAGTATTTTCTCTTTGACCTGGGAACTCTGGAATTTGGTGACAATATTCCTAGGAGTTTTCTTTTTGGGATCTTTTTCAAGAGATGATCAGTGGATTCTTCCAATTTCTATTTTACCCTCTGGTTCTACAATATCAGGGCAGTTTTCCTTGATAATTTCTTGAAAGATGATGTCTAGGCTTTTTTTTGATCATGGCTTTCAGGTAGTCCAATAATTTTTAAATTATCTCTCTTGGATCTATTCTCCAGTTCAGTGGTTTTTCCAATGAGATATTTCATATTGTCTTCCATTTTTCATTCCTTTGGTTCTGTTTTATAATATCTTGATTTCTCATAAAGTCACTAGCTTCCACTTGCTCCAATCTAATTTTTAAGGTGGTATTTTCTTCAGTGGTCTTTTGGACCTCCTTTTCCATTTGGCTAATTCTGACTTTCAAGGCATTCTTCTCCTCATTGGTTTTT
>CM053623.1:88104887-88124394 GCA_028646595.1 Phalanger gymnotis | reverse complement strand
TATCATATTCCAAGCCCTTCTTCTCTTCATTGGCTTTTTGGAGCTCTTTTGCCATTTGAGTTAGTCTATTTTTTAAGGTGTTGTTTTCTTCAATATATTTTTCAGTATGTTTTTGGTTCTCCTTTAGCAAGTCATTGACTTGTTTTTCATGGTTTTCTTACATCCTTCTCATTTCTCTTCCCAATTCTCTTCCCAATTTTTCCTCTACTTCTCTAACTTGCTTTTCCAAATCCTTTTTGAGCTCTTCCATGGCCTGAGACCAGTTTGTTTTTCTTGGAAGCTTTTGTTGTAGGCTCTTTGACTTCGTTGACTTCTTCTGGCTGTATGTTTTGGTCTTCTTTGTCACCAAAGAAAGATTCCAAACTCTGAGACTAACTCTGGGTGTGTTTTCACTGCCTGGCCATGTTCCCAGCCAATTTACTTGACCCTTGAGTTTTTCAGCAGGGTATGACTGCTTGTAGAGTAAAGAGTTCTATGTTCCAAGCTTGAGGGGATGTGCTGTTGATTTCAGAACTATTTTAGCCAGCTCTGCCACACCAGCAGGCCTCCTTCCCCAAGAACTGCCAACCTGGACTGGACTTAGATCTTCAGCGGGCTGTGCACTCCTGCTCTGATCCACCATTTAATTCCTCCCACCAGGTGGTCCTGGGGCCAGAAGCAACTGCAGATGTAGCTCTGTAGCTGCCCCACCTCCGCTGCCCCCAGGGTGGTGGCTGAACTGCAAACTCTATCCCCTGCCCCCAGCAGCTTTTCCCACTAACTTTCTCTGTTGTCTTTGGTGTTTGTGGGTTGAGAAGTCCGGTAACTGCTGCAGCTCACTGACTCAGGGCACTAGGGCACACTTCGCCCAGTTCCTGGTCTGGTTGTTCCACTGGGCTCTGCTCTGCTACGCTCAGCTCCCAGCTCTGTGTAGGATAGACCTTACCCAGAGACCATCTGGGCTAGAGCCCTGCTTCCCTCCACTATTTTGTGGGTTCTGCAGTTCTCTGTTGTCTTTGGTGTTTGTGCGTTGAGAAGTCTGGCAACTGCCACAGCTCACTGATTCAGGGTGCTAGGGCCTGCTCCACCTGGCTCCTGGTCTGGTTGGTCCACGCGGCCCATGCTGGGCTCTGCTCCACTCCCAGCTCTGTGTGAGAAAGACCTCATCCAGCAACCATCCAAGCTGTCCTGGGCTGGAGCCCTGCTTCCCTCTGCTATTTTGTGGGTTCTGCAGTTCTAGAATTGGTTCAGAGCCATTTTTATATGTTTTTGGAGGGACTTGGTGGGGAGCTCATGCTAGTCCCTGTTTTCCAGCCACCATCTTGGCCCCTCCCCCCTATGCAAGCAAATTTTAACTTAAAATAATCAAAATTATCCTTTTTGTACTTCAATAATGCTCTCACCTTATGATATAATTTAAGGTCTGATATTGCTACCTCCTTTACATCATTTTCCCCTGGTTTCTTTGAAGTTCCTGGCTTTCTGTTATTATTTTTTTCTAACTCGTTAAACTATTTTTTTGTGTGATTTAAGTTAATATTTTTAGTTTTCAGCATTCATTTTCACAAGAGTTTGAATTACAAATTTTCTCCCCATTTCTACCCTCCCCCCAACTCCAAGATAGCATATATTCTGGTTGCCCCATTCCCCAGTCTTCCTTCTCTTCTGTCACCCCACTCCCCACCCCCATCCCCTTTTCCTTAACTTTCTTGTAGGGCAAGATAAATTTCTATGCCTCATTGCCTATATATCTTATTTCCTAGTTGCATGCAAAAACTTTTTTTTTGAACATCTGCTTTTAAAACTTTGAGTTCCAAATTCTCTTTCCTCTTCCCTCTCCACCACCCTCCCTAAGAAGGCAAGTAATTCAGATAGGCCGCATGCGTATCATTATGTAAAATGCTTCCACAATACTCATGTATTTTGATTACCTCTTCCCCCATCTGCCTTCACGTCTATCATCCCGCCTTTTTTATCTTCGTCCTCCTTCTTTCCCTAATTGGGATTATCCCTAATTGGGATAAGATACCCAATTAGGTATGTATGGTATTCCCTCTTCAGGTCAATTCTGATGAGAGCAAGATTCACTCATTCCCCCTCACCTGCCCCCGTCCTCCCTTCCTACAGAACTGGTTTTTCTTACCACTTGTTTGCGAGATGATTTACCCAATTCCATCTCTCCCTTTCTCGCTCTCTCAATATATTCTTCTCTCATCCCTTAATTTGATTTTATTTTTTTAGATATCATCTGTTCATATTCAACTTACCCTGTGCCCTCTGTCAATATATATACATATATGTATATTATACATATACATATATATGTATATATATATATATATATAGATATATAGATATATAGATGTATGTATGTATGTATATTCCCTTAAGCTACCCTAATACTGAGGTCTCATGAATTATACACATCATCTTTCCATGTTAGAATGTAAACAAAACAGTTCAACTTTAGTAAGTCCATTATGAATTCTCTTTCATGTTTACTTTTTCATGCTTCTCTTGATTCTCGAGGGGCTGCGCTCTTGTTTTCAGAGCTATTTCTACACAGCAAGCTGTGCCACACCAGTGCTACTCCTTCCCCAAGAACCGCCAACCCGGACCTCACTTAGATCTAAGCTGACTCTGCACTCCTGCTCAGAATCGTCACTTAATTCCTCCCACCAGGTAGGCCTGGGGCCAGAAGCAACTGCAGATGTAGGTCTGTAAGCAGCCTCAGAGCTGCACCACCTCCCTCGTCCCCAGGGTGGTGGCCCAACTGTGAACTCCTTTCACTCTGTCCCAGACGATTTGACCACTAACCTTCTCTGTTGTCTTTGTTGTTTGTGGGTTGAGAAGTCTGATAACTGCCACATCTTACTGATTCAAGGTGCTAGGGCCTGTTCCCCCCAGTTCCTGGTCTGGTTGGTCCAGGCGCAGCTCACAGTGGGCTCTGCTCCATTCAGCTCCCAGTTCCATGTGATAGACCTTACCCAGTGACCATCCAGGCTGTGCTGGGCTGGAGCCCTACTTCCCTCTGCTATTTTGTGGGTTCTACAGTTCTAGAATTTGTTCAGAGCCATTTTTATAGGCGTTTGGAGCCCACTCAAGTCCCTGCTTTCCAGTTGCCATCTTGGCTCTGCTGGTAAACTACTTTTTTTTTTTTTAGTAATTTCATTGGGATGACATTGAATAAATAGATTACTAGGTAAAATTGTCATTTTAAAGATTACATTGGCTTTACCTACCCATGAACAATAAGTATTACTTCAATTATTTAGATCTGAGTTTATTTGTATGAAAAGTGTTTTATGTTTATGTTCATACAGTTCCTGTGTCTGTTTTGGCAGTTATACACTCAGGTACTTTATACTGTCTAGATATTTTAAATGGTCTATAACAATATTGAATAATATTGCTGATACATAGTGTAGTTTCTCTATTTTTCACTTTTGATTAAATATATTTTAACTTTAAATTTGTCTGAGATCATGACTACTGCCTCTGTTTTTTTTACATACTAAATTCTACTCCTGCCCTTTATTTTATCTTTGTGTGTATCTCTTGTTTTAGAAAGACAACTGCTTTTTCATGTGTTTATTTCTGCTTCTCTGAAGGTGGTATTCTGTCTTTTTTGTGGAGGAAATTTGGAGAGCCAAAAGCTTTTTGACCTACTCTGTCATCTTCCTAGAATCTTCTCCAGCATGTGATAGTACTCCTTGTTGTCTCCTGATTCATGCCACATGATTCCCAAGAGGGCAGAAATTCTACTCATGTGGGTAGAAGTCTAGGACCATGGTACCATGGAAAGAATGTTGGATCCACAAACAGAGGGGCTGGATTGAAATCCCAGTTATGGCAATTACTATCTCTATGACTATGAGGAGTTCATTTAACCTCTCAGTACCTCAATTTCCTCATCTGACTTTACTTCCAACTCAATTCATTCTCTGAAGTTAACTTCTTCATGTTGTCTTGGCCACTGGTGGTTTCCTTCCCTAAGTAGTGGATATGTGTATGTATTAGAGAAGAAAATAATTGGGATGCCCTCAAGGAACTTTATGATATAGTTCAAGAAAAACTGTGGTGTTGTAATGTAGCTCTGGTGCCATGGGCCTATCTCTAAGCCTTCTTATTTTGTGTCTTCTTTATATTCTTGCTGAGTGTAGAGTTTTCTTATTTTTGGTTTTAGGTAATCTCTTTTCTTTTCTTTTTAAATTTGGTATCTTTATTTTTCCCCAATTACATGTAAAAACAATTTTTAACGTTTGCTTTAAAATTTTGAGTTCCAAATTTCTCCTTTCCTCCCCTCCCTCCCTCATTCAGAAGGCAAGCAATTTGATAAAGGTTATAAATGTGTACTCACACAAAATGTATTTGCTTATTAGTCACGTTGTAAAAGAAAACATAGAATAAAACACCCTTCAAGAAAAATAAAGTTTAAAAATGCTTCAGTCTGTATTCAGTTCTTTCTCTGGGGATGGATAACATTTTTCATCATAAGTCCTGCAGAGCTATCTTGTATCATTGTATTACTGAAAACAGCTAAGTCAGTCATAGTTGATCATCATACAATATTGCTGTTACTGTCTACAATGTTATCCTGGTTCTACTCATTTTACTTTGCATCAGTTCATGTAGTTCAGTCCAGGTTTTTCTGAGAGTATTTACATTGTTCTACATAACAGTTGAATCAATTCACAACTCCACTGAGTGCATCAGTGTCTCAGTTTTTCCACATTCCCCTCCAACATTTGTCATTTTCCTTTTCTGTCCTATTAGCCAATCTAACAGTAGTGAGGTAGTAGGTCAGAATTGTTTTAATTTGCATTTCTCCAAACAATAGTGATTTAGGGCATTTTTATAAGGCTATAGATAACTTTGATTCTTTCACCTGAAAACTGATTATATCTTTTGGTCATTTATCAATTGGAGAAATGGCTCTTACTTTTATAAATTCGACTCATTTCTCTATATATTTGAGAGATGAGACCTTTATCTGAGAAACTTCCTTCAAATTTTTTTCACAATTAGGATTTCTAACTGTATTTCCCTCCATCCTATTCTCCTCCCTATTTATTATATTTTCTTTCCTTTCACCTGGTCCCTCTTCAAACACATTTTACTTCTGACTACCACCATCTTCAATCTATCCTCCCCTCTAACAATTTCCCCCATTCTCTTATCCCCTTCCTGTCCTCCTTTCCTGTAGGGTAAGGTATAACCCAATTGAATATGTATATTATTGTCTCCTTGAGCCAATCCCAATGAGAGTTGAAGCATTCCCCCATCTTCCCTTCCACTGTAAAAGCTTTTTCTTGCCTCTTCTTTGTGAGATAATTTACCCCATTCTACTTCTCCCTTTCCCTTTCTCCTAGTGTGTTCCTCTTTTGTTTTCCCTTAATTGTATTTTTTAGATATCATCCCATCAAATTAAACTCACACCTGTGCTTTCTATTTATATATGCTCCTTCTAATTGCCCTAATTATGAGAAGGTTCTTATGAATTACAAGTATTATTTTTCCATGTAGGAATGTCAACAGTTTAATCTTATTAAGTCCCTTATGATTTTCATGTTTTTTTTATGTTTCCCATGAATCTTGTGTTTGAATGTCAAATTTTCTATTCAGCTCTGGTCTTTTTTTATCAGGAATGCTTGAAAGTCTTTTGTTTCATTTAATGTCCATTTCCCTCCTGAAACCTGAAAAGTTTTACTGGATAGGTGATTCTTGGTTGTAGTCCTAGCTCCTTTGCCTTTTAGAATATCATGTTCCATGATATTCTTTGATTCTTTTATGTTGTAGCAGCCAAATTCTGTGTAATCCTGATTGTGGTGCTTCATATTTGAATTGTCTCTTTGTGGCCACTTGGAGTATTTTTTCCTTGACCTGATAGTTCTGAAATTTGGCTATAATGTTCCTTGGAGTTTTTATTTTGGGATCTCTTTCCCGAGGTGATGGGTATTTTTTTTTTTTGCTATTTTGCTCTCTGGTTTCAGGATATCAGGGCAGTTTTCCTTGATAATTTCTTGAAAGATGCTGTCCAGGTTCTTGTTTTGATTATGACTTTCAGGTAGTCCAATGATTCTGACATTGTCACTCCTGGATCTATTTTCCAAGTCAGTTGTTTTTCCCATGATATATTTTATATTTTCTTCCATTTTCTCATTCTTTTGAATTTGTTTGATTGATTCTTGGTGTCCCATAGAGTCATTAACTTTCACTTGCCCAATTCTAACTTTTAAGGAGTTGTTTTCCCCAGTTAGCTTTTGTGCTTCCTTTTTCATTTGGCCAATTCTATTTTTTAAGCAGTTGTTGTCTTTTTTCAAGCTGTTGACTCTTTTTTTTTCATAATTCTCTTGCATCACTGTCATTTCTTTTCCCAGTTTTTCTTCTATCTCTCTTACATAACTTTTAAGCTCCTTTTTGAGCTCTTCCATGATTTCTTTCTGGGTGTTTCCACAATCCGGCTAGCAGCTTCTGTGGGGGTGTGAGATCCACCCACAGCCAGCATCCAGAAAGCTGCCAACAGCACAGGTTCTTTTGATCAGCTTAACTAAGGAAAGCAAGGTGAAGGGGTTGGCAAGCTTACTTTAATTCAGCACACAAATATCATTCACTTAGTTCAGGGAAAAAAGCCAGCACCCCGAACTTCAGAGCAAATTACAAACAAAGTACAAACATCGACAGACAGACCCAATACAATTTCATAGTTACCAACATCTAGGTTCATCCCGGGAGCTCAGAACAAGGGTTTGCCCAGAGTCACAAGCACCACCACTGCAACAGCAAAGAGCTCCAAGGAAGAGGAGGCCAAACCCTGGTTTTATATCTTTTTCAGCACCAGGGTTGAGTCACATGTGACTCACCCACGTGACCTAAAATCGTCACAAAGAGGCAACTTAAACCCATGTGGTCTAAGGGCCTCTGCTGTCCCAGACATGTAAACTAGGCCCTCCCTGGAGTTAGCCCCACCTTGGGCCCCACCTTAGGATTTACCACATAGGATTTACACCTAATAGGGGTTTGGGCCTGGGGCTTAGCAACTAGTAAGGCTCAATGAAATACACTGAATTACTCAAACAAAACAAAGGCCACTTTTCTTACCAACACACTGGGCTTGAGATGACTTCCCATTTTTCTTTGGGGTTTTACCCATAGGTATTTTTACATTGTTGTCCTCTTTTGAGTTTATGTCTTGATCTTCCCTGTTACCATAATAACTTTCAGCGATCAGGTTTTTTCATTGTTTTTTGCTTATCTTTTTGGCTTTCTTCCTTTCTTTTAAATTTGAGCTCTGCACCTGGGGTCTAAGGGCCACTGCCAGGGAAGGCCCTGGCTGTTTATCTGTTGCTTCACTGATATTGCTCTGGGGCCCATGAGGGACTCTTGTGTCTGTTGCTGTGCTGAGAGGGTGGGGTGGATGGTGATTGGCAATGCTGGAACATCTGGCAACTTACCTGGTGTGGAAATGGGGTCCTAGTGTTAGTAGCTGAAGGTGCTGGGGTGTTTCTGCTTTTCCCTGGGGCTATACTGAAACATGTAGTGATCTGGCTGTTGGCAGCTGACTGTTTGCCTGGGACTTGGCTGAAGCATGTGGCAGTTCTTAGAGCTGGTGTCTGCCTGTTCCCTTGACAATGCTGAGGCACACTGGGGGTAGGGTGCCCTGGTGTTGACATTTGCCTGCCCCACTGCACAGAGACTCAGGATCTCTCCCTGATTTACTGAGGTAGGGCTTGCTGCTGGCTTGTTGAAATGCTTTCTGTTGTAGATTGTATTCTCCTTTTACCTGAGTGAGAGAGACCCTTCTTGTCAATCTTCCAACTTTCTTGGTCTAAAAGGTTGTTTCACTCCATGTTTTTGCTGGTTCTTTTGTTCCAGGGTTTGTTTTGGGGCACTATCTTATGGTTCCTTGGAGGTGAACATGGGAGAGTTACAGTGATTAATTGCTTACTCCACCATCTTGGCCCCCAGAAGTCCCAATTCTAATTTTTAAGGAATCATTTTCTTCAGTAAGCTTTTGCATCTCCTTTTCCATTTGGCCAACTCTGCTTTTTAAGCAATTCTTCTCTTAAGTGAACTTTTGTGTATCTTTTTCCATTTGGCCAATTCTGCTTTTCAAGGCATTCTTTTCCTCATTGGATTTTTGTACCTCTTTTACCATTTGACCTGTTCTGTTTTTTAAGGTGTTATCTTCTTCAGCATTATTTTTTTGTGCCTCCTTTACTAAGCTGTTGACTCTTTTTTATATTTTTCTCGCATCAGTCTCGTTTGTTCTTCCCAAATTTTCCTCTGCTTCTCTTAATTGATTTTGAAAATTCTTTTTGAACTCTTCCATGGCCTGAGACCAATTCATATTTTTCTTTGATGTTTGGATGTAGGAGTTTGGACTTTGTTGTCTTCTTCCAAGTGTGTATTTTGATCTTTGTTATTGAAGTCACCATTTTACATTTTTTCAGCCTATTTCTTGATTTTTAACTCTTTGCTAAAGTGGGGCTCTGCTTCTGGATGAAGGATGTATTTCCCAAGCTCCAGAGCTTTTGTGTAGATGTTCTCAGAGATAGTTCTAGGGACCTGTAAGTTTTTACTTCTTCCAAGGTGGTATGATCTAAAGAGAGATGTATTTATTACCCTCGTGGCATGTGCTCTGATCTGTGAGTGACCACAAGTACTCTTCTGACCTGAAACTGTGATGGGGGTCCCCACTCCACTTCAGCTTAAAGCTTTGGTATGCCACTACTCTTCACCCAGTATGCTACCTGAGACTGGGACATGAATCCAAAGCAGCAGAGTCCTGCCCCCAGTGCCAGCAAAGAGATCCCTGTAATCTCCTTCTGACCAGTTGTTACAATTGTGGGCTGAGAGCTCCAGAAGCAGCCACTACTGCTGCCAATTCCCAATCACTTTTCTATTGTTTATTTTCATCACTTCCTCCCTTCACTTGCCCTCTACTAGCAACTAGTTAGCCTTAAGATCCTAGATTTAGAGCTGGAGTGGATCTTAGAGGCCTTCAAATGTTATCTCCTCATTTTTCAAATGAGGAACTTAGGTTCCATTCTAGCTCTAATTCTAGATTTATTTACAAATATTTATTTTTCAAATGAGATTCCAGTGAGATCCATTGGATCTTAGGATCATAGATCTAGAGTGTGAAGGAAACTTAGCGGCAAATGATTCCACCCCCACAACTTTTATGGATGAAGAAATTGAGGTACAAAGAGGATAAATTACTTGCCCAAGTTCCCACAAGTAGTGTCAGAGGTGGGATTTAAATCTAGGTCATTTGACTCCAAAGTCAGTGCTCTTTCCATTGTAAGAAGCTGCCTCTCTTTGCCCTTTCAGTCTTGTCTTGTCCAAGACTTCCATCTGAATCTCTTCCCTGTCTGTCCTACTGCTTACAACTTTGAATTTGGGTTTCTTCATTTTTTTCCCATCTAGTTTCTTGACAAACTCCATTCCTATTTGTAGCTATATTTATTAGAGGGTCAGAGGATGCTGTGGAGAAGATCACAGTGATTAAGATTAAGATAGTCATGAGGATTATAGAGGCTTATTGGGTCATAGTTCAATTGAAAAAGTCTTGCATCAATTCCATTCCTCAGTTCCTTACACGTTTCCAATTTTCCATCATTGTCCTGGTCACTTAATACCAGAAAGAGCTTCTTGGTAGTGGGGCAAATCTCATTTTCCCTTATTTAGTCAGATGACTCTGTCCTTATGTGCTCTCTCTTCCATTTGGTCAGAAGGTTGATAACAGTACATATTTAGTTATTAATTGCTGATAGTCAAGTGCAAGAGAAATTACCTAATCAGGACATAGAAATAGGACTTTGCCAACAGTCTCCAGGGTTCATTTCTGAAATCAGTTTCAAAGTGTCTCCTTAGCAAACCCTTTGACAGAGCTAATAGAAAGAAAAATAGATACACTTTTATTTTCTCTGTTCTATAAGTGAACAGTGAGACTGACTAAATGTCAGGAAAATGAATAGCAAGACATAACAGATTAAATCATAATGATGTTCGACTTTTAAGAAACTGTCTGATCTTTTGGTGAGGAAGAAGTACTTTTTATTACCCTGAGAAGCTTGAGTCCATCTGGATGATGGGAATAAGAGGCAAGTTCTTGAAAAGATATGGAAGCAGAGGGGTGGGAAGAAGTATTATGCTGATGGTAAAATCCCTCATTCTCATAGGTTCATAAGCCTAGAACTGCAAGGTGCCATAGAGTCCATTGAACTCAATCTCCTAACTTTACATATGAGGAAATAGAAGTCCCCAAAAGTTAAATTATTTGTCCACCATTTCCCAGTTACAGTAGTAACTGGCCAGGCTGAGATTTGACTCCAAATCTAACATTCTTTCCAATGTATCATACTTATAAAGAATAAGAGATAATATGGCCAGGTGACTTTACTTACTGGAAATTTTGGCAAAGCCTAAGAACAGTATATGGCAAAAGGGAACTTGGTGGATATAATGGGCTTAGACATTAACCCAGTGAGGTTTCAAGATTTTCTGGTAGATTTTAATTTTATAATTGGGTACTTCTACATTAGAAGCTCTCCTTTTGGGGAATTGAGGCCAAGCTATAGTTGATTCCTTATTATCTCCAAGAAATCATTGATGATATAGTATACTCAAAATGCCACATTAATTAAATGCACACATGTATCTTCAAAGACAAATTCTCCACAACAAGACAATGATAAATTCCATGAAAGTTTTTTTGTAGTCTTCTCTTGCTTAAATTCACCTCATAAATACTTTAATGAATTTATGGTCTCAAAGAGTTGTTATTCTCTCCAGTGGCATTGGTTATATCCCATGTAGACTTCTCCTTATCTTGAGTGATTTTTTCATAGGGAGGTCTACGCAATGTACTTGGGGTCTCCCTCCAATTTTTTGACATTACATGTATGCCAACTTAGCTTATAGGCTAGCCGTCAGTTATTTCTTGATCTTTATATATAATTGGTATGCTTCCTTTTCTGCCTTTACACTCTTTTGTCATGCAGCTCTCTGTCAGTAATACAACAGTTATGTGCCTCTTGATTGAGCTTTGTGGGATCCATGCTTTTGATTTTTCTGAGATTATGGTATTTATTTTAGTCATATTGTGTCTCCGGGAAATAAAATCAGTATACAAGATATAGGTTTTTTTTCATGTGATGATTATTTCAAGGTTTCTTGTATAAGTATTTATAGCTTCCTAATCTGTCTGTCCAACATTTCAGGACTCCACATTTAGGAAGAAAAGACACATTCAGTATTATTCTTATTTTCTCACCCCTCTCATATTTCTTTCTTTGCATTTTGTTGCTGTTACCTGGGAGGCTAAACCTTCAAGGACACATATTGCTCCTCATTGTCATTCTTTGAATATTACTGGTGCCTGTTCAGAACTTGATTGAAGAGTTTAAGAACATGGATTTTGTTTTGTCCATTGCTTGCTCCCAGTACAGGACTGATTCAACCAAGCAGAAAACAATTAATAGAGCTCAGAAAGGGCTAAATAAAAGCTATAGTTTCCAGATACTTCCTCAAGGGAGCAGAAAACATGAGTTGGTGGTATGGAGGCTCTAATTCTGCTTGCTTTGACTTTGTCAAACATGTTTGATTTCTCTTTGCCTCTCAGTGGAGGCTCCTTTACCAATCTGTTGTAGAACTATTTATATAAAGGCAATATTACAGCATGTACCACAGTCTACAGTATGTGCCTGGATAGCCAATGCTGTCAAAAGCACTCCAGTGTAATAGCATAATGGCTCACATCAGTGACAAGAGTTTTTAAAAAAATATATTTGTTATTTTTATTATGGACTCCTTAGCTCTCTCATAGGCTTGTCTTTGATTTAGGATTTCAAATAGAATTTAATCATGAAAGAAAGCTGCATGTACCCAGCCAATCCTCTTGAAAGCAATTGCCTTTTATATCCCCAGGTTCCTAATCGCTCCTTCAGTCTGCTTCTGCTGTTTTATTCCCTTTTATGTTTGTGACCAACATGTAAATAAGCAAGGGCCAACCTCTGACTATTATTTAAAGGAACTATAAATGGAAAGTGGGAATGAACCACTTGTTTTAGATTTGATTGGTGGATGAAGTCAAGCCTGAAGGAAAGGGGCAAGGTCCCTATTCTGGGAATCAAGAAATCAGAATACCAATTTACTTGTCCATTGGGTGACCTATGCTTCAGTTTTGACATTTCAAAATGAGAATACCGTGTTGAGTAGTAATACTACTGATAGTTTATGTTTTGTGGTTGTGAAGGGTTTAGATATCCATCACTACATTTGACCCTTATATATAATCCTGGAAGGTAGACAGTACAATTATTACTATCCCCATTTTCGTACAAAGGATAGTGTTTGGAGATATTAAAGAAGTTGATAAAGGTCAATTAATAAATGGCAAACTAGATCCCAGCTCTTTGGATACATTATTATACACACACACACACACACACACACACATACACACACACACACACACACACACACACACACATACCGTATGGTATCCCAAAAAGTCTTAGTGCAGTTTAAAACTATATGTATATGCACACATCTCTCTTTCTCCATATATATGTATATATATGTACACATATCTTCCCTACTATATTATAAGCAATTTCTCTCTCTCTCTCTTTCTCATATATACATACATATATGTATATATATATACATACATATATATATATATATGTACACACACACACATATATATTATGCCTTTATCTAGTCTCTCCCCATTGTAATTCATCCTTTGCACAGCTGCCAGGGTGATTTTCCTTAAGCATAGCTTCAACAGTGTCACTATCCTACTCAATAAACTGCAGTGGCTCCTATTGCCTTCAAGAGAAAACATAACCACGTGTTTGGCTTTTCAAGTTCCTTCCAAATTGTCCCCTACTTTTCTAGCCTTATAACATATACTATCCATCTTGTACTCTGAAGTCTTGTGAGACTGCAAGGTCAATTTGACAAGTCATCCTCTATTCTGTCTCCATGCTTTTGCAATGACTGTTCATCAAGACTGGAATGCATACTTTCTTCCCTCCCATCTATTTCCTTCAAGGCTCAGCTTAAGTACAGCTTTCTACAGAATGCCTTTCCTAATTTTCCCAATTGCTAGTATCCTTCTCTAAACTAAATAGATAATGAACTCTTAATAAATGCTCTAAGTACCTGGCATGATGACATTTACAAGAATAAATACTTGAAAGCAATCCCTGGCCTCAAGGAGCTAATGTTCTTATCGTTGAAGAGAACATATAAAGGGGTGCAGGAAAGGGGATAAAAAGTACCTGCCCTGGGAGCATGAAGTTGCATGAGACTTGGTTCCCAGCTAGATAAGAGACTTAGCTTTATGGTATGAAGGACCAAGAGTGGAGATGTCTTTCCAGTGGGGTGGATTATGAGATATAGTAAATCTTACTGCCTTCAAAGAGCTTATCTAAGCTCATGTATAGGCTGAGCTAATATAAAAACAATGATGATTCTACTAAATTAATTTACTTATTCAGTGTCATACCAATCAAACTACCAAAAGTATTTTATAGAGCTGGAAAAAGTAATAACAAGATTCATCTGGAAGAAGAAAAGGTCCAGAATGTCAAGGTAATTAATGAAAAGAAATGCAAGGGAAGTGTTGCAACAATTTGGCTAGCAGCTGCTGTGGGGGTGAAAGACCAACACAAGCCCAACAACAGGAATGCTGCCAGCACAGGTTCTTTTGATGTGCTTCAATAAGGAAAGCAACATTAAGGGGTTAACAATCTTATTTCAATCCAACATACAAATATCATTCACTTAGTTCAGAGGAAAAAGCCAGCACTGAACTTCAGAGCAAATACAAACAAATTACAAATATGCATTATAAACAGACCAAATACAATTCATAGTCACCAAGAAACCATCAACATCTGGGTTGACTGGAGGCTCTTACAGTGGCTGCCCAGAGTCCCACACCAACACTCCTTCAGAGGTAAGAGCCTACAGCAAATAGCTCTGTTTTCTCTTTTTATACAGTCTTTGGACATCATCAAATGTCATCTGAGCCACTAGAACTTAGCACATACTTAGGCTCTGGTCTTAGCAACTCCCCTTAAGGCCCTGAGGGCTTCATGTCCACAATTGGCTTAGCACCTAGTAGAAAGGGGTTTGGGCCTGGGGCTTTGCACCTAGTAAGGCTCAATCAAAGACAATTAATTTAGCATTCTAAAACAGTAAAAAGTCCCAACTTAATTGCCAGTAGAGGAAGGCGGCCTAGATGTATCAGATCTAAAACTATTATGAAGCAGCAGTCATCAAAACTACTTGACACTGGCCAAGAAAAAGAGTGGTGGATCAGTGGAATAGGTTAGGTACACAAGCCATAGTAGTCAATGAATATAGTAATCTACTGTTTGATAAACCCAAAGACTCTACCTTCTGGGATAAGAACTCACTATTTGACAAAGCCTGCTGGAAAAACTGAAAATAGTATGGCAGAAAGTAGGCATAGACTGACATCTCACACCATATACCAAGAAAAGGTCAAAATGGGTATATGATTTAGACATAAAGAGTGATACTATAAGCAAATTGGGAGAACAAGGACTAATTTACCTGTCAGATCTATGCAGAATGGAAGACTTTGGTACCAAACAAGAGACAGAACATTAAGAAATGCAAAATGGACAATTTTGATTACATTAAAAAGTTTTTGCACAAAAAGCCAATGCACTGGATTAGAAGGGAAGCAGAAAGCTTAGAAACAATTTTTATAGCCACTATCTCTGATAAAGGCCTCATTTCAAGTCAAATTTATAAGAATACAAGTCATTCTCCAAATTATAAATGGTCAAAGGACATGAACAGGCAGTTTTCAGATTAAGAAAGTAAAGCTATCTATAGTTATATGAAAAAATGCTCTAAATCTCTATTGATTAGAAAAATGCAAATTAAAACAACTCAGGTACAACACATCACTCATATCAGATTGGCTAACATGACAAACCAGGAAAACGACAAACACTGGAGAAGATGTAGAAAAATTAGAACACTAATGCATTGTAGGTAGAGTTGTGAACTGATTCAACCATTCTGGAGAGCAATTTGGAACTATACTCAAAGGGCTATGAAACCATGCATACCCTTTGTCCAAGAAATACCACTACTAGGTCTGTAACCCAAAGAGAACATAAAAAATGGAAAAGGACTCACATGTACAAAAATATTTATAGCAGCTCTTTTGTGGTAGCAAAGAATTGGAAATTGAAGGTATGCCCATCAATTGGGGAATGGCTGAACAAGTTGTGGTATATGAATATAATGGAATACTATTATTCCATAAGAAATGATGAGCAGGCTGATTTCATAGAAACCTGGAAAGATGCTGAGTGAAACAAGCAGAGCCAGGAGAACATTGTACATAATAACAGCAACATTGTGTGACCATCAACTATGATAGGCTTATCTCTTCTCAGTAATACAAGGATCTAAGACAATTCCAAAACTCATGATGGAAAAATGCTATCCACATCCAGAGAAAGAACTATAGAGCGTGAATGCAGATGAAAGCATACTATTTTCTCTCTTTTTTCTTTCTCACGGTTTTCCCTTTTGTTCTGATTCTTCTTTCACAACATGACTAATGTGGAAATACATTTAATGTGATTGTACATGTATAGCTTATATCAGATTGCATGTTGTCTTGGGGAAGGGGGGTGGAATTTAGAACTCACGATATTATAAACATGAATGTTGAAAACTATAACTAAAAACAAAAAAGTTTATCTAATTGGTAAGGTACAATGCTATCTATATTCGACCGCTTATGAGTCACTATAGGCTAAGTACCAAATGAGTGGCCCAGATAGACAAGGTTATCAGAGTTTATAAGAAGGAGGAAGCTGTTTGGATTTAGGGTCACTAGGGAAAATAGATTGGGGACTTTCTCTTGCTCTTAAGGGAAATATAGTCAGATAGAAGGAAAACACTCTCTATTTTATTGGGCAGGCAAAGTTTGAAGTACTAAAAAATTGGAATCAAAGAATAATTTAAATACAGTTTAATTTCTTTAAAATCAGGTGAACTAGTATAACTAAATAGAGATCTTATTGGTTTTTGTTTAATCAATAGTTAAGAATCACTTATCATTGATGCTTGGGTGGCATGTCAATGATGCGGATAAAGTGCTAGAAAATGGTTCTCTCTTAAATATAAGTATTCTGTTGCCACCTTTCTTGCTCTTTCAATTTGCTTACTTTTTAAGATAGTGCAAAAATATTTCAGTAAGGCAATATTCATGATATTGATGGTGACCAGGAATATACCTGTATAGTTCAGAATCGCAAAGTATAAGAGACTCTCTGTATAGAAGGCAGAAGAAGCAAAACATTTATTCAGACACCGGAGGATCAAATCCCAAAACCAAAAACCCCAATTCGATATAGCAGTAATTGTATCCCAAAACCAGTAAATCTACCTGAATGTAACAGTAAAGAGATTAAAACACAGTATCACAGCAAAGAGCCAAGCCGTCCTATAACCTTCACTTCTGCTAGGGCCTTCCCATAAACACTCACTTGTGAATCCTAACTGTCTGCTTGCCTGCATCCTCTCCTCCTGCAGTTCTGAAAGTCTTTCCAGTTCTCTCTCTGTTGCTCTGTCTTTGCTTCTTCTTCTCACAGCTCTCTCATCTCCTCAGCTCCCTAGTCCCTGCAGCTGTCTCATCTCCTCAGCTCTCTGGTCCCTGCAGCTCTCTAGTCCCTGCAGCCCTCTAGTATATGCTTAATGGGTACCCACAGGGTATATATACCCTGTCTAGGCCTGGGGCTTAGCACCTAATAGCAAAAAGGTGTGGGCCTGCCTACAAACAAGCCTCTCCTAATCAAGATTCCCTTAACTAGCTCCACCTGAGGCCTATTGAATGGGGTGGGTGGGTGGGAAGATATTTGATTACATTAGCACCACAAAAGGTAAACCATGACCTAATTTCAAATAAAAACTTTCTGGAATTGTGAATTATTGGTGTTTGGATTAATGGGGTATGACTATACTTTGTAATCCATGTAAGCCAAGCATTCCTATTTGCCTGTTGAAATCTTTATTTTCCTTCACAGTAGAGCTGACATATCAACTCTTCTATGACATGTCCCTTCATGCTTCCAGCAGAAAGTGATCTCTCCCACTTCATATTTCTTACAGAACTAGATTTCTCTTTTGCCTTTATTGCATTCTATCTTAACTGATTAATTTGCATACGTGTCATAATGTCCTTACTAGATTGCTAGGTCCTTAGAGGGCTTACCCTAGCACTTAGCATAGTGTCTGAAATGTAGTAATAATTTAAGAATTATTTATTGAATTAAAATCAAATTAAATGATTGAATTATAAGTTGGGTAGATTGCCTCCTTCTATTCAGTAGAATCTGTTGTATTTAGTTCTCAATGAACTTTTTTGGGGGGTAACCCTCTATGGGGTGAGAAGAAAGATGCTTTCACTGAAGTCAGTTTCAGTATGTGCTTATTGAAAGTACACATTAAGAAGAGGTATGTCTTGTCTACTGTGCCACTCAGAGAATGAGATTCCCCTGTGATTGCCATTAGTCTGTGCTTATATTTTGGGAAGTTTGATTCTGGGCCTTATTCTGAGTTGCTCATGACACTGGGAATATGAGGGAGGCATAGACCTAGAATCAAGTACAAGCTAGTATACATCTGAATTTAGGCCTGAGTCACCAGGTTCATTACCCCAACAGCAGAGGGAAAACAGAACTGGTCACAATTGGTTGTATCAAACAAAAATGTGGGAAAGAGAAATAGCATACTACTGCAGAAAGAACATTCAGCTTACAATCAGATGACCTGAGTTTACATCATTTGTTTTTGGTACTCAGTCTAAACTATTAAATTAACTAGGAGGAATTTTGAGTATAAATATTGCATTTCTAGAGGCTGTATCTTGCAATTGAAATATATTAGTGATGACAAATATCACATAGTATACTTTAAATAAACCATATTACTAAGGTGAATAGAAATTCTATAGCTCCTCAAGACTCAAGAATAGGATTTTTGTCTGCCATACTTGATAATATAATAGATACAAATTTCATTCTAGGTAACTTAGGATTCAGTTGCCCTCACATTAGTAGAAATTATGTTCTTGTTTGGAAGGGACAGGTACCTCCTTTACCCCTCTCTTTAAGTTTTCTCTTCAAGACGCACTCATGAATATAACTGGAGGTGCATTTTGCTCTTTTGTCCTAGGCACAATTTCACAGAGCTGTATGGGATGTCAGAGATTATCTACTTCATCTCCCTCACTTTGAAGATGAAGACACTTAGGCCCTATGGGATTTAACATTTCACACAATCTCATACAGTAACTGGCAGAGCCAGAATTCAAACTCGAATATTTTGAGTCTAGAGCTATTGCTCTTTCTATTCCACCATCATCTAGCCCCTTTTGCATTACCCAATATAAGAGCTTTATTTAAATCAGTTCACCTGCATCACTGTAATTGACTCCATTGAGTACTCATTAGATTGATCATGGAAATAAGAGTATTCATAATAACATCTTGCATTTGATAGTTTAAAACTTCAAGGTTTTAAAGTGTCTTTCAAGGATATTATCTCCTTTTGAGAAATAAACAATGTATTGATCAAAGGCCCATTATAGGAGGTCACTATAGTAGATCCTGGAGACAAAGACAAAAATACACATCTGTACCCTCAAGAGGATAATGCTCCACTGGTATTATCCTTATAAAAATCTTTAGAGATAGATAGTACAGATGTTTCCATTTCAGAGGGAACACGACTGAGCATCAGAGAACTGAAATGATGTGTGTAAGACAAAATGCAAACTCAGATTTTTGATCCTATGCAGAATGTTCATTCCTCTATAGTTTACTATTTCTCTTTTACACAACTCTTTATTTGCTGCAATTCATTGTTTCTCCTCCTCCTCTGATTGTTCCCCCTATTGTCAGGACAATACTTCAGAACCTGGTGACTCAGGTGTGAGTTCATATGCAGATTAGATTTTATATCTATGCCTTCCTCCCCCACTCCCAAGTCCTAGTTCACCCTGAGCCTCTGAATCCAACTTCACAAAACACAAGCACAGACTTGTGGTAATCATAGGGAGAATCTCATTCTGTAGGTGGCACATGATTCCTTTTTTTTTTTTTTTTTTAGATTGCAACAAACAGTTCTACATAATTTTGGGTTCCAGATTTTCTTCCCTCCCCCCCCTCCCTCCCCAAGAAGGCATGGAGTCCCATATAACTTCCAGGTATAATTAGGCATTGAATTAATTTATACATTTTCTCATGACTCATGAGAAAGAAGAAACAGAACCAAAAAAAAAACCCCCAAAAAAACCACAACCCAACAACAAATACAAAAGAGAGAAGAAAAAAAAAGTGGAGGGGAAAAATGGTGAGAATGAAGTATGCTTTGATTTGCATTCATACTTCGTAGTTTTTTCTCTGGATGTAGATAGCCCTCTCCATCATGAGTCCTTTGGAGCTGTCTCTGC
>CM053623.1:88079397-88094397 GCA_028646595.1 Phalanger gymnotis | reverse complement strand
TATTCCTAGGAGTTTTCTTTTTTGGGATCTTTTTGAGGAGGCAATCTGTGGATTCTTTCAATTTCTCTTTGACCCTCTGGCTCTAGAATATCAGGGCAGTTCTCCTTGATAATTTCTAGAAAGGCGATATCTAGGCTCTTTTTTTGATCATGGCTTTCAGGTAGTCCAATAATTTTTAAATTCTCTCTCGTGGATCTATTTTCCAGGTCAGTGGTTTTTCCAATGAAATATTCCACATTGTCTGCTACTTTTTGACTCCTTTGGTTCTGTTTTATAATATCTTGATTTCTCATAAAGTCATTAGCTTCCACTTGCGCCAATCTAATTTTTAAGATGGTATTTTCTTCAGTGGTTTTTTGGACCTCCTTTTCCATTTGGCTAATTCTGCCTTTCAAGGCATTCTTCTCCTCATTGGCTTTTTGGAGCTCTTTTGCCATTTGAGTTAGTCTATTTTTTAAGTTGTTGTTTTTTTCAGTATTTTTTCTAGTATATTTTTGGGTCTCCTTTAGGAAGTCATTGACTTGGTTTTCATGGTTTTCTCTCATCCTTCTCATTTCTCTTCCCAATTTTTCCTCTACTTCTCTAACTTTCTTTTCCAAATCTTTTTTGAGCTCTTCCATGGCCTGAGACCAGTCATGTTTTTCTTGGAGGCTTTTGATGTAGGCTCTTTGACTTTGTTGACTTCTTCTGGCTGTATGTTTTGGTTTTCTTTGTGACCAAAGAAAGATCCCAAAGTCTGAGAGTGAATATGTGTGTATTTTTGCTGCCTGGCCATGTTCCCAGCCAACTTACTTGACTCTTGAGTTTTTCCTCAGGATATGACTGCTTGTAGAGTAGAGAGTACTTTGTTCCAAGCTTGAGGGGATGCGCCATTGATTTCAGAGCTATTTCTATACAGCCAGCTCTCCTCCTTCCCCAAGAATTGCCAACCTGGACCTGACTGGGATCTTCAGCATGCTGTGCACTCCTGCTCTGATCTGCCACTTAATTCCTCCCACCAGGTGGGCCTGGGGCCAGAGGCAACTGCAGCTGTAGTTCTGTAGCTGCACCACCTCTGCCACCCCGGGGCAGTGGTCAAAGCACGCACTCCTTCCACTCTGTTGCTGCAGCTTTTCCCACTAACTTTCTCTATTGTTTTTGGTTTTTGTGGGTTGAGATGTCTGGTAACTGCCACAACTCACCGATTCAGGGCTCTAGGGACTTCTCCACTCCCCTCCGCTCCCCTCCACTCCCAGCTCCGTGCACGATAGACCTCACCCAGCGACCATCCAGGTTGTCCTGGGCTAGAGCCCTGCCTCCTTCTGCTATTTTGTGGGTTCTGCAGTTCTAAAATTTGTTCAGAGCCATTATTATAGGTTTTTGGAAGGACCTGGTAGGGAGCTCACGCAAGTCCCTGATTTCCAGCCCTGGAAAGGGCTGGAAGGGCTCTGTCCGCCCCTCCGCCCACCCAGGATTATGGTTTTTAATCCATTCTGCTATCTGCTTCCATTTTATGGGAGAGTTCATCAATTTCACACTCACAGTTATGATTTCTGTGTCTTTTTCTCCATCCTATTTTCCCCCTTTTTTGCTTTTATTTCTCCCTTTCCCCCTCCACTCCTCAATAAAGTTTTGTTTTGCCCACTGCCTTCCTCAGTTTACCCACCCTATTGATTCCCTTCCCTTATCTTAACCTTTTCCCCTTGCTACTTCTTCCCTCCCTTCTGACCACTGCCCTCCCTTTTTCCCCCCCTTCCCCTCCTACTGCCTGTAGGACAAGTTAGAGTTCTATACTTATCAGGGTATGTTATTCCCTTCTTGAACCAGATCTGATAACGGTAAAGCTCAAATACTGCTCTTCTTCCTCCCTTCTTTCCCTCTACTATAATATGCTTTCGTGCCTCTTCATTTAATGTAATTTACCCTTTTCTACTACCTCCTTACCTCTTCTCCCATAACCCTCCCTTTACATATCTTAATTATGTTTTTTATCCTTATATCAGTTATTTTATACAGACATTCACAGTCTATGTGTATCCCTTTCAATTGTCATAATAGCTGCACTGTTCTCAAGATTGACATATATATATATACATATGTATATATGTATATATATAAAACATACATAAGATGATATAATCCTATATAAAGATGTAAACAATTTGTCCTTATTGATTAATAAGGTTTGTGGTGTTTTCTCCCCCTGTTTACCTTTTTATGTCTCTCTTGAGTCTTGTATTTGAAGATCAAATTTTCCATTGAGTTCTGGCCTTTTCATCAGGAAGATCTGGAATTCCCTTATTTCGTTGAATGTCCATCTGCTTGCCTGAAAAATTATGCTTAATTTTGCTGGATAGCTGATCCTTGGTTCTAGTCCCAGCTCCTTTGCCTTTGGGAATATCATATTCCAATTTCTCCTGTCATTTGATATAGAAGCTGAGAGATCCTGCGTGATCCTAACTGTTGTTCCATGATATTTGAATTGTTTCTTTTTGGCTGCTTGCAGTATTTTCTCCTTGTAATTCTTTGTAAGTTCTGTAATTCTTTGTAATTCTGAAACTTGGTTATAGTATTTCTTGGTGTTTTCAATTTGGGATCTCTTTCAGGGGGTGATCATGGATTCTTTCAATGACTATTTTACACTCTGGTGGTAGGACCTCTGGGGAGTTATCTTTGATAGTTTCTTCAAAGATACTGCCAAGGCTCTTTTTTTATCATGGATTTCTGGTAGACCAATAATTCTTAAATTGTCTTTCCTGGATCTATTTTCCAGGTAAGTTGACTTTCCAATCAGATATTTCACATTTTTTTTCTATTTTTTTCATTCTTTACATTTTATTTGACTACTTCTTAATGCCTCATAGAGTCATTAGCTTCCACTTGCTCAATTCTAATATTTAATGAGCTGCTCTCTTCATTTTGCTTTTGAGTCTCCTTTTCCAATTGGTTGATTTTACTTCTCAGGGTGTTATTTTGTCTGTGTAGATTCTGAATCTCCATAGTCATTTTGCCAATCTTATTTTTTAAGGACTTGATTTTGTCAGTTTTTTTTTTCATCTTTTCCATTTTTTCTTTAACTTCCCTAATTTGGTTTTTAAAATCCTCCTTTAACTGTTCCAGTAATGTTTTTGGGCTTGAGACCAGTTCACATTCCCTTTTGAGGTATGAAATGTGGGTATAGTGTTATTGCTATCCTCTTCCAAATTGGTATTTTGATCATTCCTGTCTCCATAAAAAGAATCAATGTTCCTCAGTTTTTTTTTGTTTTCTTCTTCATGTTGGTTAGCTTTTTCATGGCTTTACAGTGAATTTCTGCTTTTGGTGCTCAGGGCTCTCTGTCCCAGGTTTCTTATTCTGGGGATTATGAGTCTAGTTACTGGCTTTGTGTATTATAGCCTTCAGTTTCCTGAGATGTGGGGGAAGGGTCTGGCTGCCTGAAGTCTCCTTTTCCCCTGGGGCTGCTCTCCAGCACTATTGCTCTTCAGCAATAGTCTCAGCTCTTTGTTGTTTGTACTGGTGTCTGCCACTTCCCCTGGGGGTGCAAGGGTACATCTGGGCTCCTGGTGTTGAAGCCTGCTGGCTCTGCCCCTCTGGGACTCAGGAACTTCCACTGCTCAGCTACTGAAGCCCCACTTCTGTCTCCTCTATTCCAGCTTTTTTTTTCCCGAGGAATTCTCTGGGTCAGAGGGGAAGGATTGGAACCATTTACCTGGCCATTGTGTCTCCCAGAGGTTCAAGAAGACTCGTTTCATACCTTTGAGCTGCAAGCCTCAGGAGTTGATGTCTCATGGCCAGTGGCATTGCACTGCTGCCTCTCGTCATTTCCACAGACTCCCGTCCTGTGTTGGGAGGCCTAGGGATCTTCGCTAGTTTTGGGTGCCCAGCTTTCTCTCAGCCTGTCTCACAGGTTGGTTTTGCAGCTGCTTCTGCTTTGGTACTGTCTGGAGCAGCTCTGCACACTGAGGGCTCTCCCAGGCTACAGATTTGTCCCATCGGCCTTTTGAACTCTCCTGGCTTGGAAATGTGCCCCACTCAGACTTCTTGTGGTTTCTAACTCTCTCAAATCTGCTCAGATTCACTTTTTTATAGGAATCTGACAGAACTTGTGAGAGAGTTCTGGTAAGATGCTGTTTTCATGCAGCCATCTTGGCTCTGACCCAGCTCTCTCTTTCATTTTCAATATTTTATTCTCTAGTCTTCTTCCCCATTACTATGATGAAAACACTAAAGTTTCATTTATTTTGGTCTTGTTGCTATTAGTTAGTACCCTATCTTTAAAGATGTGTCTTTCAATGACAAGCTTTTCAAATGAGTGTTATATACCTGTTACCTCCATTTACTTTTCACTTATTCCTTACTTAATACACCATACAGTGGTCTCTGTCCTTATATGATGCCTTATATGAAACTGCTGTACTGAAAGCCTGTAATAACCTCTTTAATGTACAGAGTTTTTCTGTGCATTGTTTCTGTGCATCATGTGATACTATCACCTCCCTTATTATTGAAACTTTCCCTCACTGTCTCTTGTGCCGACTGGATTGATTGTATCTATTCTTACCTCTCTAATCTTCTTTAACTATTCCTCCTATTTTACTTGACATGTGTTTCTTTACCTCTTCTTTGCACTTCTAAGATCTTGTAATTTTTTATGACTTAATTGTTACCCCAAGACCTTAATGATGTCTCATTATAATATGAAAGTGACCTTGGGTTTTCAAAAGTTTTCTGTTAAACATAAGACCTTTAATGTTGCACCAAACTGAAAAGTAATTGTCACTTCTAAGCTATGATTCTAAAATTTTTATCTTTAGACTTTCACCAAGCTTCTGGTTCTGTATCCAAATGACTAATGGGTATTTTCTCTTGGATTTCTTGCTGTCATCTTAATCTTCATTTACAATTGAATCTGTTACCTGCCCCTATGATCCCAAATTTCATATCTGACATAGATAACAATCAGGGTTCTTCAAACAATCAAGACCTTGGGGACATATGCCTATCAATTATCCTGCCCCTGCCTCTATAAACTGTATCACCCTTTCTCCAATCATCTTATGTAGAAATATGTCACTCAGTCTGAGGTTCAGTCCCTATTTCCTTGGCTACACCCCTTCATTTCCCTTCCTTTGTGTGACTTTATTCATTCACCTTCATTCAAAGTCAAAATTTAAATGCACAGTTTAGGTTAGCAAAAGGATAAACATTAATTATAGTAATGGACTTCACGGTCCTCAAATCCAACCTTTCCTGAAGCAGGAACCTCATTAAGACTAGAGTCATTTTCTCTTCCATTCTTGCCCACACACAGCATATGAGTAGAAAAAAGAGATACCCAGAAGATCAGCATCTTATAATAGCATTATGAAGGACCTATATTGAACAGACAATGATTTTGATATAGTTTCATTTTGTGACATCGATGATCGTGTGTGTTCTGCTGACACTAAGATGGCTCAGATTGTCTGACCTTAAACAAATAAAACTCAGTTGAACAAATTTCTCTACTTTTAGTAAGTTCTCTTGTCTTTAGTAAGTTCTTTTGTGTACTGGACTTCATGATATAATGTGATTCATTGCTCTCTTTTGTTGTGTTTTTAATTATATGGATTTTTAAAATGGATATTACTCCTAAGAAACATGAAAACATTGTATTTTTTTGTCAACTTTTATTTTCAGTCCCAAATTCTCTTCCTCCATCCCTCTGCGACTCATTGGGAAGGCAAGAAATATGAAGCTTATTATACATATGAAGTTATGCAAAACATTTTTCCACATTATCCTCACTGTGAAAGAAAGTATGAAAAATAAAGTGAAAAAATATGATCCAGTCTGCAATCATAGTTCACCAGTTTTCTTTCTACTGGTGGATAGTATTTTTCATAACTAGTCCTCGGGATTACTATAGATTATTATATTGATCTAGGTAGCTAAGTCATTCGTAGTTGATTATTTTTACAATATTGCTATCGTTGTGGACAATGTTCTCTTAGTTCTGCTCACTTAACTTTACGTTTACTCATATAAATCTTTCCAGATTTAAAAAAAATCATCCCTTCATCTTTTCTTATAGCACAGTAGTATTCTATTATAATTACATGATACAAATTGTTCCCCAACCGATGTGCATCCCCTCAGCTTCCAACATCTGTTTAATTTTCAACTCTTTGTCACCACCAAAAGAGGTGCTATAAATATTTTTGTGCATATCTGTCCTTTTCCCTTTTCTTTGACTTTTTTTGGGAAAACAGACTTACTAGTAGTATTATTGGGTCAAGGGATATGCACAGTTTTATAGCTTTTTGGACATACTTCCAATTATTTCTTCAGAATGGTTGGACAAATTCAGTTTCACCAACAGTGTGTTAGTATACCTCTTTTCCTCATCCCCTCCAGCATTTGTCATTTTTCTTTTCTGACATGTTAGCCAATCTAATAGGTATGAGGTGGTATGTCAGTTATTTTAATTTGTATTTCTTTAATTATTAGTGATTTAGAGCATATTTGTATGACTACTGATAGCTTTGATTTATTCTTCTGAAAACTGCCTGTTTCTTTACTTTGAGGATGTATTGATTGGAGAATGGTGCTTATTTTGTTTAAAAATTTAGCTCAGTTCCCTTTATATTTGAGAAATGAGACCTTTATCAGAGAAACTTGCTGTGAATCCCCCTTTCAGTTTCCTGCTTTCCTTCTAATTTTGGTTGCATTAATTTTGTTTGTGCAAAAAAATCCTTTTTAATCAAATACAATGAAAATTATCTATTTTACCTCCCTCCATCTTTTCTATCTCTTTGGTCATGAACTCTACCCTTATTAATAGATGACAGCTATATTTTTTTCCATATTCCCTGAATTTGCTTATGACATCAAAGTGTTTGCACAATTTCATAGCTCTTTGGGGAAAGTTCTTAATCATTCTCCAGAATAGTTGGACCAGTTCACCGCTGGTCATCAATCTTCATCTTGAAGGAAAAGAGGAACCCTATGAGGTAAGGGTAAGGAGGGAGTACTTTCAAAGTATGGGGGATGGCTAGTGAAAATATATACTAGTGATGGAGTGGGCTATAATCAAGATCAGTTTGAAAAATAGACTGCTTGCAGTGGATAGAGCCCTGCACTTGATCTTAAGATGATCTAAATTTTAGTCTTTCCTCATGCACTTATCATGGAGGTGGCCTTGGGCAAATTGTTCAGTGTTTCTCAGCTTTAGTTTTTTTATCTGTAAAATTAAGATAATAATTGTGCCTACCTCATGAGGTTGTTGTGCAGATCAAATTAGATAACAAATATGAAATGGTTGATATAAAGGTTGATATAATTGCTGTTACTAATATTCAGTGTGACAAAAGTATGGTTTTGTCATGAAGAATTAAAATATTTGTCAAAATCTTGTGAATTCCACATTAATGTAAAATATGACTTCATCCAATAGATATACTGCATATTAAAAGATTTTAAAATATGAAAAAAAATTTGTGAGGTTTATTTTCTACATCAGTAAATTTTAATTACTTCTGGGCCATAGCTATATAATGAAAATGACTATAGTACCAAAGTTTATTTGCAGTTTTAATGCTATACCAATCAAACTATCAAAGGGATACTTTACATAACTTGATAAATTAAAAATCATTTGGAGGAACAAATGATTAGACTTTTAGAGCATTAAGGGAAATAATGAAAAAGAAATGAATGGCGGGGTGGGGGAGAGAAGAAATAGCACTACCAGACCTCAAATTATATTATAAAGCAGCAGTGATCAAAGCCATTTGCTATTGATTTGCACATAGAGAATTAGATCAATGGAACAAACTAGAAAAGGGAGAACCAGAAAAAATGGAACTTAATAACCTAGAGTTCAATAAACCTCAAAACATAAATTACTTAGGAAAGAACTTCCACTTCAATAAAAATTGTTGGGAAAACCAGAAATTAGCCTAGCAGAAATTAGACTTAGACCAACACCTTATGCCATATTCTACAATAAATTAAAAATAGATATATTACCTGAGTATTAAAGATCATACCATAAAAGAATCAGAAGAAAAGCAGGTCACATACCTTTTGCAGCTTTCAGTAGGAGATATCAAATAGAAGATAGAAGCAGTTATAAAAGAAAAAAAGGTAATTTTGAATGAACGAAACCTAAAAATTTCTATAGAAAGAAAATTGCATCTCCTAGAAGAAGGCAAGCAGTTGAATGGGGAAAAAATCTTTGCATCAAGTTTCTCAGAGAAGGGTTTGGCACCTGTAATATTAAAGATGGGATTTTTTTTTTACTTTTTTCCCTTTTGGAAACTGTTCTCCTTTTGGAGAACTGAAGTAATCAAGTGCCTTTGATTAAGTCTTACTAGGGGCAAAGCCCCAGGCCCACACCCTTTTGCTGATTAGGTTTGAAGCCTTTGGGCCCTAAGAAGGGTATATAAACTCAGAAGTTAGCATTTTGTTTGGGGCTCTCACTCACTGGATGAGCATTGTGTGATTTGACCAGACGAGACTCTGGGTAGCTGCTGGAGCCCCCCAGCTTTGAAAAAACCCTGATGTTGGTGCTTCTCTGGTAACCATATGTTGTGATTTTGTCAGACAGAAATCTGTTGATTCATGTTTATTTTCTCTGTTTATATAATGTGTGTTTGTGTTTTCTATTTGTATTCTCTCTGAAGTTCAGGGTGTTGGCTTTTCTTTCTGAACTTAGTGCTATATATATATATATATATATATATATATATATATATATATATGTACATATATATTTGATTAAAGTGAGACTATTAGCCCATTAAAGTTGCTTTCCTTAGAAGAGCAGATCAAAGAACCTGTGCTAGCAGTCCTTTTGTGTGCTCTTTTTGCTGGTCTTGTTGGGTCTTACACTTCAGCAGCAGCTGCAACCAGCATTGTTGTTACAGCACCCAAGATGAATAGACAATTAACAGATTATATAAATGTATATGTGTGTATACATCTGTGGGCATATGTGACCAAAACCATTTCCCAGGAGATAAATGGTCAAAGAAAATGAATAAACCATTCTCAAAAGAAGAATTGCATAATATTAACAACCATATATACGATTACTCCAACTCACTGTATCAGTTATTAAGGTGGGACTTTTTTTTTTTTTACTGTATTCTCTTTTGTAGCACTTATTTAATCAAGTACCCTTGATGAGTTTGGCCTTTGTTTCTTTGATTAAATCAGGAGTCTTTGATGACCTGCTTGCTTCAAGGGAAAGCCTAGTTTACATGGGTTTGAGCCACATGTTTGTGATGCTTTTATGTCAAGTGGGTTTTAGTTTCGTGTTGTGATGCCCTTTCACCCTGAACAGGGAATACAAACTCAGAGGTTGGCATTTTTTCTTTGGGGGGCACTCACTTACTGGAAGAGTGGTGTGTGACTCTGGGCAAGGTGTTATAACTGCCCCCTGGCTTTGCTAACCCAGAACCATTGGTTCTTTGGTAATTATGAATTGTGATTTGGTCTGTTCATATTGTCTCTGTTTGTAATTTGTTTGTACTTGCTCTGAAGTTCAGAGTGCTGGCTTTTACTCCTGAACTAAGTGAGTTATACATGTATGTTTGATTAAAGTGAGATTGTTAACCCTTTAAAGTTACTTTCCTTAGTAAAGCAGATCAAAAGAACCTGTGATAGCAGCTCTTGTTGCTGGTCCTGTTGGGCCTTACACCCCTACAGCTGCTGCTAGCCAAATTGTTGTTAAACTCACTAATGAGAAGAGGATACAAATAAAAAAACCCCTGATGTTTTACCTCATAACCTATAATTTGGCAAAGAGGACAAAAGATCACAGTAGTTAATGTTGGAGGCATTGTGTAAATATAGGTACACTAGTGTACTGTTGATGGAGCTGTGAATCAGTATAGCTATTTTGGAAAGCGATATGGAATTATACAAATAAAGTGCCTAAAGTGTCCATAGCTTTTGGCCCAGAGGTTCTACTGCTAGGCATATATTCCAAGGAGTTTAGACAAGAAGAAAGAATCCACGTATATCAAAATAGAATTTATATTTCTCTGTATATATGTATACGCATATGCATAAATCTAATTATCACAAATATTTGTTCCTTTTGTCACAACAAAGAACCAGAAACAAAGTAGATGCTGATTAATACCTTAAGAAAATGGTCATACTCCATATATGTTCCTTTATCTATTTCCTATATTTTAGAATTCATACTTGCTCAAACAAGTCATTTTAGAGTTGTTTTAGTTGCACACCATATATTTTTAATCTTTATCCTTTTTTCTTTTGGGGTTTACTTTTACACTAATTGGTTAACAGTCTGTATGATCATAGATGCATAGTCAGAATGTACTTTAGACATCTTCTAGTTCAAATCTCTCATTTTACAGGTGAGGAAACAAGCCCATTGAAATTAAATAGTTTTCATGAGGTCACAAAGGTAACGAGTAGCAGAATCAGGATTTAAACCCAGATCTTCTGACTCTTAAAATTATCTATGTCTATGTCTATATCTATCTATCTATCTATCTATCTACCTATCTATCTATATAATTTTTCCATTTTACCATGCTATTCTCTTCTACACAGACAGGTGAAACAGAATTGAGTCCTACACTGATAATTTTTTTATCATTTTTTATTATCACTTCATAGTAAATTTATTTTTTTTGCTGATATTATTCAGTGATCACTAGGGACTGAATATATGTATATATACCTATAAATTGGCATTATACACACATATAGAAATTAATATTAATCCCCAATCTAGGTATAAATACTAGAGGAACAGTTTCTGAAAGAGAAAGTTTTTTCCCCCTACAGTGATCAAAGGGTAATATTAACCTTCTAAGAGGTGATAACTTTGTGAAAACAGTTAAAGTACCTGAAAATTTTCTCAAAAAAGTCCTATCAGAGACAAATAACTTATATGTGAAATAAATCTAATCTTTTATTTAATAATATTTCAATAATTCAATTACTTAATAATATTTCAATAATTCAAAATTATCTAGTCCAGTTCCTTTTTTTTACAGGTAAGGAAACTGAGGATTGGGACATTTAAGTGGCTTTGTTAAAATAGCACATGTTAATACATATTAGTACGGCCAATACTAGAATCCAGTCATTCTTATACTCCAAATCAATTATTTTTGTACCATACCATACTATCTTTCCCCTCCAAATTGTTGTGACCTCTCCCTTCTCTGTAAAACCACAACACTTGGTTTATAATTTTCTTATTAGGTGTGTGCCAAACCCATTCATGCAAGTTCTTAACTACCTTAACATTTGTCACTAATCTGAGCTATCTATGACAGAAAGAAAGGCTCCATATTCACCAAAATATTCATAGCGATGTGATGTGTGTGTTTGTGTGTGTGTATGATAGCAAAACCTGGGGAAAATGAGTGTCCATCAGTGTGATAGGTTTGACAAAAGAGGAGAGAATAACTCCTGTGAAAGGACAAGATTCACCCTGGCTATAGGGTAGACTCTGACCTGAGGTGGAGGATTGGCCCAAGTAAGGTAAACTCCTATGCTAGAGGTGAAAGTGTGAGTGGCTTCAGGATCCATATAGCCCAGTAATGACATGGGGTTGGTGGTGGTAAGGGTAAGGACAAAGAACTACCCAGGGGCAGGGATGGTGGTAGGAGAAGAAAGAGGAGTTCTTTCAGCCATGTCAATCACAGAGGTGAGTTATAGTAACTATTTCTTTGCCAGTGTTATTGCTATGTGAAACATTTGTCGATAGGTATTTCCTTTAGCACTACTTTAGAGAAAATAAAAAAAACACAATTAAAAAACCCTTCTGCTACATAGTAGCATCTTTTCTTAACTAATTTTTAATGGATTTTGTTCTTTTCCTTCCTTTAAAATCCACATCAGATGCTAGAGCAATGAGGATTGTTTGTGTTGCCATCTTCAAAGTTTTACTTAGTCTCAAATCCTTTGTCTTTCTCAGTTCTGTTTTTGACTTCCTTCCATAGGGAATCATGTCTAAATTCCTTTGGGAAGATACAATGCTTCTGCAATTCTGAGAAGAAATGTCCTATGTCTACCTTCCCTAATTATCAGGAGGAGCTCCTTTTTTGTTCTCTACCCTTCTAGAAGAGAAGCAAACAACCCCTCTCCTCTGCTATTTTCTTACACTCACTAGAATAGCTTTTCAATTATTGACTTAGCCCTGCATGGCAGGTTTCTGTAGAAATAGTGTTTACCTTTTTTTTTTAAAGTTACAGAATCTAACTTAGAACAGAAAATTGAATAGAATTTTAACTTGTTTCACCACGGAAATCTAAAGATGTAACAAAACAAAGAAGAAATCTTTCCCCTAGGTCTCACCTCTATCTTTCAAGTAAAAGTTGTATTAGGAAAGGGTTTGAGTTTGCTATCTTCAGGTTAAAAGTCTGGGGGCAGAAAAATCCATGCAAATAAGGGTGGAGTATCTAAGACTCTATAAGAAGCTGTTGACAGTCATGACTGTCATCCATGTTTCCTTATCATGGTCTAAATGTAGGTAATGCAGGTAGCTTCCTTGGGTACAACAGGTAGGAGGAGGAATCAAGATGTGTCTTTTAACATACATTTCTCTGTGTGTATGTGTGTGTGTGTGTGTATATATATGTGTATGTATATATATATATTTGTGTGTGTATGCATACATATATTTAATAAATGAACATATTCATTGTTGGAAAATTCCATCCTTCTAGGCATATAGGTATTTCTTTTGTGATTAAGCTGCATGTCTTACACTGAAGTCTTCAGTACATAATCGCAAGCAATTTTCAAATGCAGGGGCATGCAAATTCTAAACCTCATCCAAGGTACACAAATACGTTGTCACAGCTCTTTACATATATCATCATAAAGTATTTTTCCTACTACTGAGAAGCAAGATGGAATAAAGAAGAAAAAGACAGCAGACCTGAGTTTGGGACTTAACTGCACAACTTACTAGCTTTGCAACTTTGAGTAAATCACTTAACATCATAGACTTATATGTTTTAAAAGAACTACAGCTTCAAGGTTCACATTTTACATCCCTGAGAAGGTGAAAGACCCAGAAGTTCATCCCAATTCTCATGGCAGGGAAAGTACTGGTAAAAAGTCCAAAACAGAAAAGAAATTCTTGGATAGACTCAGCATAATAACTCTGTCCTTCAAGAGAATGACAGGAAGAGCTGCATATAGAAGGTACAAAGAATACTAGATAAGAGAACAGTGAAATATTCTATATACAGGCCTTCAGTAACTCTGAACAGTTGATGTTGGAAAAGTAGGTAATCAATAGTAGTCCATTATAGCTTTATTGTCAACTATGCTGCACTCCAATTAATGAGGACATCTGTACCACATAAAGGAGCCAATTTCTCTTTGTATGTGTAGATAGACCGCCAACTCCTTTCCCTCCCCCTGCGTCTCCTGGGAAGTGAAGGAAGGAAATCAACGTTTGGAAAGGAAGGTATTGCTGCCATAATTTGTGATGTTGCTAGACCACTGAGTTGTAGGGACTTGCAGGGGTGAATAACTGCTGCATATGCAGCTTTAAAAAGGGCACTAGGTTCTTGCCTACTCTAAGCCTGCTTGAAGGTTTCTAGAAAATCAAGCGGAGCCAGAACCCTTGGGATAGGATTTGTTACACACAAATGCTTTATCTGGTAAAATCTTGAGCTGTTTATTGAACAAGGAAGAATGAAAAGACAAATGCCATCTGTATAGTTAAGCAGTGTGGCTATGGAGTGCTCTTTTTCTTAGGTGGCTTTTTATGTATCTGTGTAGGCCACTATGTTTCATGTGTCCTTGGAAAACTCTCATGTGTTAAACTGTGTGGTGAACTATCAAATGTATTAGGCACAGACAATAAAAAAATAATTTGGCATGTGATGAGTCTATGTCAAAAGATCAGAAATAGCTACAACCTTGGCAACTAGATTTTCTGAGCCCTTCCCTTCACATGCCTGTGTTGCAGAGTAGGACTATGGCTGCAGTCAGTTTGACTGATGTAGTTTTTTAAATTAGTGGCAGAGTTTGAACTCAATATCTTTTCTCCCAAGTACTGTATAGAGGTGGTGGGGGAGGGACACAAGTGGAAGGCACTCTAGATTTAGAATGGGAAAACTTGAATTCAAGTTTCAGATCTGACTACCTAGCTCTGTGACCAGAAAAAAGTCTATTAACCTTTTAAAGCTTCAATTTCGACATCTTTAAATTGGGATTAATACATGAACCATGTATTCCACAGGGTTGCTTGAGAGGAAAGTATGATATAAACCTCATACAGGATCTCCCAAAAGCCTTATTGTACTTTATACTTTAATAGTTTTAGTAGTTTAAATTGCACTAAGACTTTTGGGACATCCAGAATAAGGGTAATATATCAATATTGCAGTAAGATTTTTGCCACACCTAGATATGGGCAAGTTATTATTATCTCTGTTACACCATGATATTTCTGACCACAATACTCTAGATGTGATCTTAATTAGTGCAAAGCATACAATGAGAATTATAGTATACAAGAGACTGTGTGTTTATATTAGAAAATATAGATCTGGGGGCGGAGCCAAGATGGAGACAGGAAAGCAATAACTGGCGTGAGCTCCCCACCAAGTCCCTCCAAAAACCTATAAAAAAATGGCTCTGAACCAATTCTAGAACTGCAGAACCCACGAAGTGGCAGAGGGAAGCAGGGCTCCAGCCCAGGACAGCCTGGATGGTCTCGGGGTAAGGTTTGTCCCAAACGGAACTGCCAGCCCCCAGCTGAGGGGAGCGGAGCTGAGCCAAGCAGAGCCCAGCGCTCGCGGCGCTGCGCAGCGGCAGACCGCGGACCCGCGAGACCAGGACTGGAGCGGAGAGTGCCCTAGCATGCTGAATTACTGAGCTGTGGCATGTACCAGACCTCACAACCCACAAACAGCAAAGACAACACAGAAGGTTAGTGGGAAAAGCTGCGGGACAGGACGGAGTTTGTGGTTCGACTACCACCCCTGAGGCAACGGAGGCGGGGCAGCTTTAGAAATTCAGCTGCAG
>CM053623.1:88066516-88078897 GCA_028646595.1 Phalanger gymnotis | reverse complement strand
AAGCAAAATATAGTTAGTCTTTCACAACATGAGTATTGTGGAAGGGTTATACATAATGATACGCATGTGGGTCATGTTGAATTGCTTGACTTCTTAGGGAGGGTGGATGGGAAGGGAAGAGGGGAGAGAATTTGGATCTCAAGGTTTTAAAAAAACAGATGTTCAAAAGTAAAAAAAATTTTTTTCATGCAACTAGAAAATAAGATGCACAGGCAATGGGGCATAGAGATTTATCTTGCCCTACAAGAAAGTAAGGGAAAGGGGGATGGGAGGGGAATGGGGTGACGGAGGGGAGGGCAGACTGGGGAACAGGGCAACCAGAGTGTATGCCATCTTGGAGTGGGGGGGGTGGAAATGGGGAGAAAATCTGTAATTCAAACACATGTGAAAATCAATGTGGAAAACTAAATATATTAAAATAAATTAAAAAAAAGAATCAAAAAAAAAAGAAAATATAGATCTAGGAGTTAGATTATGTAAGTCCTATTTGTGTCTTCCTGCCCCTAAAATCCTGCAGAACACTTGGCAAGCTACTTGATCTCTCTAGGTCTCAGTTTTTTTCTTTGTAAAATGAGATAGTTGGAGTCATTGGCCTTTGAGTTTCCTTCTAGCTCTAACTATGCACCTATAATAAACTAATCTACAAGGTCTTTTGCAATGATAATGTTCAGCTAATCTACTTGTAGCTAATTGAAGTCTCTCATCACCACTATATTTTATCTCTGTCAGATTTGTCAAAGACAAAGCATTATCTGCATTCTCTGCCAAGGGATCTCTAGCATATTACTACAATATAATTTTAATTCTCTTCCTTTTTACCCTTGTTCAACATTTATTGTCCTATTCAAAAGGTGTATTCTAATGGTGGTAGTTTCAGGCTTGGCAGAAGTAGAAAGGGAGATACCACAGATGGCCCTCTGATGGGGAGAATTATTTTTGTTCTGGTGAGGCCTTATGCTGTTCCTTAAGTCAGAATCTATGTGTGAAAACTTTGTCTACCTATTTGTTCAGTGATTCCTGGGCCTTGATTTTCAAGATCAATAGACTGTCAAGTCCACCACTGCTCCTGCTGGGCCAGTTAGAAAATATTGCTTAAAATATTACAACTGACCCTTCATGAAGATCCACAATGTTGCCTAATTGCTAAATGCACTTAGAGCATTAATGGAATGAATTACATGTGTGGAAGAACCCATTCTATTAATTAGATTTCTTAATGGAGTTTTTGGAAGCCTCGAAGGCAATTAATCTCTATGGAAACATAACAGTTGTCTGTTACTACGAGTTCTAAATGTTTTTGTACCTGCGTTTCTTTTCTCCCCTTCCCCCTTCATTTTTCTATCCTTATTGTGTGATGTGTGTGTTTTTTTCTGGTTCTATTAACAATAAGTTGCCAAGGGAGTTTGGGTTTGGAGTGTTCTTACTGTTTCAGCATTTCTTTCTCATCATCTCCCCTACTCCTGTCCTGTGTGTACTCTGTGTTCCTATAAGTGAACTTGTTTCCTGAATTTACTTACTTTCCCACATCTATTACTTTGACATACTGTTCCCTCTTCCTTAAATGTCCTTCCTCTGTAAAAATCCTACCTATTATTTTTAGGACCATGCCAAATGACTCTCCCTCCATGAAACCTTCCCTTTCCATTTGGATGTGCTCCTTTCTTCTGCCGCCCCTCCTCTAACACTTAGAATATTCCTCTTATGGTCCTTATTATAGTCTGACATTTAGTGAAACACTTTGTGTACTTGTCTTATTTCCCTATGCAACTATAAGTTCTTTGAGATTAAGGACTATTTCCTGTTTCTTTGACTCCATTACCAAACACATGGCCTTATATACAGTAGCTACTCAATAAACTTGTTTGAATTCAACTGAATTGCAGGATTTAGTTGGAGAAAAATAAGAAGGGAAGAGATTTCCTGACTTCTTGCTTCTGCATAACCAAAAGTTAAGCCATACATGAGGACCTTCTATATCATGAAGCCTAAGGAAATTGTCTAGACGAAGGCTGACTCTTTCAATGAAGAGCCCCTGCTCCACTCCTATTGCTCAGTTCCAGACAGAATCTCAATGCCCGATTTGGATTTTCTCTCCTTCCAAACCCCTGGAACTCCTGAATGGGGTGATAAAACCCATATGTCCTCTGTACAAATGTTACCCTCATGTAAGCCACTGGGATCGATTCCAATTTGGAGGGACTTCCTCAGAAGTTTTCTGAAACTTCCCTAGTTCTTTTCTATCCTCCCTCTCCTTCCCTTGGCATTTGGTACCCTAAAGATACTATAGGGTTCAAGAAAGGTAATGAGAATAGCCTAAAAACTGTTGGTAGACAAAAGGCAACAAGTTATATCTGGTATTTCCAATAATATCATCATCATCACCATCATCGTTATCATTTATATTTTATAGCATTTTCACTTTCCTCAGAAACAACCCTATGGAACAAGTCATGTGAGCATGATTATTCCCATTTTATGATGTGGAAATAAAGGCACAGGGTGGCTAAGTGACTTGTCCATAGTCAAACAACTTGAAAATGTCAGAATTAGGGGCCTTAACTTGAGGCTTTTGATTTCAAGGTTAGTGGTCTCACCATAGGGTGTCCCTAAAGTCTGGACACATAGGAAAAAGATGTATTTTCAAGAAATGAAATGAAAGTGGAATATCAACAAACCTTAGCCCCCTTGACTTCTTTTTCTGGGGTATGCTAAAGGAGAGGGTGTACTCAATGGAAATCACAGTTGCAACACACTTGATTGAATGCATAAAGAGTGAATGTGCTAAAATTGACAACAATGTGGAGTTACTGCATCAAGTTCATGTGAAGCTTGCAAAGCACATCAACCTTTGCATCACAAATGATGGAAATCATAATGAAGATGTTATTTGTAATATTCTAATTAAATAAAATGTTGTCAAAATTTCATTCATTTCCTTTCTTGAAAATATGCATTTTTGCCTATGTGTCCAGATTTCAGGAACACCTTGTAGTATACATTTTTGCCTCTTTAAATGACAAACTAGTAGAGTACAAATGAAGAAAAGGAGGAGAGGGAGAAATAGGATTAACTTAATATCAGTTTATTAATTTCTTTCCTCTCTGGGACATTGTTTTCTATAATTCCCATAGCATTTATTGGGTAGATTCAGAAGATTTAAAAAAAAATAGGGTAATATTTCTTGTTCTCCATCAGAGTTGTCAAACATTCTGAGGCTGGTAACACTCAGAAACAGATTAAAATGTAATTGGAAAATATTTAATGAAGTAAATAAAAATACAATAAAACATAGATAACATCACATTTAAAAAATAAATCAATAGGTAACCTGCAGAAATGCTTACATATATATGATTAATGACTCCCATTTCTGTTTGAGTTTGACATCACTGCTCTACTCTATGCCTCTCTTCCAATCTTTCTCTCTTTCAATCCAGAAGGGTCACCCTTCTGGATTGATCTTTGTATTTATGTAGGAGATATAACTGTTGTAGATTCAGGGATGTAATTCAGTTGAAAGTTATAAATATAGACTTATGAGAAGCTTCCTACTTGTCCTCATAAAATGCTAAATTCACTGAGAGCTGTAGTTTCTAAAGAAGTTTGGTTTTCTGCTTTTTTCTATGCCATTAGTTCTTTCTTCCCTTTGTTCAAAGCAACAGATGGAAAAATACTGAGATTTTCTTTTACTATTCCCCACTTAATACATATACCACTTAATTCTAAGATTTTTATGTAGTGGAGGTAGTCATATTCAGTCAAATGAGACTAAAGATCTTTGGACCAAGTAAATAAGGAACAAATGTTAGCAAATTTATTAGGTGGAGTAATATTTATACATCTCCTGGCAACTAAAATAACTGGTTTGCTTGAAATGAAGTCTCTTTAGTTTCATACTTGAATTTCTCTCTGTTAGAAAGTAGATGGTAGTGCTTGAATTTCATAAGTGAATTGGAGTCATGATATTTATGCATTGGCATATGACAATTCTGTTTGGACTTAAAAATTCTTACATAGCCCAATATATACATACATAAATGCATAACATACATAAATATGCTTGTATGTACAGAAGAATGTAGAATGCCAGCACCATATCCATAGATAGTGACAGTTGATTGCCCCTAGCTCTGTTCCCACTGGCATCTTCCCACATCCTGTCAGTCACCAAGTCCTAAGGTTGTATCCTTGTATTGCATGCTATGGACCATTATGGGTATGCAGGGAGATTTAAAGATGTGGAGGGCAGGCATGTGCTTCTAGTAGTTATGATTCTAGGTGGTGTTGAGTTTTGGGCCTGATTTAGATGTTCATGGAGGGCCATTCAGATCCATTGCTTGGAATATTTAGGAGACTTCTCCCATGGAGGCACGTCTCTGTCTCTCCAAGTTAACAGACTCAATGGAAAGGTAGTCCAGTGAGCCATGTGTTACACCTTTGTCAATGCTTATTATATCTGGCGGCTAGTAATAATGGAAAACAGCCAAGTAAGAGAGACTTGGTATGTTGGAGGAAGAGAGCAAGGTTGAATGATTTGGATTGGTTATACTCTGCATCTGTGGCTCAAAAGAGTCATGCCCTTTTGTAATTGATATGGCTATATTATTACTCCTAGGAAATAGGGAGGGAGTTGGTGGGAGGAGGTATAGAAAGGCATTCAGTGATAAATGGCTTTGGAGGCTTAAACACTTCTGTTAGCACCTTAAGCATTTTTCTTATCTAGTGAAAGTTTAAGAGAGAACCAACAAACCATTACAAAACAAATACTTTCCCCTCCTTCCTCATTAGTGTCTGGAAGTGTAATTCTGCTTTTTTCCTTGAAGTCACCAGGGTCAATCACCTCAATGAATAATCCATGTTGTAGCTTTGGAAAGGGAATAAGCCTTTAAGGAGTGAGGAGGAAATAAATGTATTAGGAATGGCAGATGTGCTTAGATTCATATGACTACTCATATTTGGTGTGACCTCTTATCAAGCTTTATCTGTGGGTTTCTGCATGCATGTTCACATTTTCTTGAGTGGGAGTCATTGTTTGTCCCTAATGTTGCATGCAATACTTCCTAACGATATTCTCAGTCAGCCAGCTCAGTGACGAACAGAACAGAGGTTTGCAAACACCAAACGTTTCTTACCTGGGAAGCCGGTGCGTGTGTGTAGGGGGAGGTGGGGGTGGAGGACAAGGTAGAAGGAACATTGCCTAGTAGGAGGGATCTGATGATTGTCACATCCAGTGGGATTTTATTTATCCTCACTTAACTTGGCCTCTCTAGCATTTCAAGCTGTTGATCAGGATCTCTCTTCCTTTGACTTCATGACAATTGTTTCTGTACTTCTCTGTCCACATTCATTGTTGTCTTTGCTTACTCTTTTTCTTCTTTCTCCCAACTCTTCTCCCTCTCCACCCCACCCCACCCCTCATTGTGGAAATTCTTAAACCTGCATCCTTTGCTCTTTTTTCTTTTCATTTTCTCCCTCAATTAGATTTTATTTTTTCATGGCATCATCCTCTATTCAGATATTTCTGCAGTCTGTCTGAATCTTTAGTTCTGCCTTCTCCTCTGAGCATTAGTCATCAATTTTCAATTAATTACTGGATGTTTCCATTTAGTTGTCTTGCTGTTAGCTCAAATTCAGCTTTTTTAAAATTGAACTTGCTGGAAATTCAGCATTACATCAAAATCAACTCCCTTTCAACTTTCTTGTCTTTGTAAAAGGGAGCACTTCCACAGTTACCTGGGATCTTCATGTAACATCTTACCAACCAATCAACAAGCATCTAAGATCCTACTGTGGTCTAGATATTGGGCTATGGACATAAATGCCAATGATGGAGCAATCCCTAATAGCTTGCATTACAAGAAGCTTACATCCTAATTGGGGAGAAAGTGCATATGTAAGTATATAGAGAATACTTATAAAGAAAAATCCAAACAAATATGAAGTAGTTAAATGCAAGGTATATTGGGAAGGAGGAAACTAGCAGTTGAGGGAATCAGGGAAGGTTACGTTGCATAATGTGGTTGAGCTGCATCTTGAAAGAAGAGTGGAGATTCTACATGGCAGAAGCAAGGAGGGAATACATTCCAGGCCTGAAGAAAGCCGGCGCAAAGTAATGGAAACTGGAGATGGAATGCTATGTATGAGGAGCAAAGAGAAGGACAGTTTGATTGGTTTGCAGAACGTGGGCCAGTTGGTGGTAAAGTCCAGTGAGGATGGAAAGATCAGTTGGGGTCAGGTTGTAAAGAGTTTAAAAAACTAATCAAATGAATTTATATTTTATCCTATTGGCAAAAGAAAGCCCCTGTAATTGGCTGAGTAGAGGAATGATATGACCAAATGGGGCAACTAGGTGACACAGTGGATAGAGTGCCAGGCCTGGAGTCAAGAAGATCTGAGTTCAAATCTGGCCTCAGACATTTACTGACTGTGTGACCACAGGCAAGTCCCTTAACCCTGTTTGCCTCAGTTTCCTCATCTAAAAATGAGCTGGAGAAGGATATGACAAACCACTCCAGTATCTTTGCCAAAAAAATCCCAAATGAGATAATGAAGAGTCGGACATGACTGATCACAACTGAACAACAACAAATAACCAAATTTGTGCTTAATGAAAATCATTTTGGCAGCAGTGGGCAGCATGAATTGAAGTGGGGAAAGTAGTTGAGGTAGAGAGACTAAATAGAATGCTGCAATAATCTAGGTGAGAGGTGACGAGGGCTTGAACTAAGGTTGTAGCTGTGTGAGTAGAGAGAAGAATTGGATGTGAAAGATGTGGAGACAGAAATGGCAAGATCTGGATATATGGGGTGGAGAAGAGTGATGAGTTGAGGAAAATGCCAAGGACATAAACCTGGGAGACTTGAAGAATAGTGGTACCTTCAATAGAAATAGGGAAGTTTCTCAAAAGAGATGTTTTGTGGGAAATATTATGCAGTCAGTTTTATACATATTGATTTTAGATATGCCTGGAACTTCCAGTTTGAATTATCTCATAGGCCATTGTTGATGTGGAAGTGAAGTTCAAGGGAGGGACTGGGGTTAGATAGCTCTGTTAATTATCAGCATAGAAGTGATGATTACTTAATGAAGGAAGACAGACAGACAGACAGAGAGAGAGAGAGAGAGAGAGAGAGAGAGAGAGAGAGAGAGAGAGAGAGAGAGAAATTCATGTCACAGTCATCCTTCAAATCCAAGCTCAAGTCCCATTTCTTTGAAGCAATCACTAATCCTTCCAATTGCCCTGGATTGCCACTTTTCCTGGCCCATATAGCTTGTATCATATAACTTAACACTTCATTATTGATCTGTTTTGTTTACTGTTATTTAATGTTTATTAGTTTTCATTTCTCAAGTAAACAATAAGCCCCTTGAGGGCAAGGATATATTGTTTTTTATTTTTTTCTGTCCCCCAAAAAGTCTAGAAAAATTCTAAGAACATAATAGACCTTCAATAAATGATCAGTTTATTGGTCAATGAAAGCAATGAAAGGGAAATGAGAAGCTCGGGGTAGGGTAAGGAGAAAAAGGACATTTGGGAGCTGCTGAATTGGAAGAGACTGCCAGTAAGTGGCAAAGTTTCTGGTGATTCTATGCTCCCTCCACCAGACACTGAGGACTTCTCGCACTGTCACATTAGACTGAGTTCCTTGACATCAGGGACTGTTTCTTCCTTTCTTCATATCCCTAGTACTTAGCCAATTGGAGGCCCTTAATTAATGCTAGTTACCTGATGATTGTTGATCAGCAGCAGAACAATCAGCAATAGTTTTCAATGGCTATTAACCCATGCTTCCTTGCCAGATGCATTTTGATAACTCATCTAAAAAAATTCCAGGGAATGCAGCAGATAAAGAAAAAAAGCAAAATAGTATTTTTCTCAAGTAACTCCTGAAAGAGATTAGAGCATCCCAATAGTCTCAGGGCAGGTTTAAACTTTACAGCTTAAAACTCAACTGACTATTGCTACACTCTATATAATAGGTCAGTCCTCTCTTAAGTGATACAACATCCATGAGGATAACTCATCCAGGCTGTCTCATCCTGTGCTATTCTCATGTGCATACTTCCATGAGTTTGCTATAGATCTCTTCAATGTACTAGAGGCCAACCTCTGGGTCCTTTGACATTTTGTGGATATTAGAACAGGATGATAGATGTCTACTATGCAATGCACTTACTACCCGATAAACCCACATTCTTTTCTTGATCATAGATTTTTCTGGCGATGTTTCTTACATTTTGAATACAAGTCATCACTGTTAATATGTTTCTACCTATCAAATACGTCCACCTTGTGTCTGTCTGTTGCCCTTTGGTCACATGGAATATTGATTCTTCTGGGACTGTGATATACCACAATTTGTAGCAATACAGCACCATTGGAAGAATAGTGATGTTAAATTTTTAAAAATGTGATAGAAGCTGGAGGTGGTTGAAAGCATTTCACAATTTTCTAAATTCGATAAAGTCTGCTTCCTTCTGCTTATTTAGTTCTGGAACCAGTAATTGCCCATCTGCAATGCCTCTTCCAAGAAGGAGGTAGTGACAGACTTTAATATTTAAGCTGGGCATTTAATAGTTTGCCAACTGGAAATTTTTATCCATTTGATTTTTGTTGTGTGGGCTACTCTGATGGTCTCCTTTGAATGAACATGGACCTCTTTGAGGAGGACCTTTTTTCTTCAGGGGCTTGATACAATCAGCAAAATTCACAAAGAAGAGTACCTTGATGATCCTGCCATCTATAGGTAGGATTTATTCCATTAATTCCATTTATATTGTGCATGCAACATCCTCTATACCAGGCAGTGACACCTTTGGTAAGCATATGTAATTCTGTCTTATGCCCTTCCTTGTTAGTAATAGTGAAAGGATCACTGAACAACTTTACTTTTAAGGTTTCATCTATCCAGGAATTGTGTATATTAATATGTGGGTAGTTCCTTCTTTGAGAAGAGATTTTATGCTGCATGTTGCTCTTCATAAACAAGTAGGTATTTTTAGGGGTAACCAACAAAACCTAAACATAGCAGGGTAATGTATTCTCTATAACTTTCAGTGCAGTGTTTGACTGTGAAGATATACCCTGGTATAGAAAATCATATGTGAAAGGCTGCTTGTCACATCTAGGTCTCAATTAGTGTGAATTTTGTATCTCCTGCAGTGATTGAATTATTTGAGTTCACGTGCATATTTCCATGGGACTGGAACAAATTACTATATTTTGTGTAATTATAACTTCAAATAGTACAAATTTGAGTACATGCAACCATTTCAGAGAATTAATTATTCACACTAATTTAGCTCTATCAGTAAGCATATGATTTGGTAGTTTATAATTTTGTATTTAATATTTTTTGGTGGCTAATAATGTCAACTGGTAGTAATGCTTTCCCTGTTTAAACACTCCCCTACATAGGTTGCCTTCCCTTATTACAGAGTAAATTTGATGAGAGCAGAGACTGTCTCATTTGCTTGTGATTGCATGTCCAGTATTTAGTATCATGCCTGGCACATAATAAATACTTATTAAGGGATTTTTATTCATCTTTTCATTTATGATGTTCCTCCCTCCCACCTCCATTGTTAGGATATCTGCTTCTCTTTGAGATATTTTGAAAATCAATCCTTCAGTGCTTTCAAAATGTCACCTTCAGCATAGAATTCTTCTGTGTGTGTCTGGCATAGTCTTGACTCTGTTCTCTTAGAGCAGGCTGAAGTTCTAGAGTTCAAATGTGGTGAGTAGTCCACCATCATCAATGATGAAAATGCTGACAAATCTGTCCCACTTTCTGTGTGTTGTGTTTCTAGTTTTGTCTATAAATGTGCTTGTGATTATCTGGGCTTAGTTGCCATTATAAGGATTTTTTGCAGATTCATTTTTTCATTTTTTTTTGGTCAGCAGTATAGCTCCCAGTCTTCAATAGCCATCCTCCCACAAACTTCCAGTCTTTGATGGACATTTGATATCATTGTTCTGTACTCCTCCTTCATTAGGGCAAATCTTAGCCCATTAATGACTCCAAATTATATGTGGGTCTTGTTAGTATCCTCTTATAAATGTGTGTGTGTGAACCCAAAATGCTCGAGTACCTACTTCTTGATCTCTTGAAATTGCATAAATACCAATGCACCACATGGGCTGTCCACCTGTTATTGATCATTTGATACATTAGTGTCCTACTTCCACTTTGTGTCATACATTTAATGTATTTGATAATGTCCTTTACACTGCAAAGCAGCATGAAGTTAAATAGAGACCATTTGTGGATTCAGGGGAAAAACATTGTAGGTTCAAGACCTTTCTCTAAGAATACTAGCTATGTGACAGAGCAAATCATTTAACCTCCCAGCACCTCAGGGAAGTATTCAAGAATGTATGTTACAGATAAGTTGCTCTTTTGTATTGCAGAAGGATTTCCCATACCAACAATCCCCAAGTGCTAATGGAATAAATGGCCTGGACCACAACAATTTTTTTAAATATTACTTTTCTAACCTCTTTCTTCGTGACTAATATACCATTACCTATTTGCTACCACAAGTCTTTCCACTGCTTTTTGGGTGAGCTGCCCCTTGTGTCTATGGTATTTAAAGAGAAAGCTGGAAAGAGGACAATAAATAGATGAAAATGAAAAGATCTATCATGATTACTATGATAAATTCTGATCTCCATCAATGACAGTGAAGCTACTACTTTTGCACTCTAAAATCATAATCCTTAGTGTGCCAATAAGTAGAAATAGCACCGAAGAAAACAAAAACCAGTCAGACTAGATTAAGTGTATACGAAGTATGTCTATGCTGGAAGCAGCACAACTTTTGAGGCAATTAAAGAAATTCTTAAGATATCTGAATCAGGGGAGGATACAAATGTTTTGAAAAAAATCATATACATTATTTCTACCAAAAAGAAAAAAGAAACTGAGAAAATATCAATAACTATTGACTCATGTGCCTACTTGCTCATCTCTACAGAATTTTTAAGAGAAAAATTTAATATATTGAGAGAATTCTTGATGGAGTTGTAAAAAGGAAACATTCTAGGATTCTGAAAATAATTCTCTACTAAAGACATCTTTATAGTCACAAAATTTACTGATGCTTGTAGAGATAAGAAAAAGCTTCTGGGCTTATTTTTTGTAGCCTACAAAAAGAGCATTTGACTTGGTATAATAAAATGTTGCCAAAAAGATTCTTCTCCAAGAAGATGTTTCTCATACAAATGTTAAAATCACATATGCTTTCCCAAACAATTCAATGATAGAAAAAATTTTGTAGATGACCTTTAACACACACACACATTAACTGAGATACAAAACATGATTTTGTAGGTTTACTACAGGTTTTTGCTGTGTCAGGGTGAATGTCCAACATAGAGTTCAAATGGAAGAAGAATTTCCTGATGATGACAATGTCCTTCAGATGGTCCTGTTTGCAGATGAGGTTGTGTTGATTGTATCAGGCTTTGGAACATGACAGAGTCTCCAAATGTGATCCAAAATCAATAAAAATAATTAATCGCCATGCAGAAAAAGAAAAAGAAGCAAGTGCATATGAATATCTACTGTCCAGGCTATGATATATTATTGGAAGGACAGCCCACAAAGATGGTCTATCATTAATGTACATTAGAGAGTTGCTGAAGATAGATAAGGAAATGTGATCAGAATTGAATAGGTAAATAACAGGTTTGGATTGCATTTGGGAAATTAGACAGTATTTTATTTAATTTTTTAAAAAAATACTCTGTTAAATAGTTCTCCACTGTACATAAATTATTTAACAATAACTTTTAAAATGTTTGAGTTCATTCTATTTCTTAATTGGCATCAATTGTTTTGATGATTACTGTTTTCTACTATAGTTTGAAATCTGAAATTGCTAGGCTACCTTCCTTCACATTTTTTTTCATCAATGCCCTTGGTATTCCTGAATTTTTGTTCTTCCAGGTACTATTTTTTAAAATTCTATGAAATAATTATTTGGTAATTTCATGGCTATAGTGCTAAATAAGTAAATTGATTTAGGTAGAATTGTTATTTTTATTATATTGGCTTGGCCTACTCATGAACAATTGATATTTCTTCACGTGTATAGATCTGTCCTTATATGTGCAAAAAGTGTTTTGTAATTATATTCATAAAATATCTGGGTTTGTCTTGATATATATACATACATACACACATACACACACACACACATTCCCTTGAGATACCCTAATACTGAGGTCTCGTGAATTATACACATCATCTATCCATGTAGGAATGTAAACAAAACAGTTCAACTTTAGTAAGTCCTTTATGGTTTCTCTTTCTTGTTTACCTTTTCATGCTTCTCTTGATTCTTGTGTTTGAAAGTCAAATTTTCTATTCAGCTCTG
>CM053623.1:88029280-88066416 GCA_028646595.1 Phalanger gymnotis | reverse complement strand
TTTGCCTTGGAGCATGATACTCAGTTTTTTCTGGGTAGGTGATTCCTGGTTTTAATCCTAGCTCCATTGACCTCTGGAATATCATATTCCAAGCCCTTCAATCCCCTAATGTAGAATCTGCTAGATCTTGTGTTATCCTGATTGTTTTTCCACAATACTCAAATTGTTTCTTTCTGGCTGCTTGCAGTATTTTCTCCTTGATCTGAAAGTGCTGGAATTTGGCAACAATATTCCTAGGAGCTTTCTTTTGGGGATCTTTTTCAGGAGGCAATTGGTGTATTCTTTCAATTTCTATTTGACCCTCTGGCTCTAGAATATCAGGGCAGTTCTCTTTGATAATTTCTTGAAAGTTGATGTCTAGGCTTTTTTTTTTGATCATGGCTTTCAGGTAGTCCAATAATTTTAAAATTCTCTCTCCTGGATCTATTTTCCAGGTCAGTGGTTTTTCCAATGAGATATTTCACATTGTCTTCCATTTTTTGATTCTTTTGGTTCTGCTTTATAATGTCTTGATTTCTCATAAAGTCACTAGCTTCCACTTACTGCAATCTAATTTTTAAGGTAGTATTTTCTTCAGTGGTCTTTTGAACCTCCTTTTCCATTTGGGTAATTCTGCCTTTCAAGGCATTCTTCTCCTCATTGGATTTTTCAGGCTCTTTTGCCATTTGATTTAGTCTATTTTTTAAGGTGTTATTTTCTTCAGTATTTTTGGGTAGGCTTTAGCAAGTCATTGACTTGTTTTTCATGGTTTTCTCACATCACTCTCATTTCTCTAACCAATTTTTCCTCTACTTCTCTAACTTTCATTTCCAAATCCTTTTTGAGCTCTTCCATGGCCTGAGACCAGTTCATGTTTTTCTTGGAGGCTTTTGATGTAGGCTCTTTGACTTTGTTGACTTCTTCTGGCTATGTGTTTTGGTCTTCTTTGTCACCAAAGAATGATTCCAAAGTCCAAGTCTGAATCTGAGACCGTTTTCACTGCCTGTTTGTGTTCCCAGCCATCTAGTTGGCCCTTGAGCTTTTTGTCGGGTTACAGCTGCTTGTAGAGTAGAGAGTACTTTGTCCCAAGCTTGAGGGGCTGTGCTTCTATTTTCAGAGCTACTTCTACACAGCAAGCTCTGCTGCACCAGCGCTGCAACTCCCTCAAGAACTGCCAACCAGGATTGTGGCCCAGAACCAGGCAGGGCAAAGTTGGCTTTACACTCCTGCTCTAATCTGCCACTTAATTCCTCCTACCAGGTGGGCCTGGGGCCAGAAGCAACTGCAACTGTGTCTCTGGAAGCAGCCTCAGAGCTGCACCACCTCCCCCCCCCCCCCCCGGGTGGTAGCCTACCATGAACTTCTTGCACTCTGTCCCAGCAGCTTTTCCCACTATTCTTCTCTGTTGTCTTTGATGTTTGTGGGTTGAGAAGTCTGGTAACTTCCACAGCTCATTGATTCAGGGTGCTATGCCTGTTCTGCCCAGCTTCCGGTCTGGTTGGTCTGAGCTAGGCCCACACTGGATTCTGCTCTGCTCCACTCCCAGATCTGTGCGATAGACCCTTCCTAGTAACCATCTAGGCTGTCCTGGGCTGGAGCTCTGCTTCTTCCTGCTGCTGTTTTGTGGGTTCTGAAGTTCTAGAATTTGTTCAGAGTCATTTTTATAGGTGTTTGGAGGGACCTTGGCTGGGGGTGGGGTGGGAATTTAAGCAAGTCTCTGCTTTCCAGCCACCATCTTTTCTCCACCCCAATTTTCCCTACTGTTACTCTTCCTTCTCTGATGGCATCCTTTTTTTTAATCTATCCATTAGTTATTTATATCATCCCTTCATTATCAACTCACTTCTGTATACTCTTTCCATGTATAATCCTTCTAACTGCCCTAATAATGATAAAGTTCTTAGAAGATGCATGTAACATCTTCCCATATAGAAAGATAAACAGTTTTAACCTTATTGAGTCTCTTATTATTCAAGCTTTCCTTTTAATGCTTCTCTTGAGTCGTGTGTTTCAATGTCAAATTTTCTATTCAGCTATGGTCCATTCTTTTTATTCTGTATGGTCTAGCTCAAGTGCTACCACCTCCATGAAGTCTTCCCTGATTTCCTGAGCCCCTTGTCTCCATCCTGCTGAAAGTGACCTTGTCCTTCTCAAATATCCCATAGCACTTTTCCTGGATTTCTTCGTTCTTATCAACTTTACCTTTTGTTTTAATTATTTGTATATATGTTGTAAACCACATCCCATTCTCACTTCCATTAGATTGCTCCTCCTTGATAGCTAGAAGCATGATGTTTTTTCTTTGCATCCCCATTGTCTATCACAGTGCCTAAGCCTAGTAGATGCTTGAGTATTTTGTTATTGAAGAAACTGACACAATTGCTATCATTTGGGCCATCATTAGGATTTTGACATCATAGCATCATAGATATTTTATTGTTGTTCAGTCATTTTAGTCATTTAGTCATGTCTGACTTTGTGACCATGAAGTCACAAAAAGATTTTCCCTTTTTTTCCTGCTTAGCAGGTCCTTTATCCCACATGGGCCAAGTGATATAGTATATAGTAGAAATGTGAACATAAACAGGTAACTCATACAGTGTAAGTTTTCTGCTGAGGAAGAGGATCTAGATAATTGCTAATAAGACACTATGTATGCTCTCTCTCTCTCTCTCTCTCTCTCTCTCTCTCTCTCTCTCTCTCTCTGTCTCCACCTCTCCCTCTCTCCCCCCCCATACAATTCCTCCCTCCCCACCAAAGCAATTAAGAAAGAGGAAGGAATTTTTCAAAAGTTAAGAAGTAGTGAATGTATTCAGACTAATGTAGCAGCTAATCATTGGATTAATTAAGGATACAGATTAATAGGAGAGGGATAACCTATTCATGGAGTTTTCTTGGCAAAGTACTGAATGCTTTGCCATTTCTTTCTCCAATGGATTGTGACTTGCCCATGGTCACATAATTAGTAAGTGTCCATGGCTAGATTTGAATTCAAGTCTTCTGGAATCCAGGCCTAGTGCTCTTTCCACTGAGCCACCTAGCTGTTTAAATACACATGTAGAGTCCCCTAAACTCTGGGACCCTTTCCTACCCCAAATTGTCTCCGAGGTGTTTTGGGTCATTAAAAATATAGCCCAAGCCCCATCCAAGCCCCTATTCGGTCTACTCACTTTAACTCAGACAAAACAGTAAATCAAATTAATTGTTCATAAAGACCAAACAGGGAGGTAAATAACAGATAAAGCATTGTCAGTGCTGCTCCCAGTACAATTTCCCACAGGCTAACACTCTAAAGTGGAGAAAGGCTGCATCATACTTGTAATGTTTCTCCCAAATAGTAAATGCTTTAAAAATGCATGTTGATAACGCCTGCCTACTGGACATGCTTTGCTGATTTTCAGCTCTGCCTCTTGTTCTGTCATGGTTGTAGAGTGTCTTGTTGCTGAGACCTTCAAGGTTGTAATTTGCTGCTTCTCTGAAGTACTACGATAGTTGTCACTGTTGCTTTTTTCTCTTCGGGGGAATGCTATTACTGCTCTATGAGACTGGCTAAGGAACAACATACTTGGAGGGATAATTAGCACATTTTCAACTCTTGTGTTAGCCACTCAGGTGACAGATAAAGGCCTTGTTCATTTGCCTTCCTCAAGAGAAAGTCTCCAAATTTCAATGCTAGCTGGCTTAGGGGGAGTGAACTCCTTTAAACTCCCACCACATCCCTGATAATGGCCAAAGAGTAAGCTCTTTAAATTGACTTGAAACTTCAAGAAGCAACTTGGCAAAATTGAAGGAATTTTGACAGCTTTTACCCTTCACTCTACTCCCCTCCACCCCATTTAAACTGGCCATAGTGGAATCAGATGTGCTGTAAAGATTCACTTAGGTTGATTGAATGCTTTACATTTAAGTGACCCTTGATGATGGAGCTGGCATTTTGAGGCCTCTGCCCTTAGAAAAGTTGTGTAGATGTTTGTAGTGAATTAGGCAGTAGATCTTTTGGTTACATCTAATCCTTCCTCAGCTGCCCAAACACAGCTTTAATCTTCTTTTAGAGTAGAGCATAACAGATCATTTGCTAGCCTCTGATTAAACTTTGGAACTCATGATGGGAAAGACCTACTAGATTATGCAGTTCACTTCCAGCCAAAGAACCTTTCTCATACGGTTTTCAAGGTTGTCTCTCTATTTCTTCTGGCTAACATCTTTTGTTTGGCATGGAATCATTTGTATATAACTGTAGCCCATCATTAATCTGAGTGTATTAATTTTTCAAACATTCGTAGGATGACATTTAAGCGGTTGGCCCAATACATGACACAGATTCCTAAGGTTGTTGTGCCATGCTGGGTTTGGTTGGGACATATTATTCTCTCTGTGGATGCTAAAATGCATTTTAATTGATATTAAACATGTTAGAATTATCACCCCAATTTAAGAGAAAAAGGTTCTTTCTTTTGTTGTTTTTTGAAAGCAGGTTATTTAGAAGAGTTGACATTAAGATAATGGCTTTTTTTCAAAGCTAAGTTTTGAAGAGAAAGAGCAGGATGTTTAAAATATTTATAATTTATATTATGGTCACAAAGTTTGAATTGGCTTAGATTTGCTTCTTGGATGAAAGTTTTTATTTAGAGTCATAGAATCCATTTATGCTCAGAGGCATGGACCTCAGAGGCATTCCAATCCAATCTTTACCTGAAGAAAAAAACTGATTATGCTTCTCTGGACCTTGAAATTCTAAATATTTTTCACAGGAAGGGCATAGAAGCAGAATTCTCTCTTGTCCAACGAATGATATAAAAGGTTTCCAGGTCTTTAATCTCAGAAGGGGAATAGTTTGCCTTTAGGATACTGAAGGTTTTGTGCCATATTCAGAATAAGAGTGGTGGTTCCCACAATTGGGTAAAAATAAGTAAGAATAGATGAGAAGCCCAGACAATGATGGCAAAACCATAATTAGGCTAAGGCAATTAAAAGGTTGATAAGTGAATGAAAACTGAGGAAGTAGAGACAATAAATGTGAAACTGGCATTTTCTGATAGTTTAACTAAAATAGGTACGGGAAAGAGTAGCTTAAGGTTGTGGCTAGGTCAAATGAAAGTTTTTTAAAAGACATATAGTGTCTGAGTCTGCTTATAGCAGCAGAGAAGGAGCCATTGGACACACATTGAAGATTAGACAAAAAGAGGGAGGTGGATCAAAGGGCAAGACTTAGAAAGTAGATGGGAGAAAAAGATCAAGGATACATATAGTGGTAATGACTTTATTAGGGTAAGAAGCCACAAGTTTTCATTCAGAGAATGGAATAAAGGAGAAGAAAGGGGTTTTCTTGACAGAGATCCTGGAGCAGTTTGCCATTCCCTTCTCTAGCTCATTTTATACATAAGGAAACTGAGACAAACAAGGTTAAGTGACTTGCCCAGGGTCACCCTGCTAGTAAGTATGTGAGGCTAGATCTGCACTCAGGTCTTCCTGACTCCATATCCAATGCTTTTCTACTACACTACCTGGCTGCCTGACCAGAGATAGAATGATAGTGATGAGGATAACAAGTCAATTTAAGAGGACTGAAGCAGCGATAGAGAGTTAAAAGATAAGTCGGACTTGAGAGAAGAATTTTTAAGTTCTTGGTTATAGAGTTGGAACAATTATAATTGATATGATATCAAGGTTATGGCCCTTCCTGTGTATAGCTGTAGTGGAGTGAAGGTATAGACAGACAATAGAAAATGAGAAGTTGAGGAGGTCAAAGTGTTTATAGAGATATCAGCATGAATTTCAATATTCTCAAGGCAGAAGTTGGAATGTAGAGGAAGATTGTAGGCCTGGGTACTATATTTGAGAAGGGAAAGAGAAAAAACTTTAGGATGATAACCAAGGTATGGATAGGGTGATAAAGATGGATGGAATGAATCTCAGATGAGAAATTGTCGAGTGATGCTGGTAGAGGGAGAATCTGGAAGCGATAATGCTAAACAAACAAGGGGCATTCTTCTTCCTGGACTCTCTCTCTCTCTCTCTCTCTCTCTCTCTCTCTCTCTCTCTCTCTCAATCTGGCGGTGGGAGCAGTTGGTGATCATGAGGGAAGGTGCTTCTAATACTACAAATGATGACTGGGGATGCATTGTCTTCTGGGAGAGCCAGGTTTCTACAGGAGCAAGAAGATCTAAAGAGTGTTTGAGGATGAAATCCTTTAGGAAGAGCAATTTACTAAAAATTGAATGGAGCTCTTTGGTAGCATAATGGAAGGGAAAGAAAGAAGATAGGAATACAGGAGATCTATGGTTGAGGTTGCTGGGAATGAGGGAGTTAGGAGAGGTAGCAGGAGAAGAGAACAACTGAAGAACAATGAAGCACTCCCCTGACACTACTGCATCTGGGAGGCAGGGTGGAATAGAGGAAATAGTATTGGATATGGAAATAGAGGACATGAGTTCAAATTTAGGTTCTCCCACTTAATTCCTGTGTGTCTTTGGACAGGCTCTTAACATCTCTGGGCCCCAGTTTCCTCATCTTTAAAATAAGGGATTTGGACCTCTGAGGTCCCTTTTAACTCTAATCCTATGAGATTAATCATTATATTCATTCTCAGTCATTAGGACTCTAGATGTGGGTTGACTAGGGCAGATTAGATGAGTACTATAACCTTCTTTATTATGGACACCGTAATTTATGAATCTTCAAATTGCATTACCTTTCAGTGATTCCTATTATTCTTTTGACTCATATTGAATTTACTGTCCCCAAAAGCCTCAATGACTTGTTATGCTTGATACCAGAGGGTCAAATGAGTACCAGCTGTTGAGAAGCTTCATATAGTTTTTTGGCTCAACATTAGGAAAAGATCTTATTAGATGTATGCCTTAGTATATAGTGAGTTCCTGATTTCAATAGGTGTTCAAGAAGAGCCTTTATGAGTATTTGTCAAAGATTTTGTGGAAGGTATCATAAGATCATGTTATCATAGATTTAGATTTTGAAGAGACCTCAGAAACTACCCTTACTTTTACAGATGATGAAACAGAGTCCTAGAAGAGTTGTTTGACTTGATCAATTCAAAACAAGTAACACAAGTAGGTAAGTGACAAAATCAGAATTGGACTCAGGTCCTCTGACTCTAAGTACAATGAACTCTGGTGGGAGACCTTTCACTTTATTTTGTTAGGGACCAAACTTCTAACTCACTTCCTGTATACCAGCCCCAATCAATGCTTTGCTCATACTCCCCTTCACTTAATATGTTACATGGTGAAGTGAATCAAGTGCTGAACCTGGAGTCAGCAAGATCTGAATTCAAATCCAGCCTTAGACACTTAGACCCTGTATGATCCTGAGCAAGTCACTTAAACTGCCTCAGTTTCATTATTTGTGCAATGGGGATAATAGCACCTACTTCTCAGGTTGTTGTGAGTCTAAAATGAGATAATATTTGTAAAGAACTTTGCAAACTTTATAAAGCACAATGCAAAAACTAACTATTATTTTACCAGTAGAATGTAAGCTTCTTTGGGGCAAAGTTTATCTTACTTCCTTGTATGAGTAATTCTAATACTTATCACAGTTCCTGGCACCCAGGAAGCACTAAATCAGCTCTCTGTCCTTCCAACTATTCACTCATCCATCTATTCATCCATCCATCCATCTGTACATCTCTTTATCTTCATTTGGATTGGAGTTAGACTAGAAGTCTTCTCAAATCCCTTCCAAATCTAGAATTTAATAATTTTGCTTTCTTTGCTTTTCTATCCTCCAGTGGAAAGAATTGGGCTCATTATAATGATTAGTCACTTGTTTCCCTCCATGTAAAGTGACATGTATTCCTCAAGAACAATGAAAAAAACTTTTACCCCATTCTACCTTCTCTCCCGGAGGGTATCCTAAATTGTATGTAACACTTTTGAGTTTGAGATCTGAAGTTTTGAAAAAAGTTTATATCATTCTGCTTCTTCCAGCTTTCAGTCTCAAATGACCAATGACCAGTATCCCAGCTTCCACATCCCCATCCATTCGAGGGCACGGTACATGAACCACTTCTAAAACTTCAACCAAACTCTACTGATTCACATTACTCCTTGAAATAATTTTTGTGTTTTATCGCTTAGTGCTGTTTGCCTGCCATTTGTCATTACTGGCTCTTTGTACGAATCTGATGACATGGGAAAAAAAAGAAGTAAGAAGAAATTTAAGACTTAGGAATAGGAAGGAGGCTGTTAATCCAAATGCCAATTGGCTGTTCAGGTTAGAGAGGTGTGTTCATCAGAGAGAGAGAGAGAGAGAGAGAGAGAGAGAGAGAGAGAGAGAGAGAACTATTCAAACAGCTGCCTGAAGCCCTGATACACAAAGAAATTCTTGATTCTTTGCAGGAGGGAATGTAATACATTAATGCAATAGACCATTAAGTCACTCCTCCATCTTGGTTTACAATTCATATCTTTTAAACTTTAAAGAGGCTCAACTGTAAGCTTTCCCAAGCAGTAGCTGTTTACTTTCTTTCCACTAAAATAATCATCACAAATACCCCTCTGAGAATGTATATTTTCAGATGCCAGGTAATCAAAGCTTAGTTATGCTCAGTATTTTTTTTAGAACCAAATGGAAAATAATTGCTTTAAAGTACCCACTTGTGAGAATAACTCTGCTCATCAGTATAATTGCCAGCAGCCACTGTCTTTCTACCACAATAAATTCACAATGATTCATTAGCTTCTATTGGGGGATGAAATAGATCATCTTGTTAACGTTAACTTTGATTTCAAATGGCTAAATTTCATTCCATATTGGAGTTCCCATGTGCACATCAACTGAAACAAATAAATATTCTTTCAGAAAAGGACTTGATCACAGTCGATGGGATTGATGGGTGGGATTTTGGTTCAAATCTGTTTCTTTACTGGTGTAAGGAAATCCTCATGAGGAAACTCCTTCCGCCAATGCAGTTCATAGTGTGCAGCTCTATACCTCTGGAGTTCATAGCCTCAGAGTGTTGCCTGGAGCACTCAAGTACTCTGCCCAGGGTTACCCCTCCATTATGTGTCAGAAGCAGGACTGGAATCTGAATCTTCATGATTCCCAGGTTAATTTCTGCTCATTGTTCCTTGTACTTTAGCATTTGGGATATATCACAAATAGAGCCTTGTGAGCTCATGATCACAATTTTGAGTAACAGCAGATTATCGTGTAATGAGTGTGGGGATATGAGTCAAGAGACCTGGGTTTGAGTTCCTAAGTAGTTCTGTGACCTTGAACAAGTCATTTTGCTTTTTTGGGTCATGGTTTTCTCATGTGAAGAATGAAGGGTTTGATAAAATGTTAGACAAAGCTTTCTTCTAGAACTATGACCACAACTATGATTGGATATCTTCAGATAGAAATCAATCAACACAGGCCTTCTATGTTCTGAGAATTGTGCTAAGCTCTGGGGATACAAAAACCAAAAAAGGAAATAGCCCCATTCCTCAAGGAACTTACATTCTATTGGGAGAGACAACAGAAGAATCTAGGAATATATAAAGCCACATACTCACAAATTAGAAAAAAGGTAAATTCAGAAGGTAAGGCACACTAGCAGAGGAGAGCCAGGAGAAACCTCCTATAGAAAAAGGTAATTGAGCTGAGTCTTGCAGTAAACCAGGGGTTTTAGTTGAAGTGGAAAAGTATTCCAAAGATCCCTACCAGCCAGGACAAAGGCATAGAGATGAGATATGGAGTCCACGTATAAAGAAGTAGGCTGTTAGAGCTAGACTATAAATTGGGTGGAGAGAAGGTGCAAGAAAACTGTAATGGTAGGAAGGAGCTTGTGGTGAAGTTTTTTGAATGCCAAAGGGTAGAGTTTATACTTCATTCTGGAGGTAAAATGGAACCACTAGAATTTATTGAATCAAGTATATGTAACATGGTCAAATATGCACTTTAGGAAAATCACTTTGACAGCCATATACATAGAAATTTGAGGTATGAAGACCAAATAAAGAGAAACTATAGTCTAGATGAAGGATTGTGAAGGCCTACTAATTATGAGGGCTTAGTAAGGTGGGAGCTACATGATTAGAGAGGAGGGGATGTAGATAAAATTCCAAGAGCTCTACTCCTCTATAGTGGTAACTACCAAATCCTGTGTGATCCTGACTGTGGCTCCACAGTATTTGAATGGTTTCTTTATAGGTGTTTGTAATATTTTTTCTTGACCTGGGAGCTCTGGATTTTGGCTATAATATTCCTGGAAGTTTTCATTTTTGTATTTCTTTCAGGAAATGACTAGGGGATTCTTTCAATTTCTACTTTGCCCCAAGATATCTAAGATATCTGGGTAGTTTTCCTTCATATATATATGTATATATATATATACATACATATATATATATCTATATATCTATATCTATCTATATATGTATATCTATCTATCTATCTATCTATCTATCTATCTATCTATCTATCTAATATGATGTCTAGGCTTTTCTTTTGATCATGGCTTTCAAGTGGTCCAATGATTCTTAAGTTATCTCTCCTCAATTTATTTTCCAAATCAGTTGTTTTTCATGTGAGTTATTTCACGTTTTCATCTGTTTTTTTCAGTCTTTTGATTTGATTTTATTGATTCTCATAATCTCATGTAGTCATTACTGTCCACTTGACAAATTCTAATTTTTAATGAGCTACTTTCTTCAGTAAGGTTTTGTACATCTTTTAACATTTAATCAATTCTGATTTTTTTTTTTGCTTTTTTTTGGCAGGGCAGTTGGGGTTAAGTGACTTGCCCAAGGTCACACAGCTAGTACATGTGTCAAGTGTCTGAGGCTGGAATTGAACTCAGGTCCTCCTGACTCCAGGGCCAGTGTTCTACTGACTGCACCACCTGGCTGCCCCTCAATTCTGATTTTTAAGGACTTATTTTCTTTAGTATTTTTGTACCTCATTTACCAAGTGTTAATTCTCTTTTCATAATTTTCCTGCACAGTTCTCATTTCTTTTCCCAATTATTCATTTACTGGTCTTATTTGATTTTTAAAATAATTATTTCCTGTTTCTATAACAACAATGCTGCTTGCAGCTGCTATTGAGGTGTAAGACCCAACAAGACCAGCAACAAGAGCTGCCAGCACAGGTTCTTTGATCTGCTTTTCTAAGGAAAGCAACCTTAAGGGGTTAACAATCTCACTTTAATTAAACTTACATATATTTTCACTTAATTCAGGGTGAAAAGCCAGAACCCTGAACTTCCGAGCAAATAACACAAATTGACAGACAGGCTTTGTTTGATCAAGATGTCACATACATAATTACCAAAAAGAGAAGCATCAACATCTGGGTTTTCAAAGCTGGGGGGCTTTTTACAACAGCTACGCAAAGTCTCATCTGATCAAATCACATAACACTCTTCCAGTGAGTGAGAGTCCCAAACAAAATGCTAACCTCTGAGTTTATATACCCTTCTTAGGGCCTGAAGGCTTCACACTTAATCAGCAAAAGGGTGTGGACCCAGGGCTTAGCACCTAGCGAGAATTGATCAAAGGCACTTGATTACTTTAGCATTCTAAAAAAGAAAACAGTACAAAAAAGTCCCCCCTTAATTAATATTACAGTTTCTTTTGCCATTCAAGGAATTCTTGTGCTTGTGTCCAATGTGCATATCTCTTTGAGACTTTGTAAGTGTTTTCAAGTCGTTATCTTCTTCTAAGTTTGTGTTTTGAGCTTCCCTGTCAGCATAGTAACTTTTAATGGTCAGTTTCTTTTTGTTGTTTTTGTTGTTATTTGCTCATATTCTTTGCCTTTTTCTTGACTTTGGACTTTATGTTAGAGTTGGACTCTGCTCACGTGTGTGTGTGTGTGTGTGTGTGTGTGTGTGTGTGTGTGTGTGTGTGTGTGTGATTGCTGACCTGAGTTTGGCAATTAGCTTGGGATTGAAGGGCAACCACAATATGATCATGGGAATTTACTTTCCCCCATGATCCATTCATACATTGAAATGTCCTAGACCAACTGAACTAATTGCTGTTCCTGAACTTATTTACTCTTTATCATCTCCAGGCCTTTGGCAACATTATTCATCACGCTTAGAATAACATACTCTTCTTCATACAGCTTCCTCTCCACTCTCAGCTTTGTTGAAATCCTAGCCACTTTTCAAGATCCAGCATGGTTGCCAACTCCTCCACGAAGTTTTCCAGAATCTTTCCATCTCCATGTGACCTCTTCTTCCTCATTTATCTTATGTTACTTGCTTTGGACCACTCATTCACACACATCATATTCTCATTTGTATCATAGTTAATTGTATCCTTGTCTTAGTCTACTATAATATAAATTCCTTAAGAGTAGGCACTGTGTCATTTCCATCTTTGCCTCCGCAGGACATAACATGATGACTGGCAGATAGCAGGTGTTTGGTGAATGAATATTAAATTAAACTGAAAGGAGTTGAATTTGTTTGTCCTAATGTAGCCTAGAATCTAGCAGAATACCAGTCATCTGTAAAACTAGGAAAAAAGTAGAGCAAGAAGCAGTGTCATTTTTAATGAGTGGATATTTTTGTTTTTAGTTATTGAGAATCGGTAACCTAGTTTCTGGTCTGGCTAAGGAAAACTGACAAATGCCTAATTTGTCAATGCTAGGATACTTCTAAAAGAACCACGCAAACAATAGCAAGGCCATCAAGCTGGGGCCATTTTCAGAAATTTGGCTGAATAATCTTAATCCAAATTAATATAAACTGTACTTGTCCTATAAATTCAGTCCTTGATGCAAACTATGTTGCAAAGCTGATGGTAGGACACCTACAGTGCCAATGGATTTCTCAAAACTCTGATTTTTATAGATCTAGCATAGTGAATATCCATATTATTGTATTTTCCTATAATTATCTAAGGAAATGTTTTGTTAACATGGAAGCTCAAAGGGAGAAAAATTGATCATATATTAACTATTCTAAGCCTCCTCACCCTTAAGAATATTATGTTGGAGTGCTAAGGAAAGGTACATGTGTAATTGAGGAAGAGCCAGCTGTACCACCGATGGCAAAAATATACTTGATAAAAATTGTTGAATTTTGTACTATGTCCACAACCCTCCCTTTCCTACCTCCTTTCTACCTCTTAACATTGACTCTCCCTTTTAATTCAGGTTTATTTCAAACCTTCACAGATATCCCAAGCATGTCTGCCCTCCTCAGGTCCTAAGCTTCAAAAGCACTATTGTACAACTGTTGCTTCTTCTTCCATTTAACTAGATTAAAACTTCTATGTCTTTTTCTGGGAGATTTTCAGGAGACAAGTACCTGATTAAAATAATTGTGAATTAAATTAATTCAAAATGAGGTAACGACCTTCCCAATGGTGTTTGCTTTTTAAAATAAGCTTTTTAATCTAAAGGAAATAAGTTATCATCATGGAACTAGGGTAATAGGAGGGAGAATATTGCTTATGAGGGCCCTCACATTATACCAAAATATTCAGCCTTAATCTTGAAATTTTTCCGAGGTAAAGTGAATGATCCCTAAAGATGGAGTCAACTACCTTTCTCCTACATCTCTTAGATTTTTGTGTGTCTCTTAGAAATGCATGGCTGATGTCTTAAGATTCTGCCCTGAAGCTGAGTAATTTGGAAAACTGGGGAGAGGATTCAAAGGAGGTCTCCTTTCCCATTTGCACAAAGGGCCCTTTAAATCATATCCCTTTTAGATCTATAAAATCTATCCAGAGTGCTATGTACATTTCATCCTACAAATTAAGCAAATTAGTATAATAGATGTGCTCCATACTCTAACCCAATAGCTCAAAATAAATCTACTGACAGAAGAAAAAAAATAACACTAAACCCAGCTAAGCCACATTGGTGACTACAGAAAGCAGAATTGAGTGATGAATGCCAAAAGTCAGTTGTATTAGAAGGGTTTTCCTTAACAAGTGTTTATTGAGAATCCACTTCTTAGAGAGCAGTGTACTAAATGGTACCATTCCTGATTAAGCACATTGATGGTTCTTATTTTTGGTTTTCTGATTGTTTTGAAATTCCTTGCTTTTTTTCTCTTCTTTTTCATAAAGGAAGGGCTGAGTTATTTATAAACTCTATGAATGAAATTTAAAGCCTAATTGATCCCCAAAATGATGTGTGTGTATTATTGGCACTATCTCCTTTCTGCTTAGAGTTTGAAGAAAAAAACATTTAGTGAAAGGAGATTACAAAAGAAATGTTGTCATTAATATATTTTTATCTTAAATATTATTTTAGAAAACATGGTTTTGTGTTGACATTCCAATCTAGTAAGATACTCAGCTCTGTTTTCATGTAGAGAGAACTAATGTGTTATAGTAGAAACAACATTGCACACACACTAGACCTGGTGTTTTAGTGCCAATTCTTCTCCTACTAGATGTGTGATGGGTGAGCCCTCATCTCACTGAGCCCAGTTTTCACTGCAGTAAAATGTGCCAAATAGTATTTGTGTAATCTTGGTTTTAAGAGGGACCAGTTCAGGGCATCAGGGTTCTGGTGTCAGAGGTTCATTTCTCTGGGTGAACTCCGCTCCCCTCATGTATTTTTGATAGGTTCTTCACAAAATCTTGCCCTCACCTAACACAACTCTGGGAACTTCAGAATTTGCCTCATTTTGTTACAATTCTTGTGGCAACTGGTAATGTCAATGAGTCTCACTTTTCCAAGAGGGGTATCCTTAACAACCGTGCAAGAACTCAGGCTAATAAGATATCAGTGTCAATATTAATGTCAGTACCTACACTCATTTAAAGAAAAAACCTGTCCTTTAGCTAATAGTCAAGAAAATCTCATCCCTTTTCCAATGGCTATTCCTTCCCAAAGAGAACTATAAGGTCCTTCTATCATACATTTGGGGCAGCTGGGTGGTGAAAAGGATAGAGAGCTGGTCCTGGAGTCAGGAAGACTTATCTTACTAAGTTCAAATCTGGCCTCAGACGCTAGCTGTGTGACCCTGGGCAAGTCACTTAACCCTATTTGTCTCAGTTTCCTCATCTGTAAAATGAGATAGAGAAAGAAATGGCAAACTACTTCAGTATCTTTGCCAAGAAAACTCCAAATAGGGTCACAAAGTCAGACATGACTGAAATGACTGAACAACAGCGAATCTTACAATACTAACTTGTGTCATATCCTACTCATCAAAAAAGGAGAAAACCCCAGAATTTCTAGGGTATAGTGGGGTTCCATCTATCTCTAATGTCCTACAATTTTCCCGACTTATGGTGCTAAGATAGATGAGGCCCTTCACACACTATGAAAATGGGTTGGAGTAAATTGAGACTCACTTCTGGATCCATACTGTCCACAAGGCACATAGTACCAGCCAGGGGCAAGATCCATGTTTGTTTCTTTGCACTGTTGTGCATTGATCTTGGTTAAGGCTCAAGTAGAACTTTTTTGTGGCTCCTATGAGCCTTTGCTCTTTCTCCCTTCAGTGTTCTGTTGGTCCACCGTCACAGATGTCGCAACTGTCATGACTGATTATAGGTACTGGTCTCTCTCTCCCTTAGGTGCTTCATCATTTTATTGCTCCCATTCATTCCCATCAGGAACCATCACTGTTTTGCTTTTTTCTCTAGACAGTCTCTGGCTCTCTTTTGTGCTATACCATTTGCTACTGTTGCCTCTGTTTCTTCCACCTTCTTTCAAATTCCAGCAATGTCAATGTTAGCTCAATTTGATTGCTGCTTCTTGGTATCTACTTCCAAACCCTGGGTCCAATTCTCATTCATAGCTGAATTAGGATAATCTGGTTGCGTTCACCTCTTTCCAGTTTTCAGTTAATGGTGCTCAAGCATGTACTCCCTTCCGTCTCAGTCCGCATATCCTGCTGAGTATTTTGGAGGTCAGGAGAAATACTCTCATCCCTTTTGCTTTATGCTTTCAACCTATCATGTCTCCCAGCAACTAGGGACACTCCATATTATTCACTCTATGACTTGGAGAGATCACGATAATACAGTAGAAACACTAAAGGGCAAGGGGCAGAGTTGGAGTTTCACTCTGAGCAAATGCATATGGTATGTGGTGGGGGAAAGGCAATCCTGATGCAATAGAGAAAACTCATGTTTTCCTTATAATTGTATTACCTGTCTCACAGGGTCCTCGTGAGAAAAGTGCTTATGTAAAGAATAGTCCTTGATGAGATCACAGGGCAAGAAGAGACCTTCAAAGTAATTCATTTTACCCCTCTCTGTTTTGCAATTGAATCATTTGAGGACTAGAGGGGTATGGCTTAAGTGAAGCAAAAAACCAAAACCAACAAGAAGAGAAAGAGAGTTGGGAGATAAACGAGTGAATGATTAGGTGAACACCTTGGGAAAACTCTTGTTCTTCTGATGGTTGATGGAATGCTAATCTATACACAGCACTGGCAAGATGCTTGTGTGTAGTAACTGAAAAATGGGAAATCCTGTCACCCCTTGACTTACTGTGATGCAAGGTAGGAGGCTGTTCGAAAGCTGTGAAAGGAAATCTTTGATTTCTGAGTGGCCTTAGTGAGCAGTTCTTGCCTCTCTGATTTAGGAGATTAATTTTTATTGGGATCCAGTCTGACTGGACACCAGCAATATTATTATTAAAAAATTAAAACAAGAATCTACTCTCCCCTATAATTTGCTAAATGTACTCGGTGTAGTGTCTGACACATAGTAGGCACTTAATAAATGCTTGTTCACTCAAATGCTTATGCTTCTAGGCATTAAGGAGGCAAAGAAGTATGAGGCATGGTCTAGGCCCTCATAATTTAGAAGAAAATTAACTATTCACCTTTCTAAACAGGAGTCAAATTCATAATCTTTGACATAAGAGGTCAATGCCATTTCCATTAGGCCATGAGCTCTTCTAGGGGTGGAGAACCTGTGGCCTTGAGGCCACATGTGGCCCTCTGGTCCCCAAGTGTGGCCCTTTGATTAAATTCAGACTTGACAGGACAGTTCTCCTTCTAAAGGGATTTGTTCTGTAAAACTTGGACTTAGTCAAAAGGCCACACCCAAGGACCTAGAAGGCCACATGTGGCCTCGGGGCCACAGGTTCCTCACTCCTGGATTCTATTTTCTTGGAGAAGAGTGAGGGAATAAGTTCTTCTGTCAGCTTCTCAGGGGGAGATACACGATTCTACCTCTAGCATTATTGAGTCACCCTGTCAGAGCCCTCCTGGAGGCAAAAAAAGATTGAGCAAAGTGTGATTCATGATGTTTAACTGCTTAGGGCAGCTGTTCTTCTATAAATGTCTCATCTGTTATCAGGTAAGTTGGAGTCTCAGATTATTGTACCATGGGCAACAATTGAATCAGAGCTTATGACGACCCTCAATCCACTGGCAGCTCTGCTAACATAACCCTGATCTACTGAGGACATCTGGCACATGATAGCATGTATAAATTAACATGGTCTCACAAAAATAATGCCTCATTTCTAGGGACAAAGTTGACAAGATAACATAATTCTGGACAGTGACTGTAGAACCCAGGTCAGTATATTATATACAACTCAAATTATAAGGGAAGAAAGCACAATCTTTCTACATCTTAGTCTTGTCAAGCATTCTCACAATGAATAACTTACAATATAAACAGTTGTCTGGATAACCTCAATGAGTTAGGGTGCCTGGAATCCATACAAATGTTAATGTAGAATAATAACATGGAAAAGTCATCTCCTGATTCTCATGGTACCCTCAGAGTACTTCTTCTAGTAGGTGAATCAGTTGATGAATTAATAAGCATTTATGAGTAGGTGTTTTTCCATTTGGCTCTTCTAAGTGGTGGTGTTCTATTAGCAGTCTTATATGGAGAAAAATATAGTTTCTTAAATGGCTTACAGGTCCATGGTGGACAGCTGCTTGGTGGACTTGCAAGAATACACATCCTTCTCCTAGGCCAAATGTGCAGGATTGTCAATATTTTTGTTGTTCCCTGTGATCCCTAACCCAGTTTCTCTCTCCTGGAAATGTGCCAGAAGCATCTTAGAAATATTATAAACTAACTCAATAATTACTTCTTATGATTCTTACACGTAAATGTGGACACTGGGTTAGTTATGTGTTTGGATCCACATAACAATAATAATACAACCTTCTGTCATCATCAAATGAAATTTTAAAAATTTTCCATAAAAGATATGTGACATCAACCCTGAATCATGGGAATTGCCCCAGAAATCTACATAAAAGACCTGCTTTGCTATGAATAAAGCACAGGTGGTCAGGGCAGTTCTTAAGCAATTTGGTAGATTCTTCAAGCTACATGATGAAATTACAGAATGTGGACTAATGTTAAACCGAAGCATGTTTTACAGAGATACATACACACATGTACTAGTCCTTAACTGAGGTATGTGTAGATCACCAAGGAAACATAGTGAGCTTTTACAATTGTTTTCCAGTGAATGGGCTCTTTCTTGGTGACAGGTGACTAAGTATCAAGTTGACAGACTCTTGTGGGAGTAAGACCCCAGCTGTGTTCCCTTTAAGATCCAGCTGTAAAAATAGTTCTTTTGAGGACCTTTGCCTCCTTTTCTTCTTCTCCCTTGGACAAGGAAAGAGGGAAGGTATTTATTAGAACTTCCAAATCAATGAGGACACAGATCCATTTAATTATTTTGAGCACCCCCAATTTTTAGCACAGTCCTTTGACACATAATAAGAATTTGAAAAACTTTTTTCCCCATTCATTTGTTCTTGTTCCTCTTTTCCCACTAGGATGAGAAATGACAACTTAACAACAGAAGCATGTAGAAATGAGCAATATATTTTTGCTCAGGTGAGCCTGAGTCTAGAGTTACTAAGGCTCTTACTTAACTGGTTGCTGCTTCTTCTTTTTTATTTCCTTTTCTGAGTGCAAGTAAATGAACATAAGTACTAAGAAATGGCCAATTTCCAGCCTTTTTTGGGGGGAAACAAGGAAAATAAAGTGAAAAAATATGCTTCGATCTGCACTCAGAGTGCAATGATTCTCTTTCTGGAGGTAGATGGCATTTTTCTATCATTAATCCTTTGGAATGTTATAGATCATTGTATTGATGAGTGTAGCTAAGTCATTTATAGTTGATCATCATTACAATATTGCTGTTACTGTGTACAACGTTTTCCTAGTTCTGCTTATTTCACCTTGCATCAATTCATATAAGTGTTCACAGGTTTTTCTGAAACAATCCCCTTTATTTCTAACAACATGATAGTATTCTATCAAAAACACATCACGACTTGTTTAGCTATTCCCCAACTAATAGGCATCCCCTCAATTTCTAATTCTTTGCCATCACAAAAAGAACTGATACATGCATACATACATGCATATATATTTGTATGTATATATATATATATATATATATATACATATATATATGGGGGAGAGAGAGAGAGAAAGAGAGAGAGAGAGAGAGAGAGAGAGAGAGAGAGAGAGAACGAACATATAGGTTATTTTCCTTCTTCGATCTCTTTGGAATACAGAGTTAGTAGTGGTATTGCTGAGTCAAAGGGTATGCCCAGTTTTATATCTCTTTAGGCATAGTTTAAAATTGTTTTCCAGAATGGTTGACAAATTTACAACTCCACCAACAATGTATTAGTATGCATATTTTGCCACATCCTCTCCAGCATTTGTCATTTTTTTTATCATGTTAGCTGATCTGATAAGCATGGTACTGCAGAGTTCTTTTAATTTTCATTTCTCTAATTACGAGTGATTTAGAGCATTTTATGTAATATTGAAAGCTTTGATTTTTTTTATTCTGAAAACTTCATATCCTTTTGTCATATCAGTAAAAATTTTGGATAGACATTGTATGTGAGCAGTGATCTAGGTCCAAAATTCAATAGGAGGAAGAGAGTGGTCCAGATTACATTTGGACAATTGTGCAACATATCCACCCCAAGCTTCTCTATGAAATAAGGCCATACATTTTTAATTCAAAATTTTTTTGGTGACACTGATATGGCTCTGACTCATGGAATTCCAAAAACTCTAAAGAATCAAAATTGTGTGTCAATGATGTCAATGATAGAGTAATTGTGGATGTAAATTATTTATAGTATATTATTATTATATTATTATTATTAATATACTGCACAACAATCAGCATAAAACATATAATTTAAAAGATATTAGTCTGAAAAAGGAGGTGGGCTAGTAATGTAGTAAGAGTGAAGGTAATGTAGACAGTGTGTGTGCTCCATTGCTTTCCATAAAATTTCAAGAAACCTACAGCAAGACACTCCCTTGGAAGGATTTATGAAAATACATTAACAAGAAATATGTGGAATAAAATGCTGTAGATATTGGCTACCTGCATGGTTGGAGAGAGTACCCACACCAATGAGGTCATTGGGCTAGGACCTGGGATTTCATTGGTATAGGGAATTGCCAGGTAATTTAACTTCTTTATCATTTTCTTTGGAACTTATAGTTTTAGGATGTTTCACAGAGTACTGAGATGTCAGGTGACTTGCCCAGGGTCACACAGTCAGTATACATCAGAGATGGGACTTAAACACTAGTGTGCTTGGCTTCAAGACCAGCTCTATATCCATAACTTCACAATACCTATGTGAGATCATACAACCTTGGAAGTATTGAAGAACTGAGAATGACTCATTCTATATAAAAGTGCAAAGTAAAAACATCAAGATATTTCCTGTGTATATGTGTGCACATGCATGTGTGCATATGTGTGTGTGTACTCTCTTTTGTGTTGAGATTATGATTTACAATTTTTCATTTCACTTCAATTTAGAGGAAAACTATGTATTTGATGAATTAATTCATTCATATGTTCAGAGAATTTCTCAAGCACCTAATATGTTCCAGGACCTAAGTTTTATATTAATAGACTGTAAACTTCTTGAAGATCCCCTCATTGGGGATCATGGGCCTTTCCCCTAGAATGATTCAAATATAGGTTCTTGGATCATAGATTTAAAGCTAGAAAGAAAAGGAGACATCATCCAGTCTATGTCTTTCATTTTCCAGATGAGCAAACTAAGACCCAGAGAAGTTAAGTGATTTGTCCAAGATTACACAAGTAATAAATGACACAGCTTGGATTTAAAATGTAGATTTTCTAATTCCAGATCCAATACAATTTCTACTTTGCCTTGTTCTAAAACCCTCTCCCAAGAAATCTTGTGATTCATCCCTTAATGTGATGTCAATGCCAACCTGTTTGTATATCTGTGCTATATCCCCTCATTAGTTTGAAACCTCCATGAGATTGGTAACCCTGTATTTATTTATGATTTGGTATCTTCTCCTGGCTGAGCACAGTGCTATTTTTGAATGTTGAATTGCATTACTCACCTCTGCATCCCTCCTATGTTCTAATAGTAATTTCAATGTAGTAAGCACTCGAAATATTTGCTTAATCTGTGTGAAGAGTTGTCATTTGGAAAGACTTTTAAGAGTATAGGACACTCCAAGGGGTGTACCAGAGGACACTCTGGTATAGGACATAGATATAAGAGTATAGGACACTCCAAGGAGTGTACCAGATAAGACACTTATCAAATTAATGACAAAATTGTACTGACTCGGTAAGTAAGCCATTGTGAGCTAGCTGCGTTCATAATTTTAAATCTCCCTTTAAACTATTTTCTCTAGTCCACAAACTTGGCTTACATCTAGTTGGCAAAACATAATTTATTTACAATTTTATGTTTGCATTTGAATTTGTAATAGAATAACTTTGTATTTCTCACTCACGCTAGAAATTGATATAGAACATAAAAAATGTTTAGAGTTGGCTGCCAACTCTTGGGGAAACTTTTTAAAAAGCCATCAATTTAGAAACAATTTTGCTTCTATATTTCTTTGCCCAATTGGTTGTTGTGAAAGTAATTGTCATATCCCAAAAGGAGAATCATGACTTCAGGCAATACATAAATAGCTAAACTCTTTAGAAAGAAAGATCTTGTTTTCATGTAAATACCCTTAGTTATAAAGAAAAAAAATTAAAATCCAGGAAGCATAATGCCTTGACAGAATTATTTCTGAATGTTATTAAGATCATCTACTCTATGCATTATGATCTTTAATAAATGGAATGAACTGTTTTGATTTTGGTATGGAACAAAAACTAGTATATATACACACATACATATACATACATACATAAGTATATTCATTTTTGTGTATTTGTATATCTATCTATATATGTAATATATGTATAGCATATATATTATGTACATATATATATATATATACATATATATGTAAGATAAGTAAGATTAGGTCCCTTATAAGAAGTAGTCTGGACACCAAGGAATCAGTAATCACAGTTCATCTCTAGCCTCCTGATTCTGACTTTTTACGTTCTTACCATGGACCGCTGCAGTGTGGTTGAAAGGGTGCTGGAATTGAGCTTAGTACTCGCAGCTCTGCCATTTATTAGCTGTGGGAAGCAAATCATTTAACCTTTGTACTTTGGTTTCCTTATCTAAAATGAAAATATGGGGCATCTGGGCCTGGAGTCAGGAAGATTTCTCTTTGTGATTTCAAATCTGGCCTTATACACTTACTAGCTGTGTGACCCTGGGCAAGTCACTTAACTCTATTTGCCTCGGTTCCTTATCTGTAAAAATGAGCTGGAGAAGGAAATGGTAAATCACTGTAGTATCTCTGCCAGGAAAAGCCGAAATGAAGTCACAGAAAGTTGGATGTGACTGAAAAATGAGTGAACGAGAAAAACAAGAAAATAAGAATAATAATCTTTACAATATTTATTTGGGTCATTGTGATGATCAACTGATATAAGGTATGGAAAGGACTTTGTAAATTGTGAATTTCTATATTTGTGCCAGGTCAGTATTGGACCAGTCCACTGATAGCCTCTGAAACCAAGATTCCTGACCTCTGAGGCCACTCTCATCTTTTTAGTTCTTTTGGCCTGGGTATGAACCAATCCATAGAATATTTCTTCCACCCAGAGTTTTTTCTGGGAATTTCAGAATTTGTTTCATTTCTCTATAAGAGTCTTTAGCTTTTATATAACTGTTTGTTCAATTTTGTTTCAGTCATGTTTGACTCTTTGTGACCCCATTTGGGGTCTTCTTGGCAAAGATATTGGAGGGGTTTGCCACTTCCTTCTCCAGCTTATTTTTTGCAGATAAGGAGCTGAGGCAAATGGGGTTAAAAGACTTGTCCAGGGTGACACAGCTAGTAAGTGTCTGAGGCCAGATTTGAACTCAGGAAAAGAGTCAGTCTAAAAAAAATAGAATATGTAGGATAAGTACAATATTTGTTTGTACCTAAACCCATAGTCAAGACAATTCTTTTTTTGTTCTCTGGTGGCCTCATGCCATCCCCCAAGGACCTTTATAGTCTTCCAGACTTATAGCTGCTTTGCTCCCTGTGAAAGGGTAAAGAACCAGGTTTTCTAGGGCATCAAACATTCCTTCTGCTCTTGTGGGTCCTGCTCCTCTTCTAGACCTTCACAATCCACATGGAAATATATACTAGTGAAAGAATAAGTCTAGATTTGTTTTCCTTATCATGGCTTCTGTTTTGCTGATACTTCTCTGGTTATGGTTTTGGTAATGAGAAGGAAAGAGAAAGGATGAACCTGAGATGTATTACAAATAAAGAATGGATAGGTCTGAAAGATAAATGATTCCACTGATAAAATGGGACAATATATTGTATGTATTTTGTTTATATATTGTATACGTATATATATTTTGTATATACATATATATATATTTATGCCTGTATATTTTTGTACATATCACTCAAAAAGGCTCTGAATGCAGTAGTTTATCAGTAAGATTCTGACTGTTTTATCCACATAATGCCTATAAATCGATATCTGATTTTTTTTCCATTTAGTTTTGCGATTATTTCACTGAACGGACTGGTCGAATCTTCTATAATGGTCCAAATTACTGTGTTTCACTCTTACGACTACTACTGTTGGGGATGCTAGTTTCAGAAAGTCCAAGCATCTGCCTCTTTATATGTTCAATGTGATGTCCTGCATGGTTTCTATCAATCTATTTAAATTAAAGGTAGCTCCCCTCGGGTGAGTGAATTTCCTTGGAACTGCAATTATAAGGTCTTTGTAGAAATCCATTTAGACGATTGTAATTGATTTCTCCCTGGGTGGCTCTAGGAGGTAGCATCAAAGTGGTGGATTAGTTTGGTGCTAGTAGAAGTAATTTTTGTTGCCTTCTGCATAAATAGAAAGAAACAGAACTCTGCTGTAGGTGGAGGTGGGTGTGATCATTATCTTCTGTACTGCCTGGTATGCTTTTCTTGTTGACAAAGTACTAGGCCAAAGAGTCACTGGGGTAATTTTAAACAAATCTATTTTCTGATTTCAGTAGGGTCTTATCTGAACAGAAAACCCAGAGGAATTCTCTACTGATATTTATTTGGCAGCAGTGATTTTGTTGGTGCCCTGCATGCACTCTTAACTGAGAGCTCTCCAGGTGAAATCATTCCAGCAATACTCACTGTCACGGACATTAAGCATATACCACTGAGCAGCATTGTCATTAATTTGTTATGTTTTACCCAAATCCTTTATATATGCTGTGAATCATATCCAGAATCCATAGTCTACAACTGGACTGGGTCTCTCCTTCCTTGTACTCCATTAATTATTCTAGACAAGATATGATGTGCTGGCAATACCTTTAAGATTCCAGGGTAAACTCTATGTCACACTGAATCATTAGAGTATAGGACTTTTGTGGTAAGCCATAAATGGTCAAAATAAAATTGATTTTAATTCAGAAAATGTAATTAATTATAAATTACTGAAATTCACAACTCACATAACAAATATTTATTAAGTTTCTCATGTGTATAATTGTTATTACTTCATGTGGGTGTTATTGAGGGCTCCTGTCTCCTTCTTTCAGTGTTCTTCTTTGACATTTTAGACAAGATGAACAACAGAGAGAGGCTTTCGGAGAAGAAGCCTAATTAGTTTAATCCAAGGCCAATCTTGTCAATAGCCATTGCTCTTCATTCCAGTCAACTGAGGCTATTACTTAGCACTGTTGTGAGTTTCTGAAAGATGCAGACATTTAAAAAGCGCTCCTTTTCAATGGCTTTATTCTCTAAGGAAGAAAAGAAATTTCCTGTTTCCTTTGACCCAGGGTTAGAAATTTCAAACCGAGGGAGATGACAACACTATATATACTAAATGAAGAAAAGGAGTCTACGAACTACAGTTCTTGAATTCTTTGGGAGTCACATATCCTGCATAAGTATACCAGATAATCTCTTTTATGAAAATACCGTTTTCAGCAAAAAAAAAATGGCAGCAATGGTGGTAAGTATAATAAAAATCACCAAAATTGGACAACATTTCATGATGCTGGAAGGAATGACCTAGTCTGACTATTTCTGAGTGAAAGGAGGAGCATGAGTCCAGTTATCTCTGTGAAGGTGGCTTCCTGGCAACTACACGTTTGTGCCTTTGTTCCTCTGGGCCTTCTGGCTATTAGTTCAGGCTTTGATTGACTGTGTGTAGCTCTTGATCAGTCTTTTTAAACCAGTGGCTCTTTTGTCCCAGATGATCTATTTTGGAATCTTGCCTCTATTGCCAACCACACAAATAATAAACCAGTAACATTTTAATTTCCTTTGAAGGAAGAAAGTAGGAAGGATTTATGTGGATGCATGTATCAATGTTAAAGTAGAGACAAGTTTGTTAACTGACACTCTTATCAATGATGTTCTTCTAAGTAGACTCGTTTAGAGGTGAGTACAGTGCTACTAAGTAATAGTATTTCTCTTGTTTGGGGGCTAGAAAGTCCATCTGATCCAAGAGAGAACCTAAGTCAATGGAGACAGTTCAAGATTTTGTCAATAGTCTATAACACAAATGCGGATATAACTTTCACTGTGTCTTCATAATGTCAAACTAGGATCACAAGATCATAAATCTAAGTCTGGAAGGGACCTCAGAGGCTATTGAATCCAACCCCTCCCTTCATTTTATAGAGAGAAAACACATCTAGGGAGGCAAAGTGACATGCCCGTGGTCACACAGGAAGTATCAGAAGGAGGATTGAACCCAGGACCTCTGACTCCAAAACCAGTGCAATTTCCACTGTGCCACACTTCACTGGAAATGGAAATCACATCGTTTTGAGGGAACTGTGCAATTAATATTTAAAAAAACCCTGAATAACAGTATCTTTTATTTTTCAACTGGCTGATACATAATCTAGCCAAAATAACTGTTGAAGGTGATTGAGTAAGAGTTTCAAGTTTGCTAGAGATCTTGACATGTTGCTTTATAATCTCTTATATCTTCAAGATGAGTATTCTGAGCTTCTTGGGGAAATAACCCAGTACTTCAACATCATCCTTTAAGGGTCAGAGTCTCTTAAAAGTAGCAAAAGACCCCTGGTTCTCCGTTCCAGAGAGGTGATCTTTTAGTCATGATATCTTTTAGGAGTTCATTTTCATATTACATCACATAATCTGGCTTTTCCTCACTGGAGAGGCCTTGTGATTTTGCAAAGACTTAAAGTAATTTTAAATATTTCACAAAATAGACCTTTAAAAGCCACTTGAAAGAATTTTAAGAAATGATCTTTATAATAGATACTTCTATAAAAATGTGTCTCAGAGAACACCATAAATGGCACATTTAGAGATGGACACTAACAAGATAAGCTCTTCACTCTGTCTCATAAATTTATTTTATGTCCTACAAATGACACGGGATAATGCAGGACACTTTACTCTCCATGATTGCTTTTCCTCATCACAGCAACTCACCCAATATGATTCATTCATGACATTTAGATGCAAGTGGAACATTTTATTTTACTGTTTCTGAGCACTGAAACATTGCTGGTGTTAACTGGATTCTAGCAATGATTATAATGCTACTGGCTGGTACAGAAAGAAGAATGATTATGTGGTGCTTAAAGGGAGGCTGCAAGCAATCCCGTTAACAACAACAACAATGACAACTCTGTAAGAGTCAAACTTATCATCCATGACATGATATGAGTAATGGCAATAATAACAGGTTCTTGCCTGGTTTCAGACTACTGAATCCCTCTATATATCGCCTTGTCTGGCATTCACTTATTACTTTATCATTTTACATGCACCATTTTGACCAGAAATTAAAAGTAAACCAGGAATTAGAAATTCTCTTAATCAGTAATTGAAAGCAAGTCAAAAGGATTTGTGACATATGAAGTTGAAGCAGGACAAAAAAAAAATCAACAATTCCACACCAACCACCAACAAAAAAAAAAAATAAGCTTTAGGGTAATGACGTGAAGTGCAAAGAAATCAGAGTTGAGGTAGAGAATCCCTGCAGGAGGGTATGGACATTTCTGGTTGTCTATGTGGTCGGAAGAAGCCCAGAAGAGGAAAAATGTAAGTTGATTTAAATGAGAAACTAGTGCACCATTAATATAATGAATCACACAATGCTTATATCAAGAGAGGTGATGGAAACTAGCTTCTCTGAAGAAGTGGAAAACATCTGGGTTGCATAGACTCAAATGTTTCACAATAGTACATGAATTACTTGTAAATTACTTTCCAGCTCCCTCTCTGATGAAGGCCTAATCTTATCTTTCTTCACTAAAGTCTTCACACATTTGTTACCAAATGGTAACACCAGGAGTCTTTACTTATAGAGATAAGTCATTTGAATGTTTATACACTTGATACAAAGCATTCATAACTTTTTACACAATAAACACTAAACGTGAAATAAAAATAAAATTATTATTAAGATGAGAACAATAAATAATGATGATGATTTCTTTCTTCATTAGATCTGTGATAATATTGATTTAAGTACTCTCCCCAGTGGTATAGATGGAAATCTACTCATGCCTTCTCATTGGGTTTCACTCTTTCTCCCCAAATCATCCATGAGTTTATACTTGATGTTCTGGGGATGTGGTCTTTTTAAAATTTCTTGACATTTCATGTTTTCCAATGGAACATATATCTATTATCTTTTCCTTGACCAACTAATCTTCTTTTTAAAGGGATACATCTCTCTGCTATATATATGTATATTTACATACATATATGTACATATACACACATACATACATACATACACACACATATACATACTACTTTTTGTCCTTCATGCCATGTCTTTTTTTTGGTGAAATTCTTGGTTGATGATATACATGGCCTAATCATGCCTACTATGCACTTTTCCATAGCATTTGGGTGATTATTAACTTTAATTGAGACTAAATAGTGTAATTGTCCAGAGACTACAGGGAAACTGATATTTGAATATGTACAGCATCACAGGAAGGATGTTCATCTTTAAAAATGAGCCTTTGCTTAGATAGAACCTTTGCGTTCCTAAAAATACCAAGCTCACCTTCTTCCTATTTAATTCTGGGTTCAGCTCATTGTCTACCTACGTATACATTCATATATATATATATATATATATATATATATATATATATATATGTATATATACATACATACATTCATATATTTGTGTGTGAATACATATGTATGTGTTTTATGTATGTCTATATACTTATATTTGCATGTATATATATGTATATATATATATATATCATACATACAGGGGCATACTCCTCCTCCTCCTTTTGCTTCTTCTTTAGTTGAGGAAACACATCAGTATAAGATGGGATAGGCATGGTTTCATTGCTAGTGTCAGTCTTTTTTTCTTACCTTTTTTTCTCATACTGCAAGCTTTGCTTTTTCCCTTAATATTTGAAGCCCTTCTAACTGATCTCTAGGTTTACTTCCATCTCTACATCTTATGACCTTACTGTATTCTAAGTGTGCTGAGTTCTCTCAACCACTTGTTCAGCATTTTTTTAAACACAAATCCATCTACCTGCCCTCCAAATGTCTTAAAATTCTTGCTGTATAAGAGTCTCCTCAATGCCTCCTAAAAATAAACATCTTTTAAAGATGTAACATGAAATCTAAACAAAAAGTAATGGGAGTGATCTAATTTCAGGCTGATCCAGAGCATGTTACAAGTGGATGCTTTAAAAAAGATCTTGAGTGATTAATGATTCCTAAACTACCTGGTATTAAATGGTAATTGGTACTATGTAGGAATCAAGATTCTAGAAGGCACAGAAGAAAGTGGCTGGCACAGTTATCCTATTTAACGTAAACTGGTCAAAACTCAGTTTACCTTTATGTCTTTATTTTGCCCCTTTCTTATAAATTAATTTAAATGTAAAATGTACAAATGCTTATTCTTTATATTTTTACATGCATATTTAAAAGCAAATTAATAAACTTGGGAAAGATGAGTCACATAATGACACATTTGAGATCCTCTTTCCACAAGGAACTGATTTATATCCTTAGAGGCTGAGGAGTGTTTCTTATCTCCCTAGGAAGCATGGATATGAGTTGGAAATTGCTCATTACATGGATTAGTCAGTTTGTCTCAGAGCTTCTGCTCTAGGAAGTAGAAGAAAGTAATCCCATATATGCATTTGTACTTTAAATAGTTTTCTATTTGATCTTTTAAAGTGAGAATAAAAGGTGGTGGAATTCAGTGTAATTAAAAGAATTCAGGCCTAACAGTTGCCAGAACTGGATTTCAGGTCTGGCTTTCATGCTTTCTATCACTCAGACTGTAGGCAAGTCAGTTTTCAGACTCTCAGTTTCATCATCTCTAAAGGAATGAGGGGTGTAAAATAAATGTAATGTACAGTTCGCAGGGTTGTTGTGGGCGAAGTGCTTTTTGAGCATTAAAACGATATGCAAAAGGATTTTGTAGCTGTTACTGGCTTGTTTGGAAGGCCTCTGTCTCAGTGAGCATTTCTGGCTCTATCTCTTCATTACTAAGAGCTGGCAACATATATGGGCTCTTCATGAAAATTGAGACTCTATTCCTTTGTCTGGGTCATTTAGGGAATTAGATTTCCTAAGTCACCTTAATTTTTCTAGTATAATGGAATGAAATAATTTTGCAATGGGACAGGTCTTTTTATGTCCTGGATCAATAGTTGGTTGTATTATTAGTTTTACTTGAAACACCAGAATCAAACAATGTATAATCAGAGAATCTCAGGTTTGGAAAAGACCATGGTGGATTCCTCTTGTCCAACACACACCTACAAAAGGATTCCTTTTAGTACACATACAAGTCTATTTGCTTATAGACTTCTAGTGAGGAAGACTATATTACCTCCTTAGGCATCTCATTAAACTTTAGAATAATTCTAATTGCAAGGTTATTATCAGTTATCCAGACAGTCAATAAAAATGTATTAAGTGCTGATTATTTGCCATGTACTGTACTGAGTCCTGGGATACAAAAAGAAGCAAAAGTCCCTGCCCTCAAGGAGCCCACAATCTAATGGGGGAGAAAAGAAACAAAGAAATACAAACTATATACAGGATAAAATAGGAAATAATTAAAAAGGGGAAGGTATTAGAATTTAAGAGATGTTGGAAAAGATTCTTGTAAATGAGATTTTAGTTGGGACTTGAAACAAATCATTAAGTGGAGAAAAGGGAGAGAATTCCAGACATGGGTCACAGCTAGAGAAAATGTCCAGAGCTGAAAGATGGAGTGTTTTGTTAGATGAACAGCAAGGAGTCCTGTGTCACTGTACTGAAGAGTACATGGCGGGGAGTAAGGTGTACAAAAATTGTAAAGGTAGGACAGAGCTAAGTTATGAAGGTATTTGAATTCCAAACAGACTGTTTTAGATTCGATTTTGGAGGCAATAGGTAGGTAGTCACTGGGATTTATGGAGCGGGGATGACATGGTCAGAACTGTGCTTTAGGAAAATCACTTTGGCCTCTGTATGGAGGATAAAAGAATAAATCTGTGACTACATAAATGTTCCATTAGGCCCACTGTCAGAGCCTGGGCAGGTGCTAGAAACTGATCTCATTTATCTCTTGCAAGGACTAGAAGCAACACGGCTTCAGGTACTCAAGTGGTGCTAAGCCCTAGGGATACAAAGAGACAAAAGACAGTTCCTGCCCTTAAAGAGCTTACAATCTATTGGGGGCTGGGAAGAAACAACATGTAAACAGCTATATACAAAGCAAACTCTATAAAGGATAAATAGAATGTCCTTACTTAGACTGTTTCTTTACTTTGGCCAATTAGAGTTACTTTTTACTCCCTGAGTTACACTGCCAGAGGCCATTTAAATTACTGAGTATGTTCTCTAACAATAGGTTATTTTATTTAATATTGGGATTAATAATGGAAGTTCATTTCTTACCTGTCTCATGAGCTGAATCCAGATCCACTTGTTGTGATCTTCCATTTATCCAAAAAATGGCTTTGAGTTGCCCTCTGCATATGTACCTACTAATCAATGCCATTTGCTGTTGTAGAATCCTGCATAGTAGAAAAGACTTGAGTTATCAACAAGTTCTGAGGCTGTATTTCTCTATGGATATTGACTATTAAATTCCTCTGTAAATTACACCTTGTGTTATTGTTTCCTACTGGTTGAGTTAAGCCCCTCGATCTGTTGCTCTCTTGGGATGTGGTACATAGCCAGTAACACTTAACTATCATTATCTATTACATTATCGAAGATATGTTGTCACATAAGACTGAGACATACTGGGAGGATTCTGGAGATTAAATATAGATCTTGTAATAGGAAAGCACATGTCCTGTTATTATATAGTATTGTATGAACAGGGCTTTGAGGGCTGTCCCAGGCTTCTGTATACTGACAACTCCCTGCTAAGCTGTCACTTTTAATCATTCTGTAGCTGCTGATACCCCTGCTTGAGCTCTACTGCCTGGGGCTATTTTGCTCCCCTTCTTCATACAGGTGATTTTGATTAGTTTAAGAATTAATGATGTAAGTTCAGCACTGAGATATCTCCTGTAGTGGATCAGAGCCCTTATTTAACTCAAATATATTTGAATTACAAAACCCATTTCAAGCCATTACATATATCATGCAGTTCTGGTACTGAGTCTATGTTTCTTGAGTTTTCTGCATGTTTGATTGAAGATGTTCTAAGAGAAAATTACAGTTCCTTAGTTTAATCAATTTAAGAAATCCTTTGAGGAAATATAGAATATCTTTGACTAGAAAAGTAGCATTACCATATTTATTTATGAGAGATAAAAGATGGACAGTCCAAGTGTTGCGTTGGTATCCATACAATTTTAAAATCAGAAGAATTCTTCCTAAATATTGCCTAGGTGCTATAGGGAGGAATTATGGAAGAACATGGACAAGTTTCACATCAGATGATGAGAGTGTGATCTCCATTGGTGAGTAGTGATCCCATACTGATGTGATCACATAGCTATTGGAGGATCGAAATATTTCCCCTCTCATGTATTTTCCCTACATACATACATTTCTCTTTCTAGCAGCAGCAAAAAATCAAGATGGCAAAAGAGATTTCTCTAAGAGTAATGTGCTTTGCCCTGGGCAAAGTGTATAGGAGCCAAATTAAAGAAGGATTGAGTTTCGTATGAATTGTTGGGGATAAGATGGAGGACAGTAAGAAGTAATCGGTACTTATTTCAGTGAATCAATCCAATGACTTCTCATTGCGTCTCAGGTCCAGCAGAAGTTGCCTGATCTTCCCTGGAAACTCAGTCAAAAACATCAATTGCCTATTATTTAAAGAGCATTGTTTCAAGCGCTGAGGGAGATACAGAGTTTTGACTGACCACAACTACATTATGACCCTGGACACCTCTCTAGGTTTCAGTTTCCTCGTCTGTAAAATGAATGCTTTCATCTTAAAGATCTCTAAGGTCTCCTCTAGCTCAAAATATAGGATCCAGTGGTTATATGACATAGATCCTGCCTTAATAGAACTTGTGGTTTAATAGAACTTTATGACACATAGATAACTATAATATGCAATAGAACATTATAAACACATCAGAAAAGTGAAAAAGAACTACCTAATGTATGAAGGAAAGACAGATCATTTGTATCAGTTGACTCAGAAATTTAACACATAGTCATGATAGCTGAAGGAGACCTTGCTCACTTTGATGGAGGATGCCCAGAAATCAATCATATTAGCAACTGTAAATAGGGTAAGTTGGGCAAGTCATTTTACCTCTATATGTTTCAGGTTCATGATCTGTAAAATGAAAGAGTTGAACTAAACAATCTCTAAGGCACTCCAAATGCTTATTGAATGAATTAATTAATGAAAGGAATAATAATAACATGATAACCAACATTTATATAGCACTTGACAGTTTGCAAAGCTTACTTACATTATCTTGTTTGAGTCTCATAACAACATAGTCAGGTGGATACTGAAGGACATATGACTCCTATCTTGCAGATGAGGAAACTGAGGTTTTAGAGAGTAAGAGATGTATATGGCCAAATAACGAAAAATCTTCAGAGGTAGGGTTTAAATGCAGATCTTCCTTTGAACTCAATACTCTTTTCACTACACAGTTCTAACATAGTGTAGGATACTAAAGTTAGGAATAGCCTGGGCTTGAGTCTTAATTCTTACATTTAGTAGATATGTGACCATAGGCAAATCATTTAAACTCTTTGTGTCCCAGTTTCCTCATTTGAAAAATGGAGAATATGATAGTTACTGTATGCACCTAACAAGAGTAAATAGGGCTATATATTCCGAGCAATTTGCAAATTTTAAAGTATTTTTTATTTTTGCATTTATTTCATTAATATATCCAAATTACATGTAAAATGTTTTTAATATTCATTTTGAAAATTTTGGGTAGAGTTCCAGTAAAATAACTGTCTGTAGTTATTTTAAATGGAATTTCTCTTTTTGTTTCTTAGTTCCGGGTTTTGTTAGTAGTATATAGAAATGCTGATGATTTATGTGTGTTTGTTTTATATCCTGCAACTTTGCTAAAATTGTTATTTGTTTCAGCTAGTTTTTAGTTGATTCTCTAGGGTTCTGTAAATATACTATTGGGTCATCTGCAAAGAGGGATAGGTTTGTTTCCTCATTGCCTATTTTTATTCCATCAATTTCTTTTTTTTTGTCTTATTGTTATAGCTAACATTTCTAGCAAAATATTGAATAATAGTGGTGGTAATGGGCATCCTTGCTTCACCCCTGATCTTACTGGGAGGGCTTCAAGTTTATCCCCAATAGAGATAATGCTTGTTTTTGCTTTTAGAGAGATACTGCTTATTATTTTAGGAAAGTCTCTCTTTATACCTATGCTTTCTAATGTTTTTAATAGGAATAGGTATTGTATTTTGTGAAAGGCTTTTTCTGCATCTATTGAGATAATCATATGATTGTTTTTGTTATGGATATGGTAAGTTATGCTTATTGTTTTCCTAAAATTGAACCCAATATGCCTTCCTGATATAAATTGTATCTGGTCATAGTATATGATCTTTGTGATATACTGCTATAATCTCCTTACAAGTATTTTATTTAAAATTTTTGCATCAATATTAAGGAAATTGATCCATAGTTTTCTTTCTCTGTTTTTCATTCCTTGTTTTAGATATCAAAATCATATTTGTGTCACAAAAGGAATTTGGTAGGACTCCTTTACCTATTTCTCAAAGAGTTTATATAGCATCAAAATGAATTATTCCTAAGTGTTTGGTAGAAGTCCTTGTAAATTCATCTGATCGTGAGGATTTTTTCTTAGGCAACTCATTTATGGCTTGTTCAATTTATTTTTCTATGATAGATTTATTTAAGTGTTCCATTTTCACTTCTGTTAATTTGGGCAGTTAATATTCTTGTAACTATTCATGTATTTAACTTAGATTGGTGGTTTTACTGCATGTATTGGACAAAATAACTCCTAACAATTACTCATTTCATTTTGACTGGTAGTGCATTCACCCTTCTTATTTTTGAGATGGATAATTTGGTTTTCTTCTTCCTTTTTAAAAAAAAAATCAAATTAATTAATGGTTTATCTACTTTATTTTTTTCATAAAATGAGCTGTTAGTTTTATTAGTTCATTTTCTTTTCCTTTAACTTTTATTAATCTCTTCTTTGGTTTTCAGGATTTCCATTTTAGGGTTTAATTAATTTTATTAATCTCTTCTTTGGTTTTCAGGATTTCCATTTTAGGGTTTAATTAGACTTTTTCTATTTAGTTGCATGCCCAGTTCATTGATTTACTCTTTCCTTCTTATGTGCACATTCAGAGATACAAATTTTCACCTAAATACTGCTTTGGCTGCATCCCACAATATTTGGTATCTCGTCTCAGTGTTGTCATTCTCTCTAATGAATTTGTTGATTATTTTTATTATCTGTTCTTTGATATAATCCTTAAATATTAGATTATTTGGTTTCCAATTAATTTTTAACCTATGCTTCCTTTTTTAATTGAATATAATTTTTATTGCATTATAATTTAGCATAGAAGTCTCTTGGAATGTCTTTCTGGCCTGTTGCCAGGTCCTCTCTCCGTCTCTGTTTTGAACTTTCCCAAACCTGATGATGCATCTGTTGCCAACACCTATTCCCACCACTAGTGTCTCAGACATGTGGACATGCGGGATCTAGTCCAACATCCACCTCTGTGTCATAAATTTCTCCTTCTAACTTCCTAATTGTCTTGGGTAGGAAGAATGCCTTATATTAACTTTTTTTTTCTCTGCCACTCCAGAATTCAATTCAAGGTGTTATTTTAAAACTTTTTGGAGGAGAATATTGGGAGAGCTCAGCTGAGTGCTCCCTCTACTCTGCCATCTCAGCTCTGTCCCTTAAAGTAATTTTATTTAAAATTTTAATATTTTATTTTCCCCAGTTATATGTAGATATTTTTAGCATTCATTTAAAAAATTTTGAGTCCCCCAATTTTTTTCTCTCCCTTACCTCTGCCATCCCTGAGATGATAAATGATTTAATATAGGTAATACGTGTTCAATCATGCAAGATATATTACCATATTTCATATTGTGAAAGAATACGTAGACCCAAAGGAAAAAAATAATTTTCTCTTCATAGGCGGTAAATTCAACCTTTTCATTTTTGATACCATTAAATTAGTTTTCTTCTTTCTTTTTTAAAAATAAAATGAGTCAATGGTTTATCTATTTTGTTTTATCATAAAACTAGCTCTTAGTTTTATTTATTAGTTCACTGGTTTTCTTACTTTCAATTTTATTAATCTCTCCTTTGATTTTCAGGATTTCTAATTTAGTGTTTAATTGGGGATTTTAATTTGTATGCCCAACTCATTTATATGCTCTTTATTTTATTGATGTAAACATTTGGAGATATACATTTTTCCCTAAGTACTTTTTTGGCTGCAGCCTGTAAATTTTGGCATGTTATCTCATTGTCATTCTCCTTAATGAAATTATTGATATTTTTATGATTTGTTCTTTGGCCCACTAATTATTTAGAGATTATTTAGTTTCTTAATTTTTAATGTGTCTTTCCATGGCTCTTTATAAAATGTTATTTTTGGTAGTATGATCTGAAAAGGTTGCATTTAATATTTTTTCCTCTCTGCATTTTATCATGAGGATTTTATGCCTTAATACATGGTCAATTTTTGTATGGGTGCCATTTACCATTGAGAAAACGTATAGTACTTTTTATCATTATTCAGTATTCTCCAGAGGTCTAGCATATTTGACTTTTCTAAAATTCTGTTCAGCTCCTTAACTTATTTATTGTTTATTTTCTCGTTAGATTCATCTAGTTCGGAGAGGGGAAAGTTGAAGACTCCCATTAGTAAAGTTTTCCGTCTATTTCCTTCTACAACTCATTTATTCCTCCTTTAGGAACTTGGATGCTACACCATTTGGCACATATATGTTTAATATTGATATTACTTCCTTGTCTATGATTCCCTTTAGCAAGATGTACTTTCCTTCCTTATCTTTTTAAATTAGACTTATTTTTGCTTTTGCTTTGTCTCAGATCATGATTACTACCCCTTTTTGTTTTTTTACCTTAGCTGAAGCATAATATATTCTGCTCTAGCCTTTTACCTTTACTCTATGTGTTTCTCTTTGCTTTTTATGTTTTTGTTGTAAAGAACATATTGTAGATTCTGGTTTTTATTTTTTTTGCAAACTTTAATTTGTTGAATATGTTTACTTTTCAGCATTGGTTTTCACAAGAGTTTGAATTATGAATTTTCTCCCCATTTCTACCCTCCCGCCCACTCCAAGATGGCGTATATTCTGGTTGTGCTGTTCCCCAGTCAGCCCTCCCACCTGTCACCCCACTCCCCTCCCATCCCCCTTTTCCTTCTTCTCTTGTAGGGCAAGATAAA
>CM053623.1:88004668-88028780 GCA_028646595.1 Phalanger gymnotis | reverse complement strand
GTTCGAGCTGAGTGTCTGGCACTTCCCCTGGGGGAGCAAGAGTATGTCTGGGCTCCTGGTGTTGACCCCTGCTAGCTCTGCCCTTCTGGTGCTCAGGTACTCCAACTACTCGGCCACTGAAGCCCCACTTCTGTCTCCTCTGTTCTAGCATTCTTTTTTTTTTCCCCCGAGGAATTCTCTGGGTGGGGAGGGGAGGGATTAGAGCCATTTACCTGGCCATTATGTCTCCTGGAAGCTCAAGAAGTGTTTGAAACCTTTGGGCTGCAAGCCTCAGGAGCTGGTATCTCACAGTCTGTGGCGTTGTACTGCCTCTCGTCGCTTCCACAGAGTGCCGTCCTGTGTTGGGAGGCCTGGGGATCTGCGCTGGTTTCAGGCGCGCAGCTTTCTCCCAGCCTGTCTCCCAAGTGGATTTTCCGGCCAGCCGCTTCTGCTTTGGTCCCGTCTGGGGCAGCTCCGCAGGCTGAGTGCTCTTCTAGCCTACAGATTCGTTCCTTCAGCCTTTCAGATTCTCCCTGCTGGGAAATTTGCCCCAGTCAGACTGCTCGCAATTTCTAACTCTCTCAAATCTGCTCAGATTCACTTTTTTATAGGAATCCAACAGAACTTGTGAGAGAGCTCCGGCAAGATGCTGTTTTCATGTGGCCATCTTGGCTCCGCCCCCAAGGATCAACTCTTGTGAACATAAAAGCATGAACTGGAAAGTGGGTTGAATTATTTTGTTTTGTGATTATATATGTTAGTGAATTTAATGTTACCCACTGGTTTTCATTCCTTCCTTTCTGTCTCCTCCCCCAAACCTGTACATAGGAATAGGGGATGTTGAATTAGCTAGGGGATTATGCAGGTGCATTTTAGAACGAGGAGATTTCTAAACTGAATGGGGTTGATTTAGATTGTGAGCCATCCAAAAAACTTAGACTAGGGGATTTAGTTGGATGAACATAATAATTTTTTATTGTGGGTAGTAGATGAAGAAGTAGGATAAAAATACACAATTTTATGAGCTCTTGGCCAGTGAGGGCATCATATTGGATGGGAGACTTCACCAATGAACATGCACAGTGCATTATAGGAGTCTGAGGTGTGTAATATATGAACGCATTGAGAAGTTCACATTTCCAGTGATTTGGAGCTCTTCGGTGTTAACTAGTGTAAAGCCAATTACGGCACCATATCTGAGGATGACTGCCGTGAATAACTTTAAAGGTCTAATTGCATAGTATAATGAACTCCCTATTTATTCAGAGCTAAACATTGTTCAGGGAACTAAAGCATAACATTCCCAGCAACATAACCTAATAACTTATCACAAAAGTGGCCACATAGTCTTAAATGAAACACATCATTCAGTATATCTTGCAGCACTTCTCAGAATACCACACAGCATATATCATCACATCCAATAGCATTCCCCAAAATACTTGCTTATATAATCAGGGGGTCCCAGGCTGGGGTCTTCCCCAGCATAACATATCATCCTTAAGGGGCAGCAATGACTATGATAATCTACTATTTGATAAATCTGAAGACTCCAGTTTTTATGATAAGAATTTACTATTTAAAAAAAACCACTGGGACAACTGGAAAAAAGTATGGCACGAACTAGGCATAGATCAACATCTTACACTGTATATCAAGATAAGGTCGAAATGGGTACATGATTTAGATATAAAGGCTGACATTGTAGGCAAATGAGGAGAGCAAAGAACAGTTAGTCAATAGTCAGATCTATGAAGAAGAGAAGAATTTCTGACTAAACAAGAAACAGAGAACATTATGAAATGCAAAATGGATGATTTTGATTACATTAAATTGATTACATACATACATACAAATTTGATTACATTAAATTGATTGCATAAATTTGATTACATTAAATGAAAAGGTTTTGCACAAAGCCAATGCAACCAAGATCAGAAAGGAAGTAGAAAGCTGGGAAACATTTTTTTTACAGCCAGTGTATATGATAAACACCTCTTTTCTAAAACATATAGAGAACTGAGTTGAACTTATCAGAGTGCAAGTCATCCTCCAACTAATAAATAGTCAAAGGTTATGAAGGGGCAGTTTTCAGAGGAAAAAATTAAAGCTATGTATAGTCATATGAAAAATGCAATAAATTACTATTGATTAGAAAAATGCAAATTAAAACAACTCTGAGGTACCACATCACACCTATAAGATTGGCTAATATGACAGAAGAGGAAAATGACAAATGTTGGAGAAGATGTGGGGAAATTGGAACACTAATGCATTGTTGGTGGAGCTGTGAACTGATCTAACCATTTTGGAGAGCAATTTGGAACTATGCCCAAAGGGCTATAAAACTGTGCATACCCTTTGACCCAGCACTTCTAGATCTGTATCCCAAAGAGATTATAAAAATGGGAAAAGGACCCACATGTAAAAAGATATTTATAGCAGCTCTTTCTGTGGTGGCAAAGAATTGGAAATTGATGGGATGTCCAGCAACTGGGGAATGGCTGAACAAACTGTGGTATGTGAATGTAATGGAATACTATTGTGCTATAAGAAATGATGAGCAGGCAGACTTCAGAAAAACCTGGCAAGACTTATATGAACTGAAGCTGAGTGAAATGAGCAGAACCAGGAGAACATTGTACACAGTAATAGCCACATCGTGTGATTACTGACTTTGATGGACTTAGTTCTTCTCAGCAATTCGAGGATCTAAGACAACACTAAAAAACTAACAATGGAAAATGCTATTCACATCTAGAGAAAGAACTTTGGAGTCTGAATGCTGATGGAAGCATACTATTTTCTCTCCTTTTCTTTTGTTGTTTTGTTTCTTCTTTCTCGTGGTTTCTCCATTAGTTCTAATTCTTCTTTACCTCTTGACTAATGTGAAAATATATTTAATATGAATGTATAAGTAGAGCCTACATAAGATTGCATGCTGTTTTAGGGAGGGGGGAGAAAAGGGAAGGGGAGAAAATTTAAATCTCAACATCTCATGGAAGTGAATGTTAAAAATTAAAAATTAATTAATTTAAAAAAAAACCCAAACCCCAAAATATTGCCTCCTTGAGGTAACATTTTAAATATTTAGCAAATTTGTAAATATTTCATACTTAAAAGATGTGAAACCTTGTATTGTATTTTGAATATCAATTTTCTTCCATAGATGACACATAACCACATATTTTGTGAATTTTAGAAAAACACATTCTCCAGAGAATCAAAGCTATTAGTAATTCAAAAGACCATAGAGATATAGATGGTAATTATGAGTATGGTTCATCATAATTTGAAAGATAAGTCATGAATAATAAGTAGTATAGAGGATATATAATAGCTATCATTTATGCATTGCTTTAAAGTTTAGAAAGTACTTTACAAATATTTTCTCATTTGAGTTTTACAACAATGCTGGAAAATAGTTGCTATTATTATCCCCATTTTACAGATAAGAAAACTGAGACAGAAAGAAGTTAAATGATTTGCCCAGGGTCACAAAGCTAGTAAGTGTTAGAGACTGGATTTGCACTCAGTTCTCCCTGCCTCCAGGCCTAGCACCTAATCCACTCTGCCTCCTAGCTGTCTTCATCCAGAAAATATATATTTAGAAAAGGAGAAAGGCTTTTCATGTTTCACGAGTGATGGATAACAGATAGGTTGAATATTGTACTTGAAAAATAGAGGCCTAAAGAAGGCAAAGGATGTTGGTTATAAGTTCTATGGATGATCTATGGGAAAATGTGGACAAGTTTCTATATATCACAGGTCGGCATAGAAATTAAATAGGAATTTTTGGGGAGCTTTGCAGAAGCCACAGACGACATGTGAAAGTGAGCATATGATACAGAGCCTATGACCAAATACTTAACCCAAATTTTTCAATAAGGTGCTATAAAGAAAAAAAAATCAAATTTCTTCACTGGTACAGAGAGAGGGCCAAAAAATTTTATGGAGATTTCCCCTAACCTGCTAACCTCTATGATGTGGAAGGAATAACTAGGTCTGGGAATCATCGGCATAGAGATGATAATTTAATCTTTAGAAGCTGATGAGATAACAAGTGAAATAGTACAGAGGGAGAAGAGAAGAGGTCCAGTACAAAGCTTTCAGGGACCAGCCATCGTTAGTAAAGCTATTTACGGTGAAGGTATAACAAAGCAAACTGTGAAGTATTGGTCAGTCAGGCAGAAGGAGAAGAGGTCGATTAATAGTCTTAAAGACTACAGAGAAGTAAAAAAGAATGAAGATTGCTCTGGTGTAAAGGTAATGAGGACAGAATTTTTTGTTGTTCTTCTCTTTTGGGATGCTAAGGCTACCAAGTGCCTTTAATGAGTCTGGCCTTCCTTTGAATGGCGCAGGTAAAGTGATATCTTTTTTGTCTTGGAGTGTTTCTCATGACTAAGAAAATCTGGAGTCATTGATATGTATATGATTTGGTACTAATGACTGGAGAGCTTTCCCACACCCTGGTGTTAGTGATTTCCCACACCCTAAATAGTTGGCCCCAGACGTCGGAGCCCTCAGCAGAGTATATGTTTTGGCAGGTTAGCTTTTCACTTTTGGGGGTACACTCATTGAAAGGCTGATGAGACTCTAGGCAAGCTGTTGAAACACTCCCCCGGCTTTGATAACCCAGATGTTGGTGCTTTTCTGGTAACTATGTATTGCTATGGAGAGACTGGTTTGTGTTATTTTCTCTGTTTATAACATATGCTTGTAATTTCTGTTTGTATTTGCCCTGAAGTTCAGGAGGCTGATCTTTTCCCCCTGAACTAAGTGAATGATATATGTATGTTTAATTAAACTGAGATTGTTAACCCTTTAAAGTTGCTTTCCTTAGAAAAATAGATCAAAGAACTTGTGCTAGCAGCCTTCTGTGTGCTCTTGTTGGTCTTTCACCCACAAAACAGCTGTTAGCAACATTGTTGTTACCTCAGGTCTGGTGTAAGTATTTCTGTTCCTCTGTTGAGCTTTATTTTTCTATAGTTCTATAATGTTGCTTTGTCTGGTCCTAGTGTGCAGAATAAATGTTATGTGGGTTTAATTTTGAGTGAAAAGTGCTTATTATACCTTGCGATTCGATCCTTAAAATACATACACATATTCATAGCAGCTGCTCATATCACATTGGTGATATAGGGAGGAAGACTGTGGGAAGTTTGAGGACTAATTTAAAAAGTTTGAAAAAGCCAGTAAGTGTGGTCATGAATGAATTAGGAAGCTGTAAAAGAATTTCTTTGAAGGAGTGAGGGCCCAGTTGAGATTACGTAACAGGGATTACTAAGCAGTAATGAACTTCAATTACTAGAGACTTTCAAATGGATGCTGAATTACCACTTGTCAGGAATTTTGTAGATTGGATTCCACTTTAGGTCTACATTGGACTACGTGACCTTTAAAGCCTCTTCTAATTCTGAGATTCTATAATTTTGTGAATTTACGATTAAAGTAATAAAGTCTTTCTCTGATGCCACTGATATGTCTTAGCTCAACCTACTTACCTTTAATCTTCCTTCCGTTCCTTATCTCAAGGGAAAGATATGTAAAATAAAAAGCCTCTGTTTTGATTTGGTCATAATATAGTTCCCCTCATCTTTGGCTTCTTTTTCAGCATAACACTTTTCTTCTACAGTCTTTCTCCTCTTTGGGTTTTCTCTGTCTAGTTCTGTTTTTTTTTTCTTTCCAGACTCATGTTTCTCTAGCCTTTCTATTCTAGATTGCTTTAACTTATCACCTTACATTTTATTCTCCTACTCTTTTTGTCTTTCTGTTCCTCTTTTCTTTCTTTTCTTCACCTTCTCTCCTGCATTCTGTTTCTTTTCATCTTTGTTTTGAGCTTTCCTCTTTCATAGCCTCTTTCCTCTCTTCTTGTCTCTATTTCCTGTCTTTTCAAACTTTCATTATTATTGTAATCCTTTTCTATCCTTTTCCCTCCTCTTCTTCATTCCCTGTTCTCTCTCACCCTTGGACTGGGAAAATCTGTCTTTCCAGTTTACCAGAGAAGGTTCATAAAGCATACATCCTGATAATGGAAGCTCTTTTAACTTTGAGATACATGTGTATATGTGTGTGTGTGTGTGTGAAGTACCATCCTCCACCATCTACTGTATCAAAAAGCAGTTATACAGGGACACAGATCTTGCATTGCAACATTTAGGTATGTTTATGGGATTGAGAAAACTCTATTAACTAGGAATGTTGATCTACCAGTTTCAGTTACATTATATCCATAAGAATAACACCATTAATGAAATATGAAGGGCTTTTAAAACTTTAAAGTACCTGTCAAGTTAATTGCACAATCTAAACACCAAACTCATTCCTCTAATTGAAAGCTTTAGAGTTGCCACACTTCAGCTCCCTCTATAGTCAATGATCAATTGTAGCAATAAGTAGTTTAACATTTGTGTACACATGTGATGACACATCATAATTCATGGAAATGCCAGTGCACCGAAATAACCAGAAACAGAGATGAATGTGCTGCCAATTTCTACCTAATGACTACAGATCTGTCATCTTTTCTCTGGTACATTGAATACATTAGCAAGAAACAAATGTGGATCATCCAGGTAATCAATATTCTGTGTCAAATGAAAAATTTTCCTCCAATATTAGCATGTTATTCTTTTTGATGTTTTCTCTATTCCACCAAGCCATAAGTCCATCTTTTGGCCACAAACCCCAAAGCTTCTTTGGTTATATCACTATGCTGGTGACCTAACTTAACACATTTGGCACGTGTATATTCATTCTAGCATGTTAATTATTATAAACTGAGGTTCAGCTTAAATAGTACATTGTTGAAGGATGCAAAAGATGACCACTGAGGTCCCATAGAACTTTAGGATTCTATGATTCAAATTGTTCACTTTGCTCAATGCCATGTTGCCAAAGGAAATATTCTAATGTGTGTAATGCTGTTATTAATAGATTCATAGAATTTTAGAGCTAGAAGGTATCATAGAGACCATCTCATAGTTTTCTAGATAAGGAAAATGAGATCCTCAGATACTGAGTGACATACTCAGGCATACGTTATGCAAGGCAAAGGGAACTAGACTGGAAATTGGAGGACCTTGGTTCAACACTGCCAGTGTGAGAAAATATTTAATCTCTCACAGCCTCAGTTTCCTCAACTGTAAAACAAGGGGAGTTAGACTAATTGATCTTTGTGGGCCTTTATGTCATTGATATTCTGTGATTCTGTGAGTCATACAGAGAGTGACAGAGCCAGTGCCAGTAGTTAAACTTAGATCTTGTGATTTGTAATCCAATGTTTTTGTCACACGTCTTGGTACTGCACTTTGACTCTCCCTTCCTTTCTTTTGATTCTGTTTCTTCCAACCTGATGAGAAGAAAAATGAAATGTTAAGATAATGTTTTCCACCTCTGGAATAAAGGGAAAAAGGACCAATATATTGTACTTTTCTGACCGGCAAAAAATGGCTAATACTTTCCAAAGCAAAGGCATAAAAATCAACCAACCAAATAAATAAAAGCCAAACTCACTTCAGATGGAGCAATTTTTCTTTGGAACAAATTTGATCTTAAGTTCCCAGTGTTATAGAGACTGTTACACATTCAATATGAGGAAACTCTCTGGCAGAAGAGGAGGCACTGTGAAGTAACTCTAGTCCCCCTGCCCCCTGCAATCAGGTTCAAGGTGCTCTTTGGAATATCTGCTTCCTAGATAACAAACTCAATATCATATTCAAGCTTTTTCTTTCTCAGTCTTTAGACCTGGTTTCCTCATGATGACATAACTTCCTTGGATATCTTTTCCAGCACTGGTTGTACTTTTATTCATACCCCCTCCCCCAAATCCCTGGTTGTGGTGGAGGAGTTAGATAACTCCTTGTTCCTCATGGATATTTCCAGGCTTCCCTCTATCTCCATTATTCAGTGACCACTTCTCTGGGTTTCATTCAATCTATAGTTAGTAGACAATCAAGATTCTGGTAATTGTTGTCCATAGATCTTCAAGACATTCTGCTTTCCTTCTTAATGGTTCAATTCCTTGCTCACAGATATTTCTCCTCTCCAACAACTAAACTCCTATGAAGGAACTATAACAATAATGCTACTTGCCACTACTGTGGCTGTGTGAGACCAGTAACACCAGCATACAGGAGGGCTGCTAGCATGGGTTCTTTGATCTGCTTTTAAGGAAAGCAACTTTAAGGCGTTTATAATCTCACTTTAATTAAACATACATATATCATTCACTTACTTCAGGGGAAAAAGTCAGTACCCCGAACTTCAGAGAAAACACAAACAAAAATTACAAGCAGAAATTTTAAAAACAGAGCAAGATAACACAAATCATCAGATAGGCTTCTAGCTATCTGTCCAAGACATTACATACATAGTTACCAGAGAGAGAAGCACCAACATCTGGGCTTTTCAAAGGTGGGGGGCTCCTTAATGGCTACCCAGAGTTTTGTCTCGTCAAATCTCAGGACGCTTCCAGTGAGGGAACCCCAAACAAAATGCTAACCTCAGAGTATATATACACTTCATCAGGGTCATACAGTTTCACACCTCTTGAGGGCTTCACATCTCCTATGACCAAATTAGCAAAAGGGCGTGGGCCTTCCTACAAACAAAGGGAAGACTGAATCAAAGGCACTCGATTGCCTTAGTGCTGAGAAGCACTCCAGAACAAGACAACAAAAAGTCCTACTTTACTTGTCATGACAGGGACTTAAACACATATGTTGATACTCCTCAAACACCCTAATATCCCAGCACCTCAATTTACCCATTTGCCATAATCTATTCCTCCACTTCACCACAATTATACACAGAGATGGTCATGTTCTTAATCTTGCCATAATCCAGAAGTTTCCATGATTATATTTATGAATGCTAAAATTCCTTTATCTGATCATAATATGTTGTCATTCCACCTGTTCCTCTCCCTGCAACTTTCACGCTCTGTCATTTCTCTTCTCTGCAAACCTCCAATCCCACTACCAATCAATATTTGCCCAAGGTCTTCACAGTTGTGCTGTTACACGCTTCCTTTCCCCATTTTGATACCTTGGCGAACCAACTCAACTTTCATACTGACCTCTTCTCTCAAATCTTTTGCCTCTTTATCCTATTGAATATCTTCCTCTGCCAAACTCCAGCTCTGAATAACTTGCATCATCTACTGCCTTCACTCCAACCTGGGAGCTACTGAATGAAAGTGGAGTTATGCATTACACAATACAAACTGGACCTTCACTGCAGTGATTAGTGTGTGCAGTTGGTTGGACATCCCAGTTAGTCCTTTGGTACATATATGGTGTATTGACATTGTGGACAAATAGTAAATTAGGAGGAAATTGTTTAGGTGGAAGAGCAGTTTGTATGTCTTTGGAAATATTCTGTAACACTTTCAATGACTCTGAGCTTTTCCTGCAAACAAAAACCCATTTTAAAAGCAATATTTTTCCAGTGATGCTATGTAGAAGTAATTGATAAAAATATCCCCACTTACAAAATAATTAAAATCACCTTCCTGATGCCATGGTCCTCTTTGACAATGAAGGACAAACAACAACCCGTGAATAGTAAGGGCTGCCCCACGACCCACTGGGGACTCCACTCGTCAGTTCCATTTGGGCAATGCAGCTCCTCCCTCCCTCCTTCTTTCCTTTTCTTTCTCCTCTCCCCTTCCCTCTTCTCCTCTCCTCTCCTTCTTTTTCTTTCCTCTTTCCACTCCCTTTATCCACATATGACACCCCTACCTGTGGGTACTCTGCCCAAAGGAATGTAAATTTTGGTTGAAATCTGCCAAGATATCCGGGGTTTAAAGGGCTACATTTCTGTCTTAAGGACCATGTCTTAAACCCAATTCATTCTGGATCTCATTGATTGGCCAACAATAGGTCTGAGCCCAAGCCTCACTTAAGGGTCATTGCTTAGGCCCTGGTTGGCTCAGAGTAAATGTAAATAGCAATTGTTTCTGTTTTGGCCAGGAACCCTGGGGATCTTCCCCATCCCCCCCTTTTTTTTTGATTTGGTAAAGAGGCCATTCTCTGCCTCATTTCTTATCTAGCCTTAATCACTGAATGGGTATGCCTCAGTCAAAGTGAGACCTGTTAAAGACTTTAGATTAAGGTTATCTATATTATATATTTCAAATAATCTTGTATAATTTTGATATGTTGTTGGGAAACAACTTGGAAGAGTATCTTTAAGAATACATTTTGCTTTACGAAATCAAACACTTTTGGTAATCAATAAACACAGTAGGAGCTTTTGTTCTCTATATTTTTTGTCAGTCATGTAAAGGTAAAGATATGTTCTGCTATGGAATACCTCTTGTGAAAGCCTCTCTATCCCCAATTAATACCTTCACTGAAGATGTTCTAAGTGCACCTATAGATGATTCTCACAGCAATTTTATTTAGATGAAAACAAATTAGACATACAGGCTTTGTCAGTCACTTTTTTTTTAAACATTAGTAAGGTCAAACATTTTTTCCATAGTTTTGGTATCTTGGCCTTTTTACTATTGACTTCTATGGGAGAAAGTTGTTGGAAGAGTAGAAGAAAAAATTATTTGAGCTGAATGAGGAGAAAGAAGTCATATATATGACTGGGAGAGGTTTAGACAAGTGAAGCATCTCAGGGGTTGAATTTAGGGTGAAGAAATTTAGCAAAATTTGGAAAAATTGAGAAAAATATGAAGAACAATCTCTAGGACATGATATTGTTCGAAATTCTACTTCTGGGTGAAAAAGAATCAAGACCAAGAATAATTAAGGACATAAAAGACTTAAGGTAATTTAGAGCACAATATGAAGAAACAGACACAAGATGGATAAAGAGGTAAGTAAGAAAAGTTAGCTGGAACAATTAATTAGAAGGGAAAAGGAAATGAATAGAATGAATTGGTGGGTGGGGAGATTGGTGAAATGGATAGGAGGTTGTTGCAAGGCTAAAGGGAAGCTGAGAGTGGCTGTGCTTTTGTTAAGTTTAAGGAAAGGAAGCTGAGTGGCATTTTTAAATTATTAAGCGGTGATTAAAAAGCTATAAAATGTTAACTAGGATATGGGCTTGAAATGCAAAAACTCACACATAATTTAAAAAGTATGCTTAGAAATCTAGGTGGTGGTTGAAGCCGGCCATGCTGCAGCTGCGGGATTCTGTGGACTCAGCGGACACGAGCCCCACGATGCTGATCCAGACCTACGGTGGCGTGGGCGTGACGGCGCCGGGCACGGGGCTGGAGGCAGGACCCCAGTGTGCCAAATGCTGTGGCCGCTCAGTGTGCACGACCCCACGCGCCGTGCCACTGTCAAGTAGTACTTCGTGTTCTGACCTGAGACGGTGGAACAGGCTGTAGAGGAGACCCGTTTAGTGGTCCTGCCCACCGAGGATGGAGAGGTGCGGGGCATGTGGCTGCTGATAGAGGTTGGCCATTGGAACAAGGAAAAGGAGCGGCTGGTTCTCCTGGCATCCCAATCCCTGCTCATCTGTAAATATGACTTAATCTACAATGCCAGCAGGCAGTTAAAATAGCATTAAATGCAATTGATACCATTTCTTATGGAGAGCTTGAGTTTCTTCCAGTGGAATCTCTGGTCCACAAATCTGCCTTATGCCACTTTTGTAGAGCATCCAATGGCAGATACTGATGAGAAGATTGCATCTCTTTGCCAATTAGAAAGCTTCAAAGCTCTATTAATTCAAGCGGTCAAGAAGGCCCAAGGGGAATCAGAGACAGAGGCTCATGTCCTTCATCGACAATCACGCCAAGCTAGGCTACTCTATGTCAATAGGCAAAATCGCCTTCCAAACTTCTCCATTTCACAATCCACTTGCTATAGAAGTTGTCTTTTGGGTATTGTGACTTTAAAGGAGATTATGGACTGAAAGGTAGATGGAGGACCCAGGGTATGCTTGTAGTTTTGTAAAAGGATATATAATAGTTACTCACCTCTAGGGTTATGAATAGAAAAATGAATTACAGACTTCAGATATCAGATCCTCGGCAACAATACAAGCTATACACAAAGGGCAAATTGAATCCAGTTGTCAGTTGTATTAGCTATTATTTTATTTTCCAGTTACTTCTAGTGCTTTTTCTTGAGTGTTGATTTTGCTTCTTTTTGACATTTTCCAATGCAACCACTCTAGCATGATCATAAAGTTGAGAATGACTTCACTTAGAATATAATGTGACGTTAATAATATACAAGGAAAAGTACCTGATGTCTAGTGCCTGTAACTACAAATGTTTACACTTAGCGTCAATTTTTATGTTTTTTTTTTTAAAGAAAAAAAGCTTTATCTTTTGTTTTTCCTTTTTAAGAAGCCAGATGGCAAAAGTAGCCAACAGCTTGGTCTACTCTAGCTGGACTGAGTCTTTGCCTTTGTTAGCTACTGTTGTGGATGACAGTAGTTGTTTTGTAAATATAAGTTTGATCTGAAGTAAAAGGTTTTCTAAAACGAATCTAAATTGTGTTAATATTTATGCTACCATGTAAAGGCCCAAAGATATTTATGGGGGGAAAATCACTTTAAGACAATATAACTGGTTTTATTGGACAGTCACCTCGATAATTCTTTGCACATGATTTTATTAACATATATGCTAAGTTTTCTATTGCCTTGTGAGTATTTAAAAGGGAATTGATTCCTTTTGCTCTTTGAGTACTACACTTTTTAAAGGCCTCCTGTTAGACTAGCACCAAGCAACTAATGTTTAATGGTTATCCATGTGTAGGTAGGTCAGAACACTGTGCTCATTTTATCCCAGCTTTTGTGTCCTGGTGTGAATAATATATTTGAAGATGATAGCCTTTTACAAATACATTATACAAATTGAATTGTTGCTAGAGTTCTTAGAAGAATAAGGATCCTGTCTGCCACAAAATACAACATAATTTGTTACAAACTTTCCATGCTGTCTGACCAGTCTCTTGGTTGGCGTGTGTGTGTGTGTGTGTGTGTTTGAACTCCTTGTTTTTAAACCTCAGATTTAATTGTTAGCTTGTGAGATGACTGGCATGTGTCTGGAAAGCAATACACTGCATGTCCAAAATAGAAAGACCATTTGAGAAAACTTTCAAAAAAAAAAAAAGAAATCTAGGTGGTACTGTGCATAGAGTGTTGGTGCTGGAGTCAGGAAGGCCTTGGTTCAAATTCAGCCTCAGAAGCTTACTAGCTCTGTGATCCTGGGTAAATCACTTAACTTCCATTTACCTCAGTTTCCTCATCTGTAATATAATATGAGGATAAGAACAGCACCTACCTCCCAGGGTTGTTGTGAGGATCAAATGACATGATATTTGTAAAGCATTTAGCACAGTGAATGACACATAGTAATCACTATATAAATATTGTTATTGTGGAATGACTTACGTCGAATATGTGTACCTCAACCAAATGATTACTATCTGTTTTCCAAAGTGTAAAATTACATCCGTCTTTGAGGAAGAAGGAGAAGATGTTAAAGGGACTCCAAATTGTTAGGGAGAATGAGTATTACCAGGGATTTCTATGAGAAAAGAAGGATCTGAGAGGTAGCATGGCAGATTTGATATGTATGAGGTTGTTGGAGAGTGAAAGAGTGTTACACAGAAGAGGAAGAGAAGGAAAAGAATGGCTGTATATTTAGAACTTAAAATGAATTTGTGGGTCTTCCTGAAGAAGAAGCAACTGAATGGGTCATAATAAAAACAACAAAAAAAACCCATCAAAAACCAATGCAATTATTTCAAAAAATGTCAAAAAAAAAGCCTTTGATAAAATGCAACAAACATTTGTGTATACATACATACACACATACATAATCATACATACATATATCTAGAATAGGCAGAGAGTGACCTTTTTAAAAAATAATAAAATATCTATTTAAAACTGAAAGTGAGGATATTATCAAATGAGTATAAACTAGAAGCTTTTCTAATAAATATAGGATAAAGCAAAGACTCCCACTATTATTGATATAGTTCTGGAAACACTAACAATAGCAAAAAAGACAAGAGAAAAATTAAAAATGTAAAGATAAAGAGGAGATAAAACTATCCTTAATTGCTGCTGGCATGGTAATTTACTTGGAAAATCTTAGAAATCAGAAAAGATATGTATTAATTAATGGCTTCATTCATGTTGCAGACTAAAAAAAATCCTCAAAATTCAATAGCATTTCTCTATCATAATAAAAAAAATCCAAGAGGCAGTAACAGAAAGGAAAATCTCATTATAAATAATTTTAAAAAAGCACAAAATATTTGGGGATCAATCTACAAAAGCACATAAAATACTTGTATAGATTCGAATGGGACAGATAATTGTGAAGACTTCACAGGGTAAAATACAGGGGTTACACTCTTCTCATACTTCTGAAATAGGGAATGTCTGAGGGAGTAGGAGAGGCTTGGGATTTGGCCTTGTGGTGACACTGGAAGGTCAGGGCCGGGAGCTGTGAGCATGCCCTTCCCCCTCTCTCAGATGCTAGCACCAAATAGGAAGATAATGGACTACCTGTGAGCTATTTGTTATCTGCTCTAGGAAGGTTTCTCCTCCCCACCCTTCCCCACCCCTATTTCTTCTGCTAGACTTTCAGACCCCACTGGGCAGTTGAGTTCCGATGGGGAAAACCTGAACAGACTGGATCAACCTTGGTCCTCTGTCTAGTTTTCGCACCTAGACTATAAGACCGCCTTCCAGCCAATGGTGAGAAGGAATAGAGGTGGGCAGGAATTTTTTCATTGAGAGTATAAATTAAGGCAGCGTTCTGTTTTACCTCGCCTCCTCCATTATGGAGGTGTGCCCAAATCTTGCAAGGTTTGTAAAATAAATTCACTTTGCTTCTCCTAAAGATGCCTCCCCTATTATTTGAAAATTCTGTCCCATACAGATTCAATTACAAAGTGGTCCCTAAAGAAGATTAATTATCTGGAGGGATATTTAGTGCTTGGGCTGTGACAATACTACCAGAGTTAATTTGCATTTTTAATGCTATAACAATCAATTTATGAAAGAGACATTTTGTAGAACTTTATAAAATAATAACAAAATTCACTTGGAAAAATAAAAGATCTGAATATCAAGGAAAATAATGAAAGGAAGTAGGAGTGAAAGGGGAATGGCACTTCCAGTCCATGAATTATATTGTAAAACAACAGTTATGGAAATCATACGGTAAGGCTAAAAATAATGAGGTAGGTTAATAGAACAATTTGACAAGGTAGAAATGGAAAAAATGGAACTAAATAATCCAGTGTTTGACAAACTTGAACATATAAAATACTTAGGAAAAATCATCTATTTTATTTTAAAAAACTGTTGAGAAAACTAGAACGAAATGCAGCTGAAATTAGGCTGAGACCAATACCTTACACCATACTCCCCAATACATTCTAGATGAATACATGATCATAATATTATAAATCATACCTGGCACATTGCAGGCAATTAACAAATTCTTACTGACTGACTAGAAGATAAGTATATCATACCTTTCACAGCTATGAGTAAGAGATGTCTTTTTTTTTTACTGTTGAAAAGTTTATTTTATGTATTTAATTTTATTAAATATTATACAATATATTTTTATTAAACTGTAGTATAAATCTGTATAAATAGTTGAATCTTAATCAAGTATAGTTTTTTAAACTTACATTCCTGAACACTTGGCAAAAGATTCTCTACTTTTTTCTGAATCATTACTGGTAATGTGTATGAACATACAGCACATTATCTAGTCTGTTCCAATAATGCAAAAACCATCCACTGTACAAAGAATAGAACCAATCCACCAATTATTTCAAAAAGTTACCCTGAATGATAGTGCTGAATTGTAATTGAACTTGTAGTGTATGATAGAAATTAAAAACTGGCAGTGGAATTTAAAATTCTTTGGAAAGTGTCATTTTTGAAGTTAAAGTTGTTACTAGAACTTGGAAAAATATGGAATGCTTCAGAAATTTGCTTTTCCTCCTTGCTCAGGGGCCATGCTAATCTTCTCTATATTGTTCCAGTTTTAGGACATGTGCTGCCAAAATGAGCACAAGAGATGTCTTCTTAATCAAGCAAGGGATACAGGCAATTACAAAAGATAAAATAAATGATTTTCATTCTATAAGACTGAAAAGGGAGGGAGAAGTATCCTGGGGGAGATTCTGGTTCAAAAACAAAAAGGATCAATAAAAACTTATTTTAAAAATAAAGTATTCTTGTGTGAGGAAATCTAGGCACCAGAAGGTGAAAGCATTGCAAAGTATTTAGTTAAAGCTAACAATGGAAGGAGAAAAAGTACTGGTTTTGTCATTGGAGTATACTATATACTGCCTGGCTAAAAAGAAGAAATAGATGAGGAGTCTGGGAAACAGATCACAAGACTTGCATAAAGGTATGATATAGTAGTGATGTAGATTGTAGGGGCTTAAATTATTCAATTATTAAGGCATCTACTCTCTCTATTTCTCTCTCTCTGTCTCTGTCTGTCTGACTCTCTGTCTCTCTCTCTGTCTCTCTTTTTCTCTCTCCCTCTCTCTCTCTCTTTCTCTCTCTTCTTTACATTCTTTTTTCTCTCTCCTTCCCCAAATCAGAATAGCTAACAATTGACTTGCCTTGGCGATAATTTCATATTTAAAAAGGTGGAGGAACCAACAGCAGGGAATTCTGTTGTGAAACTTACTTACTAAAAAGTAAAAGTAAAAACTTACCAGTTGCAAGGGGTAAGAATGATGGGGACATAGTAAGGAATAGTATCACTCCCTACTAGCATTTGTGATAGAGAGGAATTCAGGGCATAGTTGGGCATGTAGCCTAGATTTTGGGAGGGCAGATTTTAAATATTTGAGAAGAAAGATAAGTAGGATGTCATAGTCTAACATGTTTTAGGGGAATTAATAAAAGGAAGAATGGTAGATACTTTAGATGAAATTCTGAAGATATTACAGAAAATGCTTCCAGTGATGATGGAAAACGGTATTTGATTGAATAAATGGTTGTGGAAGAACAGAAAAATCATTGACCAACTTGGATTTAAATGAGGAATGTGCAGAAGATGGAAGCAACTTCACATAACAGAGAAAGAATACAGACTGGCATGACATGATTTTGAAAAAAGGCATTAGTAATGCTATAACTCAGAGGGAACTGAGCCTCATAATACAAGGTAAGGAAAACAAAAAATATTAAAGTTACAATGGGAGAAAATAAGATCAAAGATGAGATAGGTAGTTTTGTTGGGGATGGATGGGATGATGATAACTGAAAAGAGAGAAAACAGAGTTGAATAATTTTAATTTTTTTTCTGTTTTCTCTGCCAAGAAGAATGACTTTTGTAATGGAAATGACAGAATAAAAATTCCTATTGGAGTCAAGATAAATTAAAAAAAAAGAATTAAGTGAGTACCTAGCTGTCTTCTATGAATTAATGTCACTTTGCCCATCTGGGTTTCAAAACTGGCAGATGAAATTCCTGAGCCACTATCAATGATATTTGAAAAATTATTAAAAATAGAAGAGATACCACAAGATTAGAGAAAGGAAGATTTTTGTCTACATTTCATGAAAAGGGTAGAGAACAGACTCTGCAAATATAGGATAGGTTAGGGAACAGGACTTCCATTCTTGTGAAATTTTTAGAATGATTCATTAAAGAGATAGCTACTGATTATCTGGAAAGGTAATTAATTATTACAAAGAGCCAATATGGTTTCATCAAGGATAGGTCAAATTAGATTAACCCCATTTTCTTATTTGGCATACACTACTAAACTAGCAGATGAGGACAATGCTGTTGTAATAGTTTGCCTAGATTTTTGCAAAACTTTTGATAATGTATTTCATACCATTTTAATGGAGAAGATGAAGAGATATGGATTTGTGGATAATAAAAGGAAGTAGTCAGAAGTGGTAGGATGGCCAGATTCTAAGAATTCTTGTTGATGCTTCAGTGTCAATATGGCAAGAAGACTTGAGTAAAGTACTCCAGGGATCTGTGATACCATACTGTTTAACATTTTATATCAATGGCTTGGATAAGGACAGATTGAATTATAATCATATTTACAGATGACACAAAACTGGGAGAGTTATGTAATATAGTGCATGACAGACAGCATCTGAAAGGATAATGGCAGGATAAAACTTTAGATTCAATCTAATGAGATGAAATTTGATAGGGGTAAATATAAAGTTTTACATTTGTGTATGGAACATAAACATAACAAGTGAAAGACAGGGACAGGATTTGATAGGAGTTCTAAAAATGATCTGGGGGTTTAAGTGGGTTGCAAAATTGATAGGAGTCAGCAGTGTGATGTGGCAAACAAAAAAAAAAGTAATGCTTTTAAAAGAGATGTAGTTTCCAAAAATAAGGAGGGGTAGCCCACAGTACTTTGTTTTTTATCAGACTGCATCTGGAGCATTGTCGACAAGTCACTTACTAGCAGTTAAATTAGAGTTAAGTGCTTGCTGTGGGCCAGGCACTCTACTAAGCATTGGGGATACACAGAAAGGCAAAACAAACAAAAAGACTCCAGTCTCTGCTTTCAAGAAGTTCACAGTCTAAGGCGGGGAGACAACCTGCAAACAACAATGTCTAAAAACATATACACAGGATAAATTTGGGGAAGTCTCGGAGGAAAGGCTTTAACATTAAGTAAGATTGGAAAAGGCATTTGCAAAAGTTAGGCTTTAGCTGAGACTTGAAGGCCAGGGAAACTTGGAGGCAGAAATGAAGAAGGTCTAGTTCTGAATTCCAGAGTATAGTAAGAACTTTGACAAGTTGGAGAGTGCCCTGAGCAGAACATCCAGGATGGCGATAGGCCTTCATAAGAAGAGAGTCAGGGAGATATGATAGATATCATCAAGTATTTGAAACAGTCATGTGAAGAATAGATTGCATTTTTTCCTCTTTGGTTCTAGAAAATAGAGTAGTGGGTAGAAATTACAGAGGACAATTTATGTTTCATATCAGGAAAAAAATTCCTAATAATTAGAGGCAATGAACTTCCTTGAGAAGTGGTTAGTTCTCTCTTTTTGAAGGTCTTCAAGCAGAGGGATCACTTGTCTTACATGTTGTAATTGGGATTTCTTTTATGTAAGGGTTAGACTAGATGGCCACTGAGGCAGAATGGAAGGTGAAAGTTGACAAAGCATTGAATAGGCCTTGTTGGCTTAATATACTTCAAAACGGTAGATTTCGTCATATAAATATGCTCTTAACTTTTAAATTCTATCATTCTTTGATTCAGATGTCTTATGAATTGATACCTCAATACTGATAATTTTATCGCTTCTACATCTCTAGTATGCAACATTTTGTTTAAGCCAGCTCTTTGTTTTCCTTGAGACCATTTATATTTCTGCTATAAGCATGTTTTGGACTTCAATGTTGAGTTTTGTGGTAGTTTTAATGATTTTGTTGGAGGAAAAAAATGTTAATTATTTTTTTGCAGATATTTTACCATTTTTAATCTATTAGTTGTTTATCTCCTTTCATATCCTTAAATTCCTTCGAGATAATTTTGCCTAGTTGCATCTCTCATCAATTTTTCTTTAATCTTGTTCTTACTATCACTGCTTTATCTGTTGATATTGTTCATAACCATCGACCATCCTTCTGTTGAAGGTTTAACAAACAAATATATATTCTAAGCTTTTGTCCTGGGTTACCACATGTCTTGACTTGACAAGTAAGTCAAGTGTTTTCTGAGTAAGGAATATGTTAATCTCTTTTGGCCTCCCCGAAATGACAGTTGATTTACATCATTTAAGTTTCTGTATGTAAGTATTGAATTCTAGGTTTCTATCTCATTTTTCATTGTTAACAAGTTGTTTTTATTCTGTCCCTATTTCTTTTATGCTCCATTTTTTCCTCATTAATGTTTTGCTTGAATGGGTCAAGATTGAGATATTTTAATTGAATGAAATATATTTTACCATTTAATAACTTTTTCTAGATTTGTATTAATTTTAGTTTTTGTTCCTACAATTCATTGGTCAAATGGTACAGACAGATAATTCATAAATGATTCCCATATTAGTAATAAATAATTTCTTTTTGTTAAAATGTAACCAGTTTCATTTTGTGACAGTATTTAGATATTGCCATAGCTAGAATTTCCTGATTCTTTTCTCAAGAATAATATTAATGATATATATGTCTTTTCCTTCTTTTACCCTATTACTCATGAAAATTTCCGATTTACTCTTCGCATCTGCACTTATTCCTGTGTTTGCACTCGAAATCAATAAGTAATAAGTATGTACAGTATAAGGGCCATTTCTACATCTTATGATAATGACTCAGTCTCCAACATAGTATCTGAGGACCTAGAATTGGTACTTGTGTAGATAAAATCAGGAAAAATAGCTTGACATGACCAAATACACATAGAAAAGGTTCATGTAAGGGATGAGAGATATGAGACACTTGATCATCTCATATGGTAGTACTCACATTAAGTATTTACAAAATGAATACCATGAAAATAATCACACTCGAGCCAAGATGGAAGATTAGAGGCAGTCCAGTGGAACTCTCAACATTCCCATCTAAACAACTTTTAAAGTAATGCCTTAAATCAAATTTTGGAGTGGCAGAGCCAACAAAAGGTCAGGGTGAGATATTTTTTATGGCCTCAGACCACTTAGGAGGTTGGCAGGAGAAATTCGTGATACCAGAATGGTAGCTTGTCTGTGGCCCACACATGTGGTGGCACCAACAGCAGCCGCAGCAGCAGCCTTGGGAGTTCTCAGCACAGTGGCAGTAAGGATTCAGGCACTGGATGGAGCTGATATTGATTGGCAACTTTTTGGCCATATGAAATTCTGGGTCAGAGTTCTAGGGAGGAGATAAGCACCGAGGGCTCAGTCACAGGGGAGCAGGGGCCCTGGTAATACTTCCAAGACAAAGATGAGTGATAACACTTGTTGCTGCAGGGAATCACAGGCCCTTACTGGGTAAAGACCAAAGTGCAGACCAGGAGAACAGGGCCATACCTCTGTCAGGATCACACCACCTTGGAAGCAACAAAAACATATAGACTCCCAGAAATAGCTTTGAAAAAAACAGCACAAAAAAGCCTGAGGCTTGGGATAGTACCTCCCTACCCCCAGGTGAGCGGAGTCCAACTTTAACATAAAGTTCAAAGTCAAGAAATAGGCTGGAAAATGAGCAAAAACAACAAACAAAAAGAACTTGACCATATAAAGATACTGTGATGGCAGAGAAGACCAAAATGTGATCCCAGAAAAGACAAAGATGTGAAAACTGCTACAAAAAATCCTCAAAGAAAAATGTAAATTGGGCTAATATCCAACAAGAACTCATGGAAGAGTTAAAGAGACAAGTGAGGTAGAGGAAAAATTGAGAAAAGAAATGAAAGTGATGCAAGAAAAATTTGAAAAAGAGAACAGCTTGGTAAAAGAGGCACACAAAAAATAATAACTGAAGAAAATAATACCATAAAACAGAATTGGCCTAATGGTAAAAAAGGCACAAAAATTCACTGAAGGAAAGAGGTCCTTAAAAAGCAGAATTGGCAAAAAGGAAAAATAATAACAAAATGTCACTGAAGAAAATAATTCCTTAAAAATTAGAATGGACAACTGGAAGCTAATGACTCTAAGAGACATCAAGAAAAAATAAAACAAAGTAAAACAAAATCAAAAACATATAAGAAAATGTGAAATACCTTCATTGGAAAAACAACTAACCTGGAAAATAGACTGAGGAGAAATAATTTAACAATTATTGGCCTATCTGAAAGCCATGATCAAATAAAGAGCCAGATGGCATATTTCAAGAAATTATCAGAGAAAACTGCCCTGATATCTCATATCCAAATAAAATAAGCATTGAAAGAATCTACCAATCACATCTAGAAAGAGATCCAAAATGAAAACTCTGAGGAATATCATAGTCAAGTTCCAGAGCTCCCAGGGCAAAGAAAAATATTTCAAGCAGCCAGATAAATTCAAATGTCATGGAGCCATAGTCAGAATCACACAAGATTTAGTGGTTCCACATTAAAGGAGTAGAAGGCTTGGAGAATGATGTTCCAGAAGGCAGAGGAGCTAGGATAACCAAGAATAACCTATCCAGCAAAACTGAGTGTAATCATTCAGAAAAAAAGATATTTAATGAAAAAAGAGGATTTTCAAGCATTCCTGATACAAAGACCAAAGCTGAATAGAAACTATGACATTCAAACGTGATGAAAGACAAGCATAAAAAGGTAAGCATAAAAATGTCATGAAAGGACACAATAAAATTAAACTGTTTACATTCTAATATGGGATGATACAAGTAACTCCTATGAACTTTATCATCATTAGGGCAGCTACAAAGAGTTTACATAATCTCCAAAAAATCAAAGGGGTGAGAAAGAGGGATGCACTGGGAGAAGGGGAAAGGGAGAGGTAGAATGGGGAAAATTTTCTCACATGAAAGAGGCATACAAATAAGACATTTTATGTTGGGGGAGAAAATTGTAGGTGGGGGGTAGCTGGCAATGATTGAATCTCATTCTCATCAGGGTTAGCTCAAAGAGGGAAACACAGTCATATACAAAAAAGTAACATGATAGGGAAATAGGAGGGTAAGAGGAAAAGAGAAAGGGGGAGGATGAAAAAAGGGAAGGCAGAGTAAGGGAGGCAGTGGTTAGAAGCAAAATAAACTTTTGAGTAGGGAAGACAGAAAGAGAGAGAGAAAGAGAGAGAGAGAGAGAGAGAGAGAGAGAGAGAGAGAGAGAGAGAGAGAGAGAAACAGACTATAATGGGATGGAGAGAAATGTACAGTTAGTAATCATAGCTGTGAATGTGAATGAAATGAACTCAACTATAAAAAGAGAAGCAGATAGAAGAATAGATTAAAAAAACATGTTATTTACAAGAGACACACTCGAAGTAGAAAGTTACACAAAGAGTAAAAAATAAAAGCCTGGAACAGGATCAAATATGCTTCAGCTGAAGTAAAAAAGGCAAATATAGCAATCATCATCTCAAATGAAGTGAAAGAAAAAAATAAACCTAATTAAAAGAGATAGGGAAACTACGTTGTCCTAAAAGGTACCATAGACAATGAAGTAACGTAAAAAATTTACAGCAAATTTCTCTGATGAAGACCTCAGTTCTCAGATATATACTGAGTATATAACTGAATCAAATTTATAAAAAGGAAGAGCTGGGGGCGGGGGGGCGTGGAGCCAAGATGGCTGCTGGAAAGCAGGGACTTGCATGAGCTCCCTATTGGGTACCTTCAAAAACCTATAAAAAATGGCTCTGAACAAATTCTAGAACTGCAGAACCCACAAAATAGCAGAGGGGAGCAGGGATCCTGCTCAGGACAGCCTGAATGGTCACTGGATGAGTTCTGTTGTGCACAGAGTGGAGGGGAGCAGAGCCCAGCACCAGCAGCAGCAGGACCAACCAGACCAGGAGCCTGGCAGACCAAGCCCTAGCGCCCTGAATCTGTGAGCTGTGGCAGTTACCAGACTTCTCAACCTACAAACACCAAAGACAACAGAGAAGGTTAGTGGGAAAAGCTTCAGGGGGACAGAGTGAAAAGAATTTATAGTTCGGCCACTGCCCCGGGGGCAGCAGGGGGAGGTGCAGCTACAGAACTAGAGTTGCAGTTGCTTCCAGCCCCAGGCCTACCTGGTGGGAGGAATTAAGTGGCAGATCAGAGCAGGAGTGCAGAGCCTGCTTAAGATTTTTGTCAGGTCCGGGTTGGTGTTTCTTGAGGAAGGAGGAGTGCCAGTGTGGCAGAGCTGGCTGTATAGAAATAGCTCTGAAATCAACGGTGCATCCCCTCAAACTTGGAACAAAGTACTCTTTACACTACAAGCAGTCATAACCTGCTGAAAAACTCAAGGGTCAAGTAAGTTGCCTGGGAATATGACCAGGCAGTGAAAATGTACCCAGATTTAGTCTCAGACTTTGGAATCTTTCTTTGGTGACAAAGAAGACCAAAACATACAGCAAGAAGTCAACGAAGTCACAGAGTCTACATCAAAAGCCTCCAAGAAAAACATGAACTGGTCTCAGGCCATGGAAGAGCTCAAAAAGGATTTAGAAAAGCAAGTTAGGGAAGTAGAGGAAAAATTGGGAAGAGAAATGAGAAGGATGAGAGAAAATCATGAAAAACAAATCAATGACT
>CM053623.1:87939237-88004168 GCA_028646595.1 Phalanger gymnotis | reverse complement strand
CCCCCGCCCCCCCCCACCGAGGAATTCTCTGGGTGGGGAGGGGAGGGATTAGAGCCGTTTACCTGGCCATTATGTCTCCTGGAAGCTCAAGAAGCGTTTGAAACCTTTGGGCTGCAAGCCTCAGGAGCTGGTATCTCACAGTCTGTGGCGTTGCGCTTCCACAGAGTGCCGTCCTGTGTTGGGAGGCCTGGGGATCTGCGCTGGCTTCAGGCGCCTGGCTTTCTCCCAGCCTGTCTCCCACGTGGGTTTTCCGGCCAGCCGCTTCTGCTTTGGTCCCGTCTGGGGCAGCTCCGCGGGCTGAGTGCTCTTCTAGCCTACAGAGTCGTTCCTTCAGCCTTTCAGATTCTCCCTGCTGGGAAATTTGCCCCAGTCAGACTGCTCACAATTTCTAACTCTCTCAAATCTGCTCAGATTCACTTTTTTGTAGGAATCCAACAGAACTTGTGAGAGAGCTCCGGCAAGACGCTGTTTTCATGCGGCCATCTTGGCTCCGCCCCCCCCCCATCTCGACACTTAATAGTTCTTAATAGTTCACTTAGACATTTAATAGACAATTACTAGTTCTATAATCTTGATGCAACCATTTAAATTTGCTCAATCTGTTTCCTTACCCCTGAAATGAATCTAACAAACGATCATTTCATTACGTATGTATGTATGTGTACATATGTATGTATATGTGTGTATATATGCATGTGTATACACACGCATACATATGTATTACAAAGTACTTTACATATATTATCTCATTTGATCCTTATAACAAACGTTGTGAGATAGGAAGCAATACCTCACTGAAGATCTTTCTGACTCTGAGTCCAGTGTTCTACCTATCTATGACAATCTGTGAATGGCTGTACTACATGTCTCACAAAGTTGTTGACAGAATTAAGCTATAGGATGTATATAAAATTCTGTTGTTATATCTTGACTTTTAAAATATATCCTCAGTACAGAGGGCATATTCTCATACTCAACATCATATCATAAATTCACCTGAACTTCTTTCTGAAAAACCTTCTTGGAACTTTAAGGACTCATCCCTTACTAGATGGAACACTGAGAATTTGCCTACTTGGTGCTGCCAAGTAGTATCAGACACCAGGGAAAAAGTGACAGAAACAAATGTTAACCCTCAGCTTCTTTTCTGTGTATTTCGATCACTTTCAGTCATGTCTGACTCATTGTGACCCCATTTGGGATTATCTTGGCAAAGATACTGGAATAGTTTGCCATTTCCTTCTCCAGCTCATTTTACAGATGAGGAAACTAAGGCAAACAGGGTTAAGTGAACTGCCTGGGGTCACAAAGCTAGTAAATATCTGAGACCAGATTTGAATTCAGGAAGATGAGTCTTCCTAATTTCAGGCCCACCGAGCCACCTAGCTGCTCTTTTCTATGGATTAGCTCAGAGAAAAGAATCACAAAGATGCACCTATTCTGGAAATCCATACCATTCAGTTGCATCCTCTATGCGATGCAAAACCACTAATTTAGGTATGGTTTGTTTGCAATAGGTGTTGCTGTAGGGAATAATAACACTAATGAAGTCATGGATATTAATAGACAGCCAAAAATTGTAGCTATCAGTTAATTATAATAATACGTTATAATTTACATTGGTGTGTGTGTCAGGATCACAACCAACAGTTGTGTTGAAGTTGAGAATAGATAAATAGTTCAGAACTGGCATGGTGGAGAGCAACATGAAATATTTGAGAAGTATCCTGCTACCATTAAGTTTGGATATGTATATATGATATTATTGGGCTATTTAGGAGAATAAGCGACTGTTACTGTGGCTAGTTTAATTAGGCAAGTCTAATTGTATGTGCGTGTGTGTGTGTGTGTGTGTGTGTGTGTGGTTTTTTGCATTATTCCCAAGCAAGAGACCCAAACTAATCAGTTATTGTCCATCTATTAGCAAAATAATTGGCCAAAAACTTAGACATACTGGATAATTGCCCATTTTCTTAATGATAATTATTTGTAATAAAGCTAGATGATCTATTGAAAAAGTTTTGATTCTTTGTTTTCAGCTAACTAGTAATTTTACAATTCCTGAGGCTAACTTTGATTGAATGTTGAACAACCTTTTCCAATTTTTTTCATTTGTCCTTTCATAACACAAAGGGTTCCTAATAGTTTGGAGACAAACTCTAAACTAATTATTTTATTGACATGGGGTTTTCCCCCAAGAAAGGACAATTTTCAGCAATTCTAACATGGCTGAGAAGAAGCAAGCATCAATTCAGTTCAAGGCAGTGAAGAAGAGGGGCAAGTGATTAAATAGTGTTGGGAAACCTGTTATTCTAAAATCCGTGGAAATAAAGTGGGCATAGAACTATAACTGAAAAAGGCATTCCCTATCAGAGACAGCTTTGTATCAGAATATAAAATATCTTCTGAATAGATCTGAAAGGAAAAGAAACAGTTATTACATAGCCATCTGAGATCCACTCTTAGCACATCAACACATACACCTACAAAACTACACACTCGGAGATTCATCATGCAGATAAATTATCTTTTCAGACACACCACCTCATGCTTATTTCAGCTATGTAGATAGTAATAACAGATCCCTCCATCCCAACACATACAATAAATGTTTTGATTGTTAGAGCTGGAAAGTATTTTAAAGATAGTTCACCACTCTCATTTTATGGAAGTGGAAACTGAAACTGAGAAAGGCTGTTATTTGCTGCAGGTCACATAGTGACAAAGGCAAGAATGAATTAAAATCTATCTACAATCCAGTACTGTTTAAGAGACGTATATTCTGTTTTTTTTTAAATGTTATTTATGTGCTTTGTTTCTACATTACAAACATTTACAGATTACTTCCCCTCTGTTAGAGGTCTCTTGTAGCAAAATAAATGAATGAATTAAAACTAATAACACAATGACCTTATCTGAAAGTGTATGCGACATTCCCTATTGGCAGTACACTCACCTCTCTATTTTAATTGTTTATTTTAGTTAACACAAATGTATTTTCTTTTTCTTCCACTCTTCATCACATTGAAAAAAAGTGAGAAAAGAAAAACACAAATTCCTTGTAATAAATATGCATATCAAGGAAAACAATTCTCTCATTGACTGTATACAGATATGTTTCATTTCACAACCTAAATCTATCACCTCTCTCTCAGAAGGTGGATAATGTATTTCATTATCAGTCCTTTGTGTACCCAAGTCTATATACACAGAATAAAGAAGAAATGTGGATTAAGTGAAAGAATGTTTTTGGTAGTGAAAAAAGATCTTTGTGGTTAAATAGCTATGAAGGAAGTATGGTTCTTAGTGAAAGAATAGTTTTAAGGCCAGTAGCTGTCTTGGGAGAGGGGTGTATAGTGGCTACAGGATGTGGCCATCAATCCTTTGATCATCTTTCCTGCCCCTCCACCCCCAAATTCCGCTTTGCTTCACCTTCTGTAATTAGCCACCTTTAGCCATGCCACAGCTATTATATCACAGTGCTGATTCATATTGAGCAAATTTTTCTCAAAACTTCTTGAAATAAGGACCTATTGCAGTGCCAGTTGCTAGCATATAGAGATATGTGAGTGCCAAAGAAAGTTAATGCAGATACCACTTTTGGGTAAGTTCATCCCAATGCACTCATAATAAATCTCTTGAACTGTATGTATCACTTTAGTTAGACATATGTAATGGTAGTTGGGGACTGAAGTATAGATCAATGAATTGAATAACAGACTGGAACATTCGGTGCCAAAATGTGAAAAGGACTGCAAAGATTAATAAGTATTTCTGTTCAAAATGCCTTTTTCCAGGCAGAATTAAATTGACGCACAGTAGACAGAAAGATTATCATTCACGAAGAGCAGAGCAGTAGAAAAGAATTTAAATGATCTGGAAAAATTTGAATTGATTTAACAGGTACATAGCAGAGGAACTCTGGAGGTTTGAACTGTGATGTTAAAACAAATCCTAAATCCTGAAGTTTGAAAATGGCAATGGAAGGAGTGTGAATGCAAGGACAAAAGAGAGTTAGGGGAGAGGGAAGGATAGGTAAAGGAGAGGGAAAAGAGGGCGAGGGAGGGGAATGGGGAAAGGAAGCGAGAGGGAGAGAGGTAGGAAGGGAGGGAAGAAGGGAAGGAGGGAGGGAAAGAGAGAGAAAATGAGAGAGAGAGAGAGAGAGAGATGAACCCTGAGTGTGAGAGAAAAAACGGGAGACGAGGAAGAATCAGGAAATATGAAAGATACATTACAAAATAAGACCTGCCAGAAATTTTTCTCTTGATGAATGGCTCTGGCAAATATTTGAAGTGGGACCTAGATCAATACTTTTTAATTTTTTTTTTTGCATGAGTCAGTATTTCAATGTGGGTGGTACTCCATCCAACCCAGATCCATAACTTAAAATATTTTCATAGTTTCCATCCCAATGTACAACTAGTGAATAGTTTCTCTGAAGTTAACTAAGCTGGTCCTCAGGTGAAAGATGACCCATCACTCTATTTCCCATTCAGTGCTTCCAGATTGTTTTTAAGAACCAAGGTTCACTTTCATATAACAAGAAGACATCAGATCAGACATGGGGCATAAGATGAGTAACTTACTATAAATCATATTCTCAGACTTTAGGAGTTAGAAGCTATGTAGAAGATATGTTTTATTTCTATCTAAAGAAATGGTGAGCAAAAAGTTATCTGAAGCTATAAAGGGAAACAAATGCCATGTATATGTAACTCTGCCCTTTGTTCTTTTCTCAGCTCCTGGCTTTTGTTTTTGTTCAGAGGCTTGAAAATTCAGGGCGGTTGTTCTGATGAGAGAGTCAGGAAGAGATATTGAACTTTAGTTGGGGTAGAGACAAATGGAATTGATAAGGAATGCAGTTTCACAACATGGTAAAACAGTGAAGAAATTACCTCCCCTTCCACTTCCCCACCCAAAGATCAAAGGTTATTTCCTTACCAAAATGGAGGATAGGTATGAACTATATAAATATCTATTGCACAGTTATCAATTATAGAAACATTTGACATAAGCAAGTATGCAAAATGCCATCTGCTATGACATGGGAAAAATTTGTTGTTTGGCCCCCTTGTTTATAATGATATCTGTTATAACAAGATTTCTTTGTGATGCTTCCATTACCTAAATAGCTCAGATTTCTTTACACGTAGATACTTTATATTGAAACCTGAGCACGCCTGATAGGTCTAAGGACATCAGTCAGAGAAGGAAGGAGATCATTCATTGACATTCACGGGACACCAAGCCAAATGTATCTAGTACAGTATCAGTTATCATTTGAGCAATGAAGAAATATCGATTGAAAATTATGAAAAGGAAACTTTTATGAATATTCAGAAATATTCAGAAAGAATCAAGCTGGTAGTTTCATTTCAGGCATGTACCAGGATCTTTTCCCTGTCATTAAATTTAAAAAGAAGGTTGAGGCTGGATAACTGAGAAAATAAGCACAAAATTTGACAAAGCTCAGGAATAAAATCTCTCCACCTAAGCGGCAGAAACTCTGACTACTCAGGCTATTTCTTATAATGGTTTTCCTACAGCTTCCCTAGAGACTTCACCAAATCTTCTTACTTAATGGGGACACTGAGGCATAGAGAAGCACAGCATCAAATACCTGCAGTGCAAAAGGAAACATTCCTCCAAGTATCTGAATATTTACAGGCAGAGTGAAACTTTACTGAGCTGGACTTATTAAGAAGTAAATTTAGCTGAATGAATAGCAAAACCAAACCATAAATTGTGGAATCTTGGATATTAAATGTAATTTTATCATTTCCAAGTGCCTTATATCTAATACTATAGCAACTAGAGATTTCCTTAAATGGGATGCTTAAGTAATGATAAGAAATAAGTATGATGAGCACAGCAATTGTCTGTATATAAACAGGTGTTTCTAAGATGCTTGAAGAGAGTTTACTTTCTTAAATACTTTAAATTTCAATCTCCTGTGTTCATTTTTAAGCAGATACTTTCTTCGTAGAGAGTATAAAGGTGAGAGAAACTTGTTTCTGAATTATCATGAATCATGTATTAGTTGGTTCTTAATGTGATGGGACTTTTGCCTTATTGGCATGTTTGACCAATTGCCCATTATATGACAGGCCTCATTATTTGTCCATGGCATCGCACAAGTAATTGTCTCACTGTGGTACAAATGGACAAAATGACAAATGTGGCCGTTCCATTTACATGATCCTAGAGGATCTGAGAAAAGTATTAAGGCTCACAAGGTCACAGAGACAGGCTTCAGTAAATTAATTGTATCTTTGGTTCATTTCCGATTGCACTATGTCTAAATAGAGGCAGCTACAGAGTCACTAGTGAAGCTAAGGTTCAATAGAATCTGAGTTCCAGTCATCCAGGATATTGATGTGCCTTGTGATGTTCCTTATAACGTTGCCATAGATTATTTAAATTGTTAAATGATTAGGACATTTGAAAAAAAATTAACTAAATTATAAGCTCCTTCAAAAGCACTTATCGCTCCTCGGTGGTGTCTCACTCTTTGTGAGCCTGTATGAGGCTTTCTTGGCAAAGATGCTGGAGTGCTTTCCCATTTTCTTCTCTAGTGAATTAAGGCAAACTGGAGTTGCATCTAGTTAGCTGCCTCTTCAAATGCACTAGTTTTCACTAATCTTTATGGAATGTAAATAAATCTTAACTGGTGGTCAGCTCGGTGGCGTAATGGATAGATTGGCCTGTCTAGAGTCAGGAAGATCTGAGTTTAAATCCAGCCTCTGACTTTTATCAGCTGTGTGACCCTGGACAAATCACTTAATCCTCTTTGCCTCAGTTTTTGTAAAATGAGTTGGAGAAGGAAATGGCAAATGACTCCAGTGTCTTTGCCAAGAAAATTCCAAATGGGGTGATGAAGAGTGTAAGATGACTGAAATGAATGAACAACAACATGCCTTCGAATAAGGAAGAGGCATAATTAAGGGCAACTAGGTGGCATAGTCCTGAAGTTAGGTAGACTCATGTTACTGAGTTCAAATCTGGCCTCAGACACAAGCTGGGTGGCCCTGGGCAAGTCACTTACCCCTATTTGCTTCAGTTTCTTCTTCTATAAAATGAGCAAGAAAAGGAAATGGCAAACCACTACAGTATTTTTGTCACTATCATAAGCAGTCTGATATGACTAAAACAATCACACAACAACAACAACAAAAATTCTGATGGGTGGGTAGTAATGATTTGATGCATATTTTATATTTGGCATGATTTTTAATTTTTCCTCCTCAGTAAATGTATCACCTCTTATTAGACCACTGTGTAGCAACTCTTCCACAAGACTCCTTGCTAATTAGCAAAATCTTCAGCTATGATTCCCTCCTAAATCATATGTGACCTCAGTTCTAAGCAGGTACTTACTACAAATGAGTGTTAGAGGCAGCTTTTTGTAGAAATATAGAACATCAGATTTGGGAGAGATTATTTAGTCAAACCTCACTGTGAAATACAAGTCTTTTGAAAATGTGCCAAGTAAGTTTTCATTCAGACTCTGCCTTAACACCTCCAGCTATTGGGAGTCCACAAGATCATGAAGATACCTATTTTATTCAATGGCCACTATGATTATTTGGGCAGCTAGGTGGCACAGCGGAGAGAGTACAAGGCCTAAAGTCAGGAAGACTCATCTTCCTTTGATCAAATCTGGCCTCATATACTTACTACATGTGTGAAACTGGGCTAGTCATTTAACCTTGTTCGCCTCAGTTTCCTCATTTATAAAATGAGCTGGAGAAGGAAATAGTAAATCTCTCCAATATCTTTGCCAAGAAATTCCAAATGGTGTCATGAAGAGTCAGATACGACTGAACAATAACAAAGATACAATTATTGGGAAATTCTTCTTCAAACATATGTCCATGAGATGTTGGACTCCTCTGTTCTTGTTCTATCCTCCACAAGATGGATAATCCATTTTAGATAAAATAGTTAATAGAACATCGAATTCAGAGACAGAAAACTTTGATGTAAGTAACAGCTCTAACACTAAGTTGCATAAATTCGGGCAAGTCCCTAAATCTTCTCTGGCCCTGAATCCCTCATCTGTAAAATAAAGGAGTTGGACTACATGATCACTAAATACCTTTCCAACTATAAAGAAAAATCCATGAAACAGTGGCAGAGACCATAACTTTCCTCAGATTTTTATTTGGTAGGGTAAGTATCCCTAGGTCCTTTGAGTGAGTTTCATGTAATATTTAACATGATTTTTAGTCAACCTCCTAGTTTGTGCTTTTTTGAATGAGTTCCCGTTTATCAATGACCTCATGAAATGTGCCTAGAACTGAAAAACAATATTCTGGATGTTTCTTGGCCAAATAAAGATGGGAATATAATCTCTCTTGCTCTGGATACAACTATAACACAATAAAGACTATGTTCCTTCACAAAAGTTCAACCCTGATACCTTATCACACCAGAGAGGTGACTATGGTTTCATTTTTTAATTACATTTTTCATTTAACAAACCTTTACTTTCTCTTCCCCTTGCCTCCTTTTCCTCAGTGAGAAAGAAAAAAAAAACCCACAACAAAATCTTAGAACAAACATGCCTAGTCATATATAGTCACATGAAACTGTAGTAGGAAGGCCGAATTTATAATCTCAAATATAATCATGTATATGTTTGAATGGTTTGAAGTCGCAAAGTATGAGAAATTCTCTAAGTAGAAAGCAACAAAAAATTTATTTAGGCCCCACCGCAGCTGATCCATGAACCAGCCTCCCCATTCCGACATCTTGACAAAAAGACTCCAGGCCCAGAAAGCCCGCCTCACAGGAGTAACCAGGAGGCCACAGAAAAACAAGATAGTATTTAGCCAAATAATTTTTACTGGCCTCAAGTTCCTGCTGGCACTCCTGGGACTACACATGGGTCAGCCCTGCTTCTGCAGCTTCCTGCTTCTGCAGCTTCCACTTCTGCTGTAGTTGTCTCTTGGCTCACCTTTCCTCCAGGCCAAGCTTCTGGTGTTCTCAAGCCCCCGTCTCAATGATTCCTGAGTTGGTAATTAGGGCGGGACTTTTTTTTTTTTTTACTATTTTCTCTTTCAGAATGCTGAGGTAATCAAGTACCTTTGATGAGTTTTGCATTTCAAATGTAATGGCAAGCAAAATAGACTTTTTGTTGTCTTTGTTTTGGAGTGCTTCTCAGCACTAAGGAATCTTTAATTGAATTGGGAGTCTTTGATGACCTGGTTACATCAAGGGAAGGCCTAAGTCACGTGGGTTTGAGTAACATGGTTGTGATGCCCTCTGACCCTGAGCAAACATTTAAGTCACAAGAAGGCCTAAGTTACATGGGTTTGAGTCATATGGTTATGACGCCCCTTGACCCTGAAGAAGTATATATAAACTCAGAGGTTAGTGTTTTGCCTTTGGGGGAATACTCATTGAAAGAGTGTTGGTGATGAGATTCTGGGTAGCCTGAAGCAGTTCCCCACCTTCGCCCTTCCCCCCACCCTTTGAAAAACCCAGATGTTAGTGCTTCTCTGGTAATGTATGTATTGAGATGTTAGACAAACAGTTAGAAGCCTGAATGCTGGTTTGTGTTATTTGCTAGGTCTAAATAATTTCTGCTTGTAATTTCTGTTTATATTCTCTCTGAAAGTCAGGGTACTGGCTGTTCCCAATGAACTAAATGAATGATATATGTATGTTTAATTAAAGTAAGATTGTTAACCCCTTAAAGTTGCTTTCCTTCGAAAAGCAGATCAAAGAATTTGTGCTAGCAGCCCTTCTGTGAGCTCTTCTTGTTGGTCTTGTTATTGGTCTTACACCCCCACAGCAGCTGCTAGCAACATTGTTGTTACAGAGGGCAACTATGCAATAACAATTTGCATCCATTCATCTCTCCTTTCAATTATAAACTCTTTAAAAGAGTAAACTATACCTCCTGTATCTATCTCACCTTCCATTTAGTATTTATTTCCTTACACTTACTGCTCTTTGGAAAGTGATCTTTTAAAGATTGCCAATGGTATATTATTTGGCATTTTTCCAGTTCTCAACTTTTTTTGCATTTTTTATATCAGTATTGCCTTTGAGTAAACAGCAAAAATTGGGAAGGAAGAAAAGGAGCCTGAAGAAAGCTTGGAAGAAGACAGCTGTCAGATCATACTAATCAGATCATACTAACTTTTTGTAACTGAGATTTGAATGAGGACAACATATACATATGGATCATGGATGATAGTACAACTACCATATTTTGAATCTAACATTTTGGCAATGTAAAATACTCTGAAAATGACACCAGAACTATCTGGTACTGGTTAAGGAATAGAAAGTGGATCAGTGGAACAGACCCACCATATAATACACAGTAGTAAATGATTATAGTTACCTTGTGTTTGACCGATGTAAAGATTTAGGCTTTTGGGATAAGAATATACTATATGGCAAAAATTTTTAGAAAAATAGTAATGCAGTCTGGCAGAAATTGAATATAGACCAATATCTTATATCATTTACCAATATAAGGTCAAAATGGATGAATGACCTAAATATAAAAGGAGATATCATAAGACAATTAGGAGAACATGGAATATGTTACCTACCAGACTTATGGATGACAAGAATTTATGAATAAACAAGAGATATAGAGTGTTGGTAGAGGTAAAATGGAAAATTTTGATTACATTAAATTAACAGTTTTTGTACAAATAAAGCCAATGTTGCCAAATTAGGAGGAAAGCAGGAAATCGGGAAAAACTTTTATAGATACTTTCTTGAATAAAGAGCTCATTTCTCAAATATATATAGAGAATTTTGTCAAATTGATAAGAATATGAGTAATTCTCTACTTGACAATCATCAAACTATATGGATAACCAGTTTGAAAAATGAAATCGAAACCACATATAGTCATATAAAATACTCTCATTATTGATCAGAGAAATGCAGATTAAAACAACTTTGAGATATCATCTCATGCCTATCAGATTGGCTAAAATGATAGAAGGGGAAAATGACAAGTGTTGGAGGGGATCTGGAAAAATTGAGGCATTAATTGACTGTTGGTGCAACTATGAACTGGTCCAACATTTTGGAGAGTCATCTGGATTTATACCCAAAGAGTTACAGAATTGGGTGCACCCTTTGACCAGCAATATCACTATTAGGTCTGTTTCCCAAGGTGTTTGGGGAAAAGAACCTATAAGTTGTAAAATATTTATAGCAGCTCCCTGTGGTGTCAAAGAACTGGAAATTGAGGAGATGCCCATCAATTAGGGAATGGCTAACCAAGTTGTGGTATATGATTGTGATGGAATACTACTGTACTATAAGAAATGATGAGTTGGTTGACTTTAGAAAAAACATGAAAAGATTTGCATGAAATAACGAAGAGTGAAATGAGCAGAAACGAGAATATTGTATACAGTAACAGCAATATTGTTCAAAGAATACCTGTGAGCAACTAATTTATTCTATTTTAAGTACTTAAATCAACTAGTATCCAAAGCTACTGCCTCTTATGCCAAATTTACCTGCTCTTCAAAAATAAATGAGAATAAGCTATACAATCAAGGAAGGCATCCTCAGTGAAGGTATCAGAAGTAATTGGCAGATTCTCACAAAATATATTTTATCTCAGATCACATTTTTACACTCCTAAAACTGACATTTGTAGGCAGTAATAATTCTACTTTGCTTATCATATGTTGGTTATAAAGTATTTGATTTAATAGAACAAGTGCCATTTTGTCCAACGAGGCATCTATAATGCATATGCCAAGATCTGACAACATTCCTGGAAAGATGTAACAAAATATAACAATAGAGAGAATGTTGTTTCATAACAATGAAGTTATGTCCTCCTATAACATCAACACAACAGATGATAACTGTGCAAGGGGGTCTTCAGGTTTTCTTGATATCATAATGATGTCAGTGGACTATGCATGTTATCCATTGGTTACTCTTGGCTTTTATCCTGTGGCCAGCTCATTTTCCTTTTGATTGTGCCTGGTGGGGATGTAACAATCATTTTTTTAAAACTATGAAGGATATTTATTAAATAATTAGCAAATTTTGGCCACCAGTGTCAAATCAAGAAAGCCTAAGCATAGTGTAAAAGAAAAAAATCAACCCTGGAGTATACAAAAAGCAGAAATTAAAAGAGACTTTAGATAGTCTTTGTAGCAGTAGTAGAGCTGGGACGTCCATCTGGCTACCCTAACTCTATATCCCACTATTCTTGCCATTAGACCATGGCCTCCATCCTGAACAAAGCCTCACCTTCAAGTCTCTTATGTGTGTTCCCTATCTGCTACTCAATTCCCTCTTCATCCACTTCCTACGTAAAGCCACCAAAAAGGTCCACAGGATCATAGGCTTAAATCTCCAGCTCAAAGCATGCTCAGAATCCACCTTATGTCCCCTTATGTTATAGAGGAAAATGAAGCCAAGGCAGGTAAAAGGATTTCCCCCAAATCACACTTAGGATCAGAGATATACAGTTGCAAGGGACCTCAAAAGTCAATGAGTTGAACTTTTGCATTTTCAGAGAAAAAAACTGAACTGCAGAGTGGTGGCATGAGTTGACTAAGGTCTACTAACAGTAAGTGTCCAAGGTAGGAAATGAACTCAGATTTGCTCAACTCAAAATTAAGCAGTACAGCCACTACACTCTGCAGCCTCTTAAAATCTTATCTCACTAGTGTACCTTATCTCTTAAGATGTTCTAAGACTAGAAGGATGGGGGGTACATTTTTTTCTTTTAATTTTTTATAACTAATTAATTTATTTTTAGTTTTTAACATTCACTTCCATAAGATTTTGAGTTTTAAATTTTCTCTCCCTCCCTCTCCTCCCCACTCACCAAGATGGCATGCAATCTGATATAGGGCTCTACTTATACGTTCATATTAAACATATTTTCATGTTAGTCATAATGTAAAGAAGAATTAGAATTACAAGAAAGAAGAAGCAAATCAAAACAACGAAAGAAAAGGAGAGCAAATCGTATGCTTTCTGCATTCTACATTCAGACTCCAAAGTTCTCTCTCTGGATGTGGATAGCATTTTACACAGTGAGTCTCCTGGAGTTGTTTTAGATCCCTGTATTGCTGAGAAGAGCTAAGTCTCTCAAAATCAGTAATCACACAATGTAGCTGTTACTGTATTCAGTGTTCTTCTGGTTCTGCTCATTTCATTTCAGTTCATATAAGTATTTCCAGGTTTTTCTGAAGTCTGCCTGCTCATCATTTCTTATAGCACAATAGGATTCCATTCCATTCACATACCACAACTTGTTCAGCCATTCCCCAGTTGATGTACATCCCCTCAATTTTCACTTCTTTGCCACCACAAAAAGAGCTGCTATAAATATTTTTGTATGTGTAGGTCCTTTTCCTTTTTTTATGATCTCTTTGGGATACAGGTCTAGAAGTACCATTGCTGGGTCAAATGGTATGCAAAGTTTTATAGCCCTTTGGGCATGGTTCCAAATTGCTATCCAGAATAGTTGGATCAGTTCACAGCTCCACCAGCAATGCATTAGTGTTCTGATTTTCTCACATCTCCAACATTTATCATTTTCCTATTTTGTCATGTTAGCCAATCTGATAGGTGTTATGTGGTACCTCAGAGTTGTTTTGATTTGCATTTCTCTAAACGATAGTGATTTAGAGTGTTTTTTCATTTACTATAGATAACTTTAATTTATTCCTCTGAAAACTACCTGTAACAATCCTTTTTAAGCATCTACTATGAAACAGAACCTGTGCTAAGAACTCAAGATACAAATGGTTATCATGTGTAATGTTTATCAAATGACTGTGATATTTATTGAATGAGGTACAAAATAAAGAGGTATCATTGTCCAAGGTGTTCACTTTAGTCATGGGAGATTTCTCTTGCAGAATCTAATTTGAGGAGGAATTCCTTATAGATAACGAATTCCTTCAATTCCTCCTTTTTTGGGACCACATATTGATTACATCAAACCCTGAAACATTGCAGAGCTTACTAAATGACATAGAAGATGCTCAAAAGAGTTTTGTCTAACTATAAATACAGAAAGTCAAGTGCAACTATAAACACAGGAAAGCCTTCATAGTGACCTTATTGTCCTAACTCTGATGTGCAGTTATAAAATCCCTTAGAGATCCATACCTATAAATATGCAATTGGATAAGCCAATGAGTTCATCTGTGTGTATACAGGCATGGACAATAGCCCAGGGACAGAATCGAATGAACTAGATTGCATTTGTTTAATGACCCTATGCTTCTTAACAAAAAAAGGCCCTTCAATATTAAAAACCATCCAAAAGACAATGGGGAAGCAAACATTTATATACAAGCAGAATGCAACAAATTATTATGAAGAATTATGGAAGAGAAGCAGTGTAAAGCATGTCATAAGGTTGAAAATAAAAATGGGCTGGTAACATAGCTACAGCAAGATATAACCAATGGTATGTATTCTATTTCTATCCATGAAATATGAAGATAAGAAGGAAAAGGCCCTAAGTAATTTTCATGGATCCCCTTTGTTGAATAATAGTATAGCCTGCCATGAATGAATTTTTATCCACGTTATTGGTGGAAATATGAACACTCACACCAATGAGATCAAAGACATGTAGAAATATTGGATTATTATGTCTTTATTAATTTGTGGATCAATTCCTGGAATGCTTTTTCCTTTTTTCTGTTAGTTACTTATTTTTAAAATTAATTAATTAATTTTTATTTTTCAACATTCATTTCCACAAGATTTTGAGTTCTAAATTTTCTCCCCATCTCTGCCCTACCACCACCCAAAGAAGGCATGTATTCTGATTGCCCTTCCCTCACTCTGCCCTCCATTCTATCACTCTCTCCTTATCCCCCTCACCCTTACTTTCTTGTGGGGCAAGATAGATTTTTATACACCATTGCCTGTATATCTTAATTCCAAGTTGCATATAAAAACAATTTTTAACATTTGTTTTTAAAACACTGAGTTCCAAATTGTCTCCCTTTTTCTCTCCCCAACCACCATCACTGAGAAGGCAAGCAATTCAATATAGGTTATATGTGTCATTATGCAAAACACTTCCATATTAGTCATGTTGTGAAAGACTAACTTTATTTCCCTTCATCTTGTCCTACCCTATGTTTATTCTGTTTTCTCCTTTGACCCTGTTCCTTTTCAAAAGTGTTTGCTTCTGACTACTCCCTCCCCTAATTTGCCCTCCCTTCTACTATCACCCCTCTTATCCCTTTCCCTCCTACTTTCCTGTAGGGTAAGATGCCCAATTGACTATGTATGTTATTCCCTTCTTAAGCCAAATCCTATGAGAGTAAGGTTGACTCCTTCCCTTTGACTTCCCTCCTCTTCTCCTCCATTGAAACGCCTCTTTTTATAAGATATAATTTACCCTGTTCTATCTCTCCCTTTCTCCTTCTCTAAATATATTCCTCTCTCACCCCTTAATTTTATTTTTAGGTATCATCCCTTCATATTCAACTCACCCTGAACTCCCTTCAACTACCCTAATACTGAGAAAGGTCTCATGAGTTACAAATATCATCTTTCCATGTAGGAATGTAAACAGTTTAACTTTAATAAGTCACTTATGATTTTACTTTCCTGTTTACATTTTCATGCTTCCCTTGAGTCTTGTATTTGAAAGTCAAATTTTCCATACAACTCTGGTCTTTTCATCAACAATGCTTAAAGGTCTTCTATTTCATTGAATATCCATTTTTCCTCTTGAAGGATTATTATACTCATTTTTTGTTACTTTTATTATACTTAGTTTTGCTGGGTAGGTGATTCTTGGTTTTAATCCTAGCTCCTCTGACCTCTGGAATGTCATATTCCAAGCTCTTCCATCCCTTAATGTAGAAGCTGCTAGATCTTGTGTTATCCTGATTTTATTTCCACAATACTCTAATTGTTTCTCTCTGGCTGCTTGCAATATTTTGTCCTTGACCTGGGAACACTGGAATTTGGCTACAATATTCTTAAGAATTTTCCTTTTGAGATCTTTTTTCAAGAGGTGATTGGTGGATTCTATTTTACCCTCTGGTTTTAGAATATCAGGGCAGTTATCTTTTTTAATTTCTTGAAAGATGATGTATAGGTGCTTTTTTTGGTCATGGATTTCAGGTACTCCAATAATTTTTAAATTCTCTCTCCTCTATTTTCCAGGTCAGTCATTTTTCCAATGAGATATTTCACATTGTCTTCTATTTTTTCATTCTTTTGGCTCTATTTTATAATTTCTTGATTTCTCATAAAGATTAGCTTCCATTTGCTCCAATCTAATTTTTAAGCAATTATTTTCTTCAGTGATCTTTTAGACTTCCTTTTTCACTTGGCCAATTCTGCTTTTTAAGGCATTCTTCTCCTCATTGGCTTTTTGACCTCTTTTGCTAATTACTTGACTTTTTAGCTCTTTGTTAAGTCATGACTCTGCTTCCAGAGTGGAGAGTGCTCTGTCCCAAGTTTTAGGGATTTTGCGTAGCTTTTGTCAGAGCTATTTCTAGGCACCTGTAAATTTTCAGTTCTTCTAAGGTGGTATGATCCAAGGAGAGGTATTTACTCCTCTCTTGGCCTCTGCTCTTTTCTGTGAGTGACCCTCAAGCACTCTTTTCTGCCTTGGAATTGTGAGGAGGATTCCCTCTCCACAGCTGCCACAAGCTCTGCCACACCAGTGCTCCTCCTCCCCACAGGACCACCACCCAGGACTATGACCCAGATCCAAGCAGGGCAAAGCAAGAGAATCCTGCCTCAGTGCCACCAAAGAGATCCCTGCATTCCCCCTCTGAAAAGCCACTAGTCTGGAAACCACCACAGCTGCCAGTGATTCAGCGCCTTGTGGCCTGCTCTGGCCCTGGTCTGTGCCAGCATGACCCATGCTGTACTGTGCTCCACTCCCAGCCCACTGCAATAGATCCTTCCTATCAGTTTTCCAGGTTGTCTCAGGCTGGAGATTTGTTTCACTCTGTCATTTTGTGGGTTCTGTAGGTCTAGAATTTTTTAGAGTAATTTTTCATGGTATTTGGGGGGATTTTGGGAATGTTTTTTTTTTCTGAAGAACATTTTCAGTGGTATAGAAAAGAGAAGCAAAATGAAAGTTGAATATTTCTTCTTTTTCTGTATTGATTATTATCTCAGCTACTCTAAGCACTTGGCTTATCCCTGCTTTGTTCTTATTTACTCTAACATAGCTAAAATACTATTTTTTGGGAAATAGACCCACATGTATAAAATATTTATAGCAGCTCTTTTTGTGATTGCAAAGAATTGGAAATTGAAGGGATACTCATCAATTGGGGAATGGCTGAATAAGTTGTGGTGTACAAATATAACGGGATACTATTGTTCCATAAGTAATGATGAACAGGTGGACTTCTGAAAAACTTGGAAAGACTTACATGAATTGATGCCTAGTGAACTGAGCAGAACCAGGAGAACACTGTACACAGTAACAGCAACATTGTGCAATGATCGACTTTGATAGGCTTAACTCTTTTCAATGATACAAGGATCTAAGACAATTCCAAAAGACTCATAATGGAAAGTGTTATCCATATCCAGAGAAAACTATGGAGTCTGAATGTAAATCGAAGCATAGTTTCCTTTCTCTCTCTTTTTTTGTTTCTTCTTCTCATGGCTCATTCTATTGGTCATAATTCTTCTTTACAACATGACGTGGAAATATGTTTAGTACAATTGTATATGTATAGCCGTTATTGTATTACACACTGTCTTGGCAAGTGGGGAATAGAGGGAGGGGAAGAAAATTCAGAACTCAAAATCTTATTGAAGTAAATGGTGGAAACTAAAAACAAACAAATAAAATTATAAATTAAAAAAAATCCTATTTTTGTTCCCAGAATTGTCACAAGCCTCAGCTCATATTGGGCTTTACGGAAACCACAATGATAATTGACACTTATAGAGAACTTTCAAGTTGTGAAACATTTAATATTCATTATGTCTTGCTCTCTTACCCCCATCTGATACTATTCTCATGGGGTTATGCTGCTTTTGTATTTATTTTTGATTTTTTGTTGTTTTAAAATACCCTTAAGAAAGCACCACATTTCTCCCCTTCCAAGAATTTAATACTCAGAACTTTAGGGGGATTGATGAAGAATAATCCCTCAGCTTACTGAACATGAGCTTCTATGGACATTATACGATGGCATGTAATATTATTTGAGTGTTTTTTGCCCTATCCCATCATGATAAAACCCACGAAACCTTTACCATCAAACCATAGATTAGAGAGTGGTGTTTTTGAATGTATGTGAATAATGTGAATAGGTTGAAATTCTCTAGGTACCTGCCAAATATTTTTAATGTTCTTTCATTTTTGTAAAACATATTGTTGAAATATGTAAAATTGCTTGCCCAGTATTACATACCACCTACAATTTCCATTAATATAAACAAGATAATTAGGGATTGGGCAGCCTGTCTCTAGAAGCAATGGGATTTTATAAACAACATTGATTCATTTTCAAACATTTTTTGATGGGGGATGTTTTAAAATAGAAATTCAACATTATGATGTGCATATGTAAAGAGCACTACTGTATTAAACAATTTAGGTAAGATATTAAAGTTTTTTATTTTATGGAGCTCATAGTATATTAGTATAATAATATATATTTATATACCAAATTATTTTATTTCAAAGTATTGTCATATTGTATGACTTGTACTTAAGCAAACTACTGTTTTCAAATAAATGATATTGTGGATCACCCAAAAGGAAATGGCAATATGTGGAATGGAATGGTGGGCACAAGCAAGCAGGAATATGTTACAAATGAGGAATTATAAAGAAGTGGCATTTCCCTCTTGGCTGTACTTCTGAATCGCTGTATTTCTCCGCCATGCCTTCATATCCTGGAATTTTCCTCAGTGCCTGGATCCTCATCGTCTTGATCCCACCTCCACCTCCATCCCACCACTATGTAGTCCTCTTTTCCCACTGGTGAGTTCCCTTTAGGGTTCTCCATTTTGGGGATGGGCCCAGGATGGCCATGCTTCATTTTTCTTCCTTGCTGTGCTTCTGACTTTCTGGATTTTACCAATGTGCCCTTCAATGTGGCTACTGGTTATTGTTTACATTACCATTTGCTCCTGACTTCTGGCTTTTTAGCTCTCTCTTATGCATTATTTGTGGCTATTAGAATATAAGCTCCTTGAGATCAGGGACGGTCTATCTTCTTCTTTGAATTTGTACCTCCAGTTCTTAGCACAGTTTTTGGATCAGAGTAGAAGCTTAATAAATGACTGTTACCTGCATACCAGGCACAATCAAAAAAGGAAAAGGAGCTAGTCACAGTATAAAAGCCAGAAGTAACCAATGGATATTAGGCATATTCTTCTGGCATCGTTATGATGTCAAGAAAACTTGAAGAAGATCCATTATGCATTTATCATCCCTTGTGTTGAAGTTACAGGAGGATATTAACAAGAGTCACAAAAGATGGACAGGCATTGTTGGGTTGTGATCAGCATGGCTGATGCGGATATCAACATTGAGGCTTAAGGAACTACAGAAACATTAGAGAAGAAAAGTTTTATTCTGATGCTTTACTACTTTATGGACTTAGATAAAACATTTAACCTCCCTGGGCCTTGGTTTCCTCATCTGTAATATTAGAAGTTTGGATTAATGGACATTGTTGTAGGATAGTTCTAGAACTCTGTTATATAATCAAGAAAGTACTTTTCTCAGAACATAAACTAGTATATTATTGAAATTTTCTAAATAAGGAATTGAAGGACAAGGAGATTGACTTATCTGACATCTCACAGCTAGTAAGTTGGCCGAGTTAGGATTCAAACCTAGGTCTCCTTTGAAATATAAGACAACTGTGTTTTCCCACCATGACATAAGTTTACTTCAGCAGTTTTCAGCTCAGTTCTTTCCTAGAAATGTCTGGGGTTTCTCAAGAGTGGACAAGGTGTCATGCCAATCATTTGCTATCCTGGTCAACTAAGAGTCATAAGAAAATGAAAACTTATGTTTTGGGATACCTCAGGTCCCTCTTTAAAGTGTTCCTTGTGGCTTAGGAAGAGGATTTGTAATCTTATGAAGCTCTTTGAAATGTAGCCCTTTCAAAGAGCAAATATCATTGCTCTGACCCCTGTGCACCCAGTGAGATAGTCTCTTGATAAAGTCATTTTGATGAGGTAAAAGTTTTATAAATTTATAGTGTATATGGTTAGTAGGCACCTAGGTGGCACAGTGGATAAAGTCCTGGACTAGCAGTTAGGAAGGCCCGAGTTCAAATCTAGCTTCAGACACTACCTATGTGGCTCTGAACAATTAGCTTATGCTCTCTGGGCCTCGGTTTCCCATGTTTAAACTGAAGGTGTTGGATTTGATGTCCTCTAAGGTCTCATTCAGCTCTCAGTATGTGGTCACGTGATGTAGATAAGTGCAGTGAGATCCTCCCCATCTCCCACTTAAATTACTTCTTTGGCTGGCTAGATAGAAATGTTAAAGCAAGAAGACATTTGAATTATAAAAAGAGAATATTTCCTTTTCAAAGGCTTGATTGCAGATATCTCTGAATGAAAAAAAAATCAGAACTGAGGGTCATAAGCAAATGATGTGTTGGGATGTGAGAGTCTTAAAGCCATTTGTTCAGGAGTAGTGAAGCAGAGACCATAGTGAGAGACGTACAAATGCGTCTCGCCTTATCACGGTACTTACCCAGGCACAAGAAAAATTTTCCATTAGAGCCATTAAATCAAAAGCTAGTGATAAAATCCCAGAATGCAGGGAATGTCGTGAGGGAGGCCTGGAAATATAAGTGGGATGTTTGCAGTAGAAATAGGAAATTAGGGGGATGTGGTAGGAGATTAGAAAATGACAATCAACACAGGTTAAAAAAAGCATTGCAGAGAAAATGAAAAGAAACTTTTATAGGAAGCTGAAAAGTAGAGGGAGAAGGGGCTCATTTATTTTTCTTTGCTTCTTCTCTTTGTACATAAGTTTTTATTAATATCTTCTGTTTCTTATGTCACCATCGTTATTCCGAGTGTCCCTCCGTCTCCCCTAACCAGAAAGCCATCCCATATAACAAATTGGTTTTTTTTAGAGAGGGAAACAAAGCTAGCACATTTGATCAATACATTGAAAAAGTCTGAAAATGTGGGCAATGTGCAACACCTGAGGACCTCTCACCTCCTTAAAGGGGGTAGGTTAAAAGTGTCTTCTCTTTTTCATCTCATTTCAGTATCTTCATTTGAGTTTCACTTGATCTTAATATTTTTAGTATATTTACTTTTTTTTGTGTGCCAATATTCTTTCCATTTACATTTTTGTAGTTTTTGTGTATTTTGTTTTTTTTTTGTCTCTGTTTACTTCACCTTGTATCAGTTCATGTAGAACCATGTTTCTCTATACTCACGACACATATATTTTCTTACAGCACAGTAACATTCCACTCCATTCCTATACCACAATTCATTTGGCCATTCCCTAATTGACGGCTATCTATTTCATTTCCAATTCTTAACAATCACAAAAAGTGCTGCTGTGGATGTTTTGGAGTACACGGGAACTTTTTTCTTATTGACGACATCTTCGAGGTATGAGCCTAATAATGGAGTCTGTAGTTCAAAAGGTATGGATATTTAAATCATTTTATTTGAATAATTCCAAATTGCTTTCCAAGGTGGCTGTACTATTTCATACCTCTACCAATAATATATTTGTGTGTTTTTCATTTCATAATTCCCTCCATCATTGATTATTTTTTCTTATTGACAACTCCCTCTAGGTATAAGCCCATTAATGGAGTCTGTAGTTCAAAAGGTATGGATATTTAAATCATTTTATTTGAGTAATTCCAAATTGCTCTCCAAAGTGGTTGTACTATTTCATAGCTCTACTAATAATATATTTGTGTGTTTTTCATTTCATATTTCCCTGCATCATTGATTATTTTGCCTTTTTTCCCCAATTTGCAGAGGAAGTGAAAATGTGGGGTTGTTTTGATTTATACTTCTCTTATTAGTAATTTTGAATATTCTTTCATTTGGTAATTAATACTTTGTAATTATTTTAAGAAGCTTTTTTATACTTTTATCATTTATGGGGAATGGTTATTAGTCATGCACACATATTATTTATGTGTCTTTGATGCCAATCTTTTATCAGAGAAATCTGATTCAAAGACTTTTTTTTTTACCACTTCCCTTCTTATTCCAGGTGCTTTAATTTTGTCTATGCAAAAGCTTTTCAGTTTCAAGTAAACACAGCCATCTATTTTATCTTTTGTATTTGCCTCTATGTCTTCTTTGTGATATTTCCTACCCATAGCTGTGAGAGGTATGTAATCTATTTCTCTCATAATTTTTTAATAGAATGATTTTTAATACTAAGGTCACATAGTCATTTAGAATGTATTATGGAAGGTATTGGTCTAAGCCTAATTTCTGCCAGACTGCTTCCAAGTTTTCCTAGCAGTTTTTTATAAAATAAGGAGTTTTTTCCTAAATATTTTGTGTTTTCCACTTCATCAAACACTAGATTATTAAGTTTTATTGTTTCCGATTCTCCTTTATCTAGTCTGTCAAATTGATCGGTCCTTCTATTTTTAAACAAATGCCTAATGGTTCTGATGACTGATGCTTTATGATATAGTTTAAGTTTGGGAAATGCTATTTCTCCTTCATCTCTTTTTCTTTTCATCATTTCCCTTGATATTATATTTTTTGTTACTCCAAATGATTTTTGCTATTATTTTATCAACTTTTAAAAAAATCCTCTTATCAATTGATTGGTATAGCTTAAAATGTTTATTAGCTTTGGTAGTATTGTCATTTTTAATATAGGTGTGAACTTTCTATAAGCAATGAATATTCCTCCAGATAGTTAAACTGTTCTTTATTTCTTTAAGGAACATTTTGTAATTGAATGTATATAATTATTTTGTGTGCTTTTGTATATCAAATACCATATATTTTATACATTTTTTGTTTGGTGGAATGGGATTTCCCTTTCCGTTATTGCTTCTTGTGTTTTGTTATTATGTAGAAAAGCTATTGATTCTGAGAATCTATTTTATAGCCAACAAATTTGCTGATTCTATTGATAGTCTCAATTAGTATTTTTGCTGATTTTCTAGGATTTTCCAAATAAGTCATCATATTGTCAGCAAATAGGAATAGTTTTGTCTCCTCTTTACCTATTTAAACACCTTAAATTCTTTCTCCTCTCATCACCAGGGCTAGCATTCCAGAAGTAAATAAAATAAGAGTGTGGAGAGAGAGCATCCTTGATTCCTTCTGGTATTTATTGGAAAATGTTTTAGTGTATTCCCATTGCATATGATGCTGGCTTTTGGTTTTAGATATTCTTTTTATGATATCAAAAAGATCCCTTTATGTCTGTACTTAATAGGGTTTAGGATTTTGAGCAGAGAAGAATGTACTTTTTGAAAGATTTTCTCTGCACCTATGGAAATGATCATGTGGTTCTGAGTGTTTCAGTTTTTAACATTATTAATTATGTTGATTGTTTCCTTAATGTTGAACCAACATTGCATCTTTGGTATAAATCCCTCTTGATCATAATGAATTATTTATTGGATAAATTGTTGTAGTCTGACAGGATTTTGTTTAAAATTGAATCAGTTTTTATGAATGATATTGGCCTAAAGTTTTCTTTCTGTGTTTTATCTTTCCTTTATTTAGGTATTAGGATTATATTGATCTCTTAGATGTATTCTTGTAAGGTGGTTTCTTTTTCAATTTTTGAGAATAATTTGTGAAGTATGATACCAAAAATTCTTTAAAAGTTTGATGAGTGCATTTGTGAATTGTTCAGGACCAGAGTTTTTTTTGGTATTTTTTTAAGCTAGAACTGTTTCCATTTCTGCAATGGACTATTTAAGATATTTATATGATCTTATTGAATATTTTGAATTTTTAAAGGTATTTTTCTATTTTAGGGGTTCACAATTTTATTAGCATATGACTGTGCATGATATGTTTGCATTATTCTTTTTAATTCTTCTGATTTTGCTTTGACTTTGTGTTGCTCATTTGCTATTTTATTGACTTGCTTTTCTGCTCTCTTCTTTTTAATCAGATTTGTTTTTGTTCAGTCATTCAGTTATATCCAACAGTTTATGACCCCATATCCTCCACTATATCTCAATGTCTGTCCAAGCTCATGTTTATTGATTCTATGACACTATCTATCCATCTCATCCTCTGCCATCCCCTTCTCCTTTTGCCTACAATCTCTCTCAATAGTAAGTTCTTTTCCAATGAGACCTGTCTTCTTATTATGTTGGTAAATATTTACACTTTAGCTTCAGTATTTGACTTTCCAGTGAATAGTCTGAGTTAATTTCCTTAAGTATTTACTGATTTGATCTCCTTTCTGTTCAAAGGACTCTCACAAGTCTTCTCCAGTATCACGGTTTGAAAGCGTAGCTTCTGTGGTGCTCAGCTTTCCTTATAGCCCAGCTCTCATAGCCATATATTAAGACTGGAAAAATCGTAGTTTTTACTATATGGACCATTGTTGGCAAGATATTTTCTTTGCTTTTTAGTGTGCTGTCCAAGTTTTCCATAACTTTCCTTCCAAAAAGGAAGTGTCTTTTATTTTCATGGCTGCACTCACCATCTGTAGTGATCTATGAACCTAAGAATGTAAAATATGACACTTTCCATTTCTTCTTCCTCTATTTGCTAGAAAGTCGTGAGACCAAAGGCCATGATCTTAATTTTTTTGTGGTAAGATTTTATACTCTCCTCATTCACCCCCATCAAGAGGCTTCTTAATTTTTTTTTTTACTTTTTGCCATCAGACTGATGTTATCTGCATATCTGAGATTGTTGATATTTCTCCCAGCAACCTTAATTCCAGCTTTAGATTTATCAAGCCTGGCATTTTATATGATGCACTCTTTACATAAGGTAAATATATATATTATACATATAATATATATATATATATATATAAAATAAATAAAGTGACAAGATACAACCTTGTTGTACTCCTTTTCCAGTCCTAAACCAGTCAATTGTTCCATGTTTGACTCTGACTATTGTTTAGTGACCCACATAGAAGTTCCTGAAGAGACAAGGAAGATGATCTGGTACTCCCATCTCTTTGAGGACTTGCCACACTTTGTTGTGACCGTACACTCAAAGGCTTTAGTGTAGCCAATGAAGCAGAATAGATATTTTTTATGCAACTCCCTTGCTTTCTCCATAATCCAGTGAATATTGGCAATTTGGTCTCTAGTTCCTCTTCCTATTCAAAAACCAGTCTCATCTTCCAGTAATTTTCAGTTCACATATTGCTGAAGCCTAGCTTTTAGGAACTTCAGCATAACCTTGCTGTCATATGAAATTAGTGCAGTTGTTTGATAATTTGAACATTCTTTGTCATTTCTCTTCTTTAGGATTGGAACATTATCTTTTCCAATTTAGTGGCTACTGTTGAATTTTCCAAATTTGTTGGCATATTGAGTGTAGCACTTTAACAGCATCATCTTTTAGGACTTTAAATAATCAGCTGGAATTCTGTTATCTTCACCAGCCTTTTTGTTAGTAATGCTTCCATGGACCACTTGACTTCATTCTGTAGGATGTTTGGTTCTAGATTAGTAACCATAACATTGTGGTATTCAGTGATGTTAAGATCTTTCTTGTATAGTTCTATATGTTTTTGCTACCTCTTCTTAATCTCTCCTGTTTCTGTTAAGTCCCCATCATTTTTGTCTTTTAGCATGCTCATTTTTGTATGAAATGTTCCCTTGCTATCTCCAATTTTCTTAAAGAGATCTCTTATCTTTCTTATTCTATTGTTTTCTTCTAGTTTTTTTTTGCCTCACTCATTAAAAAAACCTCTCCTTGCTATTCTTTGGAATTTTCCCGTTAGGCATGTCTTTCCCTTTTCTCTGTTCTTTTCCCTTTTTTCTGTCACCATTTGTAAAATCTTATCAGATAGTTATTTTGATTTATTGCTCTTTTTCTTCGGAATTTTTTTTGTTGCTGTCTCTTGTACAATATTGCAAACCTCTGTCCACAGTTCATCAGGTGCTCTATCATATTGAATCTCTTAAATATATTTGGCATTTTCACTTCATATTCATACATAAGGGATGTTATTTAGGTCATACCCGTACAGACTGATGATTTCCTCTACTTCAATTAAGTTTAAATTTTGCAATAAGAAGGCCATTATTTGAGTCACAGTCAGCTTTAGTCCTTATTCTATTTGACTATGTGAGCTTTTCCACCTTTAGCTAAAATGTATATAATCAATCTGATTTCAGTATAGACCACATGATGATATCCATATATAGAGTCACTTTGAGCATTGTTGAAAAAGAGTATTTGCTATGATCAGTATGTTATCTTGCCAAAACTCTATTAGGATCTGCCCTGCTTCATTTTGTACTTCAAGGTCATTTGCCTCTTATTCCAATTATCTTTTGATTTTGTACATTAGCCTTCCATCCTCTATGATGAATGTGACATCTTTTTTGGGTGTTGTTTCTAAAAGATGTTGTAGGTCTTCAAAGAATTGATCAACTTTGACCTCTTTGGCAACAGTGCTTGGAACATAGACTTGTATTATTGTGATGTTGAATGGTTTGCCTTGGATTCTAACAGATCAGTCAGATTAGTCAAGGGCTTACCAAGTCTATTAGTCTTCTCAAGGAAACAGCTTTCAATTTTATCATTTCTGTGGGGTTTTTTTGTTCCTAATTTATTTTCTCTCTCATTTTTATTACCTCCTCTTTTGTGCTTGTTTTATGCTTGTTTGTTTCTTGGCTTTTTAATTTTTTAAATGCATATTCAATTTATTAATATTCTTTTCAATTTTGTTAGTGTATGTTTGTAAGGATATGATTTTTCACCTGAGGACTACTTTAGCTGCATCTCAGAAATTTTGGTATATTATTCCATCTTTATCATTTTATTTTACATAGCTATTAATAGTTTCTACAGTTTGTTCATTGATGCACTAATTATTTAGGATTTCATTGTTTCATTGTTGTCTCCATTTGGTTCAATATCTTTTGTTTGTCGTTGCTGAACCAATTACTATTTTTATTGTGCTGTGATGTATAAAGGATGCATTAACCATTTTACATTTTTGGCATTTCTTTACAATATCTCTGTGCCCTGGTAAAGTTCCATGTATTGCTGAGAAATACACATATTCTTTGCTGTTCCACTTAGAAGATGCAATAAGTTTTTTTAACTCAGTTTCTCCAGAAATTTTTTTCAGTATCACATTTTTCTTTGGTTTATCTTTCTTAGACTTATTCAAAACTGATAGAAAGATATTGAAGTCTTTTGTCACTACTGTGTTACTACCTATGTCTTCTATTTCAATTAATAACCTCTTCAATTCTGATTTACTTTCTAAAATGTTTCAAATGCCTCTTTCTTATTAAACATCCATCTTTTTTTTCGTATGTTGCTGTGTGGGGCAAAACTTCTCTCATGATTTTCATTTCTCTTTTTAATCTCTCAGGAACAGTGTGTTGTAGTTCCATGTTCTCCTCACATTCCACCAGGTCCTCTCTCATCAAGTATTGTGTCATTTACAGTTGTTTTGACGTGCTTATTTTCAAGTGCTTGAACTTACATACTAGATCTCGAGGCCACATTCCCTTTTATTGTTAAAGTTTTCCCTATTCATCTATCTGGTTATGTTTGAGGTCTTTGAATTTCCTTCTTCTGATCTTTGGCAATTTCTACAATTTTCCCCTATTCGTTTTCTGATTGTCCTCTTGATGATTGTTTCCTTGTGGGCTGGATCTCAAAACATCTAAGTTTCCTCCCCTGCTGGGCAATTCATAGTTCATCAGTCTAAATCATTACCCCAAGTGTCTTTTAGGTGATCAGAACTGGCCTCAGCTGGATGTTGTGTTATTTCTGTCAGATTTAGTAGAGTCCTGCCCGTGCTTTCTACCCTCTAGGGTCATGGTGACCCATCCTGTTCCCTCTTTTCCTTAGGACTCTGGCCTAGGACTAGCAGTTCAGAGAACTGTGGCTGGTGTTATGGATTCATCTGCCTTGGAACTGACAGTTTGGAGTTTTTCCCTGTTGGTGTCACAGGGTTGTTCATTTCCGGTAGGGTTTTGCTCCTAAAGGTCTGTGGCAAAGCTGTTTGCCTGTCACGGCCCTGGCAAACTTCCAGAGCCTGGAGCCAGGGTCTCCACAGCACTAGAATGAGGAAGAGGAGACTGGGGTGGAGACAGGTTTTAGTTTAAGCCTGCATCAGTTCCTTTGGTCTGCTAGTTCAGTCTCACTGCTGGTCAAGGGGAAGACTGGTGAGGGGTGATGAGTGAGCTCAGGTTCAGTGGGTATCAGTTAGTTGTTTTGGTTTTTTTTAACCCTTATTTGGATTCTGGGTATTCTAGTCATGGAATCAGCTAAAATTGTTTTGTTTTGGGCACATAATTTCTGTTTTGGAAAGTTTTGAGAGGTTGTGGGAATTGGAATATAGACCTAGTCCTCTATCTTCTTTCTCATGTAACCCATGTTTTTCTTCTTAAAAAAAAAGTCTGCATAGACCTGTAGAGGTCATAGAATGTCATACTGAGGCTTAAAGAAATCTTTGAGATCATCGAGCCCAATTTACATTTCATTAAAACCACTTTCTATGACATTCTCGACAAATTGTTATCCAGCCTCTACTTAAAGACCACCAGTGATGGAGCAATCACTGTTTAGCAGCTGTGTGGTATGGTACCATGGAGAGTGTGCTAGACCTCGAGTCAAGAAGACCTGAATTTAATTCTCACCTCACACACTTACTAGCTATGTGATCTGGGGCATTTAACCTCTGTCTGAGTTTCCTTATCTGTAAAATAAGGATAATAATAGCACCTACCTTTCAGGGTTATTGTGGAGACCAAATGAGATAATGATTGTAAAGTGCCTAGCACAATGCCCGACTCATAGTGTTAGTGAGGATGATGATGGCGAGGATGTAATGGATATAGCGTTGCATCTGGCATCAGGAAGACCAAAATTCAAATCTAGCCTTGGTTATTTCTTAGCTGTGTGATCCTGGGCAAGTCACTTAACTTAGCCTGCCTCAGTTTCCTCAACTGTAAAATGGAGATAATAGTAACATCTAACTTCCAGGGTTGTTGTGAGGATCAAAAGAGATAATATTTCTAAAGCACAGTGCCTGGCACATAGTAGACATTTAAATGCTTGTTTCCTTCTCCTCTACTTACTGAGTGAAATGTTACTATTTTTGGCTACTCTAATTTGTCTTTTTCTTCTGCTCTGTCCTACTAATTGTCCAAGGTCCCTTTCAAAGCTCAGATTTTATAATACTACATTTTCTTTGCAGTCTTATCTTCCATGTATCTCCTACACAAGATTCTTTCACAGTTCACTTGTATTAATCAAGTGCTTGTCCCAAGAACAATCTTTGTGCTTTGCCTTCTTTGGTAACACCTTACATTTAATCTGAAATTCCCTCTCTACTGAGTCATCCCTGGTCTGAACCTGCAGTCCCAGAAGGGCTCAGAATGAGAGAGAAATGAATCAGCATCCAAATGGGAACAATGCTGTCTTGTTTTCAGCTGAAAGGTGAGTTTCAAGTGAGTTTACACTTCCTACAGGGAAATGTTTTGACATTTAGACAAATGAGTCTTGAAAATGACTGAAAATGCTAAAGTTTAGGGAATTTGCTTAGTGTCTAGAAAAGAAAACTCCCTTTCAAACAGTAGTTTGGAGAATGCTCTATATGAGAGGTTATAAAGAGATGTCTAGGAAAGTATCAGATGGTGGTCTCGTCAATGTTTTAAAAATAAAGAAATTCACTATGTCACTGGAGAGAGAAGAGGACATGGCTTTTACTAATTAATTTTGTTTCTTTGCTTTCCCAGACAAGAATTCTGATAGTGGCTTCTGAAATCAACAAGCTGGAAAATATTTATTAAGCACCCGCTGTGTGCTAGACACTGAACTAAATGCTGAAAATACAAAGGAAGGAGAAAAAAACTCCATGACTTTCCCTCAAGAAACTCATAATCCAATGGTGGAAGCAACATGCAAAAAATGATGTGTAAACAAGATATATGCAGGATATATTGTAACATGTAATGGAAACATAGATTAAAATTAGATTACAAACTAATTAAAGATTAAACAAACTAATATTGGAGATAATCTTAGAGGGAGGGCATGAACATTAAGGGGGATTGAAAAAAGCTTCTTTTAAAAAATAGCGTTTTAGCTGAGACTTGAAGAAGGCCAAACAAGCAAGCAGGGAAAGAAGAGGATAGAGAGAAATCTAGAGATGGAGAACAGGCAGTGAAGATGCAGAATTGGATGTCGGAGTGTCTTGTCCCAGAAAAATAGAAGTGACCAGAATCACAGAGTACATTGAGGAGAGGAAGGTATAAGAAAACTTGGAAAGTAGGAATAGGTCAGCATATGAAAAGCTTTGAAAGTCAAACAGAGAATTATATGTTTGATCCTGGAGGTAATGGGCCCTGGGGCTTACTGAATAGGGGACCTACACTTAAGAAGATAAATTTGACAGTCAAGTGGAAGATGGATTAGAGTAGGGAGAGACAAGATAGGGAGAACAACCTCAAGCTATTGCAATAGTCCAGGCAAGAGGTGATGACAGCCTGCCCTAGGCTGGTGGAAGCATTGAAGGAGACATATATGAGACATGTTTCCAAGGTATAAACCAGAGGACATGACAATTTATTGGACGTGGTGTGTAAGAGTAAGGAGTTGAGGATAACAGCTAGGTTGTAAACCTGGGTGATTGGGAAGATAGTGATATACTGTATATAGTAATAGTGAATCTAGAAAGAGAAGTGAATTTTGGGTGAAAGAAAATGAATTCATTTTCGGACATGATGAGTTTAAGTTGTCTATAGAACATACAGTTTGAGATGTCCAATAGGGAATTGGAGATATAAGCCTGGCATTCAGGAAATAGGTTAGAGCCGTGATCTAACAATTAGAAATGACAGTTGAATCCCTGAGAGCTGATGAAATCGCCATGTGAAATAACACAGTTGGAGAAGAGAAGAGGGCTCACGACAGAGACTTGGGTGACATACCCAGAGTTATTGGGCAGGACCTAGATGAAAATCTAGTGAAGGGTCCTATGGATAGATCAGTCAAGAAGGAGGAAAATCAAAAGAGAATCTAGCAAGAATATTAAGAATAAGATGATTATTGACAGTGTCAAAGGTTATGGAAAGGTTTAGAGGGATGGCGATTGAGAAAAGGTCCTTAGAATTGACATCACTTGTAAGTTTGGTAAGAGAAGTTTCAGTTGAATGATGAGGCAGAAAGCCAGACCCTTCTATCCATCCCCCTTTCTCAGTTTATTTGGCTATCACCAATTACTTGGGCTATTGTGATAGTTTTTAAATTGGTCTCTCTGCTCTCAGTCATCTCCTTCGCCTTTTCAAAGTTGAGGATGTCATAAGCTTGAACTTAGGAAGGGCTTGTTGAGCGATATGGAGTCACTTGTTACCACAGGACCAAAATTACAGATGTCAGGAAGCAGCTGAGGTGTTTGGGTTCCCATTAAATATACCTTTTTTGGAGGGGGCGAGGGGGAATTCCAATTTGGTAGCTATATTCCACATAGCTACCAATTGATACTGCTAAAATACAGATCTGACAATGCCATTTCCTTGCTTAAGAAACTCCATTTTTTCCCAGTTGACTTTAGTATACAGTATAAACTTCTGCATTTACTTTTCAAAGACCTTAATGATCTGACTAGCCTACCTTTCCAAATTTATTATATATTATTTTCCTTCATGTGTCATTCTAGTACATTCAAGGAAAACTGGTCTATTTGCTATTCCTTGTATATGACATTCCATTTCTTATCCCTGTGCCTTTGCAAAGGTCTATGTCTCATGCCTAGCATAAACTTCCCCTCATAGACGCCCATTTCTGTCTCAGAATTCCTAGCTTACTTTAAATATTGGATAAAGTACCATTTTCTATTAGACGTCTGTCCTATCCCCCAAGTTGTTAGCCTTCCACCTCCCAGTGGGTGCAGAAAAGCAAATACTATATATTTATATAGTATTTATGTATATGTACTATATACATTTAAATACTATATATTTAGGTCTTAGGGCAAAAGTTTGATTGTACTAGGTAACCTCAGAGTGACCTTCTAACTATTAGAATTTGTGATTCTTTGAGTTGGTTCTTAAAAGGCTGCTGTTATTCCAGACATGGAGATGGCATGAACAGTGGCACATAGGCATGTCAGGATGGTGTGAATTGAGGGAGTAAGAGTAGTTTGATTTGGGCTGAGACAGACTGAAAGGATATATGGTTTAAATATCAAATATAAGCAGGAAAGAAATAGGATATAAGCCTGTACATTTAGAGTAAAACAACATTTTGGAGGCCTTGCATAATAATACCATGCTATCAGAATTAAAGCGCTTCACAAAAGAATTGGTTGAGTCCCCCAATGATGAGAGTATGAATAGGGCTCTTTATTGCTTTGTTTAACGGGAGGTCCAAAAGGGAAAACCATGGGTTTAACTGGACTCTCCTACTCAATATATCTTTATACCATCTATGGAGTATGATAAGCATACAGTGGAGTGGCAGGGAAGGAACAATGAGGTTCATACCATCCTACCATCATACCATCACCTTTGTCGCCTTTCTTTCCACAGGATCCTCACTGCACTCCAACCTTCCTTCTGAGACTATTTAAACATTCTGATGTGTCACTCACATCCATAAATCATAAGCATTCACAAAAATCTTGCAGGGGGTTTTGCTGACTAATCACCACGCCTCCACATCAATGATCCCTAATACCAACTTGATTTTCTAAAATAGAAGCCTTCAATCCAATGTGTAGAACCCAGATCACAGCAGGATCACAGTAAATCATCTGTCCTTGTATTAATATTCCACTACTTTATAGCAGCAGGTAGCCCATTCTCTGCAGCTATGTCTTCAAGCAAAGGACAGAAAACTATTAATCAGTCACAATAAAACTCTTCCATGAACATATCATTCAAGGCTTACTGCTTGATTTTGCAAACATTTCTCAGGCAAATTAGCATCTGGAGCATCAGGTGTTATAACAGCTAGAAAACCAAGGGCATGAAAAATATTTCCTCACCTCTACCTACTCCTCTTTAGGTCTGTAGTTCAGTTACATTATATTTCCAAAAAAAGACATTCCAAAAGCAAACAGCTTTTCCTCTATTCTCACACAAATCTTACAGTGAGGTGTAATAGAGTACCTTTTAAGCATAAATCTCTTCAACTACTCTAAATACCCATGAAGGTAGAGTCGCAGGAAATTGACATTACAGGTGTTCAACAGAGGCCTTGATGTTTTCAAAAAGTCATTCCAACTATCTAAAGGTATATTTCAGGTAACTCCTTTCAATGAGCTTCATCTAAACATGAAGGGATAGTGACCTTTAGCAATGTGAAGGCCCAGACAAGGCAAAACTTCAATCTTCTGCATTCTTCTCTTGTCCTTTTCTGCTGGACTATATTAACCATTTTCCCCAAATTCCTAAAATCTAATAATCTTCTAGCATTATCGAGAAATCTAAGGAAATCCCTCAAAATAACTTCAAGGCAGATAAGATGAACAGTCTCCTATCTCCCCATAAGATCACTTCTGTTAAGTCCCTTTAATTCCAGAAGTGAACTTTACTGCTAGTACATACTGTTAGGGTTAGCTGCTGGGAATGAAAGGGTTTTGAAGGAAAAAAATAGATGTCAGTCACTGATGAGAGTAATAGGCTTTTTTTATTTACTATGTTTAGACCATGTGCCTTAATTGACATTGAAAGGAATGGGAGGCAGGGGCAATAACAATAAAAGAAGGGTATTAAGGGGGCCCACTGATTCCCTCATGTTGGGTGTGGGAATTACAACACTCAAGCAGGATTAGAAAAGGGCAAGAAAGGGCTACTCCCAGTGATGTCACCAGTGAGGTCAGCAACAGGATGATCTTTAAGCCATGGAAGGAAGAAATCCAGTGACCCCTCCCTGCCCCCCTCTCAGGTCTCATTCTCCTGGATCTCTCTGCATCTTTGGGCATTATTTGCCATACTTTGCTACTGGATAGATTGCCTGTTGTCAACTTGAGAGATACCTCACTCTCCTGGATATCTTTATCTGTTTCTTTCACTGGCTTCTTATCTCCTACCTGAATTCTTATTGTAGTTCCTGAGTTCCTTAAGTGGCTGGTGAAGGGTCTATCCATATCAATGTAAATTATGTATCCTTGAAGTCAGAAGTATTATTTAGAGAAACAAAATTATCTTACTTTCAAATAGTGATTCTGCCATTGCCACCTGTTATTGAAATAAAAGGGTGTTAATATATTATGTGGATAGCCACAGAGGATTTATGAAAAGACATGGGCCAGAATTATAGAAGGTAAGTGTGGAAGTGTATCTCTTTCTACCAGTGGAAGAGTATGAACTATACTTGCATTGATGAGGTCATAGATCTACTTAGGAATTTAAATATAATAACAATGATGTTATAGATGTGGCACGGCATAGAAGATAGAGTTGGCATCAAAGCTGAGGACTTAGGTTCAAGTTCCGTGTTGGATAAAGAATAGCTGTGCCACATTGGGCAAGTCCTTTAACTTCTCAATGTCCCAGATACCTTTCTAATACCAAAACTTCAGAGAATGTACCTACTTACATTGATAGAGGTATTTTCCTCACCTTGGAGTTCCCTATAGCAGTGAGAGCACAGATCTAATTCATATTCATTATCTTATTAGTAATGATGATACCTTATATTTGTTTATGCTGGACAAAGTACTTTCATATGTAATATTTCTACCTCCCAGCCGTTCCCCCAACATAGCTGCTTTGATGATATGAGCTAGAACCACTCATAGAAGTACCCATTGGAGTGGTGGACAGCTCCATGTACCCAGTTTAGAATCAACCAACACTAAGTGTTTATTAAGTACCCTCTCTATTTGAAGCATTATGCTAGGTACTGGGGACACAAAGACAATGAATGAAACAATCTATATTCCCAAGGAGTTTGTACTGCATTGAAAAAGACAAGTATGTATATGCTTATACAGAATAAATATGAGAATAAATACAAAGAAATATGATGAAAGACACACTCAATTGTGCAAAACAAATTCCCTTAGTCTCTTGCAACTGCACCAGACACCTTCAATTAAGATGCCTTGTTTCTTGTGTTGGTGGATTATTGCTTTGGATCTTGGTTGTTTTTCATGTGTGCTCCTGAATCCTGATATCATCCTAATCTCTTACCCACTTCATTAATTACTTGGACATGTTTTTTTTTTTTGCCTCTGGCCCTTTTGAACTCTGCTTTACTTGCCCTGTTTTCCAATACCTTATCTATAAATGAGCCCTAGATTTCCTGGAAATTAATCTGTCAGCCAGGCCAGAATGAAGAAGACATGTCATCTATATCTCAGTACACTCCTTTGAGGCAAAAGGGAAGATATTGTTATCTCTACTTTATAGATGAAGACACTGAGGATCAGATAAGTTAATGGAGTTGTCAAAAATAATATAGTAAATATGTTGGGGTGCAATATTTGACTTGAGCTTCTGCCCTCTTTGGGGGTCACTGAACCCCTGATCAAAGACTCTTCTACATATACTTCAGCCCAAGCCTATAAAATTAGGAGAAATCTTGCAAATTTGTAAATAAAGATCCCTACTGAGAACTAGCAGGTTCAATTAAATGACTTGTAAATTACTGTGGGGACTGAAAGGGACATTCCTTGGCCTTAAATAGCTTATATGCTAGTATATTAGAAAAATCAAAGAGAAGTATTTTAAAATTCATTGAAGAAATTAGAGAAGTTATATGACATTATGAATAGCCTGCTGGGCCTGGAGCCAGGAAGATATGGTTTCGAATACTCTCTTTGACATTTACTAACTTTATACCTATAGGGGCAGTGAGGTGGTACAGTGGACAGAGCAGTTAGCTTGGAGTCAGGAAGATTTGAGCTCAATCTGGACTTAGACTTACTACCTGTGTATTCCTGGGCAAGTAACTCTATTTACTTCAGTTCCTCATCTGCAAAATGGGGCACACTGAAGAAAGAAATGGCAAACCTTTGCCAAGAAAACCCTATGGACAAAAGTCCATGGGGTTATATAGAGTTGGACATGACTTAATGAACAGCACTATCTATGCCATAGGCAAGTCACTTAATTTCTCTGAGGCTCTCTAAGAATATCAATCAAGTTATTACTGGGTTATAATATGTCTTACCTTTGTGGAGGGAACTTCCAAACAAATGAAATTGCAGATACTTGACCACTGGAAAAAATGCTAGTAGATTTAAACACTATTTCAAAGATTTGGGGAAAAATCTAGGACTAGGGAAATAGAAGAACATAAAATAGAGGCTTCCAGAGATACAAGACATTTAATTTCCCTTAGTAGATTTTCATTGATGCAGAATGTGCCTATAACAAGAGATAAGTAAATTGTAAAGTACTTCGGCATGATGTATCTGTACTGTATCTGTATACCCTGAAGACCTGGTGACACATTCCTAAACTTTGTCAATTAAGTACGACTGTTCCAGGCATCGTTATTCAGGAATGATCTTACTTTTGATAAAGGCATCCTTCCATTTTCAAATCTCAGTAACAATATTAATCTGAAATGGTGGGAAGAAATTTTCCCAGTCAGGCTTTACATTCAGCATTGGTGGACCATCAGCAACTGACATGGTTGACCCAAATTCTCTTTTAGGAATCACAGGAGGATACTTTCATCTAGAATCAAATTAAGTCACCTGACACAAACCAGAGAAGAGGATTGCTATTCTCAACTTCACTACTTGTAGCCTTAAAAAGCCCAGTTCGTCTGGCCTTTTTCTAAGTCAAGAATGTTTTTGTTATCCCTAGTGCTTAGCACAGTGCCTGGAACATAATAGATGCTTAATAAATATTTATTTATTGATTAATAAGTACTGATTTAAGATGATATATGAGTGAGACAACACATTTCCCTGATTCTCATAAATTCCTCTTTTTCCTTTGTTGACCAATATGTTTCCCTGAAGCCTAGGCTTTAAGATGGCTGTCATGGCTTTGTCATCTGACATGGGCACTATTTTTGACTTGGCCTAGCAGTGGGCAGGACCCACCAAATGCTCATTCTCTCTCCAAGCAGTAGCAGCAGCTGCCTCTCAGGGGATGTGTCAAATCTGATACTGTGCTGCTTTAAATAATCTGATGCCTGTGAGTCACGACAGACACTTGGGGCGACAGTCTGTTGGATGTTTGGTGATGTTGAATATTAACTGTACTGAATCCAAAATTATGGGGGAGAGATGGTAAGAAAGATCTTTCCTTTTTCCATATGTGGAATTTGGGTGGTGGGGAAGCAAGCCCCCCGAAGAAACCTGTACTATTTTCTACTCTAGCCAACTTTTTTGAAACTATATGAAATTCACTAGAGGCATTTTAAGCAGAGTCTTTATAGCCACCTATCAGGGATTTTGGACTGGATTGGATTACCTCTGATGTTCCTTCCAAGCCTGAGAATCAATGATCAATTAAGCTGGTGGTGATGGAGGTTGGAGTACAAATAAGAAAACTAGCAAATAATTCCCTAAAGAAAGAAGTCCTCTTATGTAAAAATCAGAAGGCAGTCAAATATGTCCAATAATATTGTTAGGATTACAAACAATTGATTCAACCCTGGTCCCCAAAGTTACCAATTTGACCTAGTACATACTATCTATTTGATGGCAAAGAAACTGGGATAGTCATTGTAAATATTTTTAACTACTTATTTGGGAGGTAGTGATGGTTGTGGTGGTGTGTGTGTATGAAGGGGAAATGTTGATTTAATTTTTATTTTCTACTGATTGTCTTCGATTCATTTGAGAACAGCCTTGAGATTTTTCATTAACGAATGTCAAAAATGGCTGGAGGTCTTTACTGTTAGACTAATTCAGATTTGAGAGGCTCCCAGTCTTTTTATTTCACAGGCATAATGCCTGTAGTCATATTGGAGACTTGAAAAGGACTTTGAACTACTACCAGTAGCTTGGAGAATGGTACAGCATTAGACATTCCTGGTCAATTAGATACTCATTGCAACTTTCTTGGGAACGAGACCCCTTTGATTGTTCAGCAACAGAATTTTTCACCAATTTTTCTTCTTTATAAAAGTGGACATAATACATTCCCACAGCTACAACTAGATTTCCTAAGCCATAACCCACACCAGAAATCTAAAGTTTGGGCTACAGTTTACCATAATCATTGGCTATTAACCTTAGAATTTCTGGGAATTTAGCCCTATCAGATCATCAGGTATGCAGTTGTTATTCTTTTTTACCCATTAAAGCATGTTACCAAATAGCTTCTGTCCTCTCACCCCTTTGAAATTCAAATATAGGTACAAATATAAAGCACCTTAGGGTGATTTGCTTTGGTTACCATGCTATGTTCACATTTTTTTTCCTACCAAGAAATCTTATTTCTTAAAATGTATAAATTTTAAAAAACCCTACTCTTTCTTCTTGCATCTTTCTCTTTTTTTCTCTATGAAATATGCAAATCAAGCCCTCTAAATACACATATCCCATTCTACCTCAAAGAAAAATATGCAAATTTAAATTCTGGTAATGACCTTTAAGGAGGCAGAGAGGTGGCTCAGTGGATAGATGCTGGGTCTGGAAACAGGAAGACCTGAGTTCAAAGCCAGCCTCAGGCACTTACTAGTCATGTGACCCTGGACAAGTCACTTAACCTTTGTTTGCCTTTATATACTGGAGAAGGAAATAGCAAACCAATATTTTTGCCAAGAAAGCCCCATCAATGATATTGCCATGCTATAGTCCTCAGGGTTGTGAACAGTTGAACATGACCAAATGACTGAACAAAAACAATGATGCTTAAATTCTAGTAATAACAACCCATTTAAGAATGATATGATTGAGTTAGACTAACTGAAGAATATTAGTTTGGATGTCTACACTCAAAGCTGTCATTTGTTCATATTGGGTAATGAAAACTTAATGATGTTATTTCTAAGTAACTGTGTGTTAAAATCGTATTTGCCCTTGGACTAGACATAACTTTTGTGCTAAAATCTGCTTTGATATATAACCCTTTGCAGAAGCTTTTCCTTTATTTCTTTTTCTAGGAATTGCCTATAAGTTTTAATTTGAACATTTCATTTTCCTGATGGCTATGGGGATACTTGAAAAGGACAGAAAATTGCAAAAGACTATTTGATTTGGTCAGCCGTGTCACATCTTATTCCGCTAAAATGGTGCCCAAACACCTGGCCAAACCAATGGATTCAATCAAATAGCTTATCCATGCAAAAAAATAAAATCTTTAAAAATGGAGGTTTGATGGAATGACATTATTCAAGATTATGTTAGTATGGTGTCAATAGACAAAGGAACTATGATTTCCTCAGCTGGGGAATTCCCAATATGGGAATTCCTTCTTCCCATATATGTGTTACCTTCTGTATAGATAAATCCTATGGAGTTGATTGAAGCACACAGTGACTTGTTCAAAGTCATATAGTTACTAAGAGTTAGAGGTGTGTGCCAATATATGTATTTGAAAAAGTTGAGGAAAGAAAGCTGCTTATTTTTTTTTGTGGGGCATTGTATAGGGGCAGTGAGCTGACAGAATTCCAAATTGTCTTTCTAGTCAAGTATTTAATTAAATTTATGTGCTGATTGACTGAACTGATTGCTAATTTATTAAAATATTTTTCTAGTAGCTTTACTGTATTCATTATTAGTTTTTATCTTTTGAGCAACTCATATCTGCTTCAGGGATTGAATTGACTATATTACTGAAACCAGTCTTGTTAAGATAGTCTGTACTTAGATTTCTATTCATACTCTGTCATGTTATGTGATCTGTTGAATTTTGGCAGATAGAAGGATCAGGTTTCATAATATTATTGACTTCTCGTTTCTACTTCTACTTCACTTTTCCTTTCTATTTCCTTTTCTGAACTAAGAAATACTAGAATTCCTGAGAATGGTTTTTCCCAACCTTGGTATCTCATGGCAAACTTTGATTCCCAAGCTTGTAACTCTGAATTTGAGCATTTAGGTACCAGGATTTCTAATGGGAAAATCTTTCCTCAGCGAATATGCCTTGAAGAAAGGAAGGGACCACTAATATGACTTCTCTGGCTAGTAGGCTGAAGGGATTCCATTGGGGAAAGCCAGGAGATTTGAACCTTGCTAACCTCTCTTCTAATATTCTTGAGATACTTAGACAGGGTGGATCTGAGGTGAGTGGGGAATATTTGCTTTTGGGAGTCCTTTGTGACTATGCATTTTCTGTGGTGGATGGGGTAGATGAAATAAAGACTGTCCCATACGCGATACACATATTGTAGACTGAACGAGTGTGTGGGAGTTAACACTTTTGGGAAATCTAGCAATGAAGCATACCTAAATATTATTTTAAAGATTTCTCAGGGATGGGGCCAAGATGGTGGAGTAAAAGCTCAGACTTGCTTGAGCTCTCCCCCTGAATTCCTCCAAATACTTGTAAAATGATTGTAAACAAATTCTAGGGATACAGAACCAAAAAATGATAGAATGAAAGAAATCTCCAGTCTAAGGCAACCTGGAAGATCCACAGGAAGTCTATTGCACCAATCTGGGAGCAGAGCCAGCGTGGCCCATACCAGCACTGACAGGGCTGGAGTAGACCTCAGGGCACTGAATCACTGGCAGCTGTGGCAGTTTCTAGACTTTTCAACCCACAAAAGCCAAAGATACCTTAGCAGGTTAGTGGGGAAACTCTTTTGGGCCTGGGTGAGAGAAAAGCATGGTCTGGCCCCAGCCCCGGGGCAGCAGAGGCGGCAGCAGAGGCAGCAGTAGCAGTGGTAGCAGCTGCTTCAGGAGTACCAGGCCCACAGATAGTGGGGGGAATCAAGCGGCTGATGGAGCAGGATTGTAAGGAGCTCTTTGCTGGCACTGAGGCAGGATTCTCTTGCTTTGCCCTCCTTGTAACTGGGTCAAAGCCCTGGGTGGTGGTCCTGGGGTGAAGAGGAGCACTGGTGTGGCAAAGCTTGTTGTGTGGAGAGGGAGTCCTCATAGTTCCAAGGAAGAAAAGAGTGCTTGGGATCACTTGTAGACCAGGGCACAGGCCAGAAGAGGAATTTCAAGGATTTTTGATGAAAAGACCAAAGTTGAATAGAAAATTTGACTTTCATGTACAATAATCAATCTCTCCTTGCATCATACCACCTCAGAAGAACTGAAAATTTACAGGTGCCTGGAAATAGCTCAGAAAACAGCTGTGCAAAACCCCTAAAGGTTGGGACAGACCACTCTCTACTCTGGAAGCAGAGTCATACCTTGAGAAAGAGCTCATGAGTCAAGTAATTGGTGGGGAAAATAAGCAGATAGCATTAAAAAGCTCAGACTATAGAATCTTTCTTTGGTGACAAAGAAGATCAAAACATACAACCAGAAGAAGACAACAAAGTCAAATATCCTATATCAAAAGCCTCCAAGAAAAATATGGATTGGTCTTAGGCCATTGAAGAGCTCTAAAAGGATTTTGAAAATCAAGTAAGAGAGGTAGAGGAAAAATTGGAAAAAGAAATGAGAGTAATGCAAGAAAATCATGAAAATGAGTTAACAGCTTGCTAAAGGAGACCCGAAAAATACTGAAGAAACTAACACCTTAAAAAATAGACTGACTCAAATGGCAAAAGAGGCTCAAAAAGCCAGTGAGGAGAAGAATGCCTTAAAAAGCAGAAGTGGACAAATGGAAAAGGAGGTCCAAAGGCTCACTGAAGAAAATAATTCCTTAAAAATTGGAATGGAGCAAATGGAAGCTAATGACTTTTTAAGAAATCAAGAAGTTATAAAACAGAATCAAAAGAATGAAAAAATAGAAGACAATGTGAAATATCTCATTAGAAAAACCATTGACCTGGAAAATAGGCCCAGGAGAGATGATTCAAAAATTATTGGACTACCTGAAAGCCATGATCAAAAAAGAGCCTAGACATCATCTTTCAAGAAATTATCCAGGAAAACTGCCCTGATACTCTAGAACCAGAGAGTAAAAGAGAAAATGAAAGAATCCACTGATTGCCTCTTGAAAAAGATCTCAAAAATAAAACTCCTAGAAATATTGTAGCCAAATTCCAGAATTCTCTGGTCAAGGAGAAAATATTGCAAGCAGACATAAAGAAACAATTCAAGTATTATGGAAACACAACCAGGATAACACAAGATCTAGCAGCTTCTACATTAAGGAATGGAAAGCTTGGAGTATGATATTCTGGAGGTCAAAGGAGTTAGGATTAATAATAAGAATCACCTTCCCAACAAAACTGAATATAATATTTCAGAAGAATAAATGGATATTCAATGAAATAGAGGAATTTCAAGCATTTTTGATGAAAAGACCAGAGTTGAATAGAAAATTTGACTTTCATATACAATAATCAAGAGAAGCATGGAAAGGTATACATGAAAGAGAAATCATAAGGCTTATTGAATTTGAATTGTTTACATTCCTACATGGAAAGATGATATTTGTAAGTCATGAGACCATTCTCAGTATTAGGGTAGTTAAAGGGAATATGTACGCGTGTGTGTGTGTGTGTGTGTGTTTGTGTGTGTGTGTGTGTGTGTGTGTGTGTGTGTGTGTGTGAACAAGGGCACAGGGTAAGTTGAATATGAAGGGATGATATCTAAAAAATAAAATTAAAGGGTGAGAGAGGAATATATTGGGAGAAGGAGAAAGGGAGAGACAGAATGCGGTAAATTATCTCACATAAAAGAGGCAAGAAAAAGCTGTTATAACGGGAGAGAAGAGGGAGGAGGTGAAAGGGAATGAGTGAACCTTGCTCTACTCAGATTTGGCTTAAGGAGGGAATAACATACACACTCAATTGGGTATCTTACCCTACAGGAAAGTGGGGGGAAGGGGATAAGAGGGAGGGGGATGATAGAAGGGAGGACAGATTGGGGGAAGGGGTAGTCAGAAGCAAACACTTTTGAAAAGGAACAAGGTCAAAGGAGAAAATAGAATAAATGGAGGGTGGGATAGGATGGAGGGAAATAAAGTTAGTCCTTCACAACATGACTATTATGGAAATGTTTTGCATAATGACATATGTATAACCTATATTAAATTGCTTGCCTTCTCAATGATGGTGGTTGGGAAGGGAAGAAGGGAGAAAATTTGGAACTCAATGTTTTGAAAACCAATGTTAAAAATTGTTTTTCCATGCAACTCAGAAATAAGATATACAAGCAATGGGGTATAGAAATCTATCTGGCTGTGCAAGAAAGTAAGGGGGAAGGGGATGGGTGGTGGGGTGACAGAAGAGAGGAGAGACTGGGGAAAGGGGCAATCAGAATACATGCTATCTTGTGGTAGGAGGGAGGGTAGAGATGGGGAGAAAATTTGGAACTCAAAATCTTGTGAAAATGAATGTTGAAAAATAAAATAAATAAACTTAAATGTTAAAAAAAGATTTCTCAATGGTAAAACTTTGGAGCAGAAGCGTAAGTCAAAAAGTGAAAGTGACCATTTGGGGTAAGGCCCTCCATGATCAGACTAATATGTAAGTCTGTAGCCTTGGGTTCCTTTGGTTACAGGTGACATCTATATAGTCTATGGATTTATTGATGAATTTATGTATTTATTTGTCATGACCATATTTTACACTCCACCCTCTCATAGAACGTAAGCTCCTTGAGGGGATAGAACATCTCACATTTGTGTTCGTATCTCCAGTATGCAGCCAAGATCCTGGAAAATAGTTGGTGCTTATGCTTGTTGATAATTTTATTTATGCATTGACTCAGAACATTGCCATTGACCTTATGTTATTTCTGAGCATCTGTAGAATCATTCTGATTAGTTATCATTACAAATAACAGATACACACATATATGTATATATACATACACATTTTTGTTCAGTGATTCAGTCATGGGCGAGTCTTCATGACCCTCTAGACCATACTGTCCATGGGGTTCTCTTGGAAAAGATTCTGGAATAGTTTGCCATTTCCTTCTTCAGTGGATTAAGGCAAATAGAGGTTAAGTGACTTGCCCGTGGTACACGCACAGCCGGTAAGTATGTGAGGCTGAATTTGAACTCAGATCTTCTTGTTTCTAGGCCAGCGCTCTATATAAAGAGCCACCTAGGTGCCTCATATATATACACATACATATATAATATACAATATGCACAAACATATATACATACAACACAAAGACACACATACACACATGCATGTACATATGTATATGGCACAATAGCATCAAGTGTTTATATTTTTAAATCTCGAAGTAGTGGATGAATATTTCAAGATATCTTAATACTTAATTTAAGCTTCAACTAAATTTAACACTTTTTTTAAATTAAGATTTTTTATTTTTAGTTTACAACACTCAGTTCTGCATGATTTTGAGTTCCAGATTTTCTCCCCGCCCCATATCCCCCCTCCACAAGACCGCATGGAATCCAATATATCTTCTGCATATAACTTCACATTAAACTTATTTACACAATAGTCAAGTTGTAAAGAAGAATTATGATCAATGGAATGAATCATGAGAAAGAAGAAACAAAACCAAAAACCGAAAACCAAAACAAAAGAAAAAAAGGAGAGCAAACAGTGTGCCTCAATCTGCATTCAGACTCCGTAGTTCTTTCTCTGGATGTAGATAAATCTCTCCATCATGAGTCCTTTGGAGTTGTCTTTGAACCTTGTATTGCTGATAAAGCCAAGTCAATTGAAGTTAGTCATCACAGAAGCAATATGTCTGTGGTTGTGTACAATGTTCTTCTGGTTCTGCTCCCCTCACTCAGCATCAGATCATGTAGGCCTTTCCAGGTTAGTATGAAGTCTGTATCTTTCCCATCTCTTAGAGCACAATAGTATTCCATTACCTTCATATACCACAACTTGTTCAGCCATTCCCCAACTGATGGGCATCCCCTTGATTTCCAATTCTTTGCTACTACAAAAAGAGCCACTATAAGTATTTTTGTACATATAGGTCCTTTTCCCACTTGTGTGATCTGTTTGGGATACAAACCTGGAAGTAGTATTGCTGGGTCAAAGGGTATGAACATTTTTATAGCCCTTTGGGCATAGTTCCAAATTGCTAGAATGGCTGAATTAGTTCACAACTCCACCAGCAATGTAACAGTGTTCCAATTTTCCCACATCCTCTCCAGCATTTATCATTTTCCTGTTTTGTCATTTTAGCCAATCTGACAGGAGAGATGTGGTACTAAGAGTTGTTTTGATTTGCATTTCTCTAGTCAATAGTGATTTAGAGCATTTTTTTCATATGCCTATAGATATCTTTAATTTATTCCTCTGAAAACTGTTCATATCTTTTGATGATTTCTCAATTGGGGAATTACTTATATTCCTATATATTTGGCTCAGTTCCCTGTATATTTTAGAGATGAGGCCTTTATCAGTGACACTAGTTGTAAAGATTTTCTCCCCATTTTCTGCTTCCCTCCTAATCTTTGTTGCATTGGTTCTTTTTATACAAAACCTTTTCAATTTAACATAATCAAAAATATCCATTTTGAGTTTTGTAATGCTCTCTCTCACTTGTTTGGTTAAGAATTCTTTGCTTTCCCATAAATCTGATAGGTAAACTATTCCTTGCTCTCCCAAATTGCTTATAGTATCAGCCTTTATTCCTAAATCGTGAACCCATTTTGACTTTATTTTGGTATATGGTGTAACATATTGGTCTATGCCCCATTTCTGCCCTACCATTTCCCAGTTTTCCCAGTTTTTGTGAAATAGTGAATTCTTAGCCCAGAAGCTGGATTCCTTGGGCTTATCAAATTGAAGAATTCTATAGTCATTAACTACTGGAACTTGTGTACCTAACCTATTCCATTGATCCACGACTCTGTTTCTTAGCCAGTACCATGGCTTTTTGATGACTGCTGCTTTATAGTACAGTTTAATATCTGGTATGGCTAGGCCACTGTTGCAACAATTTGGCTGGCAGCTGCTGTGGGGGTGAAAAACCAACAGAAGCCCAACAACAGGAATGCTGCAAGCCCAGGTTCTTTTGATCTGCTTTACTAAGGAAAGCAATGTTAAGAGGTTAACAATCTTACTTTAGTCCAACATACAAATATTATTCAGTCAGTTCAGGGGGAAAAGCGAGCACCCTGAACTTCAGAGCAAATGCAAACAAATTACAAACATACATTTATGAACATACCAAATACAATTCATAGTTACCAAGGAAGCATCAACATCTGAGTTCAGCTGAGAGCTAGACAAGGCTGGCTCAGAGTCATGTGCCACTCCTGCTGTGGCTCAGAGCTGCAAAAAAGAAAGCCAACCTCTGTGTTTATATATCTTGTTCAGGGTCAAAGGTGAGTCACACATGTGACTCACCCATGTCACCTAAAATTGTCACAAAAATGTGACCTAAACCCACATGGCCTCTGATGTCACAAACATGCCGCTCAAAACCATGTAAACTAGGCTTTCCCTTGAGGCAAGGAGGTCATCAAGGACTCCTAATTCAATCAAGGAAACAAAGGCGAAACTCTTCAAGAGCACTTGATTGAATAAGTGCTAAGAGGCCATCTCGATTCCGAGTACAGCCACCTTCCCTAGCATTTCTTTTAATTAATTCCCTAGATATTCCAGACCTCTTGTTCTTCCAGATGAATTTTATTATTATTTTATCCAGCTCTGTAAAGTATTTTTTGGTAGTTTGATTGGTATCGTGCTGAATAAAAAAAAATTAATTTAGGTAAAATTGTCATTTTTATTATATTATCTCAACCTAACCATGAGCAACTGATATTTTTCCATTTATTTACATCTGACTTTATTTGTGTGAAAAGTGTTTCATAATTATGTTCATATAGGCCCTGGGTTTGTCTTGGCAGGTAGACTCCCAAATATTTTAGTTTCTACCATAACTTTAAATGGAATTTCTCTCTCTATCTCTTGCTGTTGGGCTTTGTTAGTAATGTATAGGAATGCTGAGGACTTATGTGGGTTTATTTTATATCCTGCAACTTTGCTAAAGTTGTTTATTATTTCAAGTACTTTTTTACTTGATTCTCTAAGTAAGTTATCATATCGTCTGCAAAAAGTGATAATTTAGTATCTTCTTTGCCTATTCTATTTCCTTCAATTTCTTTTTCTTCTCTTATTGCTACAGCTAACATTTCTAGTACCAAATTGAATAGTAGGGGTGATAATGGACATCCTTGTTTTACCGTTGATCTTATTGGGAATGCATCTAGCTTATCCCCATTATAAATAATGCTTGTTGATGGTTTTAGGTAGATGCTGTTTACAATTTTAAGGAAGGCTCCATTTATTCCTATGTTTTCTAGTGTTTTTAATAGGAATGGGTGTTGTATTTTGTCAAAGGCTTTTTCTGCATCTATTGAGATAATCATATGGTTTCTGCTAGTTTTGTTGTTGATATGATCAATTATGCTGATAGTTTTCATAATATTGAGCTAGCCTTGCATTTCTGGAGTAAATCCTACCTGGTCATAGTGTATTATTCTCTTGATAAGTTGCTGCAATCTTTTTGCTAATATTTTATTTAAAAATTTTGCATCAATATTCATTAAGGAAATTGGTCTATAATTTTCTTTCTCTGTTTTGACTCTTCCTGGATTGGGTATTGGTACCATGTTTGTGTCATAAAAAGAATTTGCTAGGACTCTTTCACCCATTTTCCCAAATAGTCTATAAAGTATAGAAATGAATTGTTCCTTAAATGTTTGATAGAAAACCATCTGGCCCTGAAGATTTTTCCTAGGTAATTAATTGATGACTTGCTCAATTACTTTTTCTGAGATGGGGTTATTTAGGAATTTTATTTCCTCTTCTGTTAACCTGGGCAATTTATATTTTTTAGATATTCATCCATATCCCTAAGGTTGTCAAATTTATGGGCATACAATTGGGCAATATAATTCCTTATTATTGTTTTAATTTGCTCTTTATTGGAGGTGAATCAGCCTTTTCATTTTCGATACTGTAATTTGGTTTTCCTCTTTCTTTTGTTTAATCAAATTGACCAAAGGTTTATCAATTTTGTTCGTTTTTCCATAAAATCAGCTATTGGTTTTATTTATTAATTTAATAGTTTTCTTGATTTCAATTTTATTAATCTCTTTTGATTTTCAGTATTTCTAATTTGGTATTTAATCAGGGATTTTAATTTGTTTTTTTCGAGCTTTTTCAGTTGCATGCCCAATTCATTGATCTCCATTTTCTCTATTTTATTCATGTAAGCATTTAGAGATATAAAACTTCCCCTAAGAACTGCTTTTGCTGCATCTCATAAGTTTTGGTATGTTGTCTTATTATTGTCATTCTCTTGAATGAAGTTATTAATTGTTTCTATGATATGTTCTTTGGCCCACTCATTCTTTGGAATTAGATTATTTAGTTTCCAGTTAATTTTTAGCTTATTTTTCCATGGTTCTTTATTACAAATAATTTTTATTGCATTGTGATCTGAAAAGGATGCTTTGACTACTTCTGCCTTTCTGCACTGGATTGTGAGGTTTTTATGCCCTAATACATGGTTAATTTTTGAGTATGTGCCATGTGCCACTGAGAAAAAAAGTATTTTCCTTTTTATCCCAATTCAGTTTTCTCCAGAAGTCTATCACATCTGCTTTTTCTAAAATTCTGTTCACCTCCTTAACTCCTTTCTTGTTTATTTTGGGGTTAGATTTGTCAAATTCAGAGAGGGGGAGGTTGAGGTCTCCCATTATTATAGTTTTGTTGTGTATTTCTTCCTGTAACTCCCTTAACCTCTCCTCTAAGAATTTACATGCCATACCACTTGGTGCATATGTGTTAAACAATGATATTGCTTCATTGTTTATGGTGCCTTTTAGCAGGATGTAGTGTCCTTCCTTATCTCTTTTAATTAAATCTATCTTTCCTTTTGCTTTGTCTGAGATTAGGATTGCTACACCTGCTTATTTTTACTTTAGCTGAAGCACAATATATGCTACTCCAGCCTTTTACCTTTACCCTGTGTGTATCCCCCTGATTCAAATATGTTTCTTGTAAACAACATATTGTAGGATTATGGTTTTTAATCCATTCTGCTCTCTGCTTCTGTTTTATGGGAGATTTCATCCCATTCACATTCACAGTTATGATTGCTGTCTGTGTCTTTTTCTCTATCCCATTTACCCCTTGTTTATGCTTTTGTTTCTCCCTTTCCCCTTTCACTCGTCAACAAAGTTTTGCTTTGACCGCCGCCTTCCCCAGTTTACCGTCCCTCTTGGTTCCCCTCCCTTATTTTACCATTTTCCACTTGCTACTTCTTCTCTCCCTTCTGGCCGCCCCCCCCTCCCTTTCCCCTTTCCCTTCCTACTGCCTGTAGGGCAAGTTTGATTTCTGTACTTATCAGGGTATGTTATTCCCTTCTTGAACCAAAACTGATGAGAGTAAAGCTCAGATACTGCCCTTCTCCCTCCCTTCTTTCCCTCTACTATAATATGTTTTTGTGCCTCTTCAAGTGATGTAATTTACCCTTTTTACTACCTCCTTACCTCTTCTCCCAGAACCATCCCTTTATATCTCTTAATTATATTTTTTTATCATTATGTCAGTTATTTTATACTGAAATCCACAATCCATGAATATCCCTTTCAATTGTCATAATAACTATGCAATTCTCAAGACTGACACATATATACATATATATATATAAAACATATATAAAATAAAATATTCCTATATAAGAATGTAACTATTTAGCCTTATTGATTAACTAGGGATTTTTTCCCCCTGTTTACCTTTTTATATCTCTCTTGAGTTTTGCATTTTGAGATAAAATTTTCCATTGAGCTCTGGCCTTTTCATCAGGAAAGTCTGGAATTCTCTTATTTCATTGAATGTATATCTCCTTGCCTGGAAAATTATGCTCAATTTTGCTGGGTAGTTGATCCTTGGTTGTAGTCCAAGCTCCTTTGCCTTTTGCAATATCATATTCCAACTTCTCCTGTCATTTAATGTAGAAGCTGAAAGATCCTGCATGATCCTGACTGTATTTCCATGATATTTGAATTTTTTCTTTCTAGCTGCTTGCAATATTTTCTCCTTGGCCTGGTAGTTCTGGAATTTGCCTGTAATATTTCTTGGAGTTTTCAATTTGAGATCTCTTTTAGGAGGTGATCAGTGGATTCTTTTGGTGACAATTTTACCCTCTGGTTCTAGGACCTCTATGCATTTTGCTCACCCAGCAACCTCCCAGACCAGTGGTGCACTGGCTGGCTGGATTTCTGTGCTGTTCCTGGTTGGTTTGGTCTGGTGCCCTTCTGAGTGTCTGGTGCTCCTACTCCTCTCAGTCTACTGATGGCTTCCAACTCTCTCAAATCTGCTCAGATTCACTTTTTTAGACATATCTGACAGAATTTGTGAGAGAGCTCCAGTAGTTCCTTGCTTTCACAATGCCATCTTGGCTCACTTTTAATAGGAGTTCCCTCACATCTTAATGAGATGGATTCAGTGCCTCTCACTCATTTCCTGTCTTTTTCTTTTGGATGCTCAAGGGAAAAGAAAAGAAAAAGTCACTTCAGAAGGAGTGTCAGTTCACCCTTAGAAGTCACCACCTATCATACTAACATGTTTTTGATAATTTGAAATGATTCATAAGCTTGTCATTCCTATATCTCAGACATCCTGAAAAAGGTAGTAAATGACCTGACACATATCAGCCTTATCTTTGCCTAATGGGGTCTGATATTATTAACTCTAATTTTGAATTTGCCAAAATTAGTACAGGTAACATTGGATTTGTCTTTCAAAATGACAAAAATTTTCATCTTTCTGTGCTGGATATACTTGCAGAAATGAATGAAAAGAGGGCATTTTTAGTTTTATTGTTTTTAATCTAGGATTTGAACCAAAGAGTGCTATTCTACTTAATTCTCTTTTCTTGAATTTATAGGATACTAAGATCATACCTTGATGAAACGCAGAGGAGAAAACCTTTTTTTTCTTGGTCTGTGTTCTATGTCAAATCTGACCTATGCACAATTAAAAGAAGGAATCGCTGACTTATGGATGGTAGTCTTACACATACAGATAACTTGCACATTCATTCATTCATAATCTTTTTTTTCATTTATTTGTCTATTCATTCATTCCCTCATTTATTCAGTGTTATGATGGAAGGGGTGAGGGATTTGAAATCAGGTTTGATTCCTAGCTGTGTCATAGTCTCATATTCATTAATCTCTCTCAGCCTCTGTTTCCTAATCCATGAAATGAAGAAGTTAGACCTAATGACTTCCGGGGTCTAAATCCAGTTTAACATCTAGCATCCTATGATTCAATGATTTATCAGGCACCAAATTCAAGGTCTTGTTTTAAACAATGAAAAAATTCAAAATTTAATAAGACATAGTCCTGGCTTTCATGGAATTCACAATATATCAAGTAAGCAAATGAGTACAATGTAAAATAAAATAAGAATCCAAGTGCATGAGAGTACACCGAACAAAGAACAATAGAAGTTTATAGGAGTGAGAGAGATTGCTGGAGTTATAAGCTATTACTACGGAATACTCAAAAGTAGAAAAGAAGGGAAACTCAATCTATTTGACTTTGATTGAACAGCTATTTATTAACAGTGTTATGGAGGTGTTAAAAGATGAATGCAGATAATTGTCAGAGGCAGGATTTGAATCATCTATATATTTCTGTCAATAATAGTCAAAATAACACCATGCCATCTTTAATACTCCAAGATTATTTTGCTGACCCTGAGGCTTGTCAGTTAGTTGTGATGCTGAGTGAATCCCTTCTCTATATTGTGGGATTTTATGTGTAAGATGTGTATATTTGTAGGTGATCCTCCCCTCCCCCAAACAAAATAACATCATTAGTTGAACATATTTATAATTTGCTTTATGTTACAAGATACTTTCATGTTCATAATTTTGCTTGACTCAAAAGCCAGCCAGATGAGGGAAAGCAATTCAGGAATCCCTATAAGTTGAGACTCAGAGAGGTTAAATGACTTGCTCAAAGTCATATAGCTACTGTACTGTACTATAGCCAAGACTGAAACCCAGGAATTCTGACTCCAAGTCTAGTCAGTATTTCAATATCTCAGAGATGTATGATTCAATAAGTGTGAAATTTAAAACTCTACTGAGTAGCACACAAATGAATGCTAATTAAAACGGTACACAGGAAGTATAGAGTAAATGTTGAGTAATAGTCATCTGAGTAGGACCTAGAATTGGGTCAGGCCTTCTGGGGATGTTTTGAATTAGAAGCTGTTCCTGGTATCCTCCTTTGTTTTATCATGATCCCTAAATTGGCATAGGGATCTAGGAAAAAGGTGGGAGTATATATATGTGTGTGAGTGGAGGGGAGGGGTAGAGGAAGGATGGTCACAGCATTGTTCACACAGATATGGCCATCAATATGATGCAGGTTGTGTCCCAGGATTTAGGGATGTTTGTGGAATGAAGTTAAAAGGTCTTTCTTATTCAAGGCTTATGCCTGTTTTTAGTGGAGTTGTGAAAGGATGACATGCAAACACATTTTTAAATTATCTGTAAGTGAAGAAAGTATAGTCAAGAAAACAACATATGCAATGACTATAAGGATGTATGTAGAAAGAAGAACCACCACAAAACAATCAAAAATTAATATTGTGATTTTATAAGGAAGAGACTGGCCCTAAAAATAGATGTGTGAACACTCATCCACTCCTTTGCGGAGGTTGATGGTTCACGTGTAGAACATTGCATATAATGTCAGAATTTTTGGGGTTTTTTTTAAATTGGTTTTGATGGATTAATTTCCCTCATGTTTATTTAAAAAAAATCTTTGTCATAAAGGAAAGTTCTCTGGGAAGGGACAGGGAAAGAGATACTGGGAGAAAGTGTAGGTTATTTAAAGACAAAGATATCAATAAAAATCTAATTTAAAAAATCATCTCTGTAAATGCTTCTCCTGAAGTCTTATATGCCTGTCAGCAAGAAGGGGATCATGCAGGGAATTCAAGGGCAAGGAAGCTAAATAGCAATTCACTTTAATTCTGTGCTTTGAATTCAGATGCATATGCAAATGGACTCAGTCAAGTGAACTTGGGTATAATACCACTTTGGAACTCATGTTAAATTGCATTAAATGACCAGAACACAGACTTGCTCATGAGCTTAATTTGCTTCTCCTGTGAATCATGTGGGTTTGGCACCACTTCTAAGTGGATGTAGATTAGCCCACTCTGCAATCATGACATGTCAACAAGACAGAAGCGTTTGCCATCATTTTACTGAAAACACTTTATTGCTTCGGATCTTAGAGGCAAATAGGATACCAGTCACTGAGAAAACAGTTTTTTATGGAGGCCTTTTCCCTGCAGATGGAGTGTTTCCATAGAAATACCTACCATTCACTTCTCTATGCCTGTGCCAGGACCACAAGACCATGATGCCTACTGAATTTGTCTTCATGGCCACATTCAGACCCAGAGCTACTCGTGTCAAATCTCCACTCTCTCAAAAGGGAATTGGTACCCTTAATTCAGGAGCAATTCATAGGACTCCAGTGTAAGAGCATTCTTGGGGAAGAAGGGATGATCCAAGTCAGAGAGTAAAGAGGATACCATGTAGAATCAAGCCCACGTTCTTACGGTAATAAAATCCAAGTGTTAGCCAAGAGGTGGGAAAGAATCTTCAGAACTGGTTTACAACTGGGGAGACAGGAAGAATGTGCTACCAAGGGAAGGGGTAGGCCACAGTGAGATAAGGTTTTGTCTTATGTAATTTCTCCACCCAGCTGCCTTAATCTATGATGGCGGTATGCATGCTGTCTTTTAGCTCTGCTGAATTGGTACTGCTGAGATCCCTATCAAGTTGGAATTATTAGGTAGGAAATTGGATGATTAGTCATTAGTTTTCTCCTGAGACTTTACATTTATTTATACAGACTCATACATACAATATGTATGTATATATAGGTATAGATATATGTATATGTATATACACATATACACATACATACATGCATGCGTATATATACATATGTATGTATATGTGTATATTCAGATACATATGCAAATGGGATAAGTCAAGTGAACTTGGGTGTAATACCACTTTGGAACTCATGTTAAATTACATTAAATGACCAGAACACAGACTTGCTCATAAGCTTAATTTGCTTCTTGTTTCTCTAAAAAAGGTCTTTGGCATATAAGAGATGGTTCTCTGGGAAGGGATGAGAGAGACAGAGACAGAGACAGACAGAAAGAGAAAGAGAAAGAGAGAGAGAGAGAGAGAGAGAGAGAGAGAGAGAGAGAGAGAGAGAGAGAGAGAGAGAGAGAGAGAGAGAGAGAGAGAGAGAGAGACAGGGAGGGAGGGAGGGAAAGAGAGATAGAGACATAGACAGAAAGAGAGTGAGAGAGCACTTAGCACAGTGCCTGAAAAATAGTAGGTGCAATGTAACTGCTTATTTCCTCTACCTTCCCCTAATGATCTTCCAGGCCCTGGATCCTTATGATAATGAAGTATATGGTCCATGAATTTTGACTCCAAAGTTAATCAGTACTTCAATACTTTAAGGATGTGTGATTGGATTTTAAAACTCCATCAAGCAGAATATAACTGAATGCAAATTATAAGAGTACGGATTAAGTAAGTGTAGAGGGCAGGCTGGATACATTATCCATCTGAATAGGATCTACAGCTAGGCTGGGATTATCATTCCTTAACACTAGAGGTGATAGTAGGTTGCCTATCTCTTTGTTCAGATGATGTAAAAGCACTTACTGCAGGTTGGTACCATGATTTACCTGCATTACAGGCTTTGCTTTTTCTTTTAAGTAACCACATAATACAATTAAACTAAGTCTTGAACAAGGTTTACAACATAATGTGTCTGATCACTCCTTTATTAAATACTCCCTCCACCAAAATCTGATAGTTTTTATGAAATTAACCAACTTTTTACATCTTACATAAAGAAATTTTATCTTTAGAGAGAGTGGATCATTTCCTTCCTCTTTTTGTGTTCTCTGAGATTGGGTTTCTCCCAGGATAGAGAGGGTACTATGGTCAGGGATGATTTTGGTGCAATAGAGAAAGAGTTTAGGAACAGAAAGTGGAAGAATGGATGAATCAGTAGTATTTTCCATGAGGAAGGTTGTAGTTTTTAGTGTTGCTATAATCACCTTGAATCCTCTGGTTTTCTGTTGCAAACACTTGTCTGGGTAGATTACAGTGGTCTAGGAAGTCCTCAAAGCTTAAGGCGGCAGGGCCAGATGGTTCAGGAATTCCTCATATCCTTTTCCTCATGTGTCTGTGCCTGGCTTTTAGGCTTCACCAGTGGAGAAGGATGATAGAGAGTATAATCTAAGTTCCCATGAGGTCATATGACTGTAGTCTCCTAGTTAAGTAGCTTAGGGCTTTGGGAATAGAGAATACCTCAAAGGCTGTGATGAATCTACTTCTCCAGGTCAGTAAAACCTGTATCCTTGACACCAGTATTGTAGAGCTTTTCTGTGTTGAGAGCCAAGGGACTCTAACAGCCAGAGATTTGTGATTTCTGGTAAGTGGTTAGAAGCAGGAAGGAGAGTGTTAAGGAGAATCTATCAACTTTTTACTCACATGCAATGTTTCTGCCTTACCTATTGGGACTCCATAATTTCCCTATCCCTCTAGATTTCTGCCACTGGAATAAGGAGGCAGTGTAGTGGAGTCGAGAGGGTACGTTGGCTCTGGTGTAAGATGACCTAGATTTAAATCCTAGCTCTGCTGTTAGTGACTTATGTAACCTTGGGCAAACCTTTTAACCTCTGTTGGTCTCAGTTTCCTCATTTGTAAATAAGGATAATACTATTCCAGGTTTGGAATGAGGTTGAAATAAGATAATATGTGTAAAGTACTTTGCAAACCTAAAACACTATATGAATATTTTCTATTATTATAATTATTCTTAGAGAGTTGCCTATAAAACTGATCAGTTCTTTGGCCAGGGTCACTAAGCCAGCAAATGTCAAAGGTGAGACTTGAACCAAAGTTCCCCTCTCTTTGAGACCAGCTCTCTCTCCACTATGCCAGGACACCTTTCAAGGTATAGAGTACAAATATAATTTTCTCCATATTACACATGAAGAAATGGAGATTCAGAGGTTAAATAATTAGTCTGTGGTTGGATAGTAAGTATCATTGCCTGGATTTTAACCGAAATCCTCAGACTTCAAATCCAAGACCTTTTTGTTCTTGCAGTTGTCACTTTTCTGACTAATGGGTCTGGGTGGATGAAGCGAAGCCACTGGGAACTCTGAGGTATCTATAGCTGGGCTTCCTAAAAATGAACTAGAATAATGTCATCCACAATAATTATAACAGAGCCATTTGCCATTATAAGGTAGACGGTGAGGTTTAACCAATTTTCTTTATCTTGCCACTTCAGATCAAGGTTTGTGAAGATTGCTTCCCTCGTCCCAGTATCATTTGTCACTAAAAACAAGATGCATCTTTGGTTTCAGATTCTGAACATTTCATTAATGAAAAAGGAGTATCTTGCTCATTCTACTGATTTAGTTAATGGGATCATCCCTTGTTGCATTTATCACTATGAATAAAGATAAAGAGGGTACAGAAACCATGGCATTTTGTTACTGTGATTTGTTTCAGGGACCTTGCCATGGATAAGGTTTCCTATCTTCCATTTTGAGAAGGCATCTACTCTGACAGGAGAAACACATAGGCTTTTATAATGAATAAATGGTTCTAGCCAAATAACCTTCAGAAGGCTCTGTGATGTGGGAGGGGAGTAAGGGAGGTAACATTCACCTAGACCAAGCCTTGATTCCATGTATTAGACAGAAATATTTTCCAAGTACATGCCCAGAAAACAATAAGTAATACATCAGATATTTTTTTCAGATATTTGTTGCAGGGAAATGTATGGTGCAGTGGACATCTGTCTGATAGTAGGCAAACTGTTTTGCCTCTCTAATTCTATTTTCTCATTTGAAAAAAAAGTGAAATTTAGTTGAAATTCCCATCTGGGTAGTATAACTCTAATTAGCATCTCCTAGACTTCCTTTCTGCTTGTTTCTCTACTCTTTCTCTGATCCTTGTATCTCCCCTTCACCTGTGTCAGAATTTAGGGGAGATAGTCTGGCTCAGTGGCAGCCACAGGTCCCCCCACCCCTGGCTGCTATTTCTATGACTTGAAACTAGAGTTGCATTATCAAGATGGATGTTTGGAATTAGTGGCGTTAAAGAATATGAGCACTTTTTCCAGCAGTGCAGATCATATGCCAATCAAGCAGTCAATAAACATTTATTATGTGCCTACTATGTGCTAAGCACTATGCTGAGACCAAAGAATACAAATATAAAAAAGACAGCTCCCACAGAGCTTCCAATTTAATGATGGCAGACAAAGCTCAAAAGCAAACTGAAAAGAGGTGCATGGAGAACAAGGAAGTGGGGGACAAGAAAAGGTACATAATATGGAGGAGGAGCATGGTGGAGAAGTCATTCAGAGAAGTGCCAACGTAGTCCAGCCAGGTGAAAGATGAGATGTGAGCTAAGCCTTGAAGGAAGCTATGACTTTTCAGAAACAGAGTGAAAAAGAGGGAGTATTTTACTGGCATGGGACATAGCTTGTTAAAAGGAACTGATATAGAAGTTAGAATATCATTTAGTTCAGAAGTTTATCTTTTGTCATAATTTTAGTCTCGCCATTCCAGAAAAATTCTGTCATTTTCCTGACAAACTCTAATTTTCATACATATGATGGAATTGCTAGGCTTTGAAAAAGTATTTTATGTATTTTATTAAATATTTCCTAAATACATATAAAATTTTTAACAATCGTTTTAAATAATTTTGAGTTTTAAGTTCCCTCCCTCCCACCATCCCCTCCCCCTCCTTGAGAAGGAAAGTAATTTTATTTTTACTATGCATGTGAGGTCATGTAAAACATATTTCCATACTGACCATGTTGCAAAAGAAAACATAAACAAAAAATAATAAAAATTAAGAAAGTAAAAAAGTATGCTTTAACCTACATTTAGTTCTCTCTCTAGAGGTCAATAATATTTTTAATCATGGGTCCTTTGGAATTGTCTTAGATTGTCTTGATCACAGTGGCTATTTAACTTCACGAAACCAAAATTATCCATTTTACTTCCAATAATCACCTCTATCTCTTGTTTGGTTATGAATTCTTCCCTTATCCATAGATCTGCCATGGACATTTTCCCATGCTCACCTAATTTACTTACGATATCACTCTTGATATCTAAATCATTTATCTGCATTGACCTTATTTTAGAGAGATGTTGGTCTATGCCTAGATTCTACCAAACTGCTTTCCAATTTTCACAGCAATTTTGTCAAATGTAGAGTTCTTACGCCCAAATCTTGGATCTTTGGGTTTATCACATACTAGATTACTATCATCATTTATTTTTGTGTATTGTATACCTAATATATTCTACTCATTCACCACTCTTTTTCTTAGCCAGTAGCAGATTGCTTTATGATTACAGCTTTGTAATATTGTTTGAAATTTGAACTGCTAGTCTACCTTCTTTCACATTTTGTTTATTGATTCTCTTGATATTCTTGACCATTTGTTTTCTAGATGAATTTTCTCACCATTTTTTCTACCTTAATAAAATAATTCTTTGGTAGTTTCTGGTATGGCACTGATTGAATAAATTAAGTGAGGTAGAATTGTCATTTTCATTATATTGACATGGCCCACCCATGAGCAATTAATATTTCTCCAATTTTTAGATCTGATTTTATTTGTGTGAAAAGTGTATTGTAACTGTGTTGATATAATCCCTGGATTTGTCTTGGCAGGTAGACTCCCAAATATTTTATACTGTCTTCAATTATTTTCAATGGTATTTCTCTTTTTGTCTCTTGCTGCAAGGTTTTATTATTAGTATATAGAAATGCTGATGATTTTTGTGGGTTTATTTTGTATCCTGCAACTCTGCCAAGGTTAGTAATTCTTTCAACTAGATTTTTTAGTACAGTCTCTAGGTATACCATCATAACATCTATAAAGAATGATAGTTTTGCTTCCTCATTGCCAATTTTTATTCCTTCAATTTCTTTTTCTTGTCTTATTGTCTTAGTTAGCATTTCTATATTGAGTAATAGTAGTGATAACAGTGTCCTTACGTCACTCCTAGTCTTGATTGGGAAAGTGTCAAGTTTATCTCCATTACAGATAATGTTTGCTCTTGGTTTTAAATTTATACTACTTATCAATCTAAGAAAGACACCGTTGATTCCTAGGTAGCTGAGTGGCTCACTGGGTAGAGTGCCAGGCTTGGAGTCAGGAAGACTCATCTTTCTGAGTTGAACTCTGACCTTATGCACTCACTAGCTTGAACTTAGTCCTGTTTGCTTCAATTTCCACACCTATAAAATGAGCTGGAGAAGGAGATGCCGAATCAGCCTAGTATTTTTGCCAAGAAAACCTCAAAAGAGCTCATGAAGAGTTGGACATGACTGAAATGATTGAACAGCAGCAACCATTGATTCCTATGCTTTCTAGTGTTTTAAATAGAGATTGAGTGTTATATTTTGTCAAAGTCTTTTTCTGCATCTTCTGAGATATGTCTTTTGTTGGTATTGTTACTGATATGGTCAATTTATGTTGTTAGTTTTCCTAATATTGAAGCAGCCCTGAATTCCTCCTCATTTAAATATCACTTGGTCCTAGTGTATGATCTTTGTGATATATTGCTGTAATTGCCTTGCTAGTATTTTATTTAATTTTTTTGCATAGATACTCATTAAGGAAATCTAAGATTTCTTTCTCTGTTTTTGTTCTCTCTGGTTTTGGTATCAAAATCATAATTATATCATAAAAGGAGTTTGGTAGGACTCCTTCTTACCCTATTTTGTCAAACAGTTTATATGGATAGGGATTAATTTAATATTTGGTAGAATTCACTTGTAAATCCATCTGGTCCTGGGAATTTTTTTTCTTAGGGGGCTCAATGATGGCTTTTTAAATTTCTTTTTTCTAAGATGGGGCTATGTAAGTATTCGATTTCTTCTCCTGTTTATCTGGGCAATTTATATTTTTAAAAATATTCATCTATTGCCAGTTTTACTGACATATAATTGGGTGAACTAATTCCTAATTATTGCTTCAATTTCATCTTCATTGATGTTGCATTCACCATTTTCTTTTTTGATACTATTAATTTGGTTTTCTTTCATTTTTTAAAAAATTGAATTAACCAATGGTTTATCTATTTTGTTTTTTCCTCATAAAAACAGCTCCTAGTTTTATTTATTAGTTTGACAGTTTTCTTACTTTCAATTTTATTAATTGCTCCTTTGATTTTCAGGATTTGCATTTTGGTATTTAATTGGGAATTTTTAATTTGTTCTTTTTGTAGTGGTTTTTTTAGTTGCACGCCCAATTCATTTATCTACTCTTTCTCTATTTTACTGATGTATGCACTTGAAGATATAAATTTTCCCCTAAGTACTGCTTTGGCTGCCTTCCACAAGTTTCTCTATGTTTTCTCATTGTTGCATTCTCTTTAATAGAATAATTGTTTCTATGATTTGTTCTTTGAGCCACTCATCCTATAAGATTATTTAGTTTCCTTTTAGCTTTTAATTTATGCTTACACAATTTTTTATTAAATGTAATTTTTATTTTATCATGGTCCAAAAAAAGGTGATTTTCTACATTTAGTTGTGAGGTTTATACACTTTAATATATGGTTCATTTTGTGAATGTGCCATGTATAGCTGAGAAAAATGTATACCCCTTTCTATACTCATTCAGTTTTCTCCAGAGGTATATGATCTCTAACTTATCTAAAATTCTATTCTTCTCCTTGACTTCTTTTTTATTTATGTTATGGTTAGATTTGTCTACCTTTGGGAAAGGAAAGTTGGGGTCTCCTACTAGAATAGATTTATGGTCTATTTCCTTCTGTAGTTCATTTAACTCTTCATTTAAAAACTTGGTCGCTATGCCATTCCATGCATATATGTCTTGTATTGATATTATTTCATTGTCTATGGTTCCTTTTAGCAAGATGTATTTTGCCTGTTTATCCCTATTAATTAGGTCCATTTTTATTTTTCCTTTGTCTGAGATCATGATTGCTACCATTAATTGTTTTTTTTTCCTCAGTTGAACCAAAATAAATTCTTTTCCAACCCCTTATTTTAACTCTGGGTCTGTCCCTCTTTCAAATGTGCTTCTTCTAAGCCATATATTTTTGGATTCTGGTTCTTAATCTGTTGGGTTATTTGCATATGTTTTATGGGTGAGTTCATCCCATTCACATTCATAGTTATGATTACTAACTGTACTTTTCCCTCCATTCTATTTTCTTCTATCATTCTCTTTCTCTGTTACCTTGTCCATCCCTTAAAGTGTGTTTTGCTTCTGACCACTGCCTTCTTTTATCCATTATCCTTTTTATCATCCCCTTTCCCTGCCTTTCTCTGATTCTCTTTCCCTTTTACCTCCCTATTGGACAAGATAGATGTCTGTGTCCAAATGAGTGTGTGTGTGTGTGATCTATCTATAATACCTCTTTGATCCAATGTACATGAGAGCAATGTTCTAGAATTTCCCACACCTCCACCATTTTCCCTTCTACTGTAAAAGCTCTTTCTTATCTGTCTCTTTTATGTGAGATAATTTTTGCCATGCTTACTTTCCCTTTCCCCTTCTTATAGGCCATCCCCATTTCTTACCTGCCCATTTTTCACTGTCCCAACATAATGCAATCATTCCCACATCCTCTTTCTATGCATAATCCTTCTAACTGCCCTAATAATGACAAAGTTCTTAAAGATATGCATCATCTTCTCACATAAAAAGGTAAATAGTTTTACCTTATTCAGTCCCTTATCATTTCTCTTGTTTATGTTTTATGCTTCTATTGAGTCTTGCATTTGAAAGTCAGACTCTATTCGGCTCTGATCTTTTCATCAGGAATGCTTGAAAGTCCTCCTTCATAAAATGCCATTTTTTTTCTTTTGAAGGATTATATTAAATTTTACTAAATAGGTTATTCTTGTTTGTAGTCCTAGCTCTTCTGACTTCTAGAATATAATTTTCCAAGTCCACTGCTCCTTTGACATGGTCGGTGATGAACCTTGTGTGATTGTGACTGTGGCTTTGCTGTATTTGAATGGTTTCCTTCTTGCTGCTTGAAGTATATTTCCTTTGATTTCCTTTGATTTGAGTTCTGGAATTTGGCTGTAATATTTCAGGGAGTTTTCATTTTAGGATTTCTTTCAGGTGGTGATTATTAGATTCTTTCACTTTCTATTTTAATTCCTGATTATGGATATAAGAGCAGTTTTCCGTGATAATTTCTTAAAATATGTCTAGGCTATTTCTTTGATCATTGTTTTCAGGTAATCCAATGATTCTTAAATTATCTCTCCTCAATCTATGTTGTAGGGTCAATCATTTTTCCAATGATACACTTCACATTTTCTTTTTTTGACTTTATTTGATTATTTGTTTATGTCTCATGGAGTCATTTGATTCAACTTGCCTATTTCTTGTTTTTAAGGAATTATTTTCTTTGGTGAACTTTTTTTTTTACCTCTTTTTCCATTTGGCTAATGCTATTTTTAAGGTATTATTTTCTTCAGTATTTTTGTGCCTCTTCCAGAGAGCTTTTAATTGTCTTTTCACAGTTTACTTTTTTTGCTTTCATTTCTTTACCTAGTTGTTCCTCTACTACTCTAATTTTTAAATTTTTTTTTAGCTCTTCCAGGAATTCTTCATGGAGTTGTTTTTAATTCATGGGGTTTTTTTTGAGGCTTTGCTTGTATCTGTTTTGACTTCATTTTTTTCTTTCGTGTTTGTGTCTTGATTTTCCCTGTCCCTGTAATAGCTTTTTATAATCAAGTTCTTTTTGTTGTTGTGTGCTCATTTTCCCACCCTATTTCTTGATTTGAAACTTTATGTTAATTTTGGGCTGTGGTACCTGTGTAGGGGAGAGAGGCACTCTGTCTCAAGCTTCAGGCTTTTTGCATTACTGTTTTCAAAATTACTTCTGGAGGTTTGGAAGTTTTTGGTGCTTCCAAGATGGTGGGATCTTGGGAGAGGTGTGATCATTGCTCTGCCTGTACTCTGGTTTTTACCCAGGAAGCGTCCCTGATCCTTTCGGATTGCAATTGATCCTGATCCTCAGGGTCTCTATTCCCTTGGTGTCAGAATTAATACTGTCTCTCAGTACATCTATTACTTCTTGCCTGAAAATGTTGCTCTCTACCCTTGAACTATGACTAGAAGTGGCTATAGAAAATGGAGTTTCCAAACAGTTTCTCTTCCTGTGTGCTGTGCTAGCACAGGAGTACTCTATAATTTCATTTTTACCCGTTTCCAGGTTTCCTTACTATCCCTGGCTTGTGAGCTCTGAAGTCTGCTGTTGCTTCTATCACCACAACCACTTCTTATCATTGATTTTTCATCCATGTGGGCTTTGGGCCAGCCTCTTCCCTTGTGTCACAGATCTCTCTTTCTGACCTCCTATGTTGACTTAGGCTAGTAGAATGTTTTGCTCTGACTTTTTTCCCCCCATGGGGACATCCCTTTATTTTCCAATTTTAAAAGGTAGGAATACAAAGGATTACACATTGTGAACAATTAGAGACCTCAAGGATCATTTAATAGGAGCCTCTCATTTTAGAGAGTAGAAAAGTGAGACTAAGGAAAAGGGAAGTGACTAATTCAGGGTTACACAGTCAGGTAAAGGCAGCCAGCATTGGCCCAGATCTCTCAGGGGCCAGGGGGTGGGGTTGATCAAGGGTTATAGTTAAGTCTTCTCTTGGCCTTGGGATGGGGCCTGGATGAGCACTTAGGAGGGTATGAGGCTGATGATCTTTGGTTTGGGGGCTGTCTGATCATCTGACTGGGAGTGAAATAGGCCCCTGGCCCCTGGATCTGTGTGGGTTCCAAGTCAGGCTGGAGCTGACCACTGGAACAGCCAGAACTCTCTTCAGTTTCTGTACTGAGTCCTGCCTCCAAGGGCAGTAAGCATTGCATGCTGTGAAGCTGGGCTGGCCCAGGGGGCCTTTGGGGAGACTGGTTCCAGAAAGATACTCCCAAGTGCAAGTGAGGATCCGATTTCTTCTCCTCAGAGTTTTGTATTATCTGGGCATAATCTATATCTTTTCGAGCTGGGAAGTGCCAGGTGGAGCTCCTTGGGGAAATCTGGGCCTTTTCCTGCTTGAGTAGATCAAGGGGCATTTCACCTGGGAGATCCAGGGAGGACAGAAGGCTACACTGTTTTACCAGCTGAGGGTAGATAGGATCAAGCTCTGTCTGCATCTTATTTTCACAAGTTATAATCCAATCCTTTACTCCCATTCTGCTAGAAGGGTGGCAGCTCCTCTGTTGGTGGTGGCAGTGGTGGTGGTGTTGGCAGAGGGTGACAGGCCTCTTCTCCACGAGGACCGCCTGCCGGTTCAGGATCAAGGCGCACTCATGTCAATTACACATGAAAGTGACCTAGGTTAGGATTCCATCCCTCACCACTACATCCCTCGAGGAGGGCAGGGGTTGTTTCTTTGTTTTTCGATTTTTACTCTTTAGCCCCCTATGCCCCACCCAATCAAGACGCTTTAAGCAGTAGGGGCTTAATCAACGTTTGCTAAAGGTGTGAGCACCTGGAATGGTCTGCCAGTGCTCCCTTAATTGGGGGATACAAGGATGCTTGTTCGGCTAAGGGGTGGGCTGGATGGCCTCTGCTGTCCTTTCCAGCTCCTGAGGCTTAGAACCCTGAGAATGAATGAATGAATGAAGAGAGGTGCTGGCAGTGATTGACAGAAGCGACAACGAGAATTTCGACAGGCGGGGGTGCGGAGAGAGAGAGAGAGAGAGAGAGAGAGAGAGAGAGAGAGAGAGAGAGGATA
>CM053623.1:87916281-87938737 GCA_028646595.1 Phalanger gymnotis | reverse complement strand
GGAAATGGGGAGAAAAATCTGTAATTCAAACGCATGTGAAAATTAATGCTGAAAACTAAAGATGTTAATAAAAAAAACTAAAAAAAAAAAGAAAATCAATCTATTCATTGTAGAAATATTCTCAATATGATCATAAAATCATTTTCTTTACAACCTTTGCCAAACTACCATTATCGTATACTCTAACTATACTCTAAATCTCACAGTACCATACATGTTTCCCAAAGGTGTTCTACCCTATATAATAGAATACATTATCCACAGAACTGATTTATAACAAAAAACTTGAAAAATGAATCAAAATTAAATTTCACTGAAATAAATGTCATTACAAAATAGAAAATCAATTAAAATAGGCATGATTTTCGTATCATCTATTACTGGGTCATTAAGGCAAATTGACTTTTTCATATAGGTGGAGATCTAGGTGGTCCAGACCTAAAAGCAAAACTATATCTTCTTGTAGGCATTAATATTGGCTATAACAGAGAATAGGTAGTCCTTGGGTTAGACTGGTAAAATTGTTTCAGGGCTCTCCTCACTTATTTCCTTTTGATTTATCCCCTAAGGGGGGGGCGGAGCCAAGATGGCGACTGGAAAGCAGTAACCGGCGTGAGCTCCCCTCCAAGTCCCTCCAAAAACCTATGAAAAAATGGCTCTGATTTATCCCCTAAGAAGACCAGTGCCCTCATTAAATTCTTTGAATATCCTTGTATTTGAAGAACACATCTTTTTACAAGTCCTCTCACATACTGATGTTCCTTAGTTTCAGGAAATTCTCCTCACATGGTAGATTAAGAAAACTGAAATAAAGTTAAGTATCTCACTTTATTCTTATCTCTTCTTATTACATCTTCTGAAGTACTGTGTTCAATTCTGGGGGGAGGGAATAAACATTTATATGTCTTACTATGTGCCAAGCATTGTGCTAACCGCTTTTTACAAATATCTCATTTGACCCTCCCTCCCAACAATCTTTCAAGATAGGTGTTAAAACTGCATTTTACAGTTGAAAAAACTGAAGCCAAAAGAAGTTAAACAAATTATACAATGCCACACAGCTAGTAAGTGCCCGAGGCCAGATTTGAACTTAGGTCTTGCTGACTACAGGCCTAGCATTTTTTAGGAATTTCTAGGCATTTAGAACACTAAGGAGCTGAAAGATAGCATGCAGAATGCTGAAGAGGCTCAAAAACTGTTTTGTTTTAAGGACTGTCTGAAGAACTAAAGAATATTTTGTCAGGAAAAGAGAAGATAAGCCATTGTAGCTGTTTTCATGTTTGAGGGGCTATCATCGGGAAATTGGATTTGATTTATTCTATGTGACAAAACTAAGAAAAAAAATGGAAGTTACAAAGTCTTATTTCACATAAAGGATGACTTACAACAATTAGGGCTCCCCAACAATAAAATAAGTAGTTCTAAGAGGTAAGAAGTTTCGTATAACTAGATATACCAATACTATGACCATTTATCTTAATTTATCAATATATGACCATTTATCTTAAGAGATTTATGATATTTTATGAAGGTATAGTAGATTAGAGTGTCCCTCAGGTCACCTTCAGGTTTGGAATTATATAACCTGTTTGAGAATTTTTAAAAGTCCATTGAAGACTTGTTGAACATTTTATTTTCAAGACTTTATGCCCATCACAGTTAGAGTTAGGTGGCACAGTGGAATAGTTGGGACTAGGTCTTCAGACTCTATTCTGAGGGAATAGGTCTTCTCGGGGCAAATGGATTGTTGGTTAATCATTAAATCACAATTTATAAGCAGCTAAAGTCCTCAGCCTGTGGGTACAACTGGCCCTTTCCATGAGAATGAGTTGTAGAGGAGCTACTCTGAATATACTACACAAACCTTACATAAATAACACCTACGTATTTCATGTCCATTAAGGGATATTCCCTTCAGATAGATATTTATATTTATTTCTATCTCTATAACTCCCCTATGTATATGTAGGTTTTTATATGTATGTATATAAGAGAGGATGTATTCCTTAATAGATATGTACACTTATATATCCATTAATAGACCAATATTTATTGTTATATCCATATACACACATAAATTTAAGTGTATATGTAGAATCTAGAAACTAGAAGAGATTTTTTTAAAATCAGGATTGATTTGAAAACTGCTAACTTTGGGTCATGAGGAGGTTTAACTCTGTTTAACAGGATGTGATACTTACGACTGAGAAAACATCATAGGTACTGAATCAGGAACAGGAACATACTACACGACACAGAGTTCATTCCAGTGATCCCTGCTTTCTCCCTCTTCCCCAGTGATTAATGCAGCATACTGAATTAAGGTTGCACTTTCCCCCTTCTAGTCTGGTTTGCATATGTAATTCCTAAGTGTGGTCTAAAAATCACACATACTACGGGAAGATGAAAATAATGAAATTGAATAACAAAGGTAAAATAAAATGTACCAAACATTTTTAGTTGAAAGAAATGTCTTAAAAAGCTTTTCATAACAAATAATAAACAATAAATTTATGTTCAGTGAGTATACATGTATGTTACAAATTTCCTTTCAAAGAATTCCCATTTTTGTGTTGTAACCTTACATTTAGTGTCTGCCTGTACTTGTTCCAAAGACCAGGCTTCCAAGTAGAAAACTTGATTTCTGGACTTTTCTTACTCCTAAAACTAACTGGCTTTCTCCTTGTTTACCCACTAGATGGCAATATTCTGAACTCTCAACCATAGTGCCACAGTGCCAATGGAATCGTAGTTACATTATCGTCAAATGCCGTATATGCTTTTTCATCAGTTTTATGGCCCCTGGTTAAGACTGCAAAACACAGTTCCTAAAGTGAAATGAAAAATGCTTTTAATTTCAAATGGGATGTCTAAGAGCTTTTGCTTTTCCCTATTTGGCAATACTTTTTCTGTGATATGAATGCCAGGTTTTTGTTGTAAATTGTGACACCAGTTAGAACATGCTGTTCTGCTTTCAAGAAAAGCAGATACTTGTCTGTGAGGTTTGTTAGGAGGTGAAAGAGTTAGAGGGCAAAGAGGTAGGCAATAGCTGTTTTTTTCTTTGGGATTTTATCCTGGCAGTCAAAGTGAGAACTCGGAAAGACTTTAGCTTGAAAAGGCCCGGGTGTTCCACAGCATCTGGGGCCATCTCCAGTCATACTGATCTATATCTTGCCACTGGACTCAGATGGCTCCACAAGAGAAAGTTAGGTTGGTGACTTTGCTCAGCCCTCCATCACTTAAATCCAATTTGCTTGCAAGTCATGACATCACCTTCCTGATGTTTTGGTCTTCTTTAAGAACAAAGGACAAGCAACAACATCCTGGCTGGTACATTAGGTCTGAGTAGAATCACAGACACAATTTCAAGGTTAGTAGGAACCTCAGAGGTCATCTAGGTGGAGAATTATAGATACAACGTCCTTGAAAAATTGTCATTCCTCTTTTTATTGAAGTTTAAGGGAATCCATAGACTACCAAGGCAAATCCCATTCACTTCTGGATAGTTTTCATATTTGTAATATTTTCCCATTTATATCATCCTGGAGTGATAGAGAGGCTCTTTCCAGTTTACATGGTAGCAATAGGTATGTCTAGTGGCTTTACATTGAATACTCCCTCAAGCATGCCTATGATGGTAGCATGTTTTTACCCTGGGTACAACAAACATATTCCAAACACTTAGCATTGAAGGAACCTGGTTTTGGCTGGGTTTCCCCTTATTGTGACAGAATTAGATCTACTGAAAAATTCAGTGGATCATATAGGAATCACACTAATAATCAGTCAGCTATTAATCTATTTAGAAATTACTGTGTGCCAAGAACTGTGCTAGGCACCTAAAGATACAAAGACAAAAATGAAGCACTGCTTACACTCAAGGAGCTTTTTCATATATCTATAAGATGTCTTGTGGGTACAAAGAGCTTTATATACATTATCTCATTTGGTGCTCATCAGCCCTAGAATGCCAATATTGTCATTGACATTTTACAGGTAAGGACACTGAGGCTTAGAGAGATGAGCTCTCTAAGTCTTAAAATTAGTGACTAATGGAGACAGGATTAGGCCCTAGTTTTCTTACTTCAATATTCACCAGAGGTGATGGCCACAGCTCTAAGAACAAATAGGGTAAAAAAGTGGCAATCTAAGCTATAGTCATAGGTGATTGTGGAATAGAATGGCCTCATCAAGCTTAAATATATCTTACAGATGAGAAAACTAAGAGCCAAAGAGAGGAGATGATTTTAAGAATATTTCACAGCAAATAGAAGAGCTGAGATTAGGACCAAGGACTCCCAAGTCCCAGTCCACTATTTCTCACTATAATCCCTCAGTCTTTTCTAGAAGAAATCACTCAAAGTTTCCCTTGGTCCCATTCTGCCTTTAGTTTCCAATTTTACTACACCCCAAGTCTCATATGAGCCAACAAAGAGACATGGTGACTAAAGAAGGTAACAATCTAAGGATAAAAGAATAGAGACAATTTCCAGCACAAGAGAAATGCATTCTCACTTTACTGTGCCCTGGTCAAACAACATCAGAAGAACTACATTCAGCTCAGCTGAAGGAACTGAATTCAGCTCAGGAACTGAATTTGAGAGATGCATACTGAAAACAAGAGTGTGTCCAGTGGAGGGTGAATAACAGGACTGGAGACTATCCCTTATCCTTGATGATACGTTGAGGATAGTTTGAAGGAATGGGCAACGTTCAACTTAGAGAAGACTTAAGAAGGGTGAGATAACTGTCTTCAAATATATGAAAAGTTGACATATAGAAAGAGCAGTAGATGTAGTCTTTTTATCTCCAGAAGGTTGAACTGAATGCTCCTATTTCTGTTGAGAGTACCCTAATAGCCCAGGCTTACAATCCTGGAGTTATCCTGTTTCATCACATGCTCCTCTGTCATGTATCCAGCTGGTTACCTCTTCCTATAGCTTCATTTCTTTGACATCTTTTCTATCCATTACTTTTTTTCTATTTACAAAACTACTACCTTAATTCAGTCCTTCAACACCTCTCACCTATATTCTTCCAATGTCCTCTTAGTGAGTCTTCCTACCTCAAGTGTCTCCCCTCTCTAATCCAGCACAGAGTTACCAAAATGATCTTAATAAAGCACAGATTTAAGCATGTCACTTCCATACTTAATAAATTCCAGTGATTCCCTATTATTTCAGGATAAAATGTGAACTCCCCCATTTGACATTTAAAGTCCTTTAAAACCTGACTCTGGTTTACCTTTCCTTCCTTGTTATACATTATTCCCTTTCATGTACCCTCAGGTCCAATCAAAATGGCCTTCTTATTGTAGATACTGGCACAAAACAAGTGCTTAATAAATGTTTGTCTCCTTCTTGCTTTGCCTTTTCTTCCTGTTATTCTTTACTAAGGACATACAGCCTCCCATGTCTTTGCCTTTGCACAGGCTATTTCCTATATCTGAAATGCATTCCTTTCTCTCTTCTTGAATCTTTAGTTTCCTTCACAAGTTACCACATGCACCACCTTCTATAGGAGATCTTTTCTGATCTTTGTCAGCTGTTAGGGCCTTCCCACCAAAATTCTCTCGTATTTATTTTTTGTATTTGGAAGAACTTTGGAATTGATTGCATGACATGGAAGATGCTGGCAAGGGACCACCCAGCATAGCATATCTGCATCAAAGAAGACACTGTGCTCTGTGGACAAGGCAGAGTTGAAGTAGCTCAAAAGAAATGATGGATGTACAAATTTGGAGAATCCATCCCAAATGTTCATGTGGACTATTTGTGCCTGAGCCGTGGTAGAACATTCTAAGGTCATATTGGTCTGATCAGCTTTAACAACAATGTGGCTTGCCGCTACTGTGGCTGTGTAAGACCAACAACACCAGCACACAGAAGAGCTTCCAGCACGCATTCTTTGATCTGCTTTTCTAAAGAAAGCAACCTTAAGGGGTTAACAATCACACTTTAATCAAACATATATATAACATTCACTTAGTTCAGGGGGAAAAGCCAGCACCCTGAACTTCAGAGCAAATACACACAGAAATTACAAACAGAAAATATCAACAGATCAAATAACACAAAGCAGTAGACAGGTGTCTAGCTTTCTGTCCAACATCTCAGTACGTAGTTACCAGGGAAGCACCAACATCTGGGTTTTCAAGCCAGGGGGCTCCTTAATAGTGGCTACCCAGAGTCTCTTCTGGTCAGATCACACAACACTCTTCCAGTGAGTGAGAGCCCCAAGCAAAACTCTAACCTCTGAGTTTATATACTCTGTTTAGGATCAAAGGGCATCACAACCATGTGACTCAAAACCATGTGACGCTTCTTCAGGCATCACAACCATGAGACTCAAACCTATGTGAACTAGCCTTTCTTGTTTCTTAAGCAGGTCATCAAAGACTCCTGGATTTAATCAAAGAAACAAAAGCCAGACTCATCAAAGGCGCTTGATTACTTCAGTGCTCCAAAAGAGAAAACAGTAAAAAAAAAAGTCCTACCTTAATTACCAATACATCAGCCACATTTGGACACACTGTAACTTGACTCTAACATAGTGATGTCATTTTGGTCCTATTTGAGAATTAAGGACAATAATCAACCATATGATTGTGATACAACACTATTGTGCTATAAGATATGATGAGCAGGATGGTTTCCAAAAACCCTAGGAACATTTATATGATGCAAAGTGAAGTGAACAAAGTCAGGAGATCATTGTATATAGTAATAGAAATATTGCACAATGATGAAATGTGATGTAGGTACACCAGGCTAGATGGTCCTTTGCCAGCATTTCCTGTGTCACTCCATCAATTCCAAAGTTCTTCAAAGAGACCTTGAGAGTATCCTTGTATCACTTGTGATCACCATATGAGTGCTTGTCTTGTGTGAGTCCTCTCTAAAATAGTCTTTTAGGCAGTGTACATTTGACATTCAGACAAAACAACCAGCCCAATTGGAGTTGCACTCTCTGCAGTAGAGCTTAAATGCTTGGCAGTTCAGCTCAAGAAAGGACTTCAGTGTTCAGTACCATATCTTGCCAGGGGATCTCCAGAATATTCCCAAGACAATTCAAATATAAGTGATTCAGTTTCATGGCATGCTGTTGGTATATTGTCCAGGTTTCACAGGCATACAAAAATGAAGTCAGCACAACAGTTCTGTAGACCTTCAATTTGGTAGTCAATCAAATATCTCTTCTCTCCCATACTTGACTTCAGAGCCTCCAAAACACTGAGCTGGCTCTGGCCATGCATGTGTCAGTCTCAATATCAATGTGTACATCCCTGGAAAGTATACTGTCAAAGTTTGTGAACTTATCAACTGCATTTAGAACTTCTCCATTTGCTGCAACTGATGGTTCCACATATGGATGGTGTGGTGCTGGCTGGTGGAACACCCTTTTTTCCAAGGTGTTAATTGTTAAGCCAAAATTAGCATAAGCAGCAGAGAATCAAACCATACTTTGTTGCCCCTCAGCCTCAGAGGCTGCATTTAGTGCACAATCATCTGCAAACAAAAAAATCATGCACCGACTATCCTTCCACTTTACTCTTGGCTTGTAGACTTTTCAAGTTAAATAATTTACCATCATCAGTGCAGTAGCTGACCTTGATTCTGTGTTTTGTCCTCATTGAAGGTGTCTGACAACATTGCTGAATACACCTTGCTAAAAAGCAAGAGAACAAGCACACAACCTTGCTTCACTCCCCTGGAACTGGAAAAGCATGAGAGCATTGTCCTTTATCCAGAACCTGAGCAGCCATGCCATCATGAAATTGATGTACAATATTGATGAACTTCTGTGGGCAATCAAATTTTGACATAATTTTCCACAAACTCTCCTGACTGACGATATCAAAGGCCTTAGTCAGATAGACAACTTGTTTAGCCATTCCCCAGGTGATGGGAATCTCCTCCATTTCTAATTCTTTGCCACCACAACAAAGAGCTGCTATAAATATTTTTGTACAAATAGGTCTTTTTCTCTTTGATCTCTTTGGGATACAGACTTAGTAGTGGTATTGCTGAGCCAAAGGGTATGCATAGTTTTATTGCCCTTTGGATAAAGTTCTAAATTGCTCTCCAGAGTGGTTAGATCAGTTCACAATTCCACTGAGTGCATTAGTGTTCCAATTTTCCCTCATACCTTCAAACATTTCCTGTTTTCCCTTTCTGTCGTATTAGCCAAACTGATAGGTATGAAGTGATACCTCAGAGTTGTTTTAATTTTCATTTGTCTAATCAATACTGATTTAAACCATTTTATATGATTATAGATGGCTTTGATTTCTTCTTCTGAAAATTTCCTGTTCATCTTCTTTGATCATTTATCATATTCTTATATATTTGACTTAATTCTCTATATGTTTGATAAATTAGGCCTTTATCAGAGAAACTTTCTGTAAAAAATTTTCCCTGATTTTCTGCTTTCCTTCTAATTTCAGCTGCATTGGTTTTGTTTGTGCAAACTTTTCAAGGTTATCCACTGAATCCCACGACATTGGCAGTCATCCTGACTTTTATCTTTCTGCTGGGCTTTGATGACTCTGGAAGAGAGAGTGATTTTATAGCAAGACAAAAAAAATAAATTAAGCAAGTCACAATGGGAGCTCTAGAGATTGTTCAGCTGAAACACTGATATGCTTTCTAAAAGGGTTGAGTCTTATGCTTTAGAACTATAACCCTGCTTTAGAAATCTCCACTACCATTTACATTTAAAAATTATTATGATATTTTGAATAGGATTCAAACATAAATTTCAATTAAAAAGTTATAGTAGACATAATAACTCAAAAGAACTTTTAAGAAGTTGAGGTAAGATTCCATTCCATTGTTTTTGTTTAGTTGTTCAGTCATGTATGACTCTATATAATCCTATGGGAAAAATCCATGGGGTTTCTTGGCAAAGATACTGGAGTGGTATCATTTTCCAGCATGTCCCCATTTTATAGATGAGGAACTGAGGCAAATAGAGGTTAAGTGACTTGCCCAGGGTCACATATTTAGTAAGTATCTGAGGCTCGATTTGAACTTAGATCTTCCTGACTCAAAGCCTGGTCCTCTATCTACTGACTATACCAAGAATTAAAAACAAAGTGTTTCTACTAAGAGGAGTTCTTTCAAGATAATCTGGTCACATATGAACCACCCACAGTCATTGTTCTATGCAAGTTATACCTCTGTGTGTGAGTGTACCACTTAAAATATTTGCCTTATGCAGATCACATTGGGCCTAGCCCTGTAAAATTTTTACATAACCTCCTATCCCGCTTGCCAGCTCTTTGTGGCAGGAGAGAAGAAGATGAGGAAACTGAGAAAAGGTAAAGAAGAATAAAGTCCAAAAACACCTGTCCCATAGTAGGGGCACCTAATCAGAGAGGGATGAAGGAACTGAGATGTCAGTTGAGCAGTGTTCCTAAGCACATAATGAGTACAGCAATGAGGTGGCAAGCTTCTGAGTAGAAGAACCAGCTTCTCAGTGGACATAGATGAATAGGAGCAAGCAGGATGAAGAAGGGAAAGAGCAATAGAGACTTCAGGGATGAGGCCGGTTTTGGATGCCAGGAGTTACTGTGAATATATATTTTTCAATGGTATTTTTCTACCACCAGGGCAAAAAATCCAGCAATCTTCCCCTTAGATATGTGACCTGACAGATGTATTCAACAAATTGTATTTTCTTTTTAAAATTACTATGCCAATGCAGTTACTGGTCAATAAGTCAAATAAAGTTGTTACTTTTAATACATTTTATTCTTGTATTTTTTTACATTGCTTACTTATGTATGTTTCTCAATATTTCTTTCCCTTCTCTAGAAAGCTATCAGAACAATTTTTTTTAAATGCAGAAAAGTTCATTTAGCAACATTAACCAAGATTTCAAAAAAGTCTGACATATTTACCAGGGGGTGATGAGACAATACTCAGAGCCCCCTACTGGACTTTTGCAAAGAAACAGGGCCAGGTACCTTTTCATACCTATTCTTTGGAGTCAAGCTTGGTTACTATATTTTTTCAGTGTTTAGTTTCTGTTATTTTGTCATTGCTGTTTCCATTTATTTTGTTATAGTCATTGGATATATAGTCATATTGTTTTCCTGGTCTGCTTAGTTTGCTTTGTATCAATTTCTATATGTTTTCCGGTGCTGCTCGATATTCATTACATTTCTCACTTCTTACAATACAGTAATATTTTGTAGTATTCATAAACTATAACTTGCTTAGCTATTCCTCATCTGATATATTCTATTATTTTTGGCTGGTAATTTTTTTTTATAATAAACACTATCCATTACATCATAGACAGTGATCATTCCATATTTCCTTTATCCATGCTTAGGGGAAGAGCTTACTCGGAAGATTCATGCTGTCCTAATGAACCCTGTACTTGTAGTGGTAGCTACTAGAATTAGCTACTAGAATTCTAGACATAATATCTTTAAAGGGAAAGGAATGAAATACACCTTTTTTGAAGAGCTGCTTAAATATACACATACATACACATGTATATATATGTATGTGTGTGTATACACACACGTACTTTAATTCTTTAAGAACCTTTATTTTCATTGCTGTAGGTACCCCCTTTTCCCCACCAACATAGGTCACAATCCTTCTAAGATTTAGTAGGCGGGTCATTATAGTTCTACAGCAGAAAAGGACCTTAGAGGTCATCTATGCAAATCTTTTCATTTTAGAAATGGGGAAACTGAGTCCCAGAAAGCTGAAATGACTTGCCTAAGGCAACATCAGTACTAAGTAGCAGAGCCCAAATTCTAACTCAGGTCATTTGACTTCAAATCCAGGGTTTTTTACCACTCTGTCACACTGCCATTTCAGTGTTCTCAAGAGTTTCTCTTGGCTGTAGAAGTCTACAATCCTGTGATCAACCTTGTAATAAGCCTCTTTTGATGTAGCAGGCTTGGTCTCTGGGAAAAAGTCTGCTTACAGTGTATAGGACAATGCTAAGTGCTAGGAATACAAATGTAAGTAGAAAGAAGGATAGCCCCTGCCCTCAAAGAAATTACGTTTTAATGAAGGAAGGTAACACATAAAAGGAAGCTGAAAAGGAGAAGAGGAGCCACAAAAGTACCTAGTGTAGGAATGTGGTTAAGAGAGTCCAGAATGTAGCCAGCAAAGGAATGAGACTTGGCTGACCTGGGAGCTCTCTTTAAATAGAGGTTCTGGGAGGAGCCATCCAACCAGAGGGACAGTACACAGGGGTCAGAGGGTAATTTCAGAATGTCAACTCCAGAGCTGGAGTAAATAGACACCTAAGATCCAAGCCTTCTCAGTTTGGTTCAGTCTGTCAAACATTTTACTCCTCTGGCACAGCCTTGGGTCAAGGGTAACCACTGCACCATGGTGAAGTATCAGAGTAGGACTCTAGTGGAGTAGATATGCTTATAATCCATGTTTGCTTTAATGCGATGAATTAGCACAGACCACTCGTTTCAGCTAGGGAGCATCTTGGTTTCCTACTCTTGCCGTAGGGTGTGTCTTGCAAATCTGATCTATTTCAATGCTGGAAGATTTCAGATTGATACAGCCTCGTGAGGAGCTCACAAAAGTCCTTAGGCTGTGAAATATATAACTTCATAGCCCTCAGGGTCTCTAACATGGATGAGACAGTCCATAAAGGAGGCTCTTTAATTTACTTCAGTAACTAAAATCTCTTGGGTGGGGCGAAGGGAAGGGTAGATGCTTCATACCGTGCTTGATCTCTATCATTCTATATTACACTTTATATTAGTGTTATAGCATGCAAACTGAGTTCAAATCCTGCTCATGACATTTACTGTTTTTCCTTGGGCAAGTCCTAACCTTAGCCTTAATTTTCTCATCTGTAAGATGAGTATTGTAATTCTTGCAGTACATAGAGACAAGTAATGAGAATTAATATATAAAGTACTTGAAAACTTTAAAATACTATAGAAAGGTTGATTTTTATTATTATTTTTGTCATGAATTATTTGTAAATTATTATAATTGCAAATATTTATGTAGCACTTTTAAGGTTACAAAGGATGTTTTTATCCTCACAACAACACTGGGAGGTGGGTGCAACTATTATCCCCACTATCCATACAAGGAAACTGAAACAAACAAAGATTAAGTGATGTGTCTAGAGTCACACGGCTTACTAGCCGTGTCTGAGACCGGACTTGAACTTTTGTCTTCTTGATTCTGGGGCAGCTAGGTGGTGCACTAGATAGAGCAGTGGTCCTGGATTCAGGAGGATCTGAGTTCAAATCTGCCCTCAGATGCTTTCTTATAGCTGTATGACTCTGAATAAGTCACTTAACCCTGTTCGCTTCAATTACTTATCTATGAAATGGGCTGAAGAAGGAAATGGCAAACCACTCTAGTACCTTTGGCAAAGAAAGCCCAAATGGCATCATGGAGAGTTGGACATGACTGAAATGACTCAACAACAAACTTCCAAACTTCAGGCCCAGTTCACTCTATCCAGTGTACCGCTTAGCTGCTTATACAAATACAATTTATTATTAATATTTTAGTACGAACTATCATTATCTTGTTGTTAACTCATCTAAACTCTAGGCAACTTAAGAGAAAATAAAACTCTGTCTATAAGACATGCATTCAGACTGCATTTTTATAGCAGAACCACACTGACCTGTCTGTCTGTTCCTCCCCGCCTTTTCTTTTATTGAAATAGCAGATGGTCAAATAATTCATCAACTTACTGCATAGTTGATCCAACTGTGTTATTAAAATCGTAGCTATAATTGTCTCAGTGTTGCCAGAGTCTGGTTCTTTCAGCCATCTTAGAAAATGCATTGGATGGCCCATATACCACCAAGCCGATGGACTATACAGACATCCTTTCTGAATACAGCTGAAAAAATAAATTGAACGGTTGATTTTTTCTTCTCATTTCCACTTGGCCTCCGAGATTCTCCATGAGCACAGATTCCCATGGAAATCAAAATGAAGAATCAGTAGAATGAAAATGGAAAATAGGTTCAATCTCTTTGAAGATATTCTTCTGATTTCCATTCAGCCTGCTGCCTTATTCTCTTGAGACCCAGCCAGATTTCTTTATTTCCCTGACCATTTAGGCCAGTTAACATTTCTAAGGATTATGGTGATTTTAGAAAGTGGCTGTTAGGGACTGCTACCTCAGTGCACAGAGACACAAATCTGCCCCCATAATTATGGGTATGGATAAACCATAACATGTAGACTTCATGGCTATTCAGATGAGGAACATGAACTGTCCATTTCAGACATGCTCAGGCTTTGGTTTGTTTAATCTCAGCTCTCTGTAACCTGTCACTACTGGTCAGTGTTCCAACTCCCATTCCTCTGTCTGTGATTTGATGTCTCTGGTCCTTTCCCATAGCTTAGTGACAACACTTCTGCCTGTCCTTGTCCCAAATCTCCTAGTTGTAGCCTAGGGGTTCTCTTCTCCAATTTCCCTTCTACCACCCTGTTCTTTATCCCTGGGCTACACCTTTGTGGGAGGGGATTGTGGTTGACCAACATCATAACTGCCTAAACTAGTCTCTCAGGTATCCCTGTGATGGTGACTTTTAGGTTTGTGTCTAGCTTTTCTCAGTATTTACAACAAATCTTGACTTTTAGCAGCACCAATCTTTACTCATAAATTATAGACTCAGAATCATGACATCTGTAGGACTTTGGAGTCTCTATCCAATTGGACCTCTTCGTTGTTGTTGTTCAGTCATTTTAGTCACGTCTGACTTTTTGTGATCCCATTTGGGGTTTTCTTGGCAAAGATACTAAAGTGATTTTCTACTTCCTTCTCCAGCTCATTTCACAGATGAAAAAACTGAGTCAAGCAGGGTGAAATTACTTGCCCAGGATCACACAGCTGAGACCAGACTTAAACTTAGGTCTTTCTGACTCCAGACCAAGCATTCTGTATTACACAGTCCACCTAGTGCCCACTTGGACCTCTACTTGAAGCAAAAATCCCCTCTGAGGCATTACTGATAAATGGTAATCCAACTTCTGACTAAAGATTTAGTAGGATTTAAGTATCTTGAGAAAAGGAACTGATCAAGCTTTGTCTTTGTATTTCTGGTGCCTTGCAAATAAGCCTTTAATAAATGCTTCTCAACTGACTGATTGACCTTCAGAGATGAACATTTACTACCTCTCAAGGTAGTCCATTCCACTTTTTACAAATATCTAGTTTTCAAGAAGTTTTACATCATATAAAGATGTAATTTTCATTCACTTGTCCCTGGTCTGCCCTCTGGATAGAAGCCGAAAGTCTCACCCCTTTCTTGTTGGAAATGGAAGTGCTAGGTTGACACTTTCAGATACACATCGAGGAACAATTACCCCAGCCTAGGCATCATTAAGTCTCACTGAGATCTGATAAATTCAGGTTACGTTCCTAGCTGACTAACACTACTTAAAGACAGACAAGGATCTGTGGAGTCTCTTTGGAGAGAGAAATCTTCCATAAATGCAGTCAGGCATGGCCCATTGAGGTACATAGAGTGTAGTAGATACAGCACTGAACTTGGAGTCTGAAAGAGTTGTTTTCAAATTCTGCCCCACAATCATAACAGCTGTAACCCTAGGCTAGGAACTTAATATTGTTTGGGCCTTAGTTTCCTCATCTGTAAACAAAGAGTGGGACTCAGTGGTCTCTCAAGACCGTTTTAGGTGTACATCTACGATCTTCTGTACTCTTGAGCTACTATTTCAACTCAAGTTTTCACTGGCGACACAGGTCTCCTGAGGGCAGTGACTGCATCTCCCCTCAAGCTTGTAGGTATAGCCCTGAGGGGTTCTGGTGTCTTTCTAATGCTGTAACTCACAAGCCGGCACAGGAAGTCTTCCTCTTACTGATTATCAATAGGAAACAGTCGGCCAGACTTAAATAGCTTTTAGAAAGGGGTATTTACTAAGGAGGTATATTAAGAACAGTTGGGACAAAGCTTTCCCACCCCCCACCCCCAATCCATACACACACCAAAAGTGTATGACACACTATCCTACTAATAAAGGGAAAAGTAGGTTCAAGATTGGAACACATGGAGCAAAGTGTGTGTGTGTGTGTGTGTGTGTGTGTGTGTGTGTGTATGTGGGGTCAGGGGAAACTCAGCTCCTCCATATCTTTTTTCTAGAAGTCCTTTTTGCCTTTCTTTTTGGGGACCCTCCCAATGTTCCCCTTAGCTGTGGTGTAGCTCTCTACAAGGTTCCTTGTAAAATCCTGAAGCTTCCTTTCTTCTGTGAGTCTTGTTTGTTGTCCCAATGAAGACACTGCTGCCACTCACCTCTGTTCCTGAGATGCTGCTAGGATGCTGATAAGAAATCGGAATCCTCCAACCAGAGAAAGTTCATAATAATAAGTAGTGTTTATATAGCACAAGGTCACCCTTTGGTCAAGGAGGAGATTAAGGCTTTTCTCTCTCCCTTTCAAATGAATCCCTCTTGTGGGTTCTATTAGAATTGCTTTATTCAAGCTAACCACTAGAATACTGGAAATCAAATGGGCTCACTATTCTGTACAAAACCCACTTGTGTGTTTGTATGCCTGTGTGCATGCAACATATAATGCAGTGTGTATATATGTGTGTATACATAATATGTATATGCAAGTATATGTACATATGTATACAAATATACATATACACACATATATCCCATTCTGTAGTATGTATTTATGAGTATATGCATTGCATACATGTGCATACTTGCATATACATACATCTTTATGTGAATAAAGATGTATGGCAGTGGCATGCATGCATATGCAAGAATATGTATGAATATACATATATGTAGATTATACACATGCATTACATGCACACCCATACTTACACATGCACATATATGTGCAATCACCACTTTGTATAGATGTATGTGTGTATAGATATACCATTTGTAGTAAAAACATGTATATGCATGCATACCCACAAACCACATGCATACACATATATAAACATATGTGTATGCACATGGACTCATATGGCACATTTGTGTGTACTATATAAGGTTAAGTATACACACATACATATGTATACATATACACATATAAACACACACAAATATATATCTATGTATCTACATATATATACTCACATATGTATACACACAAACACACAAAACTCTTGGAACAACTCTTGGAGATCATTATACCTTACAGAGAAGCTATGATTTGAGTTGGTGCAAAAGGTATTATGAGGAAAAGACTGATGCTCAAATTACTAAAGAAGTATTGAATAGCTTCTATCCTCCTTATTAGTATTAGACATTTTCAGTTACAGCCGCATAGCATTGTCTGTCATTATGGAACCTTATGCCTCTCTATCCAATCAACCCTGGAGTCTTGTAATTCTATCTCATCATTACTTCTTGTACCTCTCCCCTTCTTTGCACTCAGGTATCTGCCATAGTAGTTCAGGGCTTTACCATTTTTTTGCCTGGTGTTTCAACAATCTGGCTAGCAGCTTCTGTGGGGGTGTAAGATCCACCAACAACCAGCACCCAGAAAGCTGCCAACATGCTGCAAAAGCACAGGTTCTTTTGATCTGCTTAACTAAGGAAAGCAATGTTAAGGGTTGACAAGCTTACTTTAATTCAGCATACAAATATCATTCACTTAGTTCAGGGGAAAAAACCAGCACCCTGAACTTCAGAGCAAAATACAAAGTACAAACATCGACAGACAGACCTTGTCTGATTCAAATCCCAATACATAGTTACCAGAATTTAACAAAATCTCAGCATCTGAGTTACAAGCTGGAGGGCTCTTAGCTGCAGCTGCCCAGAGTCTCCACGCCACCAAAACTGAGAGCCCTAAATAAATTACAAAAATCGACATACAGACCAACTACAGATTCATAGTTACCAACATCTAGGTTCAGCCTGGGAGTTATGACGTGGGCTGGCCCAGAGTCACTTGCGCCACCACTGCTGTGGGAAAGAGCTCCAAAGAAGAGAAAGCCAACCCCTGGTTTTATATCTTTTTCAGGGTCAGGGGTGAGTCACATATGAGACTCACCCACGTGACCTAGAATCATCACAAAGAGGCAACTTAAATCCACATGGTCTAAAAGCCTCTGCTGTCCCAGACATGTCACTCAAACTCATGTATAAACTAGGCCCTCCCCTGAGTTAGCCCCACCGTGGGCCCCACCTTAGTTACCAATCCACACCCACATAGGTTTTACACCTAATAGGGGTTTGGGCCTGGGGCTTAGCACCTAGTAAGCCTCAATGAAGTATGCTGAATTACTCAAAGGAAACAAAAGCCAAATTTTTCAAGGGCACTTGGTTGAACTAAGTGCTAAGAGCCCATTTTGCTTACCAACACACCTGGACAATTACAATAATTTCCTAATTGATCCATCTTATTCCAGTGACTAATTTCTTCGACATCCTCCAAACAATTGCCAAAATCTTCCTAAACACAGGTCTGATCATATCCCTCCCTACTCAAGATTAGTCTGTGGCTCCCTATTACCTCTAATACAAATTCCTTAGGATTGCAAGTAAAGCTTTCCTCGTCTGGCTCTTAGAGACTTATTTACTCTAACTCCTTGTCATACAATCAACATTTCAGCTAAAGTGGTTGACTTTCAGTATTCCAAAGTTTTTGTTTCACATTCTGATTGTATATTTTCGAGGGCTATCTTGAATGCCAGAAATGCAGTACCTCTTCATCTGGGCCTCTTAGAATCCTTGGCTTCTTTCAATGTTTAGCTGTCAACCTCTACACAAGTATTCTAATCGTTTAATTAATCTACTTAAATAATCTTTTCTTTACATAACTCCATCAGTATATGTCTACTAGCCCCAGCAAAATGTAAGAATGTAAGCTACTAGAGGGCAGGAACTATTTTTTATCTTTGTATTCCCAGGCCCTAGCATTAGTGCCTTGCACATTACGAGGTAATATGTGCTTAATAAGTGCTTATTGAATTTAATTGAAAAGATGAATAGTGTAGTGCACAGTGCAATAGGTCCACAATTGGACAGAAAGAGCACTGGACCTGGAGCCAAGAGACCTAGGCTTTGGTCCTGGCTTAGTCACTTACTATAGCCAGGGGCAGACTAGTTTAGCTTCTCTGAGCCTCGGTTTCCTTCTCTGTAAAGTGAAGGCAATAATTCTTGTACTGCCTATGTTTCAGACTTGTGAATAATGCATTTTTCTAAATGATGATAAGTTTCATGAAGGCAGTGTTTGCGTCATCCTTAGTGTCCAGCATGGTGCCTTGTACATAGTATTACCGTAGGAGATGTTGAGTTTATTGAATGAGGCTAGTCCCAGTCTCCAAAGGGGCACCTGCCTCTATTCCACAGCCACTGACTGTATATCTGATGAACTAATTTTCAAATGCATGTTACTCATCCAAAGAAGGACAACATGTGAGAGTCTGGATTACTTCATATAGCACACATCCATACTTCAATATTGACATGGATCTGTGATCTCCTTGATTTGGAGATATTTCCTTAAATGGTACAAAATGAAATGTATTCATGTCTCCTTATCCTATATGATTCATGCAAATCAATAAGCAAGCATTTATTTCACATCTGCCATGTGCCAGTTACTGGGGTAGGTGCTAGGGATACAAAATAAATGGGAACTGAAGTCCCTAGGCTTAAGAAGCTTTTGTTCTAACCAGGGAGAACATCTAACCAATGGAGGCTTTCTTTTGGCTCTTTTAAAATTCCGTGGGTAATGATGTAGCATGAACACTGACTGCTTTTCTATCGTTCCTTACTCTCGGCAAATGATCAGCCCATATCTTTTTCTAATCCGAGTCATCATGGGTAATCTGCTGCAGCCTACTTATATCTACCAAATGTCTTTCTGTTGCCCTTTGGATCCCTCACAATTTTGAGTCTTTAGGATGTTCCAAAATTTGTATCCACATGGAATCACTGGGGAAATATCATTCTTGAAAAGGTGAGATTAGTACTTGGAAAAAACAACAGAAGTAGCACTTATCCCATTGATATTTTTATTTCAACTCAAAAAAAGCATTTTAAAATGCCTACTGTGTTAGGTGCTGGGATGCAAAGGCTCCAAGAGACTTGTATTCTCCTGGGATATAATTAGATCTACCCAGGTAAGTAAATACAAAATATCTTATTGTAATTATGGAAGGCTAACACTAGAGGCACAACTACTTTGTATTTATTTTGTAATGTGTGTATATGTGTGTATACTTAAATTTGTATTTAATTTTAATTCCATATAATTGAATATATAGTTTATATAGTAACCATAGTAATATACATATATATTTATGTTATAATATACAATATGTACATGTATGCATATACTGTGTAATGCATATTATTTATGTTGTAATAGATTATATATAATACATATTATATGCATATTTTTGTATATGTTATAATACATATCATACATGTACATTTTTCTGTATAAACTTATGTATGTCCATGGCATCTCCTCTAATAGAATGAAAGATGGGTGGCTAAAACATTAAGAGCTTACTATATGCCAGGCATATGTGCTTATTGCTAGGGATATAAATACAAGAAAAAAAGGAGTTCCTATTTTAAAGCAACCTACATTCTAACAGAGGAAGATATAACATAAAGGAAAGCAAGAAAGTAGCAAGAGTAGGGTTTTTAAGGCTGCTGCAGCTGAGGTGATACAGTTGGGAGGGTGAGTTGAGCATGGAGTGAATGGAGCAGCATAGCTGGGCCCTGGAACGAAATGGCAATCCTGGTGAGGGATTCACCAATTTGGAGAGCTCCCTAAAAGTAAGAAGTATTGCACCTATTGTATGCTAGCCATTGCTAGTGTCTAGAGTAGCACTGGCTACCTAGTAGTCTTTTAAATGAATGCTTCTTGATGGAGACTATATCCATACAACTGCTTCAGAATGATATATGAGGAACAGATTCAAGCCTGGACAGGTATATAATTTTACAAGTAATTCAGAAATACTATTCCCACCCTTCCCATGTCGTGTTTCACAAAGGATGGTGAATGACAATCGACGCAAGGGCAAATTACATGCTAGTACCAGCCAACTCAGTTCCATTTGTGTAGACTAATTCTAGGACTTCAGGGCTTCATCCACATGAGTGCTTTGTAAACAAAACAACTCCACTGAGCTCTGTTGGCTGCTGAGTTGAGATGTATAGGTCTGAATGGGCCTCCAGCTGTTTTTTAATAATTGAGTTACCTTTCTCCCCTTAGTTGCTTAATGAAAAACTTGATAATCTGGCTATCTTCCTCTTTCTGCCCTTCTGATTCATAGTTTGACTGTTTTGAGATAGATGTTCATTTGGGAAATATGTAATTTTTTGACCATGTAGCAGTCCCAAAATGTCTTTGAAAAATTGATTTAAATGTATATCTACACACATACACACATATGTTCACCCACGTGTATATATAGCTTATAGCTTACAAAACACTTTAATGTACATCTGTCTATTTGATACTCACCATATCCTTTTAGGGTAAGAAAGGTAGGAATTACTATTATTTCTGTTTTATACATTAGGAGACTGAGTCTCAGAAAAGTGAAGTCTTTGATGGATGATATATGACTATTAAGGGCAGCTTGGTAGTACACTGTTAGAGTGCTAGGCCTCTTGAATTCAGTTCTGCCTTCAGATACCTACTAGCTATGTGACCCTGGGCAAGTCACTTAATCCTCTTTGTCTCATTTTCCTTATTTGTAAAATGAGCTGGAGAAGGAAATGGCAAACCACTCTAGTATCTCTGCCAAGAGAACCCAAATGGGGTCATGAAGGATCAAACATAACTGAAAAACTAGTGGGGAAAAAACCATTTGATTAGTGTCAGGGCCACTACTTTTACTCAAGACTTCTAACTCTTAATCTTATGTTCTTTTTCACTTGAGCCTAAGAGGGCATAGCTGGTTGAGACTGCAGTTATTCACAGAAGAGTACCTTCATCATTTATCCTTTGAATGAGCTGGGAGGAAACCCTCATAAAATGTCAAGAGTACTTAAGGTATAGAGACAGCTGCCTTTAACTAAGGTTGTAGTAATAACAACACAATTTATCTTTCCATTTTGCAAAAAGACAAACTGAGAAGGAAATGGAGGTGTTTGTCCTTGTGGTTTACAAATCAGATTTTACCATCCTTGAATCTGAGATACCTATCACTAACCCCAATTTCAGATATGTGTGTGTGTGTGTGTGTGTGTGTGTGTGTGTGTGTATGTAGCAGGAAGAGATGTGTACTTTTTATGTTCTACATAGACTGAGGTCTGATCCGTAGGAGTGTGTAAGAATACATTTATGGGAAGATGGCGGCCGGAAAGCAGGGACTAGCATGAGCTCCCCACCAAGTCCCTCCAAAAACATATAAAAAATGGCTCTGAACCAATTCTAGAATTGCAGAACTCACAGGGTAGCAGAGGGAAGCAGGGCTGTAGCCCAGGACAGCCTGGGTAGTCTCTGGGCAAGGTCTATCCTGCACGGAGCTGGGAGCAGAGGGGAGCTGAGCAGAGCAGAGCCCAGAGTGGGCGGCGTGGACCAACCAGACCAGGAGCAGGGCAGAGTGAATCAGTGAGCTGCAGCAGTTACCAGACTTCCCAACCCACAAACACCAAAGACAACAGAGAAGGTTAATGGGAAAAGCTGCTGGGGACTGGGATAGAGTTTGCAGTTCAGCCACCATCCTGGGGGCACCAGAGGTGGGGCAGCCAGAGAACTACAGCTGCAGTTGCTTCTGGCCCCAGGCCCAGCTGGTGGGAGGAATTAAGTGGTGGATCAGAGCAAGAGTGAAGATCCTGCTGAAGATCTAAGTCCAGTCCAGATTGGGGGTTCTTGGGGAAGGAGGAGTGCTGGTGTGGCAGAGCTGGTGCATCCCCCCAAGCTTGGAACATAGAACTCTTTAGTCTACAAGCAGTCATACCCTGCTGAAAAACTCAAAGGTCAAGTAAGTTGGCTGGGAACATGGCCAGGCAGCGAAAACACACCCAGATTCAGTCTCAGACTTTGGAATCCTTCTTTGGTGACAGCGAAGGCCAAAACATACAGCCAGAAGAAGTCAATAAAGTCAAAGAGGCTACATCAAAAACCTCCAAGAAAAACGAACTGGTCTCAGGCCATGGAAGAGCACAAAAAGGATTTGGAAAAGCAAGTTAGAGAAGTAGAGGAAAAATTGGGAAGAGAAATGAGAAGGATGAGAGAAAACCATGAAAAACAAGTCAATGACTTACTAAAGGAGATCCCAAAAAATGCTGAAAAATATACTGAAGAAAAGAACACCTTAAAAAGTAGACTAACTCAAATGGCAAAAGAGCTCCAAAAAGCCAATGAGGAGAAGAATGCCTTGAAAGGCAGAATTAACCAAATGGAAAAGGAGGTCCAAAAGTCCACTGAAGAAAATACTACCTTAAAAATGAGATTGGAGCAAGTAGAAGCTAGTGACTTGATGAGAAATCAAGATATTATAAAACAGAACCAAAGGAAT
>CM053623.1:87895222-87915781 GCA_028646595.1 Phalanger gymnotis | reverse complement strand
AGCAGTTCTGTAGGAAGAGAAGAGAAGGCAGGTGAGGGGGAATGAATGAATCTTGCCGTTGTCAGATTTGACCTGAAGAGGGAATACCATACATACTCAGTTGTGTATCTTACCACACAGGAAAGAAGGAGGAAGAAGATAAAAAAGGGGGGATGATAGAAGGGAGGGCAGAGGGGGGTGGAGGTAATCAGCAACAAACACTTTCAAAAAGGGACAGGGTCAAGGGACAAAATTCAATAAAGGGGGATAGGTTAGGAAGAAGCAAAATATAGTTAGTCTTTCACAACATGAGTATTGTGCAAGGGTTATACATAATGATATGCATGTGGCCCATGTTGAATTGCTTGACTTCTTATGGAGGGTGTGTGGGAAGGGAAGAGGGGAGAGAATTTGGAACTCAAAAGTTTTAAAAAATTGATGTTCAAAAACAGAAACAAAAAAGTTTTTGCATGTGACTAGAAAATAAGATACACAGACAATGTGGCATAGAAATTTGTCTTGCCCTACAAGAACGGAAGGGAAAAGGGGATGGGAGGGGAGTGGGGTGACAGGTGGGAGGGCAGACTGGGGAACAGGACAACCAGAATATATGCCATCTTGGAGTGGGGGGGAGGGTAGAAATGGGGAGAAAATTTGTAATTCAAACTTCTGTGAAAATCAATGCTGAAAACTAAATATATTAAATAAAATTTAAAAAAAGAATACATTTATGGAAATTGTAGCTAGGTGGCAAGTTAGCAGAGTTGGATTTGGACTTGGATTCAAGACGACTGAGTTCAAATCTTGCCTCATTCTAGCTGAGCAGCTTTGGATAATTCACTTATATTCTCCCAGCCTTAGTTTCTTCATATTAAAAAAGTGTTTAGGACTTGATTGTCTCCAAATTCCCTTCCAGCTCTAAATCTATGATCCTTGGACCTTGTCATTTCCCAGGAGTCATGAAGATCCCAAGGGGAGATTCGTCCCATAACATTTTGTCATTCTGATCCCACGCTGAGTGGGCAGGCCCACAACCATCAGGACCATGATGTTTTCACAACTTTCTCACTATTTTATTCTCCCAAGTCTTTATTGACATCACCACCATCCTTTTCAAAAGTCTGAACAGAAATAGAGGCATACAGAGAATTCAGTGATTATGAGGCAGTGGTAAATTGATGCATGCATACTAGTGGTAGGAAGAGCCAGATTTCTGACCTGACATCACTGTCTATTATTGTCCTATAGAAAATGATGGACATTAAGTTCGTTATCTAAGCTATTCTCCTCTAATCCCCTTGACTGTAGTTGATTCTACTACATCTGATATCTTTACTTCCCTTCATTGCATCCTCTTACTAGTCTCTCCTCTCTTCTTTCTCTCTCTGACTCCACACTTCATCTGATCCTTCTGACTCAATCATTGGTAGGTTTATGAACAACATTATGCCATAACCAATCTCTCGGGTGCACCTTTGACCAGAACATGTCTTGGCATCATCCACACAATCCATGTAACCATTTCTTTATTGTCCCCTCCTTTCTTCCCTTGGGGAACCATAAGGGCATAAATATACTGGAGAAATTATCGACAAGCAATAGCCTTATTCCTAAAGGCCTACCCTAAGCCCCAAATTAAATCTTTTCTTTCATAGGGTAAATTGCAGGTGAAAATGATGATGATGATGATGATGATGATGATGATAAATTGCCTTTCTTCTTCATAGACCACAAATCTTTTACCACATTTTTTCTGGATACTTAGCAGGAAAATGCAGTTTGTATAATAGCTTAATGAATCTCTCTTTTGCTGGCATCACTCTTTCATCGCTACACTTTTGATTTATATTTTAATCAGTCACAAGCCTATGATTAATTTTTACTTTCTACAGCAATGAAATCGATGAAGGGGAAAACCCATCCAGCTTGGTAACTAATAGTTGACACCTGGGATTACATAAAGAGGCTCAGTCATTCCCACGTAGCACTTCACACAGAAAAAAATCCCATCCATCTATAGTTTCTTATGCGTCTTTAGTTCATGGGTAGGCTTTATATGTTCAATTGAGCTAAGCAACAAACCTAGAGTAATGAAATCATCTTTTATTTCCATGAGTCTTTCTCCTTCTACGATGATTTTTTCTTGTTTCCATTAGTGACTGATTGCTTAATTAGGTTTTTCACAAATGCTAGGGGCCATTGTTGTAGGTTAGTATTGATGAAATGTATAAGGCCCAAGTTGCTACGAACCTGCAGAGAATGCTCTTTTGATTTGAAGATAGAATCTGATTTACTCATCATTTTGTACTATCTTTGTGAAAAAAAAAATTCTAGGCATGATGAGGAAAACATTCACAGAAACAGGCCAGATCCATTCCTAACTGATGCTTTTTACTCATATGGGCATTTTGAGGAAGTGGCCCTTCTCTCAATATTGTTGGAAACAATATCCATCCATTACTGTACATTGTACATTATGGTATAGTGGAAAATGTTGCTTTTGGTTTTGAATAACCTCGGTTCTGGCCTCAGCTCTGCCACTATGTGACCTTAGACCTTAATTTCCAAATTTGTAAAATGACAGAGAGGGACTAGATGACCTCCAAGATCTCTTCCAGCTCTAAATCTGTGATTTTATTACTTCTGTTATTGGTTATAAACCTGTGAGACATTTTCCTAGGTGATCAAGGATATAAATTAAAATCCAGAGAATTGGTTGGAGCCAGCAGTGGGATTAATATAAATATAAAATGTTCATTAGTTCTGTTTTGTATTTATTCAGAGCTCTCTGGTACTTGGAGCAAATAGCACTAAACAAGCTGTGAAATAAAGAGCGGTGGTATAAGGGACAGAGATCCATAAACTAGATCTGAGAGGAGGCAGAATACCTGGGGTACTTTCAGGCCAGAGAAGTGGAGACTTCTCTAAGAAAGGAGTAGGGACGGAGGGGCGTAGGGAGGAGCTTACTCAGCATGAAGTAGCTGAGAGGAGGAACTGAGCCATTTGGCAACTTCCTAATTTAAGCAATTACTCTTACTAACTACTTTCTGTGTTTTGAAAGAGTGTCAATGCGAAGGTAATATTTCAAGATTGCATAATCTTATTTTTTAAAATTGTGTACCATCTAAATTTTGATACTCCAGAGTAAAACCCAAGTAACCTGGTTACACCTTTAAATTTACCCTATTTGCCTTGATTACTTATCAAGCCCTTTTGAAAAGACAAAACAAACCCTCCAGATGATTTATATGGGAGAGGAAGACTGACTGCAGGTAAGGGTGGGGAACATGTGGGCCTCTAGGTCCTCAAATACAGCCCTTTGACTGAATCCCAACTTCAGAAGATTTGTTCTGTGAAATTTGGATTCAATCAAAGGGCTGCACTTGAGCACTTAAGAGGGCCACATGTGGCTTGGAGGCTACAGGCTTCCCACTTTTGGCTAGGATAAGGGCAATGTTGATAGTAGTGTTTACAAAAGATTCATTGTATCAGATGAGAGAACCAAAGCCCAAGATAGGGGTGAATCTTACTAGTCTTCCTTTCTACCTGAGATAATTTTTCTCATAGATTTCTTTGTCATGGTGACATATCTGCTGACTGAAAGGGAAGAAGGGAGTGTCCAAGTGTAGGCCAGAAGAATACAGGAAAATTGGAATAGATTAGACAATGGCTGGAAACAGTATTAGAGATAGAGGGTCTATAACTTCAATAGGTACTTTACTAGATTCCTTGGAAGAGAATAAGAAAAATTTCAGGTAAGTTTGAACCTGGGGATACTGTGATACCCACTTCTACCTGTGCCCAGTTCATCATACTTTCCATCTCCTTTTTTTAAACCACTATATCTTACCTTTTCTTTTCTTTTTCTTTTCTTCCATCCCAGGGCTCCTTTAAAAACTTTCAGCCTTGAAGAAATATTTGCTATTCTTTTTATTTTATTATTTTCTTACTGACTTCTCACTCATGTAAGAAATGGAAATATTAGATTCCATTGTAAAATTTATTTTAAATCAAGACATCGTCTGCCTTTTTGTTCATAAATATCTCAGTAACATCCATTTAGAGTATCTCTGTTCCTATACTCATTAGAATAAGATTTGTGAGATGATTTTGTGACATTTATCTATTACAAGTTATGGGTTAGCTTGATTTTCAATAAAAAGAATGCTCACCAGAGCAGCTTGTGAGCATTAGTGTGGGACACATTGAAAGCAGCTACTGGGTTGGGAAAAGTTACTTGAAAACCATTGCTAAGCTGACTACTGATGGAATTTGATCACTCGAATGTGCAAGTCATTGACAGAGTGAACATGTCCTTTTCACGACTATCATATGGATGGTAATCATAATCCCTTCCCTCCTCTTCTCTCCCTTTATTCTCTCCTCTCCTTCCCTTACCCTTTTCTTCCTTTCCCTTAGCTCCCATGAATTCAGTAATCATCGTGTAGATGATTCTCTGATATATTTGTCCAGCCCTACCCTCTCTCCGTGCCCCCAGTCTCATATCTCTAATTGCTTATTGGGCATCTTGAGCCAGAGATCTTGGACATTTTAAATTCAACATGTCTAAAACTAAACTCATCTTTTACCCCTGAATCCTCTTTTCTCCCTGTTACTATTAAGGATACAACCATCCTTCCAGTCTCTCAGGCTCACAACCTAGGTGCCATACTCAACTGCTTGTTCTCTCTCACTGCACATATCCAATCTGCTACCAAGTTCTGTCATTTCCACCTTTGGAAAATCTGTTTTATATTCCCCTTTCTCTCCTCTGACATTACTGTAACCTTGGTGCAGGTCTTCATCACTTTGCTCCTGGACCATTCTTATAGCCTACTAGTTAGTCTGTCTGCTTCAAATATTCTCCCCCTCCAATCAGCTATGAAATTAATCTTCCTAAAGGATCAATTTGACCATGTAACTCCCCTATTCAACAAATTCCAGTGACTTCCTATTACTTTCACTATTAAATGTAAAAATAATTATCATAGTTTGCCCCCTTCTAACTTTTCCAATCTTCTTACTTCTCCCCCACATACTCTGCAATCCATGGTCACTGGCTTCTTCACTTTTCCTCCAACATGACAATCCTCCCAACTTTGAATATTCTCATTGGCTGTCCCCCATCTATGAAATGCTGTCCTTCCTCATCTCCACCTGTTGGCTTCCCTGGTTTTCTTCAAGGCACAACCAAAGCCCCACATTCTAAAAGAAACCTTATGTAGCTCTCCTTACCTCTTTGCAGTGCCTTACCTCTGAGACTACAACCCAATTTGTTCTGTAAATGCTTTGTTTATGCATGGTTGTTTATCTCCCCCATTAGACTGATAACTCCTTGAAAGCATATTTTTTGGCCTCTTTGTTTCTCCAGGATTTAGCACAGTGCTTTGTACATAGTAGGTGCTCATTAATAATTACTTTTTGGCTCGACTTGACTAGGTCAATTTTAAGGCTCTTTCTAGCTCTGATCCTATCATTATGGTCTTGCTGAGAAATTGAATTTGCTATCCAAGGGCCATGCTAAGTATGGAGATGCTCTTTAGAAGTAGGTTAGGCAGTTGACAAAAAATTGTGTCTGTGGAAAGCCACAAAACAATGGAAAAAAAACACCTAAAGGTACTTAATCCTTTTGCTTCCACATTAATGGGGTTGTCGGTAATGGAAAGAGGGGCAGAAGAGATTAAGAAACAAACAATTTTAGGCTATCAATTAACATAAATTTATACAAATTGATTCAGAGTGAAATGAATGGAACCAGGGCAGCAGTTTTTATATGACAATAAAAATAAGATGAAGGAAAATAACTTTAGAAGACCTCAGATCTCTGTTCAAAGCAGGGATCAACAAGGACTTCAGAAGATTGATAAGATACATCTCCCACCTTTTGAAAGAGAGGGGTGCACACTAGAGATGAGGAATGAAGTGTGCATTTTTAATAAATAATAAGCCAAGAAACCGCTTCCTTTTTCTATACCAATGGTGCTCAGTCATTAAAACCACATACTTGGTAGATTTTTGTACTGGTCGCTGTGTCTAACTCCCTTCTTCACAATCTAATTTTCTGTTGCAGGAAGAGTGGAGCCAATGATCCCAATTGAGGATTTAATTTTTAACAGTTTCTCTCCTAGAGATTTTATTGACAGTGCTCCTCCACATGCATGTCGCAAGTGATCTCAGGACTTGGAAGGAAATAAAAATAATTTAAGGTTAGAAACTAATTTTGGTTAGATGCCCTCTATAATTGAAAGTATAGGGAGGAGTCTGGTAATCCACCCTCTAGCCCTCTAAACAGAGCAGAGAAGAGGCTGAGGGAGGTGGAGTCAATCTAGGGGAAAGGGTGGTAGTGAGTTTAGAAGTAATGAGCTTTACTGTGGAAGTGGCATCTTGTTTCATAGGGTTGAAACCAGGTAGGGTAGCAGATGCAAAACACTTACCCATTAATCCTTTTCTCACTAGTTTTGCTGAACAAACTGGTTTGGTGGTGTCTCCATTTTGAAGGTGGTGCCAAGGAAACTATCACATCAACCTCTATTTTGTTATGTCACTGTTACAGAATCATGGGATGAAGGTGTAAGAAGCAGTAAACCTACTTTCTAGTGCTCCTGTAGTAACTTTTTCATTACCATGGAAACTTATTGAAGGTCCCTTCCTCCCTTCCATCCTCCCCCACTCAATCTTTAACTAGAAACATTTTGTGATACTAGATCTAGGCACAACTATAAAAGTGTGATCGGTCAGAAATGCTTAATGGGAAGTTAACTTGGCATTTACAAAATTAAAAAAAAAATTTAAAAATCCTTTTTTTCTTAACACTGTCCCAGTAAGTGAAAATAATAGAATTTCAAAGTTGGTAGTGGCCTCAAACACCATCTAGCCAACACATTCTTGAAATATTAATTCTCCCCCCCCACATTATCTCTGAAACATGGCCATTCAATATCTGAAGACCACAGTAATGGGGAACTCATTATTTCAAGAGGCTTTCTATTCTACTTTTGGAAAGGTTTAATTTTGGAAAGTTTTTATATTGGCTTGAAATCTGATTGTCTATAATTTCCACATGTTTCTCCTATTTTTTTCCTCCAAGTGGAAAACCTTAAATGTGCTTCCTATCTAGTGGTCTTTCAGATATTTGAAGATTAAAAATTATGAGTAATAGAGCATTGATCTGAGAGGCAAATACTTTATTCTAGTCCTTAATCTGCCACTAATATGCTGGGTGATCTTGGGCAAAGCTTTTAACTTCTCTAGGACTCAATTCATTCATCTGTAAAATCATGGTGTTGGATTATATGATCTCTTACATTTCTTCCTGTTCTAGGATTCTATTAGCCTATTGTTCTATGTCCCTCTAAGTCTTTCTCTCAACAGAGTAAATACCACCAGTTTCTTCAATTTTTACTCTAATATCTTTCCTATTGGTGTTTATATTTCCAGTACCATCTTTCTTCCATAAAAGAGAAGTATAGAGTTTATAGACTTAATGAGGGTAATGGCATGGGATGGTTGGATACTTTTATCTGCTGGAGACCCAAGAGGAAAAAGTGTGGTTTTGAGGAAAGAAAGAGCACTGCATCTAGGGTCAAAGGACTTAGGTTCAAGTCCTACCTGTGATACATATTACCTGTTATCTTAGATGAGGCATTGTCCGTCCACCTTAGTTTCCTCATCTGTCAAGTGAGAGGCTTGGACTAAAAGGCCTCTAAGGCCCTATCTAGCTCTCCATCTGTAATCCTATGAATCCTGAAGCTGTAGGACAACAAAAATGATAGTACATTTCTCTTATCCTTGGGTACAAGGTTCCTCATTTGCTTGATCTGCCAAGACCAAGTAGGTGAAAAGCTTTTCCTCATACTGATCCAGTCCTAACAAGTGGATCTTTCCTCAATTCATTTGTTAAGCAGTATGGTGTAGTGAAAAGAACATTAAGGTTGAGAGTCAGAAGAACTACGTTTAAATACTTGCTTTTACACTTACTAACCATCTGTGGAAAAATCACTTTAGTTATCTAAACCTCAGCCTCTTCAGTTGTAAAATGAGCATGATAATATTTATAACATCTCTCACAGGATGGTTGTGAGGAAAACTCTGTAAATTGTAAGGTACAATATAAATATTATTAATGAAAAACTGAAATATTTTCAAAGAGAGATCATGATGGAATAGTTTTCTAACTAACTCTTTGATGACACTGTGGACTTTAAATGTAGTCTGGACACTCTAAAACAGTTAATGTAAACACATTATATCTTTAGGGAAATTCAGGAGTTATATATTTGTGGTTCATTGCATTTGTAGCATCTAACACAAAACATCACCATGTCTCTGAGTGGATAGACTGCCAGTTCTCAAGAGCTGTTCAAATGAAAGATTTCACCCAGAATACAGGAAACATAAAAAATTGTCAGCGTATTTTGCAAGTCATTCTCAGTACATATTTTGCTGAAGAACTTATCAGGTTTTATACCCAGAATTGATTCATAGAAGAAAATCTTAAACATCTTAAATCATTATTTCTCTCTAAAGTATGAACATATCTCTGTCCTCTCAGTTAACATGAAACTAAGTCTCTACTAGGGGAAATAAAAATAGTCATTAATTCAAGTTGCAATATATATGTGGATTTTACTTATTAATATAAAATTCATTCTAGCTACCAATTCTATTGTTTATTTCAACTATAATATTCATTGATTCTGAACCCATAGTTTCCATTTTCAACTTCCTTTTCCCCCGTTTACACTATAACTTCATATGACGTGGTAAGACAACTTAATCAAACAATAAGAAGAAAAGAAGGAAGAAAACAAGCAAAGAAGGAAGCAAACAAACATTGGACCAGGCATGGTGTTAAATGCTGGGGATACAAAATATAATCCTGGTTGTCAATGGACTTATAGTCTAATGGAGGTAGACAACACAGAAAAGAGAGTCAAAAAGCGGTTCTTAGAGGTATAGAGGTAAAAATAGCAGGGGCATGTTTTAAAAGTAAAGAGAAAGTAAGGAACAGGGTCAAGAGGGGAATGAAGGTAGGCTGGCCTGGGCCACTCCACAAAATGAAGATTCCAGGAGCATTCTAGGATATTCTGTGGTGAGTAGACCATAGGAGTAGTAGGCTGTTCCAGGGTAAAGATACTCATAGTAAAGAGTTGAGGGTAGAAGTCTAGTGGAGAGAGCACTGGACTGGGAATGAGTATATCTGGGTCCAAGGGCCAACAATAATACCACAAACTTATTGTGTTCCCTTTCTGGGCTTTAATTTTTCTTCTTTTTTTTGGAGGGGCGAAGGAAGAGTAATTGGGGTTAAGTGACTTGCCCAAGGTCACACAGCTAGTAAGTGTGTCAAGTGTCTGAGGCCCCATTTGAACTCAAGTTCTCCTGACTCCAGGGCTGGTGCTCTACTCACTGCATCACCTAGCTGACCCTAAAGTTTTCTTCTTTAAAATGAGGGGACTGGACTAAATGATTTCTAAGGTGACATCCAGCTATACTATACTACTATATTATGAAAACAAATAGTGTTGATGAACTTGACTTATTAACCAAGTAGTTTATAGTCACTCACTCAACCTGAATTAACTAATACTGCTTCGATTCCATTCTGGGATGCATAACATTGGCAAAAATCAGTCCCCCTAAATGCTTTCTTCCTTCTAGGGGTATCCTGGAGAAACAATTTAGCTGAGTTTTCAGAGAGGGTTTAGTTGAGAGAGTAAACAATGTGGTACAGTAGAAAGAACATCAACTTGGAGTTAATTTCACCTCTTTTTGTATCCCCAGCACTTAGCACAGTGCCTGATGCATAGTAGAAGCTTAATGAATGCTTATTGGCTGACTGGATGATTTTTACAACCTGAGTGTGAATAATGGCTTAGCTGATTACTACCTGTCAATGGCCTTGAGAAAGTTGTTTAACTCCTCTGGACATCAGTCCTCATCTGTCAAAGAGAGGGATGGATACAATAACTTCTAAGTTTCTTTCCACCTCTAGATCTGTGATTCTGTAGGGAAGGCCTTTGGGTTTGAAAACCTTTTTTTTTAAGTGATTCTCAATCATTGTCTTCAGCTAAAAATCTCTCACTATTCCTTCCTTGTTCACAAACGTCTTAGATAGCTGCCTTCAAATCTCCATAGTATCAGGTAGAAGGTAGGAAAGGTACCTTTACATAGAAGAAAAATTTGTCCAACAGGGATTGGGAAAAGCAGGGAAAGCCATTAATAAAATATAGTGAGTATAATGCTCTGGGACTTCTATTTTATAAAGTCTGAAGTGGGGGTACTGAGAGGATAAAAGCTATACTTTTTCTGGCTTTTTCTCCTACTTAAACTTTTCTCAAGAGTGAGTTTCTTGGACAGAGAATTAGTGAGTGAATCAGCTTTTGGGGACAAGGAGCTATCTCCTACCACTAGAGCTGAAAAAAGCCAATTCCTTTCTGGGTCCTACTTGAACCATCTTTTCCTGTCCCCTACCCACCATTCCTTTACTTTCAACCATACATTCTGTTCTCCATACATCAGCATTAAAAATATGAAACTATCTTTCATTCTTCCACACACAATCCTCAGGCTAACATTTTGTGATTTTCTTCCTCATTATTGTTCATTTTAGTTTGCTTTTATGTATCTAAAAATTATCTTGGTGCTATTTTCCCAATACCAGCTGAATTTGCTTAGGCATGGTCCTGAAGACAGCCTTTAGATTGCCAGAAAAAGTGGAGTTGAGAGACAGATAGTATTTTAAAGGAACACTGATGTTTGAGAGTTGTGATATTCACTGTCTGTCTCTTTACAGGAAAGGATTCATGAGACTATCCCTTCATTGGCTGCATACCTCTTTTTCAAAGCAGCTTCTGACTCAATCTTAACTTGGTTACAACACAAGTTTTCCAGAAAAGAATTTTAAAACAATGTTTTAAAATAAGATACACTGATGTTTTAAAACAGTGGCAAAATGTGACTTCTGCACAAGGAGATTATTCCTCTTCATTATTCAGAATCATTAACCACCCCTCACTTGTGAGTCGCCCCAACCACGTACCTAGGCTCTGAACAAAAGGTTAGGGCTACAGTTCATCCTGGCTGCCTACCTCAAGCTTCCTCTTACATGCAAACTTTGGGCTTGAAATATCATCTTCCTAAGATTGTCTTCAATAACTTCCAATAAAGGAACAATTTGGTCCACTGCCTCTACTACCTGCAAGCCTTGTGACATTCACCCGAATCACCTAATCTCACTAGCTTTGATTTTCTCATCTATGAAATGGACAGAACTATTTCTAAGGCAAAGCATAGAGGCAAGAAAGTAAGAAACAAAATATGAGGTAGAAAAATAAAATGTTTTAACTGAGGGGTCTGGGGAAACTTCAGGAAGGAGGTGAAATTTGAGCTAGCTCTAGAAGAAGGGGTAGGGTTGACATGGGAAGAAAGAACGGGAGGTAGTTGAAGGCATAAATGATAATGAAAATAAAATGAAACTTGAACAAGATACTCCATTTCTTGGCTCCGGCCATTTTCTCTGGCTGTCTCCTATGCCTGCAAGGCTATCCCTTCTCCTTCTCCTTCTCTCTGACTACTGACCTCCCTGGCTTCTTTTTGGTCCCAGCTAACGTCTCACCTTCTACAGGAAGTTTTCCCCAATCCCTCTTGATTCCATTGACTTCCTTCTGTTAGTTATTCCTATTCATCCTGCATATAGTTTGCTTTGTATATATTTGTTTACATTAGACTACAAGTAGACTATAACACTATAAGACCATTAGACTGTAAGTACCTTGAGGTCAGGGACTGTCTTTTACCTCTTTTTGTATCCTTAGTGCTTAGCACAGTGACTGACATATAGCAGGTACTTAATAAATGTTTGATGGTAATGAATTTGCATAAATCTGTTTGCTATATTTTGCATAGATGTCAAGCAATGCTTCATTGTTTTATTTCCTGATCTTTCATCAACTGTTCTGTTTAGCTTTTTGACCATGTCCTTGCATTGCACTTACATGTAAGTTATGATCTATCAGTATGGCAAAAGTCCGTGGTTCCAAAGCAAAGTGATAGCAGGGAGCAGTTGAGCATAGAAATGAATTATTTGTGTACTTTAACCCTACTTCATGTGAATTTGACGGAATGTGTCTGAATAACTAAATTTCCTTCATACTACCATTTGGGGAATGATGTGAGATTTAAAAAATATATATCTTATCACCTCAAAAATTTAAACCCAAGAAATGAGCCTATTCAAAGCATAGAAACACTCAAGTAAATATATGTTAAACCCTTTGATTGATTGTGCCTGAACATCTGACACATTACAGATACTGAACTATCGCTCCCTAAATCTACTTTCTTGATTTGATTTTGGCTGTAAACGCTTCACAAATGATAAAAAAAAATATTAAGTGAAGGCTGTATTTTCAACCTATGCTATCTGAAAGGGAACATAAATATGCTATTCCTAAGCTTTGCACTTTTTACAAAGTATTTAAATTGTAGAGGTCATGTTGATGGATTTCAAGATCATAGGAAAGCACTTCTAATGTATTATATAATGCCACTAATTTTTGTACTGCCACCTCTCATGCATTCAAATGTATCACATCAATTCCCTTGATCTGGATGGGCAAGTGGTACTATTGAGCTATTTGTGTGTTACATTGTAAATTCAACTAGATCTCTTTTGATCTAAATAAGACTCTTCATAATAATTTTGGCTGGTGTACAAAGGTAGCTCACTAACTTTATTATCTGCAGTTATTAACATTCATAGAATGATTGAATCTTGAGAGTGGGAAAGATTTTAGGACTTATCTAGCCTATTATCTTAAGGAAGAATTCTTAAAATATTATATCTCCTTGATTTTCTATCTCACTTTAATATGAAGTCATTGAAGTATTTTTAATAAGACATTAGCCTTATAAGAGTCATCATTAGTTCACTTCTAATCAGTCCAAAATCACTTGCTTTAAAGAATAGACATATTCTAGCAAAGCAGGCTGCACAATTAGAGCTATATTGCCTGACATGTCCCATCTCCTAAAAGTGGCTGCAATTTGAAGGGGGACCACAGACAAGGGGTTGGATGTTATACGCTAAAACATACATTTGGGAATTGAATTCAAGTATTTTAAATGTTTAAATGAAGACAGGGCAAGTTCGGGATTACTTCTGATTGTCAGTGTATTATTAATATGCAGAGTCAAAGAATGTTAGACCTGGAAATAGCATTAGAGATCATTCAATCTTCTCCCTCCTTGACAATAAGTTCTGTTTCCTTTCATGATGAGTAAAGATGCAGTGTCATAAAATTATTTCTCAGTTATAAATCCATGAACTGACTAAACTGTGAGACAACTTTCATCTCAGCCGTTGGGCATGCATTTTTCTAGCATCAGATGAGTAGTCTTTCTAAGCCTCATTGGTACATTTAGACCAGTAGAGACTTCCAGGACATCTTTGGTCATGAGGACATACACAAAACACAGGACACTCCATATTCTGAACCAGTGGTTGAAACTAGAGCCATAATTAGGAATATTTTCAGAGATGACATGGGAAAGGTTGAAAGTGAATAGGGAAATGTTTTGCCTTATCCAAAGTGATGCAGTTACAACATGACAAAGCTGGGATTGAACCCAAGTCCTTTTACTCTATATACTATAATTTCTATAGCAGTTAATCTCAGAGAGGTAAAGGAATGCACTCAGGGTTGTTGGTAAGTGGCAGAGACAGATCAATAACTTTCTTCAAATAGTTGAAAGCTTGTCACGTGGAACAGCCATTAGATTCATTCTGCTTGATCTAAGAGGGACGTAGAGGTATTCTAGAAGGAAGAGCTAATGACAGTGAAATGAGGTTGGGAAGAGTGAAATATAGGCAGGAGTAAAGATTTAAAATATCATAACCATCAGAGCTATCTTAAAATAGAATGGACTGTCTCAGGAGGAAAATGATGAGGGAATCCTTGTTCAGGTTGGTCCATATGACCTAAGAGGTCCTTTCTGATTCCAAGATTCTGTGGTAGCCTCTATACTAAAAGTATCATAGGAATACTTTAATGGATATATGGTATGGGAACTTTTAAGGGGATCAGGGAGATAGACCTAGCAGGAAGGAGTCACTGTTTTTCATGTACTTGTAATTCCCTTGTTTCTCCTCTGCCTATTGGATTTTTACCCATCCTTTAAAGCCTAACTGAAATGCCCACTCCGTATGTATCTGTCCTGGATTTCCAAAGTTGGTAATGATCTTTCCTTTCACGTCATACCACTTGAGTTGACAGAAATTTGTCTTGTTATCGTCATCTCTCATTTCCATGCTCAAATTTCCTGAAATTTTCCTCCTTTTCTTTGGTCTGTGCAACTGCTTTTAAGATGGGCTGCAGTATAACACTTGGTGAGTAGATATGCTAACTTATGATGAGTCCTCGTCTAAAATACTTTAAATTTGAGGACTAGGAAACTGTGAAATGAATTAGTGTCATGCCCGATTAATTATGTCAGTTGAAAATTCTATAAAATGCATTTACTTAATAAAAAAGGTTACATATATCCTTGGGTTCAAAATGATTGAGGTTTGCAGATACTATCTGAGAACTCAGGCAGTTGGCTTTCAACACTATAGCCACCACGGGGCATAAAAATCACCTCCTTTTATTATAACTTGAAACTAAATTATTAGGTCTATGGAAATGGATTTTTTTTAATGCTTCACAAGCCTGACTGTTACACAACAGCCTTTAATTTTTAGCTGAAAGTATGAGGTGTTTTTATATTCCCAGATAGTTCTTATCTTATTAATATGAATAACATCACTGCCAGCATTCCCTGAATAATTGTCGATATTCTACATAAATGGTTGTGGCAAAGGGGCTGTCAGGACATAAAATTCATCCTTTCTCATGTTGGCAGGAATGGTTATAATTTAAACCTATACACAACCCAGGCTAATGTTTTGCTGAAATATTATTTAACCCAATGTTTTGCATCTGCCTCTCTGTATTTATTGGCATGGGGCATGTTCCATTTACCAAGGAACATCATCTGAGCAGTATTATAATTTATTTGTTCATTTCATCCCCTTATGAAGTTCATTCCATCCACCAGTGCCAACCATTTGGGGAAGGATTTACATAATTTAATTAAATGTGGCAAAAAAAGAAACCCCACATCCAAACAACCCTCAAAAAATGTGCTGATGTCGCTGATCCATGTCCCATGGACTTTTCTAGTTATTGTACAATTTATGTCTCCAAATCCTGCTGCACATTAACGAATAAAAATAGCTTATATTTATGTAGTTCTCTTAAAGTGCTTTCTTCAGGAAAACCTTTTCAGATAGGTAATATAAGTTTTATTTCCCCCAATATTCATACGGACTTAAGGGAAGCTTAATCACTTATACAAGGTCACCTAGGAAAAGAATGCCAGAAATTATTTCAACTCCAGTCTCTAGAATACACATTCTGTTGTCTTTTTACTATCACATACCTCTTATAGTTGGATAATGGAAATAATCAGACATGATTTCATACAGAGCATTGCCTTTCATCACTCACTAGTTATGAATGGGAATTAGAAACACCTCAATCTATCTTCTTGCTCTTCATAGTTATGTTCTACTTATGAAGGATGTGTAAATTATCCATGTTTGTTCTACAATAAGCCTTAAACTTGAATATGTTGTTGAGTCAAGTTGACTATTATCTACTGAAGTCCTACTCTGAAATCTGGGGGAAAAAAGAAAAGAAAACAGGCCTAGCCAATCACATTTTATAGGTATGAGGTGTAGTGCTTGAACTGCCATCAGAATTGGTTCAAAGAGCAAATAACATACACACTTCATTGGGTATAAAATCTATCTTACCTTATAGGAAACTAGGAGGGAGAGGGAATAAGAGAAGGGAAGGGGCTGCTGAGAGTCGGGAGAGAAAATTGGGTGAAGTGGTATTCAGAAGCAAAATACTTTTGAGGATGGACAGGGTGAAAAGAGTGGGGAGAGAGAGAGAGAGAGAGAGAGAGAGAGAGAGAGAGAGAGAGAGAGAGAGAGAATGAATATTAAACAGGAAGAAAATAGGATGGAAGGCAATACACAGTAATCATAACTGAAAAAATTATATAGCAAGTTTCTCTGATAAAGGCCTCATTTCACAAATTTGTAGAAAACTAGGTCAAATTTTTAAGAATACAATTCATTCCCCAGTTGATAAATGATCAAAAGATGTGAACAGTTAGTTTCGAGATGAAGTAAGCAAAGCTATTTACAGTGATATAAAAATGCTCTAAATCATTATTGATTTGAGAAATGCAAATCAAAACAACTCTGAGGTACCAGTCACACCTATTAGATTGGCTTATATGACAGAAAAGGAAAATGACAAATGTTGGGTTGGAGGGGATGTAGGAAAATTGATACACTAATGCACTGTTGGTGGAGTTGTGAATTGATCTAACTATTCTGGAGACCAATTTGGAACTATGCCTGAAGGGCTATAAAACCGTGTGTACTCTTTGACTCAGCAATACTAGGTCTGTATCTCAAAGAGATGAAAGAAAAAGGAAAAGGACCTACATGTAAAAAATCAGCTCTTTTTGTGGTGGCAAAGAATTGGAAATTAAAGGAATGCTCATCAATCAGGGAATGATGAATAAGTGTGGGATATGATTGTGATGGAATACTATTGTGCTATAAGAAATGACAAACAGGATGCTCTCAGAAAAAACCTGGAAAGACTTACACAAACTTATGCAAAGTAAAATGAGCAGAACCAGAAGATTATAGATAGTATTAGCAACATTACATGATGATCAATTGTGATTGGCTTAGCTAGTCTCAGGAATACAGTAATCCAAAAAAATTGTGAATGATTTATGCTGAAAAATGTTATCCATTTCCAGAGACAGAACTGACAGTCTTGATAGAGGTTAAAGCAGAATTTTTGAAACTTTTTTATTGTTCTTGTTTGTTTGATTTTGGTCTGTTTTCTTTCACAATATGGCCAATATGGAAATGTATTTTGCATGGCTGCAGATTTATAACTTATATCAAATTGCTTTCTTTTCAAGGAGGACGTAGGTAAAGGAAGGAAAGAATTTAGAACTCAAATTTTTTAAAAGTGAATTTAAAAAATTATTTTACATGTAATTTGGAAAAAAAATATTAAAGAAAAATATATAATAAATTCCACATATTATTTCCTGCTCCCCAAAATAGCAAATATCATTCCTGAGGTTTTTCTTTGGCTACCCTATAATCTTAATTTGAGATGAAGAAGGGGGTCACATAGGTCTGGAGGCCATGTTATATTTGCATTTTTCTGTGGGTTGTCATGGGCAAAGAATTGTCAACAAGTAATAAATACTGGTGATAAGTCTTTCCTTACTTAATAATTCTTAGCTAGGCTGTTTCTAGGACACTACATACAGTCTGTCACTGGGACCATATTTAAAGCCTGATCAGTTTGATATCATTTGTCCTAGCTGAGTCTTTGATGACCTAGGACCATCTCTGCATATTGATGACACTTTAAAATGTGATTGCTAACATGGGATTATGATACAGTGTAAATACTTGGAAACAGGTATAAAGAAGATAGCTAGCTTTGGGGAACAATAGTTGTCAAGTCTGGATAGCTTAGACATGAGGCAAATACTTATAATATGGGGAAAAAAGATGACACCCTGGTGGCCTATCAGATTTTTTTTTCAGGCAGCAAAGGGCTGCATGTCCTATTTTACCATCTTAATCTGTTGTTTGCCCCTCCTTTACACCTCAGTAGTTCAGAGCATTTTTTTTCTTTTAATCATTTGAACATTCAATTTTATGAATGCAAATAATTTTACTTTTTTGGGTTTCAGTTTCCTTGCCTGCAAAATAAGGATGTTGCACCAAATTATAACTAAGGTCCATTCCCACCCCCACTCTCCAATCCTGTTTTAACATTTTTTACTTCTGGGATCTAATAAAAAGTCATTTTTGGTACAGCTAACTTTAGTTGTAATTCATCATTCCCTAAAATATGGGATTGCTTTAATTGCAATTTTCTTTAATTGATTCCAATGCTCAAAACTGCTGCTGGTTTTTATTATAGGTATAAATAGCAATCGATCACAATATCTTATGTCTCACATATGTACCAATTAACACACATTTCCTGAGAGCAGAGTGGCTTTATTCACTTTCTCATTCAGTCTGCAAGCCTAGTTTATATCCAACCACATAGCTGAATTGATTATTTTCCTTTCATTCTCCTATAAAGCTTGAAGGTGCTTATAGAACCATAGAATTTGGAAGAAATGATAGATTTAGAATCTTAATGATGTGAATTTGAATCCTGACATTGGCCCATCTTGTGGAACTGTGGTCAAGCCATATAACCTTGGAGAGTTGCAATTACCTCATCTGTAAAAGGAGCATAATAATCCTTGCAACCCCTATCTTACAAGGTTATTGTGAGGAAAGTACTTTGCCGATCTTAATGAATGATGCAACTATAAATTATTATTAAAGGTTATCTACTCCAGCAATCTTTGCAATTACTCTTAGTGTAGTAGCGCTATGCAGATTTTATCTGGCCTTGATGGAGAATGAAGTGTTTTGAGTAAGACTTTTTCAGAGAACTGGGTTATCCATCCAAGTACCAAAATTTTCATTATTTTAAAAAGTTTGATGGAATTATATTTAATAATATATTCTACATATTACTTTTCTCCCCTTAGAGTACAGTGGAAATACTTTGCCCATGAATATTCCCTAATCATAAATATAGGATAGGAAATAGGTCTCTGATTTCATCTAAATAGGGAATTGCTAAGTGAACAATTTCATGATACGAACTCAAGTTGCACCTTTTTTTTGCAACTTAGTCTTGGAGATCTGCCTAGAGCATTGAGAGGCAGGACTTAAATCCAGGCCTAGATGGGAAGACAGATCGCTAGTTATTACACCACCTTGATTCTCTAGAGCAAGTACATGGAGGGTCTATTTCTTGCCCAAACTTTATGTCTCCCGCAATGACTAGAATAGGGCTTTGCATCCGAATTGCAAAGACAATGTTTGTTGAATTAAAAGAAAAGTGGCAATAGAAATGTTAGGATATGTTAATACTTCAACTAGTTGAAAAACAAACAAAATGAGTCTTTAGCAGGGACTACAAGTCTCTCCTACTCTATGTGATTTTATGTGGGAGGAAAAAATAATAATCTTCACTTTTTCACTACACTAATGAGCTGTGTGAACCAATCAGATAAATCAGTTATTATAATGGTGTGTAAATATAAATATATATGCTCCTTTGAGTTTTTTCCCCTTTCTATCACATACACATACATACACATTCAATATAGAATTGTTTCAAATGGTCCATCAAAGATCTAGCATTCAAATTGTTTTGATGACAAAACATCCAGTTTGTCCTTTCCTCCTGACACCCAAAGGAATAGATATTAGAGTGAAAGAACTGGATAATTAGGTAGAATATGGACATGCGGTCTGGAACTGGTGGATATATTAGATGTGAATGAGAAGGAAATTGAGAGATTGTGGGTCTCATCACCTAACTCCCTGGAAGTGAGAGCTATTTGATTTGCAGAAAATAAACAATTTTACAAATGGTGGTGATGAATGGGTAGTAAAGGTCAGGATGGGTAGTCCAGGTCTTATAATAATAGAGGATGGTGAGAGGATGGAGCCAAGATGGCAGCTGGAAAGCAAGGACTAGCATGAGCTCCCCTTCAAGTCCCTCCAAAAACCTATAAAAATGGCTCTGAACCAATTCTAGAACTGCGGAACCCACAAAATAGCATAGGGAGACAGGGCTCTAGCCCAGGACAGCCTGAATGGTCTCTGGCTATGGTCTATCCTACACAGAGCTGGAAGCGGAGTGGAGCAGAGCTGAGCAGAGCAAAGCCCAGCCCAGCGTGGGCGGCGCGGACCATCCAGACTGGGAGCCGGGCAGAGTGTGCCCTAGCACCCTGAATCAGTGAGCTGCAGCAGGTACCAGACTTCTCAACCCACAAACACCAAAGACAACAGAGAAGGTTAGTGGGAGAAGCTGCTGGGGACTGGGATAGAGTTTGCAGTTCAGCCACAGCCCCGGGGGGCAGAGAAGGTGGGGCAGCTACAGAACTACAGCTGCAGTTGCTTCTGGCCCCAGGCCTACCTGGTGGGAGGAATTAAGTGGTGGATCAGAGCAGGAGTGAAGAGCCTGCTGAAGATCTAAGTCCAGTACAGGTTGGGGGTTCTTGGGGAAGGAGGAGTGCTGGTGTGGCAGAGCTGACACATCCCCCCAGGCTTAGAACATAGAACTGTTTAGTCTACAAGCAATCATACCCTGCTGAAAAACTCAAGAGTCAAGTGAGTTGGCTAGGAACATGGCCAGGCAGCCAAAACGCACCCAGATTCAGTCTCAGACTCTGGAATCCTTCTTTGGTGACAAAGAAGACCAAAACATACAGTCAGAAGAAGTCAACAAAGTCAAAGAGCCTACAACAAAAGCCTCCAAGAAAAACATGAACTGGTCTCAGGCCATGGAAGAGCTCAAAAAGGATTTGGAAAAGCAAGTTAGAGAAGTAGAGGAAAAATTGGGAAGA
>CM053623.1:87868943-87894722 GCA_028646595.1 Phalanger gymnotis | reverse complement strand
GGCATTCTTCTCCTCATTGGCTTTTTGGAGTTCTTTTGCCATTTGAGTTAGTCTATTTTTTAAGGTGGTGTTTTCTTCAGTATATTTTTCAGCATTTTTGAGGTCTCCTTTAGCAAGTGATTGACTTGTTTTTCATGGTTTTCTTGCATCCTTCTCATTTCTCTTCCCAATTTTTCCTCTACTTCTCTAACTTTCTTATCCAAATCCTTTTAGAGCTCTTTCATGGCCTGAGACCAGTTCATGTTTTTCTTGGAGGCTTTCGTTGTAGGCTCCTTGACTTTGTTGACTTCTTCTGGCTGTATGTTTTGGTCTTCTTTGTGACCAAAGAAAGTTTCCAAAGTCTGAGACTGAATCTGGGTGCGTTTTGGCTGCCTGGCCATGTTCCCAGCCAACTAACTTGACCCCTGAGTTTTTCAGCGCGGTATGACTGCTTGTAGAGTTAAGAGAGCTATGTTCCAGCTTGTGGGGATGAACCAGCTCTGCCACACCAGCACTCCTCCTCTCCCAAGAACCCCCAACCAGGACTGGACTTAAATCTTCAGCAGGATCTTCACTCCTGCTCTGATCCACTACTTAATTTCTCCCACCAAGTTGGCCTGGGGCTGGAAGCAACTGTGAAGTTCTGTAGCTGCCCCACCTCTGTTGCCCCCAGGGTGGTGGCTGAACTGCAAACTCCCTGTCCCCAGCAGCTTTTCCCACTAACCTTCTCTGTTGTCTTTGGTGTTTGTGGGTTGAGAAGTATGGTAACTGCCACAGCTCACTGCTTCAGGGTGCTAGGGCATGCTCCACTAGGCTTTTGGTCTGGTTGTTCTGTGCTGCCCACGCTGAGCTCTGCCCAGCTCTGCTTTGCTCCCAGTTCCATGAGGGATAGACCTCACCCAGAGACCATCCAGGCTGTCCTGGGCTGGAGCCCTGCTTCCCTCTGCTATTTTGTGGGTTCTGCAGTTCTAGAATTGGTTCAGAGCCATTTTTATAGGTTTTTGGACTGACTTGACGGAGAGCTCATGTTAGTCCCCACTTTCCATCTGCCATCTTGGCTCTGTCCCCCTCCCCCCACCCATGATTACTTTTCAATCGATTTACAGCTACGGCAACTTTGAAAAAAAATATTCCAGCATGAGCAGTTTGAGTTTTTGACTTGTCTGAGATTTCCTTGTACAAAACAGTTGGGTTACAGTGACTCATTGGAAAAACCCAGTGCAAATTCGCATCATGAAGCTGCATGGCTGACTTTAGTCAGTACTAAAACCCAAGGGTTTTATCTGCCTGGTACTTGATAGGCCTATGTTTGATTTCCAAACAAAATTTAGCAGACTTTTGCTCACTCAGCATTTTGTAGTAAAGTATACTTTGATAGGTATATAATGCCACTACTGCCTACAGATTGCACATCTGTTTTTGAAGTCTAGGATTTGAAATTCTCTTTTAAATGCTATTTCTAGGCCATGTATTAGAAATGAACTGTTGTGAAAATAGGCTCTGAAGCTATTACTTATTGTATATCACCAGTCATCTCTGATTGATACTAGGAACAGAATAGGACAATATTTCTAAGCATGCGTGGATTGGGTTAAAGGGACACAGATTGGCATTCTAATAATAGATAGGAGTCATAACTGTATAGGACATTTACGGATGAGGAAACGTGATTTATCAGTGCACATTGACACCTTCTCTGCAATTTAGTGTCTTAGAGAACTGCCTAGAGGTCTTCAAGGCAACTTAACTATACAGCCAGTAAGTGGCAGAGATGAGATTTGAACCCAGGTATTTCTTACTCTGCAGCTTTCTATTAACTTGTACATGCTGTCTCTCATACCTAAATGATACTTCTTTCAGAAGCAAGACCCTTGTATATTGGCAGGGAACTCAGAATATGGGAGCATGTTAGGACCTAGAGGAGTTGAGAACCCCTACAAACATCCCAATGATATTCTAAAAATGATAGAGAAAGACATCAATAGCTATAAGCTTCTCCAGACAGTAAGATCCCATAAAAGATTGCCATCATTTCTTGCTTCTTTACCAACTAAAATCCCATCTTGTGTAGGAAAGCCTTCTCCCAAGTCTGTTAATTCCTGTGCCTTCCCACTCTTAATTATTTTGTACATGTCCTTTATATAGCTTGCTTTGTATATTTATTTGCATGTTGTCTACCTTATTAGACTGTAAGTAACCTGAAGGCAGGGACTGTCTTTTGCCCCTTTTTGTAGCTCCAGTGCTTAGCACAGTGCCTAGCCCATAGTAAGTGCTTAATAAATGTTTATTAACTGGTTGATTATCCTGCAGACACTCAGAGTGAAGACAAGCCAGGGTTGGGTTGATGGCAAAGTGTGCAAAAAGCCCACCCACACAACAAAAGTCAGGGTAAGACTAGTACCCAGAGCTAGGCCTAGGCATCTCAACCCTCACCTATAGAATATGGTGGGGCCAGACCAGTGCAAAGCAGCTCATAGTCTGTAGCAAAAGACAGCTAGTTTAATGACCAGAATAGGGGAAAGTTAGCCTAAGTCTCAACCACAGAAGGAAACCAGACTAGATCAGTGCCCAGATAACTCATACCTGAGTCACAGGCAGGAGATGGGACTAGATTTGTCCTGAGGCAGCCAATGAACCATTTCCTGAGTAGCTTTTGCTAACCCTAAGACCATCTGCTGCGCTCTTGAACAACAGAGGACTGTAATTCTAGTTCAACTCCTGGGGAAGTCCAGCACCCAGACATTGTATATCTGTACTAGTATTCACAGTGGTAGAAAGTACCAGTGCACCACTTGGGAAACAAATCACATGGCATCTTGCAAAATTTCTACTACCAGAATAAGCAACATCTGCTTGGGGCCTGTCAGGTTCACAGAAAGAAGTAGAGACAACTTGAGATTCAAGACTATGCAATGGTAGAGAAGTAATCAAGGCCAAAACCCAAGTTGACCCACCAAGAGATTGAGTCTAAACCCTGGAATTCTTGTAGAAAGTGGAGGCTAATCTCATCCACAGCACACAAAATCAAGCAGAACCTGTACCTGTAATCTAACAGTACAAGAATTAGCGGAGTACTCTCTAAGCACTATACTCCAATGCAGAAACAAAAGCTGAAGATATGTGTAAACGAAAGGAAACACCAAGCACAGTGCAAAAATCTTATGGACCGAGAAGCCCAAAATGTAAACTCCAAAGAAAAGATTAATTCCACATGTCTGAAGAGAGCCTCAGAGAAAAGAATGTTCCATCCACAAGGATTGCAAGAATATCTGGAAGAAATGAAGCAAGAGAGACAAAATGTAGTATTAAATCGAACAACAGAGAGGAAAAAATTGTAAGGAAAATTAAGAGCTTAGAAAAGATTGTCGTAAACTTTGACCCAAGAATTGGCCATCCTAGAAATTATAATAAGATAAAGAGAAAGGAATTATTGCATAAGACAAGAAAAATATTTAAAACAAAAATATTTTAAAAGGCAGAAAATATAAGGTGTATATTATTCAAAAAAGAAAGCTAAAAACAGGTCAAGTAGAGAAAATCTAAGAAGCTTTAGATAACCTGAAAATCATGACCAAATACCTTACATGCCATATTTTGATAAATCATAAAAAAACTGCTTAGATTTATTAAAAGCAGAGGAAAAGTAAAAATAGGAAAAAAACATACTGGCTACCTCCTAAATGAGCCTCCAAAATTAAAATTCCCAAGAAAATTGTCACCAAAATCCAGAGTTTCCAGGTCAAAGAAAAAAAAATACTACAAGCAGCCAAAAAGATCAAGTACAAAGGAGCCATAGTCAGGATCACAAAAACCTTGACAGTTGCCACTGTGAAGGAGAGGACAACTTAGAATATGATATTCCAAAAGGCAAAAAAAGAAATGATTACAATGAAAAGTGGTCTATCCCATAAGACTAAGTATAATCCTGAAGAAGAAAAAAAGATTTAGTAAAATAAAAGTCTTTCTAGTATTTCCAACAAAAAGTCAAGAATTGAGTAAAACTACAAAATGCAAATGTGAGGGTAAAGGGAAACATAAAAAAAATGATTCATTGGAAAGGATTATAGGATGATAACTATTTACATTCTAACAGAGAAAAAAGTATTGTGCCTAAATCCTAACATGTTAAACAGTAATAGAGAAAGTTGTATATGATACAAAGAGAGCTTTGGAGTGTTTTTTTTTCCTGTTTTGGTGGGTGTAAGAGACAAAAATGGTAGGGGAAAAGGAATAGGCTGGAAAAGAAAGGAGGGAGCTTAATATTTCACATAATATGGCTGTGTGAGGTGAGGACTATACAAAGATAGAAGGAAGAGTTGAGGGAATAGGCATCCCAACAACCTATTTTTTAATCAGACTTAGAGATAGATTAACACACTTATATGCACACTTAGATACAAACACATATCTCCAAGCTCACCAAGCCTAATCTGTTTTTTAAGGTGTTTTCAGTATTTTTTGTGTCTCCTTTACCAAGGTGTTGACTTGTTTTTCATGATCTTCTGTCATCACTCTCATTTCCCTTCCCAATTTTTCCTCTACTTCTCTTACTCGATTTCAAAAATTCTTTTTGAGTTCTTCCATGGGCTGAGATCAATTTGTATTTTTCTTGGGATCTTGAAGCTTTGACTTTATCGTTTTCTTTTGCATGTGTGTTTTGATTTTCCTTGTCACCAAAGTAAGATTCTGTGGTCAGAGTTTCTTTTTTCCCCATTGTTCACTCATTTTCCCGGCCTATTATTTGATTTTTAACTTTTTATTAAAGTAGGGCTCTGCTTCCGAGGTGGATGGTGCACTGTTCCAAGCTTCAGGTTTTTTGTGCAGATACTTCCAGGGTCCTGTAACCTTTTACTTCTTCCAAGGTGATATGATCTAAGTAGAGGTGTTTACTGCTCTCCTGGCCTGTGCTCTGGTCTGTGAGTGACCACAAGCACTCTTTTCTGCCCTGGAACTATGAGGAGGGTCCCCCTCCTACTGCAGCTGCAATCTCTGTTAGGCCAGAAACTCCTCCTTGCCATGGGACTGCTACCCAGGACTGTGACCTGGATCTGAGTATGGGCAAAGCAACAGAATCCTGCCTCAATGGAAGCAAAAAGATGCATAGAATATCCTACTGACTACTTGTTTGACCCTGTTATTCATCTGTGGGCTAAGAGCTCTGTGTTGATTCAGTTACTTCCAAGGCCTGCTCCTGGTTTGCTGTGGCCAAAGCTGTGCTGGATCGGCCTTTGCTAGACTGTGCTCCACTCTCAGAGACCTTTCCTACTGACCTTCCAAGATGTCTTGGGTTAGGAATTTGCTTCTTTCCTTTTTTGTGGGTTTTGCTGTTCTATAACATCTTTAAAGTAATTTTTATACGTATTTGGTGGGGTTTGGGGGGAGAGCTCATGTGAGTCTCTGCCTTTTCTCCACTGTGTTCAACAGTTCTTGCTCTTAAGGAGTTCACATAGTGGTGAGAGCAACAACATAGGAAAGGTTTCAGCTGCAAGTCAGATGGAAAGGTCCCATGGTTCTTACACTGAAGCAGCAAAGCAAATAAACTTTTTTTCCTCTGTTTTTTGGTATTATTTTGTCCTTTTGTTTTTTTAATTTTATTTTAGTCTCAAACACCAGAACACAAATACAGAATAGAGAAAAGAAAAACATATCAAAAGCTTAAATATTGGAACTTAAATACAAAGTAAGAAAGGAAAAAAAAAATGTCATGTACATAGCAGAATATGAGATCAAAAATACGTAACAATAAATTTTCATTTCAAGAAAGTCTGTGTGATATATACTACACATTGTGTTTAGAGCAGTCCATATTTTCTTTGCTTCCTTATAAGTTTTCTTTTGTTCTACGTTAGGCACTTTTTTATTTTGTTCTCTTCCACACTGCCCCAGAAGTCTACAATTAAGTGCAGCTATTTCTGTATAGCTATAGATATATACATACATATATACATACATATATCGACATACTTTCCCAAACATTCTACTCCTGATGTTTGCTTTTATGTTTGTGCATATCTCTTGTTTCCTATCCCTCCAGCCTCCTCTACTTCTACCTATTACCTTACCCTCCTGTTACTTGCCTACCTCCCTCCAAGGTATTCTCCTCTATTCGCCTATTGCCGTTAGTCTAAACAACCTTCTGTAGCCCCCTATAACCTATTCCCTCACTCTCTGCTCTAGAGATCCGTCCTTTATCCTCCCATTCCCATTGATCCAAACCACCATTCTATACCCCCCTTTTACCTATTCCTCATCTTTCCCTCTAAAGATCCCTCCCTTGTCCTCTCCCCACTCCCTATCCCCTTACCATCTTATTTCTTTTGAATTTAAGACTTTTATACTCTGCCAGATATATATGTATTGTTCCCTCTTAAACCCATTCCTGATGAAAGTAGGCTACCAGAACCACCAGCCCTCCTTACCCATCTAATCCCTCTGTATCAATTCTTCCTCTTGCACCTCATTTGTATAAAATAATTACTCTTTTTAGCTATTCCTAAATGGATTTACTTTTTAAATTCACGTCACACTCAGGTGTACACCAATCTTTCTTATGAGCTAGCCAATAAGAATCTTAGACATACGTTTTGCATTTTACATATATAAAAAGTAAATGGTCTGTCCTTATTGAATCCCTTGTAATCAGTCTTTGGTATGTACCTTGTGTTTCTCTTGGCTCTTGTATGTCAAATCTTCTATTAAATTCAGGTTGTTTTTTCTTAACAAAGTCTTGCAAGTTTGATAACTGTGTGTAATTCTTTGGTTATAGTCATGAGCATAGCTTTAGAAGAGCAAAGAAGAAAAAATCTACCTTGGATGTAGCCAAAGACAGTCATTTTTTTTTTCATTCAGGTTTATGCTTAACTTTGCTGTGTATCATATTTTTGGCTGGAGCCCTACTTCTTCTGCTCTTTGATCTATTGTGTTCCAAGACCTCCAGTCCTTTAATGTCTCTGCTGTTAGGTCTTGTGTGATTTTAATTGCTGGCACCATCATATTTAAATTATTTCATTCTTGTTGCTTTTAATATTTTATCCATGAGCTGGAGGTTTCAGAATTTGACTATAATCTTCCTGAATTTTCCTCATAGGAGCTCTTTTAAGTGATGATTGATGGATTTTTGTTATTTCTACTTTCCTCCTTCATTCTAATGCTTCAGGACAATTTTCTTTAATTATTTCTCGTATTATTGTATCAAGATTCTCTTTCAATCGTAGCTTTCAGTTAGTCCAATTATTTTTATGTTTTCTCTTCTTGGTCTATTCTACAGATCCGTGGTTTTCTTATAAGATGTTTCACTTTCTCTTCTATTTTTTCATTATTCATATTTTGTTTATTTCTCGATCTTATAATTTTGCGGCTTCGCCTTGCCCAATTCTAATTTTCAAAGTGTCATTTTCTTCCTTCAGATTCTGGATCTCCTTTTCTGATTGGTTGACTTTCTTTTCATAATCTTTTTGTTTTTCTTGGATTATTCTTTTTTTGGTTTTCCTCCATCTCTGTGATTTGATTTTTAAAGCTTTTTTAGAGATCTTCTATGCATTCTTTTTGGGCAGGTGACCATATGAAGTTACTCTTTGGGGTAAAGGTTTTTTTTTGCTTCAATACAGTCATCTCTATTCCCATAATAACTTTCTATGGTTGGATTCTTTCTCCTTTGCCTGTGCATTTTTTTTTGTGGTAATAGCTTAATTTTTGTAATCATCTCTGGGACATGGGGGATGGTGCCTCTTACCCCAGATCTTCAGTTCTCCCCTCTAACCAGAAGCCAAACTTCCAACCTGCTGTAAATGCCTACAACCAGGGGCCTTCTACCCCACTGCTTCTGCACTCACTGGGTGTGTGCTTTTTCCCTAGCCTGGAGGTGTGTACTTTTCACAGGGACCAAACTTCTTCCTGGGATTTTTATTCTGATCTCAAATTGTCCCAAGAAGACCCTTGTAGTACCCCTATTCTTATTTGTTTTTAACCACCCGTTGTTCCCCTAAGGTTTATCTCTTTTGTGTGGGAAATTTCGAGAGCTTGGGATTTTCTGATCTACTCCTTCATCTTCCCAGAATCCCCTCAGATGAACTTCTTTAATGTAATTTCCCCTGATAGAAATCATATCAGTTTCTGAAGTGAAATCATTCTTTGAAAATTTCTGGGGCTCCATCAGCTGTGGTTGACACATCTGCTCAAGTGGTTGCTAGGCTGCATGGCAACCAAAATGGCTCCTCAGATTGATGGCTGGGAGTGCTGGGCTGGAAGCATTGCTGTTCCAAAGATAAAGATGTTCTGGAACCAAGAAGATGTGGGTTTAAATCTCTCCTCTGTTCTATACCGGCTGCATGATCCTGGGAAATTGACTTAACCTCTCAATTCTCTAGGCGATTTGTAAGAAAATAAATTGCAGAGGTGGTGACCTGCATTAGTAAAAGAGTTTTTTAACTAGAAATTCCCTACATCAAAAAAATCACTGGCCTAGTGTTTATCCCTTTTCCTACAGAATTTGGGATTAAAATGAGCATCCTCAGGAGGTAAGTGGGTTCCTCAGCATTAGAAATATTCAAGCTGATTGGAGGAAAATACATGTATAGGTGAAACAGATCATCTATTTCCTGCGACAGAATAGCTCCAATAACCAACTGGGGATGTTTAACTATCATAAAGGGGTATGGAGTATCTGGATGAAGAATTACCAGTGCTAAAGTAGAATCTGCTTTTAATTACATTGGAATAATAATGACAATATTGTTATTAATAGTTCACACTTATAGGACATGTTATGGGGTCCAAAGTAATGATCATGTGAGGCATGGACATAGTATTGTTACCTTGTGATTTAATGAAACTGAAGCTTAGGAAATTACTTAAGTGACTGGCTAACACCTTAGAAAATATCAGAATTGTAAAGAGAAGCTCAATCCTCAGGCTTTATGTAGTACTATTTCCCAACTAAACATTATTCAGCGATTCCCAATGGTTTTTGTTCCATGAACCCTTTTCAACAAAACAAAAAAAATGTGCTGTGACCGCTAGGATAATTTAATGTAGTGTTCTTCATATAGTATTAGATTTATTAAATGCTTACGATAATTAGAATAACTTTTGTCCCCCAAAGTTCCAAATTAAAATTTATATTATATAATTGTAATTATGCAATATAATTTTTTCTGCTTATAACTGTAAAAACTCAGTAAAATTATAAAACTAATTATAGAATAATTATGAATATTTTATGTGGAACATTTTGTAAAAATGAAAAGTAATGCTATGAGACCTCATATTCTTACCATTATTTGTAAGACTTCATATTATATTTGTTTATTTTAAAATGTTGTTGAATATCAATAATATTTTAATGAAAATTACAACTTGTAGGTGCTTAACATAATATGATAATCATATATAAATTTAATTTAGATGCTGGGCTTTTTTACTTGAACAAAGGTTGGCAGTATCTGTCTCATAACCAAATACCATCTTAAATCTGGATCTACATCAAATTTATTTCTGTAACCTGATTTAAAAAGTGTAAAGTGAAAATGCTCACACACACAAATATGTGCTAGAAAATGGTAGGATAATTTTAGAAGCTCTCTTGTAAAAAGATGGAAATTCATTTTTTTTTTATTTTTGGCCACCTAAGTAATCAATGAAAATGAAAAGTTCTGTTGTCATTCTTTGTGACTTCATTTTGTTTTTTGTTTTTTGTCAGAGACACTGGAATGGTTTGCATTTCTTTCTCCTGCTCATTTTACAGATGAGAAAACTGGGGCAAACAAGGTTAAGTGACTTGTGCAGGGTCACACAGCTAGTAAGTATCTGAGGCCAGATTTGAACTCAAGGAGGTGAATCTTCCTGACTCTAGGCCTGTCTGTAATTCTATCTACTGTGTCACCTAGCTGCCCCATAAAATATTCATTTACTTTTCTAGTAGATAATGACGGTGACTGCATTAAATGAAAAAAATAGTATAATTGAAAATATACTAATGGATGAAAGTACATATGAAATGAAAATATCCTAAAATTCAACTGCATATGTTCCTTTATTTTAACAATGTTTACATATAAATTAGCCTTTGTCAGGAAAAATTCTCTTCAGATGTCTTTTCTTCTACCACTGGTACACCTGCTACATTCTCACAGTACTGAAGTACTGATCAGAGTTGACAAACAGTTCATTTGAAAATCCTCCAAACAGAAGAATAGTAACATAAGTGAATGAAAGTTGAAATAGGAAAACAATCCGAATATTGTAACGAAAGGCAAAATAAGGTTTATTTCTGAAGGATGTTTGTGGTGGTTCATGATAGTTTCAAGATGGCTTATAACGTGCATGACTAGTAATCGTGATTTTCCAGCAGCCCGGATGTTTGTGCTGCAAGAATGTGAATGTTCCTACCATCTTGATCATATGACTTCATCATTGATGAGGTCTGGTTAGAGGTATAAGAGAGGAACAAGGGAACTCCTCTGGTCTAATGTACAGAGTGCAAATGAGGGGATGCACATATGTCTGACCATCCATTGGAAATTGGTTTGCATTCACATGTCAAATCCTTGTTGCATTTAAGAAACCATTTGATAACAGGTTGAGAAACAGCAACAACACGTTGCACTTAGCCAGAAGCAGTTTGATATAGTTGTACAAACACCAAATTCATTCTGCACATGATCATGATGGTTTAAAAAAACTGCAAAAACAAACCTATAGTGCTTTAAACATGCATATGGTTTTGTGGTCATAGAGAAAAAATATCTTCATAACATAATTAGACTATTATTTACTGTTCAAAGATGTATTAAATAATTTTAACCCTAACCCATTTGGACCATGGCTTTGAAACTCCAGAATGTTCTTGAGCTTCTCATGAGAATCAATGCCTTATAGTTTCCAATGATGACAGCCCTCATTTGGATATGCAAATTCCAATTTATTTGTTAAATCAATCCAATTATTTGGTGGATGCATAGTTCAGAAGATTATTTCTCATCTATAAAATGAGTGGTGAATCACATGTTCTCCAAACTCCCTTCACATTATAGAATTTTATGGTTCTACATCCTGACTTTAGAAAATCTGAATTACTTATGATTTATCTATTTGTTATATTCACAGTACTGAGTTTTGCATTACTGTCCTGAAGCCATGAGAACTTACTCAGCCTACCTGTAGGAGATAATCTGATTCCCATTAAATTAGAAAATTGATTAATTCTGATTATTCAAAATCCATCATAGAGATTGCAACCCTGTGATGTTTTCTAAGTGCTCAGTTTTATAGAAACAAATGTGCTTGTGTAGGGAGGGGCAGCTCCCCATGAGCTCCTTTAGAAACTATTACACCATTTAATTAAAAACATTTACTTACATGTTTGCTTCCTGCTGCTTGCCTTACTCCCATTAGAGAGCTTTAAAATGTTTCCCTTTTCCAATCGTATCCCTTTGCACACTGTTTGTCCAATATTGATTCCCTCTATGATGTGGTTTGAATGCAGCTGATGGCTGTTTTGTTTCACAACTTTGATTCATGCAGCTCCTGCTGCTGCCAAAGTATTTCTTTGTGTACTAGCTTCATCAATTGACCTCAGCACAGCTCTGGGAACAGTATTTGTTTAATGGCTGCAGCTGGGGGAGTGCAGAACATCTTTCATGTTATACATTGTGCTTCTATAGACTTTTCATCTGACTTCTCAAAGTACTTTGCAAATGTCTTAATTAAACTCACACAATATCCCTGTTGAGGAAGGTATAATTATTCACACCTTAGATACATAGCAGCCAAGGTAAAGAGATTTGCCCAAGGTCAGATAAGGAATTGTTACTTATTCCAATGTTACAACATATGGTGATCACTCATCTTCTTTGCCTGGATATAAAAATTACTGGTGATTATGTTCCTCCCTTTCTCCTGACTTCTGTTACACCTCTTTTCCATTTAAGTGCTTCAGGACTAGCAATCCCTTTACCTGACTTACTGATATCATCTCCTCCTCCCCTCAAAACTCTAGTGTCCAAACTCTCTCTTAAATTGTGTATCATTTAAGCTTTTTACTCAGATTTCTCTTTTCCCCCTACCATGCTAAAAAAATATCCCTTAAAAACCTTGCCTTTGCTTCCTCTTTTGCTTTTCATTTATTTCCCAACTCATTGAATATACTATTCATTTTCTCTGTTTCCATTTCTTCTCTTCTAGCACATGTTTGGCTACATCCAAGGTAGATTTTTTCTTCTTTGCTCTACTAAAGCTATGCTCATGACTATAACCAAAGAATTACACACAATTTAACAAAACAAACAAAACCTTTCTCTATATTGGTTTGACGTTCCCTCAGTGATAATCATTTCTTCTTGGAATTCTTCTCTGGTCTTGCATTTTTGTGGCACCATTTAATATGAGTTTTTCTTATATTTCTCATTGCTATTTTTATATCTCCACTCCTGGATTTCCTTCTCTCTTCCATGTAAGTGTGCAAACAGCCAAGCTCTATCTTACAACTACTCCAACATAGATCAAGGAAGAACAACAGACTGAGTAAGGATCAGGAAATCTAAGGAAAAATCATTGCAAGCTATTTTCCCCTCTACTCTTCTTCAGTTACATTTTCTTTTTCTAAGCTCATATTTCTGCATGGCTTCTCCTTTTAATTGTACATGATTTCTGCCATTCCCTGCCACTCCCCTCCCATTCTACCTCTCTTTCCCTAAATATTTTCTTCCACATGGTCTCAGATATCCATTGTCCTTAGAGCTGCTCTATGTAGATTGCCTTCTACTAATTCTAATTCAGTCCTCAGTCAGTTAACAAGCATCTATTAATTATGTACTATATGCCAGGCACTATACTGAGTGATAGAGGGTACAAACAAAGGTGGAAAAAAACAGTCTATGTTCTCGAGGAGCTCACAGTTTGATGGGAGAGAAAGCACGAAAACAAATATATACTAAAATACAAATATAAGATAAATTTGGGATAATAAATAAAGGGAAGGCAATAACATTAAGGGGGATCAGGAAAGATTGGATTTTAGCTGGGCCTTGCAGGAACCCTAGGAAGACAGAAGACAGAAGACAGAGATGAGTGGGGAGAGAATTCTAGGCATGGTGAAAAGCCACTGAAAATGTCCAGAGTCTGGAAATAGAGTGTCTGTTGTCAAGGAAAATAAGTAGGCCAATGTTGCTGGATCCCCAGGTATGTATGGGTGAGTAAAGTTAAAAAAAACAAGCAGGAGGGGGCCAGGTTGTATGGGACTTTGAAAGCCAAACAGAAAATTCTATATTTGACCTTGGAGGTGATAGGGAGCCCCTGCAGCTTACTAAATAGAAAGAGACATGGTTAGATCTGAGCTTTAGGAAGATTAATTCATCAGCTGAGTGGAGGATACACTAGAATAGAGAAAGATTTGAGGCAGGGAGTCTGACCAGTTGGCTATTGCCATAGTACAGGTGTGAGGTCATGGGGACCAGTACCAGTGTAGTTGCAATATCAGAAAGAAGGGGGTACATTTGAGAGATGTTACAAAGGTAAAATCAATAGGACTTAGCAACAAATTGGATATGGGAGTAAGAATGAAGAGTCAAGGATGACACCTAGGCCGGGAGCATGAGTGACCAAATGAATGATGATATCCTTGACAGTAGTAGGGAAGTTTGGAATAAAGGAGGATTTTGGGGAAAAGATAAACTCAATTTTGGATATGTTGAGTTTAAAATATCTATAGGACATACAGTTTGGATATGTAATAAGCAGGTGGAGATGTTAGATTAGAGGTTTGCATAAGTAGGACACAGTCCAGCAGGATTAGTCACCATTAGTGAATATATTCTAGGCAATGATCCAGCAAGGGAGATTGAGAAAAACAAGCAGGTAGAAGTACAGGGAGAATAAAGTTATGGAAAATTTAGAGAAGACAGGATATCAGGGAAGGAGAGGGTGATTAACATTGCCAAAGGCTGCAAAGGGATCAAGGATGAGAACTGAGAAAAGGCCATTAGATTTAACAATCAATATCATTGGTTACTTGGAAGAGAGCAGTTTTTGTTGAATGATGAGGTTAGAAGCCAGACTGTTGAAAGTTAAAAAGAGAGGTAAAGAAAAGGAAATATGATAATTAATTATAGACAACCTTCTCAAGGAGATTAGCTACAATATACAGAAGAGATATGGGGTGATACCTGTTTTTTGTTTTTGTTTTAAGAGTGAGGGAGACATGAAGATACGAAGATGTTTGCAGTTAGTTGGGAAGAAGTGAGTAGACAAAGAGAGATTGAAGATAAGTGAAAGGGTGGGGATGATGGAGGCAGCAGTTGATTGAAGAAGAGATAATGGATGGGGGAACACTTGTGCACTTAGATAGATTTGCCTTGATAAATAGGTCTACCTCTTTATGAAGCAGGGAGGAAGGTAGAAGTAGAGACTTATTTAATTCAAATTCTCTCATGTTATGGATCAGCAACAATCAAAATGTTGCCTGGGGACCCCTAGGAGTTCCGAAAACCATTTAAGGGTGTTTATGAAATCAAAATTATTTTCATAGCAATATTAATGTATTATAATTTATAATATATTAAATATCAATAGTTTTACTTTAGTAACTGAAATCTCTTTTGGATCAATAATTTTTAAGAATATGAAGGTATTTGTGGTGTTAATGTGATTAAAGATCTTCCCCAGCCATTAATCCTATTAATAGGTCTCAGATGGAGCTAGTTAAGGGAAGCTTGATTAGGGGAGGCTTGTTTGTAGGAAGGCCCACACCCTTTTGCTAATTAGGTCAGGAGGGTTGTGAAGCCCTCTAGCTCTAAAAAGGGTATATATACTCTGAGGGTAGCTGTTAAGTTCTCTCTCAGAACTTCCAGAGGAGAGGATGCAGGCAAGCAGACAGCTAGGATTTATGAGTGAGTGTTTACAGGAAGGCCCTAGCAGAGGGAAAGGTTATGGGATGGTTTGACTCCCTGCTGTGATATTGTGGTTTTAATATTTTTTTAGTTTTCAGCATTGATTTCCAAAAGATTTTGGTTTACAAGTTTTCTCCCAATTTCTACCCTCCCCCCCCACTCCAAGATGTCATACATTCTGATTGCTCCATTCCCCAGTCAGCCCTCCTTTCTGTCACTCCACTCCCCCTCCTCCCCATCCCTTTTCCCATTAATTTCCTGTAGGGCAAGATAGATTTCTATGTCCAGTTGCCTGTGTATCTTATTTCCCAGTTGCATGCAAAAACAACTTTATTTTTGAGCATCTGCTTTTAAAACTTTGAGTTCCAAATTCTCTCCTCTCTTCCCTCCTCACCCACCCCCCTTGAGTAGGCAAGCAGTTCAACATAGGCCACACGTGTATCATTATGCAAAACACTCCCATAAATAGTCATGTTGTGAAAGACTAACTATATTTCTCTCCCTTCTATCCTGTCCCCCTTTATTCAATTTTCTCCCTTGACCCTGTCCCTTTTCAAAAGCGTTTGCTTTTGATTACTCCTTCCTCCATCTTCCCTCCCTTCTATCACCTTCCCTTTTTATCCCATTCTCCCTACTTTCATGTGGAGTAAGATACCCAATTGAGTGTGTATGTTATTCCCTCCTCAAGTCAAATCTGGTGAGAACAAGATTCACTCATTCCCCCTCACCTGCCCCCTCTTCCCTTCCAATGAACTACCTTTTCTTGCCACTTTTATGTGAGATGATTTACCCCATTCTATCTCTCCTTTTCTCCCTCTCTCAATATATTCCTCTCTCATCCCTTAATTTAATTTAATTTTTTTATATATCATCCCGTCATATTCAACTCACCCTGTGCCCTCTGTCTATATATACGTATATTCCCTTCAACTGCCCTAATAGTGAGAAAAGTCTTGTGAATTACACACATCATCTTTCTATGTAGGAATGTAAGCAAAATAGTTCCACTTTAGTAAATCCCTTATGCTCTATCTTTCTTGTTTACCTTTTCATGCTTCTCTTGATTCTTGTGTTTGAAAGTCAGATTTTCTATTCAGCTCTGGTCTTTTCACTGAGAAAGTTTGAAAGTCCTCTATTTTATTGAAAATCTATATTTTGCCTTGGAGCATGATACTCAGTTTTGCTGGGTAGGTGATTCTTGGTTTTAATCCTAGCTCCTTTGACCTCTGGAATATCATATTTCAAGGCCTTTGATCCCTTAATGTGGAAGCTGCTAGATCTTGTGTTATCCTGATTGTGTTTCCACAATACTCAAATTGTTTCTTTCTGGCTGCTTGCAGTATATAGAATAAAGGCAGAATTCATGACTTCGAAGAAAATCATGAATATGCCTGAATGGTTCATAATTGTAGGATATAAGGAATTCTCTGAGTAGAAGGCAAAGGAATTAAAGCACTTATTCAAGCTCCAAAGTAGCATCACAGACCAATGCCCCCAATTCAATATCCTGGCCAAAAGCTTCCAGGCCCAATAATTCCTCCTCATAATAGTAACCAGGAGGTTACAGAGAAACATTATAGCAGTAAACCACATCATACACGTGCTTCCCCCCAATGCTAGGCCCCTCCAGTAAGAAGATTACCCACTGGCCTCAAGCCCTTGCTCAGCACTCTCTGGGTCTGAGAGGGTCAATCCTACTCTCAGTAGTACCTGCAGCTTCAGCTTCTTCTGCTTCAGCTTTGGCTTCTGCTTCTGCTGGTTCTGCTTCCACTGCTCCTCCTTTTCCTGCTTCCACCAAGTCTCATTCTCCAAGCTCTGTTCTCTCTTTTTATACAGTCCTTAGATGTCATCCAATCGACTAGAAGGTCATCTGAGCAACCAGACCTTAGGCGCCTACTATTGGCTCTGGTCTTAGCAGCTCCCTTTAGGACCCTGAGGGCTTTGTGCCCACATACACTTAGCACCTAGTAACTAGTGGTTTGGGCTTACTTGTGAGCAAAGATATAATCAAACCTCCCTTCATTGGCCCCACCTGGAGGCCCACCTGAAGCCTATTGAAATGGGAGGGTGGGCAGGATCTTCTTATTTTCTGATTGCCTTTACACAGTATTTTCTCCTTGACCTGGGAATTCTGGAATTTGACGACAATATTGCTAGAAGTTTTCTTTTTGGGATCTCTTTCAAGACGTGATTGGTAGATTCTTTCAATTTCTATTTTACCCTCTGGCTCTAGAATATCAGAGCAATTTTCTTTGATAATTTCTTGAAAGTTGATGTCTAGGCTCTTTTTTTGATTATGTCTTTCAGGTAGTCCAATAATTTTTAAATTATCTCTCCTGGATCTAGTTTCCAGGTTAGTGGATTTTCCAAAGAGTTTTTTCACATTGTCTTCCATTTTTTCATTTCTTTGATTCTGTTTTATAATATCTTGATTTCTCATAAAGTCACTAGCTTCCACTTGCTCCAATCTAATTTCTAAGGCAGTATTTTCTTCGGTGGTCTTTTGGACCTCCTTTTCCATTTGGTTAATTATATCTTTCAAGGAATTCTTCTCCTCATTGGCTTTTTGGAGCTTTTTTGCCATTTGAGTTAGTCTATTTTTAAGGTGTTATTTTCTTCAGTATTTTTTGGATCTCCTTTAGAAAGTTATTGACTTGTTTTTCATGATTTTCTTGCATCACTGTCATTTCTCTTCCCAATTTTTCTTCTACTTCTCTTACTTGCTTTTCCAAATCCTTTTTGAGCTCTTCCATGACCTGAGACCAATTCATATTTTTCTTGGAGGCTTTTGATGTAGGCTTTGTTGACTTCTTCTGGCTGTGTGTTTGATCTTCGTCACCAAAAAAAAGATTCCGAAGTCTGATTCTGAATCTGAGTCCGTTTTTGCTGCCTGTTCATGTTCCCAGCCAACTACTTGACTCTTGAGTTTTTCAGCAAGGTATGATTGCTTGTAGAGTATAGAGTACTTTGTCAATGCTGTTTTCAGAGCTACTTCCACATAGCAAGCTCTGCCACACCAGCACTCTTCCTCCCCAAAGAACTGCCAATCCTGATCTGACCCAGATCCAAGCAGGCTCTCTACTCCCACTCTGACCCGCTGCTTAATTCCTCCCACCAGCTAGGCCTGGGGCTGGAAGCAATGGTAGCTGGGGCTCTGGAAGCAGCCCCAGAGCTGCACCACTTCCACACCCCCAGAGCTGGGGAGCACTCCTTTCACTTGATCCAGTAGTTTTTCCCAATAACCTGCTCTGTTGTCTTTGGCATTTGTGAGTTGGTAAGTCTTGTAACTGCCACAGCTTAGTGATTCAGTGACCTGTGGCCTGTTCTGCCTGGCTCCTGGTCTGGTTGGTCCTGGTTGCTCCCAGCTCCATGTGATAGACCCTTCCCAGTGGCTGTCCAGGCTTTCCTGGGCTGGAGCCCTTCTTCTCTCTGCTATTTCATGCATTCTGCAGCTCTAGAATTTGTTCAGAGCCATTTTCACAGGGATCTGGGGGAGGGCTTAAGGAAGTCTCTGCTTTCCAGGGACTTTTTGGCTCCACACCCCCCATATTGTATTTTAAATTCTTTGCTGTTATAACAAAGTGGGCTTGCAGGTTTTGGTTGCTATGCTGAATTGGAGTTAGTTTTGGGATTTGATTCTCTAATGTCTAAATAAATATTTTACTTCTGCCTTCTATGTAGAGAATCTCATATTCTGCCATACAGAGCTTTAAAGGCATATTCATGATCACCATCAATATTGTGACACTTGCCTTAATGATACAGTATTCTAAGACCAAAAAGTTTGAGTAAGACTTCAATAGATAATTCTGTTTGATCTAGTCACTTCAGTGAAACATTTATATTTCTTTTGTCCTTTTTAGTGCATATGATAAAAATTCCTACTTAGTCTATATCTTTTCCCTATTTTTAACTGCAAATTTAATTTCACTTCCTCAATGATGCTTTCCCTCAAAAGTACAGCTCATTTCCTAGTATCCTAGCAAAATTTAGGATTAACCTTTCCTCCTCCTAGAGGTCTTTCTGACTCTGAGAGCAATTCTTTATCCAGTAATCTGTACTTTATGGATAATATAAAAGACTAGGCCTTCTACTGTCCACCAGTCTTGATGTCTTACCAGTTATCTGCCCCTGTATCTATTCTAAATGTTGTTTCATTGTATTTTTGTGTTCATAAGCACACTATATACAAATATTTATTAGTATATATATTTGAGGTTGAGTCAAGTGGCAAGAGCAAGGATAAGAGATATACAGCCTAAGTGCTGCATTGGTTCTCACTAAATCTACAAAAACCTACAGAAATTCCTAAAGGGGCTGGATGAATCCTTTCTCTACAATCTATGGGGGAAAATGGATAAGTATTAAATTAAATAGACATGATTGAGATGTCACTGCATAGAGAAGTGCACAAACTCGTTGATGAGATTACAGAAACTTTGGAGTGTTGTAGTTCACACAGTGTGTTTGGGTATGTATGCTATAGTTAAATAGTATCCCAGTTAACATTTTAGAAGAAAATAGCAATTAGAATGCACTAGGCTTGTGGTTATATCTTTATGCTGAAGCAAAACTTAAGACCATCTACCTTTAATGTAGGAGTTGTTATGTTAAACTCTTGTCTGAGTCCAGTACCTGCTATACAATATATTATATGTGACATTCAAATGAACTTGTGAAACTAAACACATTTTAGCACTTATAAATGCTCATTTATAGTTTTAGTGAATGCATGATATCTTCATTAAAATAAATGATTAGTCTCAGCAACAGAGTTATATACAGAACTCAGACCACCTTTCTCTGTTGATATTAGCCCATGCTATTCTTTCACCATGGTTTCTTGCTTGTAGGAAGGGCAAAGGGAGAGGAAAGATAATTTTTGAAGGTTCTAATACATTATAACCCCTGTGTTATATGCTTTAAGAATATGTCTCAATTAATCCTTATGAGAAAGGTGCTAAGGTAAAAACCTGATTAGATACACAAGTCTAACTCATGAGGAGTCAAATTGTATTCTGAGCATGTGGAGGATAGTTATTTTTATGTTTTCATTCAGTGATTCAGTCTTGTGGTAGAGAGGAGGGGCACTGATTGAATCCACATTTTTGAAATGTTTGGAATCCCAAAGGATATGCGAGGACATGAACTCAATCATTTTAGAATCATGTCAATATCTTAATTGTATTTCTTTTTCATGGTCCTCTGGCGTTGTATTTACAACTTATATTCAAGTCAAAGAATGGCATGGGCATAATTTAGGGCCACTTTGCAGGCAAGCATTAATACTATTATCTTCTCAGTATTCCTTGCTGCTTTTCTACAAACTGGATTTCTGAACCTGCAGAATGTAATTTTTACGTAGATCCATTGTTGTATGTCTTCTTCCTCTTCAACTTAACTCCAGTACCAGGAAAATATTTAAGTAACAGCTAAAACTTATCTGCCATATTAGCAATGATCTGATATTTGCATAACACTTTTAGGTATGCAAAATACTTTACATATGTTAGCTAATTTGGACCACAGTCCAAATCCGAATGCTATATAGGTAAGTGCTGTGAATACTCTTATCATAACTGTACAAATAAATAAACAAGCTCAGAAGGGTTAAGCAATTTGCTTATGGTCAAACAGATAGAGGTAACATTTGAATGTAGGTCTTTCTGACTCTAGCTCTAGCATAGCACCGCAGAATCTCAGGTGAAAGTAATGTCAGGGGCTAGCTAAGTCAAATCGATAGCTGAATCCTCTTTATAGCACATCTTACAAGTGTTCATACAGCCTTGCTTGAAGTTCGCTGATGATGAGGAACATGCTACCTCTGGATTAAGGTTTAGAAAACTGTTAGGACTTTGTTTCTTAATTTTTACACCGAGCTTTCATTTGCCTTTTTAAACCTCCTTCTTATTATGTGTGGTTATGCCCTCTGGGAGACAAGAAGCTCTAATCGAATCCATTTTCTATAGCCCTTCAGAAATGGGAAGACAATCATGTGTCCCTGCTAAGGCTTCTTTCCTCCAGGATAAACATCCCCTCTATACTAGGCTGCAGCCATGTAAAAATTCCTTCTTTTCTTTCCTTCTTAATATTTGTAAAAAGTGCTCCGCACGTTACCTAGCACACTGCAGGTACTGTATAAATGCTCATTCCCTGCCCTTTCCTCTTTCCTTTCATCTCTAAGGGGATGATGGTGAGGATCATGCCGATGAATTTTGTGTATGAAGCTTCAGCCTTTTTCCTAAAGCTACTAATTCCTGTTACCTTCAGAGAATCAACAGCCATCTAACTGTGATAGCCTACAACAGGTTAGCAGCAAAGTAATCAGGCAACAAAAGAAGTTGATTTGAAAGAAAGGACACTTAAACATCAATCCCTGCAGTGAATTGTCTGGTAATGATATTACTGTGGCTACTAATAGTAATAAGGAATTGATTGCTGACATTTGAGAGGGATTTTATAATTATGCAGTTCTTTCACGTAGGAACATAGATGACAAAGCTGGAAGGGAAGTCAGAGGCTATGTGGTCTAACCCTCTCCCCTTTCTGATAAGGAAACTGAGACCCAGAAAGGTTAAGTGACTTCCCCAAATTCATGCAAAGTAACACACATCAGAGTTAGAACTTGAACCTAGCTCCTCTGACTGCAAAACTAATTCTCTTCCCACTGTTGTTGTTTTTCAGTTGTTTCAGTTGTATCAGACTCTCTGTGACCTGATTTGGGGTTTTCTTGGCCTAAAGATAATAGAGTAGTTTGCCATTTCCTTTTCGAGCTCATCTTGGGCAAATAGAGTCAAGCGACTTGCCCAGGGTCACACAGCTAGTTAGTGTCTGAGGCCAGATTCGAACTCAGAAAGATGAGTCTTCCTGACTCCAGGCCCAGCACTCATGCAAAGTAATGCATGCCAGAGTCAGAGTTAGCTGTTTTCCCACTGTCTCATACCTAATCTCGATACACATTACCATATTGTTCTCATAATGACCATAATAGGTAGGTGAGTCAGGTACTATTCTAAATTCTCCAAGTTCATAGAGATGAGATGATTTTCCCAAGTTCATACAGATAGATAGTAAACTAGGATTCAAACAGACATTTTGTGACTCCAAGTGAAGTCCCCTTTCTACTATACTATGTATATTAGACACAGCACATACAAAAAGGGCCAATTTATAGCATTCTAATTTGTCATGAAGAACGAGGTGCCTTCCTTACCTCAGCTCACTGGGTGTAATAAGCCAAACCTAGCTCAGGCTGGGTTGGTATGTTGAGGCTCAGTATTGTAATAACAAGAGGTACTTTCAGTCCATCTAACAGTTAATGAAAGGAGGATTACTTAGCCATAGCAAGAAAAGGACAATCAGAGAAGTGAGAAGGACGTGGATTGAGGATGAAACTTTAATTAAGTGGAATAAAACTTCTTGGAATTGTTCATGCTGCTTGTGTGTGGTCAGAAGGCTGATGGAGGAGTTTCCTTGTGTTCTGTCTGTTTCTTTTACTCAGGGACCAGAAAGCTACATCGACAGCCCGAGTCTTACTCCCTTGAGGTAATTAAATCTCAAGGACAGTTTCAGTACTTTTTAAGGAAAAGCCAGTCTAACCAAAGAGGAGAGGGATATTGCCCCCTACGTAGCAGGAATATCATTAAGAAGCAAATACCGCCACAATCTGCACTCCTCGGTCATTTGAGGGGAGGAAGTCAAACTAGTATAGCTCTGAATCTGGATCTCTGTGTTCCCACAGGCACATTGGGTTTTTAGCATCCATAGGACTCTCTAGGGATACTAAGTTTCTCTATTTCCCTCATGTTTGACTCATCAGTGGTGTTCAGAAATTTGAGAGTGTGTTAAGAATGTCTGGTCAGGGCATCAGACTAGGTAATGAAAGGGTATACATACATAGATGTATATATGCAATGTGATATATGCACCTGTGTATACATGAGTTACATGTGTATACATATGTACATATGTATACATACAGGAATGTATGTATATATGTATGTGTGTACATACACATAAATATACACATACTATTGATTGTGGTATGTTCATAAAATTCAATCACTAACAGTTCTTAGAGAGTCCTCTCTTTGTCCTTTCTTCTGTGTGCAATGGTGATCCCTCATATTCTGGGTTATTTGTGACTCTAGCACAGCATTGCCAGCCATACCACCGCTTCTGCAACTCTGTGTCAACATATTCTTGTCAAATATTTTTAATGTCCATCTTTGGGGAAAATTGAACAACAGCATCTATGGTGAGTCAGAAACTATTTTAGAATTTTATATATTTGTTTAAAAAACCCGAAAGTCTACAGACATCTCATAGAAAGTAGTTGGATTTCAAATTCAAATAACTGAAAATTTTATTTACAGAAGAAGAAAAGAGCTTATTATATCTTAGTTATCAAATATCAGATTCAATTCAATTAAAATTCATTTGTTGATAAAATGACAAATGAAACAAAAACAACGCCCCTCAACCAAACCTATCAACAACTACCCAATGAACTCTGCCATCTAGAAGCCCACATTAAATTTCTTCAAGCCAAAAATGGATAGCCTTGCCTTGGTACCTTGAAATAATTTCCTTGCTTTAATTTTACAGTTATCATTGCACTTGCAACTTACAAAACCCAACAATAAGCTTTGTCCTTGAGCTACCTGAAAAAAGGATCAAATCCTGTGATATTTCTGGTATAAATGAAACCTGAGATTTCCAGTTATCTCCTAATAAGCCTTCTGAGATAGTTAGCCTGATGGGCTTAAAGAGAAATAAGTTATCGACTGAGGCCTATCAGCATCTTCCAAACAGGGAATCTGGAGTTTCTTCCAAAGGAAAAACCAAGAGTTTATTGTCTTCACAGAATGATTTTAATCCAAGCAATTAATTTACTTCATTTAATTATCCTAAATTCAATTAAACAAACATTCATCAAATGATGATTTAGGCTATAAGGTCAGACCCCTTCATAAAGATTAAGAGGGGGGACTATGCAAATAGTAACAGCTAGAATGATTGATGAATACCCATGAGTGTAAGCTGACTATGACTCTAAATGAATTCAGTCAGTCCTTGTGTTTATCCTTACCTTGCATACTAATGATTCAAAGGTGGCCGGAAATTTTTCTCCTTAGATTGTATCCTCTGGCTCCATTTGTATGCCTCAATAAGACCTTATGGACCTGTAACATGTGTGGACTTTCCAGAAAGTCAGCAAGTGGCCTGAGCTGAACCAGTTGTCTGAGATTCAACTAACCATTCCTGTAAATTCATTTCCTTGAATTGTGCCAAAGCAGGGACTTGGGATGGAAGTGAGCCAGAGGCCACACGTGTTTTATAACCTTATATGAGTATGGGCTTATACGTTGCATACTATTTAATATGTCCTATCATTAGCTTAAAGCAGGTATGGCTTTGTTTCTGTTTCATGAAGTCCTAAGTTTAATAGGATAAGTGTCAATTATATAATGGGTTTGAGGACTTTTAAATAAAAATGGAAAATGTATCGATCCCTGCTCTCCAAATGGAGATAAAACATGCATACAAATCATCAAAGTTAACATCTAATGTCTAACAGGTCTAGTTTGAGAAAGAAGAGTTGAGGAAGCAGTACATAAATCCTTTGAGGGCAGGCACTATTTCATCCTTTTTATCCTTTTATGTCTTTTTATCTCCATCATCTGCATGACGCCAATATAGCATCTTGTTTAATGCCCAATTTACAGGAAAATGTTTGTTATATTTTGTAGATACAGAAGTTTAAAGTAATGGAGCTTGGATGACATGCCTAAGGTTGCTGAAACTCACCTGTTCTCTTACTCTTGATTGGATCGATTAAAATCAGCATGTTGTGATGTAGTGGAAAGAGTATAAAGCTTAGGTCCTGGCTCTGTTATTTATTACTAGTAGGATCTTGGGCAAGAGATTTCCCCTCCCTCAGTCTCAACAGCCTCATTTGCAAGGTGAGGCATTTGGACTAGATGATCTTAGAGGTCCCTTTCTAGCTCTAAATCTATGATTGTTGTGTGTGCACACCAGCTTGAGTGTGGCTCCTTTTACAAATAGGTCTCCCTAAATGATTTGGAATGATGGTGATTTTAATCGTTCTCTTTGATGGATTTATTTCCATTGACTTTTGTGGCTTTCACTAATTCATCTGTCCATTCTTTCAGAATGGTTGAACTGATCTTGTGAGTAGATATAAGGTGAGGTCATTTGGGATAATATACATGGGTGTCATGTTCAGTAGTATTAAATGCTACACAGACATCAAGAAGAATGAAGCCTGGACATTTCTCCTATTCTCCTAAGAACTGCCCTTTTTCTGTCATTTGTCAATGTGTATCTTTCCTAAATAGTAGACAATTCTTTCTTTCTTTGAATATAATTTAAAGGGCCACTTACAGTTCCAGCTTTATTTTTCAAGTGTCAATTCATTCTGGGACTTATACTTGCTGGCATTCTTCCCACAGGATCATGCTGTTCTTTTTTAAAAATTGATCCTTAACTATATAACTCTCCTTCCATTATTTATATGTCGTCTCAAAATATAAAATTTTCATATACATGTATATTCATAATTGTTTTGCAATTATGATTAAATTTCATTTTTTAAAACCCTCATTTCCTTCTAAGCTATCTTCCTGCTTAGATTCTCTAACTATGGGAACATGACCGTGTTCATAAAATTTTTGTAAATCCGTTTTCCTAAATTACATAAAACATATTTCATTGTGCCTAGTATTACTTTTCCCTACTATTAAAACTTCATTATGGGAGGGGCGGAGCCAAGATGGCGGCTGGGAAGCAGTGACTGGAGTGAGCTCCCCACCAAGTTCCTCCAAAAACCTATAAAACAATGGCTCTGAACCAATTTTAGAGCTGCAGAACCCACAAAGTGGCAGAGGGAAGCAGG
>CM053623.1:87852657-87868443 GCA_028646595.1 Phalanger gymnotis | reverse complement strand
TGATTTCTTATCAAGTCACTAGCTTCCACTTGCTCCAATCTGATTTTTAAGGTAGTATTTTCTTCAGTGGTCTTTTGGACCTCTTCTTCCATTTCAGTAATTCTGCCTTTCAAGGCATTCTTCTTCTCATTGGCTTTTTGGAGCTCTTTTGCCATTTGAGTTAGTCTATTTTTTAAGGTGTTGTTTTCTTCAGCATCTTTTTTGGGTCTCCTTTAGCAAGTCATTGACTTGTTTTTCATGGTTTTCTCACATCACTCTCATTTCTCTTCCCAATTTTTCCTCTACTTCTTATACTTGCTTTTCCAAATCCTTTTTGAACTCTTCCATGGCCTGAGACCAGTTCATGTTTTTTTGGAGGCTTTTGATGTAGGCTCTTTGACTTTGTTGACTTCTTCTGGCTGTATGTTTTGATCTTCTTTGCCACCAAAAAAGATTCCAAAGTCTGAGTCTGAATCTGAGTGCTTTTTGGCTGCCTGCCCATGTTCCCAGCCAGTTCCCAGGGTATGAGTGCTTGTAAAGTATAGAGTACTTTGTCCCAAGCTCAATAGGCTGCATTGTTGTTTTCAGAGCTTTTTCTACACAGCAAGCTCTGCCACACCAGTGCTCCTCCTCCCTCAAGAACCATCAACCCAGACCACAACTCAGATCTGAACAGGCTCTATACTCCTGCTTGGATCTGCCACTTAATACCTCCCACCATGTGGACCTGGGGCCTGAAGCAACTGCAGCTGTAATTCTGTAGCTGCACCACCTCTGCTGCCCTCGGGGCAGTGGTGGAACCATGAACTGCTTTCACTCTGAGCCAGAAGTTTTTTCCCAATAACCTTCTCTGTCATCTTTTGTATTTGTGGATTGAGAAGTCTGGTAACTGCCAATGCTCACTGATTCAGCATGCTAAGGCCTGTTCTGCCCAGCTCCTGGTCTGGTTGGTCCTGGCACAGCCCACGCTGGGCTCTGCTCTGCTCCCAGCTCCCTGCTATAGAACTTACCCAGCAACCATCCAGGCTGTCCTGGGTTGGAGCCCTGCTTCCCTGTGCTATTTTGTGGGTTCTGCAGTTCTAGAATTTGTTCAGAGCCATTTTAATAGATGTTTGGAGTGTCCTGAGGAAGACCTCTAGGACAGTCCCTGCTTTCCAGCTGCCAAACCTGAGAAGTTTTATATGAACTGATGTGCAGTGGGCAAAACCAGGAGAACATTGTACATAGTAATAGCAATATTGTAAGGATGATCAACTGTGAAAGAATTACCTACTTTTGATCAATTTAGTGATTGAAGGCAATGCCAAAGGATGAAAAATGTTATCCACCTCCAGGGACAGAATGGATGAACTCTGAATGCAGATTGAAACATACTTTAAAAAATACTTATTTTTTTCTGTCTCTCTCTCTCTTTACCTCTCTGTCTCTCATGTATTTTCTTTTGCAACATGTCTAATATGTGTTACATCACTTCATATTGATATCACATCCCTTACCTTCTAGTGGAGTGCAGAATATGCAGGAAAGAATGTGAAACTCAGAATTTTAAAATATGAATGTAAAAAAATTTTACATGTAATTGTGAAATACTGAATGAAATAAATAAAAAAAATTTTAAAAAGCTAGAAAATTGGCTCTCATGGAGCTCACATTCAAAATTCAGTGAAAATGCATATAGGAGGTTTCAGCTAAAAACTCAGATTCTTTTTTCTTTTACTTTCTTTTTCTTTTTAATATGTTTAGTTTTCAGCATTGATTTTCACAGGTGTTTGAATTTCAAATTTTCTCCCCATTTCCAACCCCCCACTCCAAGATGGCGTACAGTATGGTTGCCCTGTTCCCCAGTCTGCCCTCCCCTCCATCACCCCATTCCCCTCTCATCCCCCTTTCCCTTACTTTCTCGTAGGGCAAGATAAATCTCTATGCCCCATTGCCTGTGCATCTTATTTTCTAATTGCATGGAAAAAAAACTTTTTTACTTTTGAACATCTATTTTTTTAAAACCTTGAGTTCCAAATTCTCTCCCCTCTTCCCTTCCCATCCATCCTCCCTAAGAAGTCACGCAATTCAACATAAGCTACATGCGTATCATTATGTGGGACAGACCTTACCCAGAGACCATCCAGGCTGTCCTGGGCTGGAGCCCTGCTTCCCTCTGTCACTTTGTGGGTTCTGCAGTTCTAGAATTGGTTCAGAGCCATTTTTTATAGGTTTTTGGAGGGGCTTGGTGGGGAGCTCACGCCAGTTACTGCTTTCCAGCCGCCATCTTGGCTCTGCCCCCCCAAAAAACTCAGATTCTTACATGAAATGGCAAAACAAATGGGAATGCCTCATCTTTAATGTAATTTCCCTTAATAAAGTTATATTGGTTTCTGATATCTAATCACTTGTTAGTTCCAATGACTTTGGTACAAGACCTTTTTTATCTAGATTTTTAGTAGCTGTGACTGCAGAGGAAACAGAGGCTGTAGCACCTATAAAATGAGTCAGCAGGTTGCATCTGATAAAGTTCTCAGGAGTTGTAAGTATCATTTTCCCTTGTAGGAGTGTGAACAGTTTAACCGTATTGAGTTCCTTATGATTTTTCTTTCATGTTTACATTTTTGTGCTTCTCTTGAGTCTAGTCTTTGAACGTCAAATTTTCTTTTTTTAATAGTATTTTATTTTTTTCCCCAATTACAAGTCAAGATAATTTTTAGCATCCTTTTTTGCAAAATTTTGATTTCCAAATTTTTCTCTCTCCCTTCTACTATTTCTAAAATGGTAGGAAATTTGATATAGGTTATACATATGCTATCAATTGTTAAACATATTTCTGCATTAGTCATAGTTGTGAAAGAAGAAACAGATTAAAGGGAAAAATGAAAAAAGAATAGAGTGAAAAAGTATACTTTGATCCACATTTAGAATCCATCAGTTCTTTATCTGGATATGGATAGCATTTTCCTTAGTGAGTCCTTTATACTTGTCTTGGATCATTTTTTTTTTTTTTGCTGAGAAGAGCTGAATCAGTCATTAATAGTTGATAATCACACAATGTTGTTGATACTGTGGACGCTGTTTTCCTGGTTTTGCTCCTTTCACTTTGTATTAGTTCATAAAAGTCTTTCCAGGTTTTTCTGAAATGTGCTTGTTCACTTCTTATTGCACAATAGTATTCTATTACATTTATATACCACAGATTGTTCAACCATTCCTCAGCTGATGGGCATCCCCTCATTTTCCAGTATTTTGCCACCCTGAAAAGGGCCGCTACAAATATTCTTGTATGTATAGGTTCTTTTCCCTTGTTTATGATTTCTTTGGAATATTGACTTAATAGTGGTATTGCTGGATCAAAGGGTGTGCACAAATTGTTCTCCAGAATGGTTGGATCAGTTTGCAACTCCATCAAGAGTGAGTTAGTGTCCCAATTTTCTCACATGTTCTCCAACATTTATCATTTTCCTTTTTTTGTCATATTAACCAATCTGATAAGTGTGAGGTGGTACCTCAGAGTTGTTTTTGTTTGCATTTCTCTAATCAAAAGTAATTTAGAGCACTTCTTTATATGCCAGTAGATAATTTTTGTTTTTTTATCTGACAAATTCCTGTTCATTGACTGGTTATCAGTTGGAGAATGGCTTGTATTGTTCTACATTTGACACAATTTTCTACGTATCTAAGAAATTAGGAGGATTCTAGTTTTTGATTCACTCTGCTATCTTCTTCCATGTATTTATTTATTTACTCATTTATTTATCTATTTATATGTCTATTTATTATTCCATTTTATTATATCATCCCATTCATATTCACAGTTATTATTGCTAACCACGTATTTCCCTCCATCCTATTTTTCCTTCTGTTTGTCCTCTCTCTCCTTTCACCCTTTCCCTCCTCGAAAGTACTTTGCTTCTATCTTCTATTGCTATCTTCTATTGATATCACCTCCCCTGGTCTACCCTTTCTTCTGTCATTTCTTTCCACACCCCTTTACATCATTTCTTCCCCTCCTACTTATCAGATAAGAGATGAAAATCAAATTTTCTCTACAACTCTGTTCTTTAATCAGGGGTGCTTGAAAGTCTTCTATTTTAATAGATCTATTTCAGTAGATTTCATTTTCTCGCTAAAGGATTACACTCAGATTTCCTGGGTAGATTATTCTTGGTTGAAATCCTAGTTCCTTTGCCTTCCAAAATGCCATGTACCAAGCCCTCCAATCCTTTAATATAGAAGCTGCTGAATCTCGTGTGATCCTGACTGTGACTCTATGATATTTGAATTGTTTCTTTCTGGTTGTTAGCAATATTTTCTCCTTAACCTGGGGATGCTGCAATTTGGCTATAATATTCCTGTAAGTTTTCATTTTGGGATTTCTTTCAGGAGGTGATTAATGGATTCTTTCAATTTCAATTTTATTCTCTGGTTCAAGGATATCAGGGCAGTTTCACATGATAATTTCTTGAAATATATTGTCTAGCCAATTTTTTGGGGGGGAGTTAATGGCTTTCAGGCAGTCAAATAATTCTTAAATTATCTCTACTGGATGTATTTTCCAAGTCAGTTGTTTTTCCAGTAAGGTTTTTTTCACATTTTCTTATGGTATGTTTTTCATTTTTTTGACTTTGTTTTATTGTTTCTGCATGTCTCATGGTCATTAGCTTCCAGGTGTGCAATTTTGATTTTTAAGGCTTTAATTTGGCCAATTCTGTTTTTTAAGATATTATTTTTGTCAGTAATTCTTATGACTTTTACCAAACCATTGATTCTTTTCACATTTTTTCTCGTATCACTATCATTTATTTTCCTAAATTTTTTTCTACCTCTCATATCCGATTTTTAAATCCTTTTTTGAGCTCTTTCAGGAATTTCTATTGGACTTATGTTCAATTCACATTTTTCTTTGATAGTTTACTTGTAAGTGTTTTGATTTCATTTTCCCTTATGCATTTTTGTCTTGATCTCCCATATTATCTTTTCATGGTCATGTTCTTTTTTTGTTGTTGGCTCATTTTTCAACCTATTTCTTGACTTTTTACTTTAAAGTTGGGCTCTGCTCCTGGACTGTTTCAGAGCTAGTTTTTCAGGGGGTGGGGTGTGGGTCTATAAGGTTTTGGTACTTCCGAGGTAGTTTGATCCAAAGAAAGGTGTAGTCACTGCTCTCCTGGACTGTGCTCTGCTGTCCACCCAGGAAGGTATTTTGTTTCCCAGTAGCTGCAAGTGCTAGTGCCCTCCTTACCCTGGAACTGTGACCAAATCCCCTGATCCCCTGCAGCCATACCCACTAGTGCTCCTTTTTGACTTGAAACTGAGAACAGGGCTCCTGTTCCCTAGTAAGTGATCTAAAGCACTCTGCCCTGGAACTGTGACAAGGGGCACTACATTCCTGTGGCCACAAGGGCCAGCGCTCTCTCCTACCTAGAACTGTAATCTAGAAACATTTATGGGGAATGTAACAGGGTCTTGCATCCAGTGCCAGGAAAGGGTTCCCTGTAATCTCTTTCTGAACAGTTGTCTAACCCTTTTACAATCTGTGAGTTGAGACCTTCTGTAAATGCTCCTGCTGCTGTCACAGCCACCTCCACAGCCAGTGCTGGTGTTACCATGGTGATGTTGCTGTGGCAGTGCCTGATCTGCACTGTGCTCCAGGCTGACCACTACTCTGGACTATAGATTTTTCCTGTCGACCTTCTAAGTTGTCTTTTGCTTGAAAACCCTGACCTTTTGTTGTCTCTCCCAGTCTAGAACTTAATTTGAGGTGTTATTTTAAAGTTGTTTGGAGGGCAATGTCATAAGAGTTCAGCTGAGTTGCTGCCAATGCTCTACCATCTTGATTTCTTTTTTGGTATATGGATATGGATACATGTTGTGGGGGTTTTAAAATGGCTAAATAGTGGGAGTCATTGGAGAGGCCATGGTAAGGGCAAAAATAATGTTTGTAAAATTTTTTTATTAAAGAAGAAAAAAAAAGAAATTACATCTTTTAAATTCCCTTCAAACCTCTAGCACAGTCCTGAAGATATAGTGATAAAATTCACCTTGGATATACGTCCAGCTCTTTTCATGGTTTAATTATATCTCATAGCACCTCTCACTTTACTTGAGGGTTTGTTGGCTTATGATCTCACTTTGAATTATTAAGACATGATAACACTTAGTCAAGAGAAGATCTGAAAAGGCAGTAGATGTTTCTTATTGCAAGTGGCAGTAAAGTAACATGGGAAGCCTTGTATCAGAAGTCTTAGTAGATTGTTGAAAAAAATAAAAAGTTAAATAGGAAACCTGTTGGCTTTAAATTACTGGGAAGTCCTGTATTTGGAAAGTACTGAAAAATTTCACATTTAGGTTTTAAAGTTTTGACTCTTTAATAATGACTTGGTAAATCATCTGAAAGACTTTGGCTAAGTAAGTTATGGTTAGCTAGGAGGACAAGGCAATAGCAGGAGTAACTTAGGGTAAAATGGAGAAATGGCTAGTGTCCTCTTTACTCCTTTTCACTCTTGAAGGCAATAACTAATATCTTTATATGTACTTCTAAGTATATCTAAACATGTGTGTTTGTGCATGTAACTCCATGGATAACAATGGTGATGAATTACGTTTACACAGCTCTTTACAGTTTACAAAATATCCTCATAACAACCCTATGAAAATAAAATCTTTGAACTTGGAGTCAGAAGACTTGGATATGAATAATGTCATTTACACTTCCTTAATTTGTGATCATTGTGACCATGGATAAATCACTGAATGTCTCTAGATCTTTGTTTCTTTAACTATACCATGAGGGTAAACAAGGTGATGACTAAGGTTCTTCCCATTTCTAAATCTAAGATATTAAGATCAAGAAAACAGAGACTGAAAATATTATCAAGCCCATTTTATATATGATGAAATAGCATCAGAGACATGGAGTGCTTTGCCCAATGACAAATACCAAGTATGTGGGAGAGCGTGCTTTTTGACTCATATCTGTGACTCCACGTCTAGTGTTGTGTCTAATGCAGCAATTGTCTTTCAATGGTAATCAATATTTATGCATCATCATTCTGAACATTTGGATTTACAAAGCTAGACTTCAAAATAATATTCCTCTCTGAGCACCATACCCATAATTTGACCAAATTGCAACAAGTGAATAGTGGTGTTTCATTTATTATTATGAGGATAAGTGCTTTTGACTTTTCCTAATAAAGATAATTGAATATTAGATGATCATATAGTTCAGGAAATTATGCTTTTGGTCCTATCACAATAAAATTCACTAAAATAAAGCAGGAATTTAACATATAACTTTAAAATATAATATTTATTTTTAATTTTTTTTATATTAGACTTGCAGTATCATTGAAATGAGAATTCCCAATGAGGAAACCACTGCTAGAGTAGATGGGGATCAAATGGTCAAAGAGAGTTGCTTGGGGCACTAATAAGTTAAATATTTGGGGGCACTTAGCCATTTTAGGGGCAGAACTTGCACACATATCTTCCTGACCCTGACACCAGCTTTCCGTCAACTCCATCATGCTACCTTTCCTCTACCTTTATTGTCCAGTAAAAATCCTTTTGTAATAGCTCATTAAGGCATGGAGGTGACCCTGGGTATGCAAAAGCAATGCCAGCAGAACAAACTCTGGCAGATCCTACCAAGCTGGAAAGGCTTTGAGAACAATCCCAAGAATAACTGTATGTCATCTGAGAGCTACCCTTTCTATATTAGGAGAGGCTATCACTGTGTTGGCAGTGGTTTGACACATTTTTGGTGACAACAGCTCTCAGAAATCATTTAGAGAAAAGGAACAAGAGAAGGAAAGGGAACAAGTATCCATTAATCTTTTTCTGTGTTCTAGGCACTGTGCTAAAGCCTTTTATAACTATTAACTCATTTGATCCATACAACAACCTTATGAGGTCAATGCTATTCTCATCCCATTTTACAGCTGAGGAAATTTAGACAGGTAGAGGTTTAAATGATTTGGTCAGGGTCACACAGCTAGTAAGCAACTGAGGCCAGATTTGAACTTGGGTCTTCCTGACTCCAGGATTATTACAATCTGTTTTAGTGGAGGTAAGACAAGAAATTACAGAAAGGAAATAACAAAACCATGGACAGAAAGGAAGAGATATCAACTTTGTGTTGGGAGGGAACCCTATTGAAGAACACATCTGGATATATTCTGTAATGGGAGATAAGCCCTTTATTATGGGTATAATATGAAAGTATTTGTGCTTAGAGAGACCACCTTCTCTGAGATAGTGTTATTACTGTATTGAAATCATCCCTTCTCAGGAGACATCAGGGCTTCTTGGAGCAAGCATAATCCATCACTATAGGAAAACATGAACTCAGAGAGAATATTCCATGGTAAATGGGACAGAAAATTGTCACATGAAGGATAGGAGGTAGAATTGAATCACATGGTCAAGGATACCAGAAAATTATTGCCATGAGGCAATACTTCTGTATTCATTTCCTTCTACAACAGTCAATACTTTCCCCCTTTTATACTTAGCTTAGGATTTGTTTGTACCAAAATTTTTTAAATTTTAGGTAATTAAATTTAAGTAATTAAATCATCTGTGATCCTCACTATCTATTGTTAGGTGATATACTTTTCTCCTATCCATAGATCTAAGAGGCATTTTTTTCTACATATTTCTTCTCTTAGCAATTGATATTTTTAAGAATGAGGCATAATACAAAAATGAATTAAGGGTAAAATCTACAAGGCTAACAGAAATTGTTAAGGACACAGAAGGCAAATTTGATATTTCAGAGCTGGAATGGACTGTCCCAAGAGCTATTAGGTTCCCCTTTAGAGGTCCTCAAACTTTTAAGCATGGTCTGGATAACCATTTGTTGGGTATGTTACCATGGGGATCCCTTTCATGCTTGGGTTCAACTATATAGCTTCTGTGATTTTGTGTTTCTGTGATTCTTTTATAATGGCCCTTTGATGCACATAACATTTCAAGTAACTCTGACAAAATATCTTTTGGTGTATTATATGAAGGCCTGTAAGAAACAAACAAAAAAGAAATAGGACATTGCTATCTTCAGATACTGATAGTGTTAAATTGACTCTAATGTTGTTCTACTGTGGTTTCAATGAAAATTGAAAACCAATCTGCAAAATAAAATGTTTTGGATTGAAGGACCCATGGAAATGAGGAAATGCCACCTTAATTCTTACCCTTTTATCTTCATTCAATGTGCTTTTCCTTGAAACATTAGACACACTGAGTTCTTGTTTCACTTTCACTCCTATTTGTGCTCAAGACTGACAGTTCTGTTTTCATAAGGCCATTCAAGTGCCAGACTATTTGAAATAAAAGTTCCTCTCGGACTTGATGTGACAGTTGAACATCTCCAGTCATATTATGATGAGGAAAGCACATCCCGGCAGCCTCTCTCAATAATTTTCTATAATGCAAGAAGGCTTATGCCCCTATTAGAGAACTGATTCTATTACATTCTCCTCTCCAGAACTAATGGAAGCACTCTGCTGATGCATGTTAAAGACAATGATTGAATACAAAAGGCCTCCAGACCCTATCTCTTGCCAAGATTAAAACTCCTTTGTCCTTTATACTGACCAGAAAAGAGTTGCCCTTTAGTTAAATTTGTTGGGATTTTTTTAACTTGGCAATACATGTAGTAGATAGAAGATAAATGATATTGTCATAAAATGATTTCTACATCTATTTAAAAAAATTAAAGATCTGTTTAAAAATAGTTTTAAAGGGTATGTTCTATGGACCAAGTTTGTAAGTTTGAGATGGTTATTGGAAAAAAAATATGTAGCTACAAAACAAATAATTTCCCTTCCTCCAAGGCCCAAATCTTCTTTCTGAAGTTGTCTCTGATTGCTTTCTCCCCCACCATAATTGTTTCCTCTCAGAATCTTCAGTGACTCATATTTTGAATTCTCTATGCTCTTAACATATGTTAATTCATAGTTATTCCTGTACATGTTATCTCCCTACTAGCCTGCAAACTCCTTGAGAGCTAGGATTGTGTTATTAATTTTGAATCATTAGCTCTTGGTCCAAAGAAGACATTTAATAAATGTTTGTTGTTCTTGTTGAATTGAATAGAAATGAAAAGGTTTGAGGACTCCTACAAAAGAGAAAAAATAAATTATTTTCAGTATCTGACTTCTTCTGTGTCTTCATATTTCCTCTACCAAAAAGGTTAATCTATTTATGAACATTGCTTGACAATTTTCTACCTGCAGACCTTTTGCCCAATATAGCCAAGGATTGGCTTCTACCCTGGAAGTAAATATATACACATCTTTGAGTATGAGGTAAATATATCCTCAATGTCCTGGTCTCTTTGTTTCCAGTGCCTCGGATTTTGATGTTCTGACTTATTTCCAAATTTCTCACTCTCCTGAGCCTAAGGAACACATTATATAGTCAGAATAAAATCTGTAGTTCTTCTCTAGAGATTCTGATGTTCTTAATAAGAAGTTGAAAGACGTAAATGGGGGCTCAGGTGACTTTTTTCATCATTTTTTCTTGTTGACAGTTTTAGTGTTGCTGATTCAGTATAAATACTATGAACTTAATAAGTAATTGTTGAAATAAATTAAATGAGAATTTATTAAGTACATACTTTTTCAAGGAAAGCACTATGCTAGGCAATTGTACTAGATACAAAGATAAATAATAAATGTCCTTAATCTCAAGGAGTTTATAATGCAGTTGGTGAGGGAGCATGTGCACAGAAGAGGAAACTTGGCTTATGAAAAAGAGCATTGGATATGATATTACAATTCCGAGTTTAAAGGTATCCTTGTTTAGTGGAAAGAAGGCTGGATGTGGAGTTAGGTAAGACATAGGTTTCACTAGCTACAACCCTCAGAAAGTTACCTCACAAAGCTTCCATTTCCTAATCCCTTAAGTGAGAATAATAATATCCGTAGTCATTTTATTAGGAGTATTGTAAGGATCGAATGAGGTAAGATGAAGAAAATCCTTTTACAACCTTAAGTCACATATAAATACCAGTTGATTTTAATACTTATGTGACCTTAGATAAGTCATTTTATCTACTTGAATTTCAGTTTTGAATTCAGACCCACTTCCAACATTACCAGGGGAAACCCATTTTCCCCACTTGAGTCAAATATTTTAAGAGTTCTTTCTATAGCCATTCCTTTCCAAGAGCTGAGATTTGCAACCAATTTACACGAGACAGGTCAGCCTTGTCTGTGGGTTAGAAACTCCACAAATTCCAATCCCCTGGCACTCCAGGGCCAGGTTGCTTGGTTTTTTTCCTAAGACCTCACAATCTTAGCTCAGTCCTCCAGTGTCTTCTCACAGCCCTTAAATCTGTCAGTCAACACTCCTGGACCACACAGACAGGGGACACTGAGGACCTACCCTGGGTCACACGGTGTATGACTGTTCAAGACTGAAAATTTCATGGCTGGCCGATTTCCACTCAGCGCATAGTCCACTCAGATTTCCCCCTTTTTACTTTGCTTCTCCAAGTTCCTCTCCTCTGAGTTTGTGACTCTCCAGTATGACCAGGCCTGCCCTCAGGCACTCAGCTAGTCAGAGAACTCTCTGATGCCTGTGCTGGCTAAGCCCTGAGTCAGGTGCCTGCCCACATGGAAAGTGCAAATCTTGGTGGGACCTCCAATCTGTATGGGACAGGATTTTTAAATAATAGGAGAGACATCCTTAGGAGAAACAAAGTAAATTTATTTCACAAACCTTGCAAGATTTGGGCACACCTCCATAATGGAGGAGGCCTGAATATCAGTTTCAACATCTGTAAAGTAAAGGTGTTGGATTAGCTAATAATAATAATAATAATATTAACAGCTATAATATCTCTTGAAATCCGAAATTCCATGATTCCTCTGGTTCTTTCAAAATAACTATGATAAAGGCAAAATGTACCATAAGGATGGTATAAACAAAATGTTATCATAATATATAGGGATGCTTACTGAATATAATTGGTATGGAAGTGCATTCTAGGCAGAGGAAATGACATGAACAAAAGCATAGAAGAGACAAAGCCAGAACAAATTTGAAGAATAGTGAATAGTACACTTTGGTGTGAACAGGGAGAGTGAAGAGAGGGTAAAATTTGTAAAGGTAAATTGGAAATAGTGATGAGGGGCTTCAATACTGTTTGTAGAGCTTGACCTTGATTTTTCAGGCAATAAAGAGCCATTGACAGTTTTTGAGCAAAAGAATGACTTAATTAGACCCATGCTTTATATTAAAGATTGTTTTGTGTAATACTGTGTAGAGTTGATTGAAATAGCGATACTAGAAACCAAGAGAGAAGTTATTGTAATTGTCCAGAGAGGTAGTAAGTATGGATAAAGGTAAAAATTGTCTGACTAAAAAGAGAAAGTGAATATTAGAGATGTAACTATGGGTAGAACTGATAAGATTAGGCCACTGAATGGAAGTATATAGGTCAAGGAAGATAGAGATGTCAAATATATCTTCAGAAGAAAGAAAGGAATATGGAAAGTGAAGATTTGGGTATGTGCATTATGTCAGTAAGGAAAATTGGTTTTTCTGGACAATGGCCTATGGTTCCCGAACAATGAGCTCTTGGCAAGAGATAGATTCACCTTTATGAAGACTTGAAAGTATTTGTTTGGCAGGAGACTTGCTGACCTGATCAAAATGTCTTTCAAATAAATTCTGAGGGGAAAGGAGAAAATAGACTAGATGAAAGTACAAGAACAGATACTATTTGTGGCACAGAAAGGAGTAAAGGTGCTCAATCATTCTTGTGTGCACTTTGGAGGAAATCTGGGAATAAAAAATACTTATACACTGAAATAGATAAATACCAGTATGCAGAGTATCAACAATAGGGTGCAAATAAAATTTGATCAGAAGCAATTAATTATTCTTTTACAAGTCACATTAGGAGCAATAAGTCGTGGCCAAAACAAGCTGTTAGAATTGAAAAGAACCATGGTTATATGGCTCCAGTTCACAAAAGTTGGGATATGAGGCAGGAACACAGATCAATAGAGAGTTCAGAGAACTCAGCTGGAAGTCAGAACCTTGGACAGTTCACTGAGACTCCAGCTGTTATTTTGATAAAAGTGTTTCTCTTTAACCTGAGTCAATTCTGTAGTTAAGAACCAACCTGATTACTCCATAACCTATTTCCCATCTCCTCACTATAAACTTTTTTTGGGGTCAAGACACCATGGACTTGTGATGAAAATGCCTGTCACTCTTGGGAAAGGGATGATGCTATTGATTTCATTCATTCAGTGAATATTTTAGTGCTTACTGTGTAAAAAGTCACTAGGATAGGTACTAAAGGAAATAAAATATTAAAATAAGACATGTTCACTGCCCCCGTAGGGCCCAGTACATTTCAATATAAATGCATAGTAAAATTATAATTTCTGGCTTGACAGGGACATTATCAGGTAGGCCTATCATGTGGGATTTCTTGGGGTTGAACTAGGTTGATTAGAGATTGCATGTGTTATATCCTCTTATTATTTAGCATTCTCATCTTCTGATGTAGGGACCACAGCCTATACACACTTAATAGGTGTTTGTTGGATTAATGAAAAAATTCCACTGTATTTGATATTGATCATTTCCTGTTTGGAATATCATATGACTTATGAGGGTAGACACTCTCTAGAGAGAACAACGAAACAACAAGGAAGTGTATTTTGATTTAAGTATGAAAATTTTATTAAAATTAGAGTTTTCCAGCAATTGATCATTTGAAGCTAAATAAGTACATGTAATATATGCAATTCTCATGAAATTATGTTTTGTACAAGCTGTTTTTATGATACAAATGATAAATTATATTTATGTAGTAAATTGTGTCAATAGCACAAAAACGTAGCCTGCTCCAGGATTATGAAAACAGTTTGGTAAATATTTCAGTTGTAACACTTGTAAAAAGTAAGCAAGGTTTCTGTGAGATTCCACTTGTGGATAAACAAACCACATAATTTTTCCACACTCTGTGCAATATTAATACATACAATACACATTAGAAAAAGTAACAGCAAAAAGGAAGATGGAAAATATCATGAGCTGTACTTCATGTGAACTCAGAAAGACTGTAAACATCACAAGTTGGAGCCTATCCACCTAAAGCCCCCTGACCCCCAGGGTCCCCTTCCCTTTCCTCCTCCTGTCCTAGGCCTTCTCCAGCACATGCTGTTTTATGTAGAATATAAAACTGACCAAATAAATAACCGACTACACTTCAGGGTGCCAAATCATACCAAGATTTTTTTTCTGCTTCTTGATTTTTTTATACAAAAAGAATTGCTAACACCATTAGAACCTGGGTCAATTTGACCAGTAAAGTTATTTTTGGGTCCCTAACATATCACGCCAAAGCACCTAATTGGAAAAGTTAAAATCCATTAGGGGAAGAGAAAAACAAAACAAAAATTTCTTTTAATAAAAAGTGGGTGGGAAGGTGATTAAAGGAGAGAAAAAGGGAGAACTCACTTACATGATGGCCCATCAGAGAAGAGAAGCAGAAGATCCTGAAATGGCTTTAAAACTTAAAAATGATGGACCTTTTTATATCAGCTAATGCTGCCAAGGTCTGCCACCTCTGGCAAATACTAAGTATATGAACTGAATTTTTTCCATAGAGTATTTCATAACAGCTGCAGGTTGCTCCAGGTTGGCATAAAAACTTTTTTTTTAAATCTACCCCAGGACCTAGCACAGTGATCTGCACATAAAAAAATGCTTATTAAAGATTTGCTGAATTGAATTAAATTACATGCTTCTAAAATGACCCCAGCCAGACCTCAAAATCTTCTGTTATTTAGAACTCTACCTGACCATTTTATAGAACCAGTACAATGTCTGGTTCTAGTCATGATGGTGCCTAATGGCTGGCTTGCTTCTTCATCTTCTTTTTTTTGTAACTGTGTTTAACCTCAGATACAACTCTGTCACAGAAAATGCAGCAAATAGTCAATCTCATTTCATTTGAACATCCCCTGGGATAATACAGCCATTTTAGTCATGTAAAATACTTTGTCTGCCAAGTAACACCAGCTCAAAAGGGATCAGACTCTGTCCTTGCTGGCATTCTACAACTGTCCCGTTGACTTTTAGTCCAATACACTCATAACATTCAGCTGAGTAATTCCTCATTTCTCCTTCACATGAGATCTTGAAGTCACTTTGAATAGGATTTTAATATCCATTTATATTACCAATAAGCATCCCTAATATTTTGAGGGCAAGAGGAATGGGAGCCACAACTATTATACATTTGATCAACCAGGTTACTCTAAAAACCACATAATTTTATCATCACTGAATTATTTGAATGACTATTGAAACCCTGTGTGCTCATGAAATAATATCTATGGGAAGCAGATAATCTGGTGAAAATTCAGGGAGAGAACCACTGGAAAATTGCATTTCAACTTTTATACTGCTATTTCAGCTCTGCAGCATTACTGCCATGTTTCATTACTTTTTCCAATGATCTTATTCAGGTCTTTCTTAATTGTTCTAAAGTAATGTAACATGAAAATTTTTTATCTAGCTATCTATCAACACATCCTATAGAAGCCAGCATCCTATGGGAGTGGACATTTTCCTTTAAGAAATGTGTGAGAAGGGGCGGAGCCAAGATGGCGGCTGGGAAGCAGTGACTGGCGTGAGCTCCCCACCAAGTTCCTCCAAAAACCTATAAAACAATGGCTCTGAACCAATTTTAGAGCTGCAGAACCCACAAAGTGGCAGAGGGAAGCAGGGCTCCACCGCAGGACAGCCTGGATGGTCTCTGGGTAAGGTCGGTCCCACACAGACCTCCCA
>CM053623.1:87831783-87852157 GCA_028646595.1 Phalanger gymnotis | reverse complement strand
GAGGGGAGGGCTGACTGGGGAACAGGGCAACCAGAATGTATGCCATCTTGGAGTGGGGGGGGGAGGAAATGGGGAGAAAATTTGTAATTCAAACGCCTGTGAAAATCAATGCTGAAAACCAAACATGTCAAAAATAAATTTTAAAGAAAATTTTAAATATAAAAAAAATAAAATAAAATAAGTGCCTAAAAAAAAAAAGAAATGTGTGAGAAAGGTGTTAATGAGAGGGAGCTTGGATGAGCTGACAAAAGAAGCTCACAAACCTAGGAAATATGGATTCTTGATGTCTGTGGGAAGTGCTAGGCTATAATGACAATCATTTCATGGAGATGCATTTGAAATCCCTTAGATAAGGTGGAATTTTTGAGGTATGTTTATTTCTCCAAATTTTCATTGAGACATTGTAAGACTAGATTAGGTATTGTGGCTATATGATTATATTTCTATCTAGGCACATAGAGATATTTGTATAAATAGAGATAGACATAGAGAGATAGAGATAGACATAAAAATATAGATGTATATAAACCCCATAGCTAGATTACCAGTCTAGTCTTATAACATCTCTATGAAAAACTGGAGAAATGAACACATCAGGTATGCCATCTTACACAAGGGGTTTCAGATAAGTTCTCATGAAGTCTTTATGAGTATAGAGTATCCCACAGAGACCCAGAGATTCTATATTTGCTAGAGTTTACCAAATTCTATTCTAATGTCATCCAAGATTTTTTTCAATGGCCCTCTTATCATAGAACTCTGAAAGGCAAAGAGCCACTCCCATAGGATACAGGTGGTCTTAGTCAGATGCACAGATCAATTTGACTTAAATGGCCTTTAATTCCAGTAGAAAACAAGTGAAAATTATTTTCAATAAGTGCTTAATATGATTCAAATGAAAAGAAACTAATCATTTTATTTTTTCCTACTTAGCTGGTTATATTAGTTTCATGTAAATGGAATAAATGAATAAATAAATAAATGGACTGAAATTGAGCAAAATAACAAATATATCATGGTAGGTTCTTTCAGTTTGGAAACACTCAGGACATGGTTCTACAGATTTCAGTCTAGGAGTGTGCCGAGACCACAGGCATACTTTGTGCAATCTTACATTCAACATATCTAATGTTCTATCTAAATATCCAATGATGTTCTATCTAAAACTTGCTCCATTCTTGAATCTTCTATCCCTTTTAGTGATACCACAATCCTTCAAGTCACTTGGGTTTGAGAATTTAGTCATCTGTGACTCTTCCCTTGTTTTCAGTATCTCACATATAATGAGTTTTTAAGTTCTCACAATACTTTTTGACATTTTCTCTCCCTTTTGTCCTTCTCTTTCTAGTTTGATTGTCATCAGATCTAGCCTGGATCTTGTCATTTCCAACCAGGACTATGATAATAATCTATTAACTAATCCCTTGTATCCTTTTTTTTGCCTCTAATGTGTTTTGCACGCCATTTCCAAATGATCTTTCTAACATACTCTTTTAATTATGTCACTTCCTTGTTCAAAACACTCAAAACCACTCCACATTTCTGAGAGAATAAAGTCCACACTTTTTGGACTGGTTCTCAAGGTCCTGTGCCATCTGTAATGAGGATTTCAAGCCTCACATCTCCCTTCTACCCTTCATAAACCCTATATTTCAACCAAACTGATCCACTTGCCCTTACTTGTGCCTTTTCTGCTACAACATCATGGTTTATACATTTCATGTTCCGCCTATCAAAATCCTACATATCCTTCAAGACTTATCTCAGTGTGAGCTTTTTCCATGAAGCTTTTTGTCATCATCCTGCCTCAAAGTGATTACTCCCTCCCTGCGAATTCCTAGAGCATTTAATGTCTTTGCCAATCATAATACTTTTTCCATAAGTGACCTTATATTGTATTTCTTTGTGTGTGCACATGGCTTATTGTCTTTTCTGGAATACAGGTTCCTGGTGGGCAGGGAACACAGAACCATAAAGCTGGAAATAACATTGGAGATTTTCTCTAATTTCTTCATTTTGCTGCTAATGAAACCAAACATCTATGTCATAAGAAGGGGAAAAAACGAAAAGAAAAACTAAGCTTTATGTCGAAAATGGAATCTTGGAACCAGAGGTCCATAATGTAATCTCTGACCAGTTGCCATGTCTCCTTAGTGTCTCTGACTTAAGAGCTCCTGAAGCTGTTGCTATTTCTGTCACCAATATCTAGTCCCAGTACTAGTATTTCATTCACCTGGATTCTGCAGCCTTGGCTCTCATGTTACACATGTTTCTGTTCTAAGTTGTCTTGGACTAGAAGAACATCTCACCCTGACCTTTTCTTGGCTCTAGTACTCTAGTATTTGATTTGAGGCATTATTTTGAAAATGTTTACAAGGGAATATGTGGAGATCTCAGCTGAATGCTTGCTCTACACTGCCATTTTGGATCCCCTCCCAAGGAATCTTTGGGATATATCAGGATATATGTCACACAGGAGTGTCCTACAACCAGTAGGTATTGGGATAGCAGCCTAAAATTGGAGAGGAGATGGATTTTTGGGATGTCTCTGATAGTGGTGGGATTAGTGGTCAGTGTCTAGCCAGGAAGAGAAAAAAAAGGAGACACTGAAAATAAATTCAGGACTAGGATCATAGAAGGAGAAGGGAGAGGGCAGTATAATTTGGCCCTAGCTCTGACTGGGGCTTTCCAAGTGCTCACAGATGGGGAATGACTAAACTGAAGACTTCCATTAATAAAATTAGTTAATTAAGCCAGAATTGAGCTCTGAGAATGAGTCAGGGGACAGGCAAGTCCTTGGCTTCCCTTATTCCTTCAAGCCTCAACAAGTCCTACCTTCTATAAGTCCTCCTTAATCTTATTACTCTCCTTCTGAATCTACCCCTATTTTATCCTATACATATCTTGTTCATATATAATTATTTTCATGTTGTTGCTCCCATTAGACTGCATTTCTGGAAAGCAGGGACTTTTTCCTCTTTCATTGTATCCTCCATACTTAGAATAGAATAGTGCCTGGCACATATTAGGCATTTAATCAATACTAGTTGACAGCCTGATTAGAAAGTCCTATTATAACCTTGGGTATCAAGGTGGAGTGTCCCAATTGGCAGTTTGAAGCCATGGGCAATGACAATGGGGTGATGATAAAGGTAAATTAAGAGGAAAAAAAGAGGGACCATGAGGGCTTCAGATCATATATAGAGAATAAGCAAGAAGTGTATATATTATATCTAAAGAATTCAGATGTCATGGTCACTGAATTGGAAAAATGAAAGACAGTGAAGAGAAGATTTTTATTCATCACATGGTCTCCAGGCACTCCAAAGCCTTGAAGGATATGTCAAATTATTCTACAGGTAAAGTATAGGGAAGAAGATGTATAAAGAGATAAGGATGATTTGTGATTTCCTTGTGATAGGGAATACCTGGTGAAGAAACCCTTTTACAATTGCATGTGGGTGCCTTTTTTGCAAACAATAATCTTAGAGAGTTTTTAAGAGCTCTGACACTTAATCAGATTGCCTAAGGTCACATGGTCATTATGTGTCAGAGGCAAAATTTCAATCTAATTCTTCCTGCCTTTGAGATCAGCTCAATTCACCATGTCTTGATGTCTCTCTTGTGGATACGTTCACAGATATATACATACATATATACATACATACATGCCCATATATTTTCTACATATATATGTGTGTACATATGATCATTTAATAAGCATAATGAAAAGAGCAAGAGACTAGGCTCAAACTCAGAAGGCCTCATTTTAAGTCCCAGGTTCCCTGGTATTCCAGTTTTTTCATCTATAAAATATGGATAAAAATATTTTCACTACCTATTTTACAGTTAGCAAAGTGTTAATAAGCTCTAAACACTATGCAAATGTTAATCATAGTTATTTTTATTATTCTTTGTATAATTAGATACAAAGCACCATGTGACATATCAATATTCTACTTGAAAATTATGTCATCATGTAGAAGTAGCTTTGCCCTGACAGCATAATTAATATTCAGCAGAATAAAAAACATTTTATCCAAAGTCATTGGCTAGTATACAGACTACAGTATGTGTGGCAGCATATATGACATAGGATAAAAATAATCTTTTGCGTTAATATGCTAAACATCCATTGGATACCAAATTGAATTCAGGAAATGATTGAACTTGTGTTTAAAAATGATATTCTTCCAATAAAGCATTTTGTGCCCCATTCAGCATGCCTCCTTGACAAAATTGCAAACCTAGTCACAATTAACTTTTAGTCTGAAAAAATTACCAGAATATTCCCAGGAGTGTACCTAGGATGATAATGTGACCCTAAGTGCTGAACTTTCTTTGCAATACAAATTGAAATCCATGTTCCATTTCTTTAACAGTCTAATTTTTTTTTCTCTCCATGACATCCAGAACTCTCATTTGGTCTGAACCATTCCAGGAACTGACATGTCATTGACTCAAAGATTGTATTTAACCCATCATGCCTGGTTCTCACTGACGAAATTGCTGGGGAAAGCTAGTACCACCTAGGAGTGGCAAGAATATAAACTCCATCAAGATAATGACGGAAAAGTCAAATGTAAAAATAAAGAGTAGGCCATCAACATCTTCAGATGTAGCATACCTCATAATTATGGACAGTATTAGATGTATAACATTTTGAAAGGAGAACAGAAATAGGATTCTTCTGACCCAGGAAAGAAGGAGGGAGAATAGAATGGTTAAAAAACCCAGAAATTTGGGGGGTAGAGGAAGAAAATTGAATCAACTCCTCCTGAGTGATCATGATCTCCTCAGGAAAATATAAGGTGACATTTCTGAACTGCTGAACACAAGAGAATATGGAGCCATTAGAGGCTTTAGAAGAGTATAAAAGTTTGAAACAGCCAGCCCCTATGGCAAACTCTGTAAAGCCAGCCTGAGATGAATGACAGGATTGATGAGCTGCCTTGTGAACAAAGCTAAAGTTACAGAATGGATTCTTTTTATGCCCAAATAAGCATGGTTTTCTTACTTTCTCTAATAATCCTCCACATTTAGGAAATAGGAACAGGGTCAATGGGTGGTGGTATAAACCCAGAGTTGAGAATTGGTATGTAGATAAAACGTAAGATTCAAGGGATGGTGGATTCTAGAATACTAGCAAGAATATCATTGACATGGATGACAACTGGTTGTATTCAGTCTTCAAAGAGACATAGGCAAAGCCATAAGATCATTGGTTTGGAGCTGGAAGCTTACTTGGAGACCATTGAATCTAAAACCCTCATTCTCTAGATGAGAAAACTAAGGTCCTGGCATTAAATAACTTGCTCACAGAGTTAGTAAATATCTAGGGCAGGATTTGAACCCAAATCTTTCTGACATCAAGTCAAATGCCTTATTGACTACATCATTCAGCCTCTCAGGCCAGAAGGTACCTGATTTATTCTGAGAATAAGAGGGGTTTGAAGCACTAGAGGTTTCCACAAGGGGCAATAGTAAATTTTAGGAGGTACAGGGGGGCATGGCAGAAGTCAGAAGTTGTCTTACCACTTCCTTCTACTATATCATTCCCCTATATATTGGCACTGGTATTGATCTAGCCTCTCTGCAGAGAGAGGATAGATTGGGTAGAGAGGTCAGCGGGAGAATGCATGGGACAGGCAAGAAAATCAAGGTGCGGAGATAAGGTGCAAAGGAAAAGTAATTAGAAAATGCCATCATATTCAATTTCATCACACATAAGTGTTATTCCTCTGCTTAAAACAAAACAATCTTATTACTGTTTAGGGCAGCACCTTTGTCAAGTGACATCATCCAAACTCCTTCCACATATATACAACCAGTTGCCAAATCCTACAATTTTTTTCTCCACTTCTTTAATATATTCCCTTCTGTCGATACCTACAACCACCATCCTAGTTTAGCCCTCATCATTTTTTGCCTGTATGATTGCAATAGTATCCTAAAGTAATCAGTGTTCCTGCCTCACATCTTTCCCTAAAGAGAGTCCATCTTCCCCAAATAGCTTTCAAAGTGATTTTCCTAAATCATAGATTTGACCATGTTTGTAAACTGCAGAGGCTCCCAATACCCCTAGGGTCAATTAGAAACTGCTGTTAGGATTTAAATATTTAAAGCCCCCATTTTCCTCTAATTGTCTCCATTATTCTCCTTTGCAAACTCTGTAGTATGGCCATATGTATCTTTTTCCCCGTTCTTCACAGGACCCTCTATGATCTTTCTTTGTCCCTTTGTACTGGCTATCCCCCATATCTGGAATTCATGGGACACTACCCTAATTTCAGTACTCATTCAAGGCTTCATTCCAGACTCATTTCAAATGCTTTTATCTGCAGTGGCTTTTCCTGGTCTCTTCCCTTTCCCTGCCCCCAGCTCCTCGTGCCTTTCCCCTAAGGTTATTGCCATTTACTTTATATTTACTTTTTAATCTTGTATATCCTTTTTTTGGGATAATTTTTATCTCCCCCCCCCCATTAGAATGCAAGTTACTTTAGGTAAAGGACTTAAGTTTTTTTTTCTTTGTATCCTCAGCGCTTAGCACAGTTCCTGGCAGATAAGAAGTGTTAATAAGTGCTTGTTGATTGACCAATAGTTTCCTACTACAAATAAAATAAAATTCCAGTTTTTTAGCATGATATTCAAAACTCTAACTAACTCAATGTTGCAGCCTTCTCATACTATCCCCCTTCAAACATTTCACTCCAATTGAACTGAGCCATTCACGGTTCCAAATTCATATTCCTCACCTTCTTACATACAACTTTTCTTTATGCTATTCTTTGTATTCAGTTTGTCCTCTTTCACCATCCCCACCAATGGTAATCCTACTGAAATATATGGCTATTTGTGAAGAATATTTTACAGAGTTTCTCTCCTGAGGTAAAGATTGGATTAGATGAATCACTTCTGAGGTTCTTTCCAACTCTGAAATTCTATTACTCTAATAGAATAAAAGTCTTAGTTGCGGAAAGAAGGGGACATATGACTTAAAAAAAGAAAACGTCTTCTGTTCAATCCTACCCATTTGCCTCTTACCTTACCTAGCTGCTATTATCTTGGGATCAGATACTAATATATGCTTTGAAATAGTATTTGCTTTGTCTTTTGCTATGAAGATCTCAGAGGCAGTGCTCTTTAGGGAGGACTAAATATTAACTGCAATTCTATCTTTTTTTTATTAGTAATGTTAAACTTCATGATTTCCCTCAAGGCTTGGCAGAAGCTGGTAGGAAAAAATCCAATTATGGATTAATTGATTTCTGCTATAACTCAAACAAATAGAGATTTCCATGGACTTTATTTAAAGGGAAGCCAATGATTATTGCCTTTATTTATTTGCTCTTCACGTTATTTGATTTTTGATGTTATGGCACTCTTTATCTCCTAGAAATGTTATTAGAATTGTATTACTTTCATTGTTGTTGTACAGTCATTCAGTCATGTCTGACTTTTCATGACACCACGGACCATGGAGTTTTCTTGGCAAAGATACTGGAGTGTTTTTCCATTTCTTTCTTTTGAAGATTAATGTAAACAGAGGTTAAGTGACTTGCCCAGGGTCACATAGCTAGTCTATGTCTGAGGCTCTATTTAAACTCAGATTTTCCTGACTCCAGGCCTGGTGCTCTTATCTGCTGAACCACTTGTCTACTTCCTTATATCACTTTCATAGATTAGCTTAAATTTAGTTATCTAAGGGGCCAGTACCCCAGATTGTAGAGTAATGGACAGTATGCAAAAGCATTGCATTGCTTGACTAAATAAATAATTAGCTTCTCTGATCTTTGGGCCAAAAGTGTTGATCATCTACTTTAGAAACTGGATTGAGGATTTCTCTTTAGTCCTACTAGGAGTGATAGAGCCAATTTTGAAGTATGAATGAAAATAACTTTGGGGTAAACAAGGACAATCTGTTATATATCCTCTTTCCCTCATCTCACTACTTGGCCTTTCTTCTCTAGTTTCTGCCTTACATTTCTATCTACTCAACTCTTTCTATCACGAGAGGCTAAAGTAACAAGTGTGATATATTTGGACATGAAATGGAATGAAGGAACAAAGGAGTTGGAAGGAGTAAAGGTAGCAATGGGGAGGTGAAAGGGGTGGAAACTCTAAGCATTCCTATTATGCTCTTTGATTTCTACTAAATGAACATTTTCTTCTCTTATAGAGAATTCACGTAGGATTCCCAAGTTGTCATACAAATTCAAGTCAACAAGCATTCATGAAACATATATTATGTGTTAGGCACTTTTCCAAGTACTGAGGATAGAAATAAAGGTAAAAACAGTCCCTGCCCTAAAGGACCTTACAGTCTAATGGGGGAGAAATCATGGAAACACCTAGGCATATAGAAAATGTATATAGAATAAATTTGAGATAATCCAAGGTGGGCACTAAGATTAAAGGGGACTGAGAAAGGCTCCTTGCAGAGGGTGGGACTGGGAAGGTAGGAGATGTAATGTGGTAGCGTAGCCTTAATTTGAATCCTTAATAATGCTTATACATAGAAGTACAATAAAAAGAATATTGGACTAACATTCAGGAGAGTTGGCATCTTGTTTTGGCTCTGCTATTAATTAGCCATTTTGTGACCTTGGGTAAATTTTAAAATTTCTCCAGATCTGAGTTTTCTCATCTGTATATTGGGGAGCAGTGAGGTGTTTCATTGGTGAAAACACAACCAAAAAGCCTTGTATTTTTCTTTTTTGTTACTGACAGATCAAAATGATAAAGATAAGAATTTAGGTTTTGTAGGTAGAGAATCTTTACAGTATTCATACTTTAATAATCAAACTATCAATGGAATAATTTACAGAGAGAAAATAATAACAATTCAGAGAGACAAAAGATCTAGGATATCAAGGGAAATAATGAGGGAGAGGAGTAGAAATGAAGGGAAAATAGCAACCCAGACCTGAAATTAAATAGCAATTGTCAAAACCATTTGTTATTGGTTAACATGTAGGAGTGCATAAATGGAAATGATAGACAAGGGACAATCAGACATAATTGAACTCAATAACCAGGGTTGAATAAACTTGGAAACATAAGTTATTTTGGAAAGAACTTTCTATTTGATAAGAACTTCTGGGAAAACTGTAAATCAGTTCAATAAAAATTAGGCCTAGATCAACCTCATATGCCACATTTCACAATAAATTTGAAATGTATATGTGACCTGAACATTAAAGATCATGGCCATACCACACCATAAAAAATTGGTAGAGAAGATCACTGCTAAGGGAAGATGTATTCTTAACCCAAGAAATAACCAATTATAAAAATTAAAATGGACCATTTTGAACAAATGAAATAGCAAATATTTTGTACAAACAAAATTAATGCACCAAGGACAAGATGGGAAGCAGTCCAATGAAGAACAAAATCTTTGTATCAAATTTCTTGGATAATTTTTGATATGCAAGATATAAAGGCAAATAATAAAAATAGACCAAATTCCATTCCATAGTAGATAACTGATCAAAGGATATGAACAATTGTCAAAAAGTTGTAAACTCTTAACAACCAGGTGCAAAGAGTTCAAAATAACTAGATAAGAAAAATGTGAACCAAAACAACCCTAACTTTTTACCTCACATTCAGAAAATTGGCAATGATGGAAAAAAAAAGATGGCAATAGTCAATGCTTCAGGGAATATGAGAAGACAGGCATACTAATGCATTATTGGTGGAGCTGTGAGTTAGCACAATAATTGTAGAAAGCAATTTGTTGTTTGGTCATTTTCAGCCATGTCCAGCTCTTCAAGGACACCATTTGAGGATTTTCTTGGCAAAGATACTGGAGTGGTTTGCTATTTCCTTCTCCAGTTCATTTTACTGATGAGAAACTAAGGCAAACAAGATTAGATGGCTTGCCCAGGCTCACACATTTGGTAAGTGTCTGAAGCTGGATTTGAACTTGGGAAGATGAGTTTTCCTGACTCCAGGCCCAGTACTCTATCCATTGTACCACCTAACTACCCAAGAATTAAATGGATAAAATGTCCATACCCTTGGATCCAAATATTCTACTGATAGGCATGTAACCAAGTATTGTCATTGATAAGACAAAAAGATTCCACACAGGTTAAACTATTAATACTAGTACCTTTTTGTGGTAACAAAGAACTGGAAACTAACTGTCTGTTGATTGAGGTATAGCTAAACAAATTGTTGCACATGAATGTAATCAAATATTATGGTGCCACAGCAAATTATGAACATGATGAATATAGAGGAGTATAGATTTTCATGAACCAATGCAAAATGAGGTAAGCAGGGTCAAGAAAAATATACATGGTGACTATAATTTAACTAGAAAGAACAACAATCACAAAGCAATTGAAAAATGAATATTGCAGAATTACAAAGAATATGTCTGGTCCCAAAGAAAAGATATGAGAAGACAACTCATTCTAATCCTTTACTCAGGTGGCACATCCTTGGGTACAGAAAATTCCTCGTAATATCACTTATTGGAGACATATTAATGGGTGTTGCTGAATTGGTTTTCTCTCTTTTTTCTTTAAAAAATGCCTTTAATAAAGGGGACTGTACTTTCTAAGGGTAAGGAGAGGGATATAGAAAAAATCTAGGTGATATAAATAAAATATATCAATAAAATTTATTTTTTAAAAATTATTAAACTATAGAATTGTTGCTTCAACTCATAGAATCCTATACCTAGAATAAACATTAAAAATATCTAGTCCAACCATTTTATTTTACACATGAGAAAACAGAGGCCCAGAGAGGTTAAGTGACTTCCCCAATATTGCATACTTTAGTAAGTGACAGAGGAACACTAGAACTTAGATTTCTTGACTCTTGACCGTTGTGTTTTCTCGTATGGTACATTGCATTCTTCCCAATTCCTCCTATGTGCCATATAATCCTTGGCATATTAATTCAATTCTACATCTTTAAAATGTTAATTTGTTCTGTGACACATAGAGGATACCACCGATCCTGAAATAATTTTAAAGTAAAAATGTAACTTTTTCTGAGTTAGTAATTATCATTGCTGCCTAGTTCATGCCATTATGGAACAAAGACAGAATGCACTTACAAAAGATGTATGGGAAAATCATCTATTTAGGGAGGATGCTGTTGTTTCTTCAAAATAACAAAGGCCTAGGGCAGCTAGGTGATGCAGTAGATAGAGCACTGGACCTACAGTCAGGAGAACCTGAGTTCAAATCCAGCCTCAGACACTTATTATTTGTGTGATAGTGGGCAAATCACTTAACCCTGATTACCTCAAAAAAATAACAAAGACTTTGGAGAAATTCAGGGGAATTCTGTTTGAGAAAACCTGAACATGAAGACTGAATTTCCCAAACAGATTAATGGATGAGGCAGGGGCTAAAAGGAGACAAGAAAGGTTATTAGTCACATTTCAGAAAAGATTGATTTACTAAATGATTCCTTACAAAATTCCTTTCAGCAGGAACTAGCATAGTATATTGAAGCATTCCTTTACTTTGCAATTCATCATTTCTCTAAGTGTTTTGGACATTGAGGAGAGGAGACACAAAGCTAAAATGGCAGGTGTCCTGGCCAATATCAAAACCATTAGGAGAAAATCAGGAAGCATCTCCTTAATGATCACATAAACAAAAGGAAGTAGAAACATGACAATCTGATTTTTAGGACTGCATAATTGCAGAATCACAGAATCTCAAAGCTGGAAGGGACCCTAGAGACCACCTAGTCTAATTTGCACCTGAATAAGCATCTTTTCTATAGTATACTGAATGAATGGTCACCCAGCTTTTGCTTGAGGGTCTCTAGTGAGGGGAAAAAAGCTCTCTCTCCTGATGTAGCCCATTCCACTTTTGGATGGTTTTGTTAGGAAGTTCTTCCTAAGACTTGGACTCATTGTTCCTGTGCCTGACCAGAACTAGTCTATCTCCCTCTCCGTCAGTCCTTCAAAAAGTTATAGAGAAGTATCATGTCCCCTTTAAGTATCCATTTCTCTGGTTGTTCTTTCACTTAATCCTCAAATGGCATGAAATTAATATCTCACTCCATTGTGGTTACCCTCTGAATACTTCCGAACTTATCAATGTCCTTCCTAAAATGTGGCTTTCAGAGTAGAATAGACTATGTAGATGTGGTCTGACAAAGATAGAGTCTACCATGGCTATCATTTTCATAGTTTTGGGAACCATGCTTCTTTAAATTTAGTCTAAATCACAATAGCTTATTGGGTTGCTATATCATATATCACTGCTTCAAGATACCATCCACTTAAGCCCCTAGATCTTTTTTCAGTAAAATAGGTTTTAGCTATGTCTCTCCTATCTTATACCCATAGATTTAATTTTTTAACCTATATAAGAATTTACTTTTACAGCTATTAAATTTTATCTTATTAGGTTTGGCATGATGTTCTAACCTTTCAAGATTTTTTTGGGGAAGATTATGGCTCAGTTAACCAATGCATTACCTATTTCTCTTTTATTCCCTCCACTCTCCTTTGGTCCCTTTCCTTCCTACTTCCCTATTGGGTAAGGTGAATTACCTCACCCAAATGTGTGTATGTATGTGTACGTTCATGCACATATGTACCTGTATGTGTGTGTATAATTTTCTCTTTGAATTAGTTCAGATAAGAGTGAGGTTCAAGCATTGTCCACTCCTCCACCTCATCTTCCCTTTCATTATATAAATTATTCCTTGTGTGCCTCTTTTATGTGAGGTAATTTTCCCCATTTTCTTCTCCCTTCTGCCTTCTCCCAATCCATCCCTCTTTCTTACCCTTCCAGTCTTCTTTCGAGATCATCCTAACATACTAGTCTCATACCTATATCCTTTGTCTAAATAGACTCTTTATAACTACACTAATGATGATAATGTTCTAACTGGTTATTATCTTCCCATACAAAAATAGAGTTTAACCATTTTAAATCCCCTAGGATTTCTATATTTATCTTCATATGCTTCCCTCGAGTTGTGTGTTTTAATATAAAATTTTTTATTCGGCTTTGAGCTTTTCATCAGGAAGTTTTGATATTTCTCCATTACATTGAATGTACATTTATCCTCCTGTAATATTATATTTAGTTTTATTTGGTAGGTTATTATTGGTATTAATCCTATCTCCTTTGCCTTCTGCAATGTCATATTCCAAGCCCTATACTCCTTTATTATGGTGCCTGCTTAATCTTGTGTGATCCTGACTGTTCCTCCATGTATATAGATTATTTCTCTCTTGCTTCTTGAACTATTTTCTTCTTGACCTGGAAATTATGGCATCTTTTTTTCCCAGGAGGTTATTGGTGGATTTTTTTCAATCTTTACTTTGCCCTCTGATTCTAAAACATTTGGGAAGTTTTCCTTTCATGAAATATGTTGTCTAAGCCCTTTGTTTTGCTCATGGCTATTAGATAATTTAATTATTTTAAATTTATCTTTCCTCAGTCTGTTTTCCAGGTCAGTGATTTTTTTTCCCCTATGAGATAGTTCACATTTTCTTCTATTTTTTCAGTCTTCTGTCTTTATTTTTTTTTAAATTTCTTATTGAATCATTAGCTTCTACTTGTTGAATTCTAATTTTCAATGAGGTGTCTTCGGTGAGGTTTCATACCTCTTTTACCACTTGGCCCCTTCTTATTTTAAGGAGTTATTTTCTTCAGTATTTTTGGTGCATTTTAAAAAATCCAGCTGTAAATTCTCTTTCAAAACTTTCTTGCATAGCTCTCATTTCTTTACCAACTTTTTCTTTTATCACTATTCTTTGATTTAAAAAAAAATCCTTTTTTTGCTCTTTTAAAAGTCTCCTTCTTTAGCTGTTCTATGGTTTCATATTGGTTTTGTGTCCAATTTGCACTTTTCTTAAAGGCTTTCCTTGTAGAGCTTTATAAATCACTCTTCTCTGTATTGTTTCCCTGTCACCATAGTAATGTTTTATGATCAGGTTCTTTTTTATTACTTGTTCCTTTTCCTAGCCTAATTCTTGACATTTGAATTTATGTTAGAGTTGGGCTCTGCTTACCTCTGGTAAGGGGGGTAACTGGCCTGAGGTTCAATCATTTATGCCCTTCTATTGCTTTCACAATTGGGTCTGGGAGCTTCTAAAGTTTTGATGTTTCCAAAGTGGTGTGATCTGGGGAAAGGTCTTGTCACTGCTCTGTTGTTCTGAGCTCTGGTCTTCACTCAGGTAGGTCTCCTGATCCCTCTTAAGCACAATTGCTCCTTTCTACAGTGGAGCTGGGTAATGGGTGTCAGAGCTGTCAAATGGTGCTTGATCCTCTATTCACTGCTAGTTCAAGGGGCTCTAGAAATCTTTTTCTGACCAGGTATTCAGTCCCTTTACATCACTATTCTCTAAGTAACACTGATACTTATGCTACTTTTGGTGTTGCCTCTACCTTCGAGGTCCACAACCTGTGTGGCTTCTACTTTTCTCACTTCTAGTCAGCCCTTATCCCAGGATCTGTTGACCCTTTCTGTCTTCCTAAGCTGCTCTGGGCTAGGAAAATGACTCATTCTGACTTCTTGGCTTTTCTGCTTATAATTCAGTTTGGCATTTTTCTGTGGTTGTTTTATAGATGTTTGGCAGCTATGACCTTTTACTCTGCCATCTTGACTCTTCCCAGTTATAATGTAAATTAATTGAGAAGGCTTACTTCCTCAGAAGGGTATCAATCAATAAACATTTAGTAAGCTCTTATTATGTGCCAGACATTATGACAACCACTGAGGATACGAAAAGAGGCAAAAGACAGTCCCTGTCCTCGGGAAGCTTACAGTCTAATAGAGGAGACAACATGTACACAAATATATACAAAGTAAGCTACATACGAGATAAATAGGAAATAATTAATGGAAGGAAAGTACTAGAATTAAGAAGGGTTGGGGAAGACTTTCAATAAAATATGGGATTGGGGGGTGCTTAAAGTTAAGGAATTGATTATAGGTGACAGTGGAAGGATGTAGGCTTGGAAAAGTGCAACACATTATTTGCTACCTTAAGACCCAGTATAAGAGAACATAGCTCTATATTAATGCAACTTTTGATTCTGAGAAAGAGATTTCCTGGCCTTTACATTGTTTATAAGCAACCTCTTCTTGGTGTGAATATAAGAGGGCTGACATGTAATATGCTGTGTCCCTGAGAAGGCAGGTTTATTGTAGCTTTTGGAAATTATGATTTGTAACTGCAGCCAAAACAAGGTCCTTTGAGCAATTGTCACCATTCTCAGAAACAGCAGGTTCTACAGTGCTGCTATATTGAAAAGTCATAGCCCTTACTTTTTTCAGTTATGAGAAAATTGGTTAATAGGGTCCAAACTTTATACAGTTTCTACTCCTGAATTCAGAAGCTTGTCAGAGAGACTAATTGCAAGTGCCAAAATAGTCTTGTATCTTTAACTCTTTATTCTGAGACTTTTTTGTTCATTTTCTATAAGGCAAGTCACTCGATTATCACCAATTTCCTCCTCTCTAGAACCATAGGTGTTGGCAACATGACTTCTAAGTTTCCTTCTAGTTCTAATATTTTAGAATCAATAAGATAAATTCTAAGTTAATTGCTTTTCTATATCACATGTGTAAGGCATGCATATTCATATACACATACAAATATATATGTAGTATTTGATTTATTTCGAGAGAAAGAACTAGAATTCATGGTGTAGTTTTATGTTCTCTTGATGAAATCCATGCTGGAGAAATAGCCTTCTTGCCTGAATATGCACCTAAAAATATGCCATCATCTTGTGCCAGCTACTTAAATTGTTGATGTAATCTTAGTGAAAGTCACCTCTGCAAACATTTATTATGTGCCTGTTGCTTACAAGGCACTGCACAAGGTGTTAGGGATATAAAGATAAAAAGGAAGGTGTTTCCCTTTGACTATGCTATATTCTTCTAGAGGTATACAAGAGATAAGGCAATAAATATTTTCCTTAAGATGGCAATTTAGCCAAATTCAGATCTTTTTTAGTGTGGAAAATAGAACTTCACTTGCTGAAATGTCTGTGCCTCGTTCTTTGACCCTCCTACTTTACAGGTACATGGCTTTGGTCCTGGTATGGGGGATGGATGAAAGAGGAAGAATAGCTCAGTACAGCTCATTCCCAATTCTAATAAAAAAACAATTCAAAATGCAAGTCTCTCCTCATAGTGCTTCAGGAGAGTCCTTCTCCTATATGAAGGAAATTTTTTATGAGGAAAGAGAAGAGGGGTTGGGAGTCTAAGACTGTGATTTCTTTGGTATAGGAATATCCTAGTGAGAAAGTTTACTCTACCAATGCAAATTGGCATTATGATCTGAAAAGAAGTTTTTTTGCAATACTCAGAAGTTAACTGACTTAATTTACTGGTGGCATAATCAGTATGTGTAAGTGGTAGAGCTTGAAAACAGGTCTTGAGTCTAAGATTGGCCCTCTATCTACTATGCCATACTGACTGTCTATATTAAAGCTATCTCATTGTTAAATGGCTGTAGTTCTGTTAACTTTTGCACACAAAACTGTGCCTCTCAATATTTCCCTTCCTTCTTCTCTATAATTACCATTTGTTTTTTTTCAGAAGTTTTCTATATTGCTAATAATAGACCTTCTGAATATGGATATTACCCAAATGTAAATATACAGCTGCTTACCTAGCACAAAGATTGACCCAAGTTAACATTTCAAATGACAAAAAAAACCCAGAAAACTAATGTATTTTAGTAACACCACCTCTCTAATTAAAGTTGACTCAACTTAAAGTGTGAAAGACATATGACTTTCCCTTGGACTTTATAAATACTAGGTCTCTTTGAATTGACATCACTAATGACAGCTGTAGAATGAGAAGCATGCTACAATTCAAAAATAATGATCCTGAACAGCATTAAAAATGGTATGACCTCTGCTTCATCCTACTACCACTACCACCATCACTCAAAGTAACTTTCCACTGTCTCATACTTAAACCCTGGTAGTTAATGAGGAAAGGGAGTTTTATGACCTGGGCAAATTCCCCTTTTGAAATTTTCCATCTTCCTTAATTCCTTTGTGTACTACCTGAAGAAATCGATTCTTCGTGTTAGCCATGCTTGCTCTTAGAGGATACTGATTCCTAAACACCATGAAGAGCTAATCAGGAAAGTCATGTTTTCTTTTGCTGGCAAAATTGCTAAATAAAACACTCTTTTCACCTTACTCCCTTTTTTTGTTTTCAATTTATTGTCAGTTTTCCCAAATGGGTATTTCATCTCAGGAAGTGTACAGCTCAGCCATGGTTCTCAAATTACGCTGGCCAGCAGTTACTTCCTCTAATCAGCTTGATCACTCACATATCCTGATCATTGCAGAAGAAGGCCTGGGAAATCCTTTTATTACTGGGGGGAGAACATTGCTGTCTTCTGAAACAACAAGTGAAGTTGGAAGGCTGGGTCATAGAGTTCTTCATCAAAGTTTGACATAAAAGCATATGGCAGGAGGATTAGTTTTCCAAATGACTTCCTCAACATTATCCAAGTCCTGAAGGTCACAAAGGCTTTGGGAAATGGGTACAGACTAGGAAAAGATCAGAAGCAGCTTAGAGATGAGAAGTAAAACTGAAAAGCTTTATTTCCAGGGTAAATTTGCCACCTACTACAGTCTTTCACCAACACTTCCCCTTGTACTTTCCTTCTTCCTGAATCATATATCCAAAATTTATTCTGCATTTCTGCTATTATCTGGATCAAAGGGAAGTCTTTGTGGGGTTCAGGGTTGTAACCCACAGTTTAAGAAGTGCTGAAGGGGTCACGAGTGGAAAAAATTAAGAAAGTCTGATCAAGATGATATTGCATCTCAGCTGTCTGTTTCCACTTTGCTTCTCCTTTCCTGAGTGGGTGACCAACCACTGACCTTGAGATGAACATGTCATAGACTACAGGCAACCATGTGGGTTCAAGAGATCTGGCGGTCCTGAGTCCCATAAAAAGAGTGAATAATTGCCAAAGATACAAAATTCACTGGCTATGGAAGGGTGAAGATCAGAGGAGGAGAATGATAATACAGATCAGAGACAGAAATTAAAATGCCTAGTTAGCAATTTTGTAAACTGACTTATGTTCAAAGTTTAAATATTACTCTCATAGGAGACAATAATAATAGTTATGTGTTACTGAGTTGTGTTCTAGTCATTCCATTAATACAAACTCTGATTATTTTATATTTAGCTTTCCTTTTTATGTGTTGGAATATATTACCTATCCTAGACCATGATTCATATTCTACAGTGAATTTTTTTACCTTTTCCAGTTCTGAGGAAACTTTTAGAGTTGTGGGTCGTAATTTAATCATCTATGAATAAAATCATCTCCAGGATACAATGACATTTTTAATGAACCAATCAGCACAAGAAAAGAGAGCTCTCTGTTACAAGAAGACAAGCGTCTAAGGAATAAGACCTATCCAAAACATATACCTGCATACAATACAGGAAGTGGCTGTGCATTCAGCCAGGTCATGTCCCAATCAGACTAGGAATTCTGATTCACTCTCTAAATAATATATAATAAAAGCAGAGATGTCAAACTTATCATTCCAGACCACAAACTGTTGCAAAACCCAAATGCAGGGGCAGAAACCAGGTTAAAATGTATAAATGTTTAACATAAAGAAAAATTCAATGCAAGGTAAATAATTTTAATTTATGGTTTTCTAAATTAATATGTGGTCTTCAGGGATTGAGTGTGATACCACTAAAGGGAATTCAGAAATCCCAGATTGGTGATGCTAGGTTTGTATTTCTCTTTAAGTCTGATCTAGAGGCTAGCCACCTTTAGGGTCATACTTCATTGGACCAGAATTATAGATTATTCACCAGAAAAATTCTTTATGCACCATAGATGAGACATGTTTTAGATCCTGAAATTCCTTATCAATGCCAATATGAAACTTTCCCTGACTTTTCACACACAAATACTAATATAGACCAACATTTCTAGAATAGTATTAAACTAGAGAGGCCTCCAAGGTTGGAACCAGGGCTGGCATAGGACATTAAGTAAACTATACTTCCTTCTACCTTCTTCAAATAGAACTGTGGACTTTCAAACTTAACACTTTAACCCATGGCTTCCTTTCCACTGTTCTGTTTACAATGTATGTCAGTATTACCAATATGCATCGTATATACTCTACCTCGGTTAAATAACTTAGCTTCCCTGGCTCTCAGATTAATCTCTAAAATGAAAATATTGGATTAAAGAGATTTCTAAGTTTCCTTCCATCTCTAGATCAGATCTTATGATTTCTTGTCTTCTCTCTTTCTTGTAAATCTAAACAGTTTTGGAGTGTGGTGCTAAGGTGCTTGTGTAGGTATCGATGGTAGTGGAAGGAAGTCACAACCACACACCAGGGAAAAAAGCATCATCCTCCAAAAATGACTCTCTGACTGTGCCTCTGCACATTTGAAATTATTTCAAAGCCCTGAGTGTAGTCTCACCAAAGGAGGCACTCCCTCCCCCAAACTGGCTCTACTGAAATCATGATTTTCTTATTTCATAGAGGTATCATCTAGAGACAAATAAAACAGGTGTACTTGTGGTTGAATTTGTCTTGCTTTGCAGGAGCTTAACAGTGGGACTGAAATTAAAGTGCTTTGAAAATTTCAAAAGCGCTAGAAAATGGGAGTTGTTATGACTACTGTAATTATTAAAGGTATGTTGAATTATATTGATTTGGACAGCAAGAAGAGATTTTTCTGAAACATTTCTCATGCTGTCATTGGCCTTACCTCTGAAACAAACAGGGCTGGCCCCAGCAGTGGTAGGGATGGGACATATACTCCTGGTCCAGTCTGGCAGTGATAAAGAAGACTTTTGATGAGGTAGGAGAGTAATATAGCCATTCTATGGTATTTGGTTTTCTTGGGACTAGAATAGATCTCACAGTTTTCCCCTTATCAATTGGAATACTAAGGACACGGTGATATAATTTACCTTTACATTGGGTCTGTGCATTATTGGGGCTAACCTGAGCTGAATAAGATGTTCATGGGGAATTTGAAATTTCAGTGTCCCCAGAACTAGAGCTGGCACTCAAATAATGGAATGGATGGAAGAATGAGCCCAAAACATTCAAGTACCATAGTGACAGTCATGATAAGGCTGGCTGACATTGTGCCACAGTTTAATATGGATTCTTTTTCTTCTCACTCAGGCACTGCTATAGATAACTGTTAGCCCCTGATCTAATCCTCCCATCCTACTTAACCATGGTTCAGGATATGTTCTATGCTTGTGTAGTAGGAAGGCCGAATTTATGATCTCAAATATAATCATGTATATGTTTGAATGGTCCAAAATCGCAAGGTATGAGAGATTCTCTAAGGAGAAAACAACAAGAAATTTATTTAGGCCCCACCGCAGCAA
>CM053623.1:87811401-87831283 GCA_028646595.1 Phalanger gymnotis | reverse complement strand
ATCCAGGCTGTCCTGGGCTGGGGCCCTGCTTCCCTCTGCCACTTTGTGGGTTCTGCAGCTCTAGAATTGGTTCAGAGCCATTGTTTTATAGGTTTTTGGAGGGACTTGGTAGGGAGCTCACTCCAGTCACTGCTTCCCAGCCCGCATTCTCTGATTTGTAAGAAGGTTACAGAAAGAAAGCAATGACTTCAAGTATTCCTAACTTTCAGTTTTTTTTACACTGCATCCATTTGACTTCAGATTGTTAGATGACTAGAAGTACCACTCATCTTTTCATTGTGGTTATACCTTCTACCAGTGAAGATAAAAATCACTAAAATTCTCCATAAAGGATCTACTCAAAATACTAAAAATATTTTTTTCCCGTGGGCAAAGTGCCAATATTTATGACATATTTTTCTATTTCAATGAAAGTTCTATTGATGTGTTTCATTTTTTTTTTTAACAATACAAGTATTTACAGATTACCCCCAGTCCATGAGAGGGCTTGTATGAAATAGTTAAGTAAAAATAACAAACCAGTGTCCTTATCTTATAGGGAATGCAACATTCTACATCTTCAGCACCTCTACCTCTCTATAGTAACTTTTAAAATTAATAATAATCTATTTTCTCCCTCTTCCACCTCATACTCCATTCACTACAAAAAAAAGACAAATCAAATGCTTGCAAAAAATATGGCTATTTAAGGAAAACAAATTCCCTCAATTACTATTTATAAAAATACATATATGCATACACACCTACTTATGTTTTATATACATATATGTGTGTATGTGTCTATACACATAATTATGATATATTTATAATAAAATATAATTTATGCTTATGTATAATGCATATACCTATATTTATGTGTATCTATGTATGTGTATATACACTCATACATACAGCACACACATATAAAATTTGGCACCTATTAAATCTATCACTTTTCTTTCATGAGACAGTATATTTCATTCTCCTTCCTTTGGAGTCATGGATAACCATTGTATTGATAAGAGTTCTTTATTTATAGCATTTGAAGTTATTCATATTTCAAGTGTTGTTGTTATATAAAATGTTCTGCTGGTTCTGTTCACTTCATTCTTTATTAGTTTATAGAAATCCCCTAAGTATGTCTTTGGTGGTATCACACAAATTTTGGTATGTTGTCTCATTGTTATCATTATCTTTATTGAATTTATTGATTATTTCTGTGATTTGTTCTTTGACCACTCTGTCTTTAGCATGCAATTTAGCTTCCTTTTAATTTTTTTTTATTTATGCTTCAAAAGCCATTTATTGAATATAATTATTTTTGCATTGTGGTCTGAAAAAGATGCATTTAATACTTCTGCCTTTCTGCATTTGTTTGAGGTTTTTATGCTCTAATACATAATCAGTTTTTGAGAAGGTGCCATTTACAACTGAGAAAAAGTACATTCCTTTCTATTCCCATTCAGGATTCTTCAGAAGTCTGTCATTTCTAACTTTAAAAAAAAATTTATTCATGTCCTTAGCTTCTTTCTTATTTCTAATTTATTTTTATCTTTATTTATCTTATTTATTTTTCTGCTTATAAACTGAGATCTACCAATAGTATTGTTTTAATTCCTAATTCTTCATTTTAATTTAACTGTCCTTCCAAAAATTTGGATGCTATGCCATATATATATATATATATATATATATATATATATATATATATATATATATATATATATATTTAGTATTGGTCTTACCTAATTGTTTATGGTACCTTTTAGTAAAAGGTAGTTTCAATGATAATCTCTTTCAATTATATCTATTTTTTATTTTGCTTAACTGGGATGCTGATTGCTACCTCTGACTTTTTACCTTCAGCTGAAGCGTAATAGCTTCTCCTCCAGCCCCTTATTTTAACACTTTCTGTTCCTTTCAGTTTCATATCTCTTGTAAACAACATATTGTTGGATTCTTATTTCTCATCCATTTTGCTATTTATTTATGTTTTATTATTGAGTTCATCTCTTTCCAATTCAGTTACGATTGCTTACTATATGTTTCTTTCCATCCTGTGGTCTTCTATTTATCTTTCTTCTTTTACCTTGCCCATTCCTCAAAAATCTGTTTTGCTTCTGACCACTGCCTTCATTAATCTGTACTCCCTCTCACCACTTCCTTTTAGCCCCTAACCTTCCTACTTCTCTGTTGTGTAAGATGAATTTCTTAACTGAAATATGTGTATAGACAGATGGAGATATGCATATATATGCATACTCATATAGATTATGAGACATAATTTCCTCCATTTTCTCTCTCCCTTCTACCTTCATCCAGTGCATCCCTGTTTTTGACTTCTATTTTTCTTTTGAGATCATGCCAAAATAATAGACGCACTCCTCTAAGTAGACTCCTAACTGCCCTAATGATGATAAAGTTCTTAAAAGATACAGGTGTGGTCATGTTCCCATTTGAGACATTCTCCCACAGATTTGCATGATAGAGTTAACAAGATAGTAGGAATCTACAACTAGGGAAGACTGAATATTATTATACAGGAACCTTAGGAAGCTCATAGTAATGATACATCCTATTACTAATTTATTTTCCTCATGATTTCCCTTTGATATAATTCATTCAAACACCATTATCATCCTTATTTTATTGGGATGGGGAAGAATATGTGTGAGTTGTTAAGCAATTTGCCCAGGTTCCTACAACTACTGAATGTTAGACCCCAGGTTTGACCCCAATTCTTCTGACCCTATGTTAGAATGACATAATATTGGTGAAGTACTTAACACAGAACCAGACTGTGCAGGGGCTTAATAAAAGCTTTTTCTTTTCCTTTACCTTTTTATGTCCAACATTCTTTCTGCTATAGTACATTGCTTCTCAAATTATTCTTTTTTAACCAACCATTCCATGCGATTGAGCTTGTGAGTAATTGCCTTTTTCCTATAGGCATTAAAATGAAATATATTCTTTATTTTTAATGCCAATGTCCGCTTCTTCATCCCCACCCCTCAGACTCAATCACCATGCTGATCCTCTTATTCTTCACTTCATCTTTCCTTGGAAAAACTTGGGATTACATCTATTGCCAATACTCTTTGCAGCTTCTCAAATTCAATTTCTCATTCTCTCTTTTATAAAAATTAAACAGTGTCACTGAGAAATGTGAGACAAATGACATTGAGCTTAACTCTGGTAGTGAATGTTAAGAAATAAACCATGAAAGAACAAAGAATGAAGCCTACCTACTTATGACTTGTGAGTCAGCCTAAAAGGTTTCAAAACTGGAAGCAGACATTACTTGTTATATGTTTGATTGGCCAAATAAGCTTTGACTGTTTTGGAATTTTTTTTTAGAAAAAAGAAGTTTTCAGAAGAGTCCTCTGTCGCTGAACAGTTTCACTTAGAAACTGACTTTTAAGAAATATTTCCCCCATAATCATCTGAATGTGGTCTCCTTGACTTAGGAAATGTCCCTTTAGTTGATCCAAGTAGTAGATATCTTCCTCCCCTACATTTAATAGCTTGGATCAAGATCTTCCTGCTGTAAAAATCAGGTAATAGATCTCACTTTCCTCTGTTGAGGATCTCTGATAGCCTTTTCAATCATTTCTCTACATTCCTATCGAATAAGCTGCTGAGGGCTGTGATGGTTGTTATTATTATGTTTTTTTTTATATCTGCAAGCCTGTGGGTAAGAATTTAATTTTATCCCGTAAGTCTGTGGGAAAGGATAGCCATCAGTTTCTTAACCTATTAAAGAAAGTACAAGAATTCAAGGTTACTCAGCCTGGAGAAGAAAAGGCTGAATGGCAACTGTAACAACTTAAATGATGCCTAAGTCAGAAGAAAAGTACTCTCTCTTTTGAAGGAGATTGTGAATCTTTCTTGTCAAAAGATAAGCTGTAGGCAAGGGAATAGTTCATCTGATTACTGGAAGAGTTTTGAGACCCTAGTATTTTAGAATTTTATATATCGAAGGCCAAATTTGGTATCTTGTACCACTAATCATAATTCAAACAATACATTTCACAAGCATAGGGTGAGCAAATTGGGTCACCATAATCTTCATTCCAACACAAGTGGAAAATCTATCCTAAAAGTAAAATAGAATTGAGATTGTGCAGTATAAGCTGTTACTTGCAAGATTAGTGCATGTTGACTTGAATAAAAACAGACACATGGATTGAAACCTTGGCAAAAGGCTCATAGACAAAGAGTAATGATAAATGAAGATGTGTTTAGTTCAGGAAAAGTATCTAGTGGGGATCAGGGTGAGAGATGGGCATATTATATCTTTATTGATAATGTAGAAGAATAAAAACCATGTTAGTGAAATGTATTAACATTCTCAGTTTTGGAGACTGCCAAGATCAGTAAACCAATGTTCTCCCTTCTTCCCTCCCTTTCTCTCCTCTCTCTCTCTCTCTCTCTCTCTCTCTCTCTCTCTCTCTCTCTCTCTCCAATCCCTCTTAATCTCTTAATATATCCTCCTATTGAGAGAGAGAGAGGAAAACAATAGTAATATCTTTCCAAGAAGAAGAGTGCTTTAGGATTTCATGAACTATGCTCATCACACCACTAATGAGCCCTCTAAATATGTTTATTTCTTCTACTTTTACTGAATTCAATAGCAAGCATTTAAGAAGGGACTACTGTGTATGATGCATAGTGCTGAGAAAAATAGGAAATAACATAACAGTCTCTGCCATCAAGGATATTACATAATAAAATAAATAGGTAGCTTTAAGACACATGTAGAGTAGAAGGAAAGTAACAAGAGTGGGGAAAGTCAAGTATCTGGGGGACCCAGAAGGCCTCCTTCAAAAAGGTGACACTATCTTAATCATGAAAGAAGCTATGGATATCAAGAGGCAGAGGTGAGGAATGAGAGCATTCTAGACTGGAGGAGGGGTTGCCAGTTTAAAGGCATGGGAATTGTAGGTGGAGTGTCATGAAGAAGAGCAAGTAAGCTAGTACTTGGAGAAGAATAAAGTATGAGAACACTTAGTGATTTGGGGGTAGGTAAGTTTTAAAGATCTGTAAATGGTGAAATGAAGAATTTATTTTTTTATCCTAGAGAACATAGGGGACCACAGAAGTTTAATGAGCATTAAAAAGATAAGATTTATAACTTAGGAATCTTATTTGTTAGTTGAATGGAGCATGGATTGAACTGGGGAGGGACTCAAGGCAGAAAAAAAAACAATTAGAAACCTATTGCATTAGTCTAATGTGGAGTTGATGAAGGCCAGAACAAGAGTGGTGGCTATATAAGTGGAAATAAGAGGACATATATAAAAGATGTTGTGAAGGTTGAAGTGATAAGAATCATCAATTCATTGGATATTTGGGGTGACTGAAAATGAGGAATTGAGGAGGTTGCAAACCTTGGAGGATAGTGGTACCCTCAACAGCAACAGGCAATTTTTGAAAAACAGAAGTTTTGAGGCAGGGCCAAGAAGGCAAAGTAGAGGCAGGAACTCACCCAAACTTTCCCAAATTCCTCACCAAACAACTTTAAAATAATGGCTCAAATAATATTCTAGAGTGGCAGAATGAACAAAAGGTGAAAGTAAAATAATTTTCTGCTCCAAGACAACTTAAGTGGTCAACAGAATGGGTGTTTCACATTGGGGTGGTGGTCTACCTTAGAAAAAATAATAACAGAATCCATGTGGAAGTACAAAAGGTCAAAAATATCAAGGGAATCAATTTTTAAAAATGTGAAGGAAGATGGACTAGAAGTACAAGATCTTAAACTGTATTACAGAGCAATAAACATCAAAACAGTCTGGTACTGGCTAAGACCAATGGTAGATCGGTAGAATAGATTAGGTATACAATATATAGAAGTAAATGACCATAATTATCTAGTGTTTGATAAACTCATAGATCTCAGCTTTTGGAGCAAGAAATATTCAATATTTGACAAAAACTTCTAGGAAAACTGGAAAGGAATTTGGAAGAAACTAGGTATAAATCAACATCACACACTATATCCCAAGATAAGGTCAAAATGGGTACGTGATTTAAGCATAAAGGGTGATATCAAAAGGAAATTAAGGGAGTATGGAAAAATTTTACCTGTTAGATATATTAGAATTTATGACCAAACAAGATATAAAGACCATTATGTGTTGTAAAATGGATAACTGTGATTACATTAAAAGGATTTTCACATAAACAAAACCAATGCAGCCAAGTTTAGAAGGAAAGCAGAAAACTGGGAGGGGGGAACTTTATAGCAAGTTTCTCTGATAAAGGCCTCATTTTTGAAATGTAAAGAGAGGAGTCAAATAGTCATCCTCCAATTGATAAATGGTGAAAGGTTACGAAAAAGCCATTTTCAGAAGAAGAAATCAAAGCTTCCAACGATTACATAAAAAAATGCTCTAAGTTGCTAATAATTAGAGATATGATTATTAAAACAACTCAGGTATCACTTCATACCTATCAGATAAGCTAATATGACAGAAAAAGGAAAATGACAAATGTTGTATTGGATGGTGACAACTCTTGTTAATAGACATTTGGAAGAAGTGAGGATTTAGGTGTATGTGCAGAGAATGAGTCCTGTTTTGGGTGTGTTGAATTCAAGATGCCTATAGGACCTCCAGGTGGAAATGCCCTGTTGATAGCTGGAAATACAGGGCTAGAAATCAGTAGACAGACTAGGGCTAGTTACATGAATCTGGGCATCATCTACATAAAGATGATATTTTAATTCATGGGAATTAAAGAGTTCACCAAATTAGACAGCATGAAGGGAGGAGAGAAGAGGGCCAAGGATAGAGCCTTGAGTGGAGGGATACTTATGGTTAGTGGATAAGGGATAGATGAAGATCCAGCAAAGAAATATGAAAAGGAGTAGTCAAGTGGGTAGGAATTAACCATTACAAAATTAACCATTTCTGAGCAGTGTTACCAAAACCTATAGAGGAAAGAGTACAAGGCAGAAGAGGAAAATCATCAGTATCAGTGACAGCAGAGAGGTCAAGAAGGATCAGAACTTGAAAGAGCCCATTAGATTTGGCCCATTAGAGTAATAGTCTTGAAACATTGTTATTGTTATTAGATCTCTAGTTCCAAATTAAAGCTAAGCTAGAAAAAATGAAAGGGATTTATATTTTTTTTCTCTCTGAATCCACTATTCATCACCCAGATGATAGGTGCCAGAATTAGTATTGTCACAGTGGAACAATCAATGAGACTGTTCAGGTATGAGACGTGCAGTCAGAAGGTACTAACTTAGGTATTGCCCTACAGATTAATCTTCATCATAGGATGCTTGTTTTAATTACAGTATTGCCAGTGCCAATGATCCCTGTGGATTGACTCACTTTCCTCTGCCAAGTACATAGAAAAAATGAGGCTTTAAGGGGTTAGTGGCTCTCCGCATGGAAGAGTGATATAACAAGCACACAAAAAGCCAGTAGCTAAGAGTTAAGTACAAATGACAGAAAACTCACATAGCTAGGAGGGTCCAATACCAAATCATTAGACAGGAAAAAGACCATTGATGGCTAAGCACAATGGTGCACAGCTACTGTTTCAACTGTGTATATTATGCCATATAAATAACCAAGAGTTAGCCAAAGATCCAGTCATTGGAAGAATTATAGATATCAACAGAACTATCATACAAGTTGTTTATAGGGCAACCATTGCTACTTTAATCTCTCCAGCTAATTTGGGTATTCTATGATGTGAATTGCCCCATAGCATGAGCTCCAGTGGCTGGTTAACAAGTAAAAATGATGATTTTCAGGATCCTAGGTAGAAGTTTAGAGAGTGCAGTGTTTATCTTTGGCAACCTCCCACTTCTTTTATAACTAGATCGTCAACCAATCAACAAACATTTATTAAGTACTTAAGTGTGTTCCAGGCACTGGTAATACAATTAAGAAGCAAAAAAAAAAATGGTCTTCCTCAAGAAGCTCTCATTCTATTGGAGGAGACAGCATGCACACACATACACACATACATATACATATATATATATTATATATATATGCATATATATTTTATATATAAATATAAATATATATATGATATAGAGTAGATAGAAGGTAACCGTAGCGGAAAAAGCATTAGCAACTAAGATGAGCAATAAAGGTTTCCTGCAAAAGGTGGCACTTGAATTGCATTTTGTATCCTTGATGGTGGAAATATGGAGGGAGAATATTTCAGAAATAGGAGAAAGCCAGTGTAAAGGCATAGAAACTGGAATTGGAATGGAATGGAATGTCATGTGATGAATGCCAGGGTCACTGAGGCTAGCATTCAGGTAGGGGAGTAGTGTATAAGAAGACTGGAAAGGTAAGAGGAGACCACATAGAAAAGGATCATTAAATGGCAAATAGAGGACTTTACACTTGATCCCATAGGAAACAGGGAAGCACTAGAAAATTACGGACTTTGGGTAAAAAAAAAATGAGTTCAAATCCTGCCTTGGACATTTACCAGCTGTTTAACCCTGAACAAGTCCTTCATAGCCAGCCCAAAAGCTCTAGTATTTTTATATCTTATTCCTCCCCAAATAGTTTTCCATCCTGATCTAGTAACACTAGCCTCCTTGTTCTTCTTTGAGCAAGACAGTCTATCTCCTAACACTAGGCATTTTTGCTGTCTGCCTCTCCACCCCCATACTTGGAATGCCTTCCCTTCTTTTTTTCCTGGCTTCCTTCAAGTCCCAGTTAAAATCCCACCCTTTACAGGAAATCTTTACTGATCATCCTTAATTCTAGTGCTTTCCCTCTATTTACTTCCAATTTATATTGCATATATTTCATTTATATATAGCTGTTTGCATATTGTTTCCCCTATTAGCCTGTGAGCTTCTGGAGAACATATTTTTCTTTTGCCTTTCTGATGGCTTTAGCTCTTAGTGCAGTGCCTGGAACATAGTAGACTCCTAATAAATGTTTATTAACTGAAAAAAATTATGCCTCTTTTCTCATCTGTCAAATGGGGATGATAATAGCATCTACATCTCAGGGTTGTAATGAAGATCAAATGAGATAATATTTATAAATGCTTTGCAAATATTAAAGCATTATAGAAAAGCTATGTAGTACCAATCATCATAGTACTATAAGTAGAAGTAAAAATAGTAGTAGTAGTGGTGGCAGTAGTGGCAGTAGTAGTGGCAGTAGTGGCAGTAGCAGCAGCAGCAGCAGCAGCAGTAGTAGTAGCAGTAGTAGTAGCAGCAGCAGCAGCAGCAGCAGCAGCAGCAGCAGTAGTAGTAGTAGTAGTAGTAGTAGTAGCAGCAGCAGCAGCAGTACCAGTAGTAGTAGTAGTAGCGGTAGTAGTAGTAGTAGTGGTAGTAGTAGTAGTAGTAGTAGTAGTAGTAGTAGTAAATGGGGGAGGATATTATTAGACCTGTGCTTTAGGAAAATCATTTTCACAGAATGAATTGGGGTGGGGAAAGACTTTAGATAGTCAGAGCAATTACTTTATTAAAATAGTCCAGGTGAGATGTGATGAAGGCTTGAAATAGGGTAATCATTGTGTCAAAAGAGACAAATATGAGAAATATTGTGGATAAAGAAATAACAAGACAGTAATTGAATATGTGGGGCAAATAACAATGAGTAGTTGAGAATGATACCAGGGGTGTGAATCTGGGTGATAAAAAGTGGAAAAGTGCCCTCATCAGTAAAGAGAGAAGTTTAGAAGAAATTGGATTTGGAAAAAAAAATAATCAGTTTTGTTTTAGATAGGTTGAGTTTGATAAACCTGTGAAATATATAGTTTGAAATGTCCAAAAGGCAATTGGAGATGCAAGATTGGAACTCAGAAGAGAGACTAGGGCTGAATATTTATTTTTATTTATAATTTTTTATTACATTTTATTTCATTATCAGCTCTGGATTTTCTCTCTCCTCCTTTCCCATCTCCATCCATTGAGAAAGCAAGAAACAAAAACCCATTACAAATATGAAGTCATGCAAAATAAATGTCTTCGTTAGCTATGTTCTGAAAAAAAGTGGAAGAAAGAAAGAAAAATATGCTTCAATGTATACTCTGAGTCCATCAGTTCTCTCTCTGGTGGTGGATAGTGATTTTCATCATAAATCCTTTGGAACTTTGTCGAGTCATTGGTGTTGATCAGAGTTACCAAGTGTTTCAAAGTTAACTGTTTATAATATGTTCACAATTTTCCCCCTACTCTCCAATCACTTAAACTATCCTTAAGCTATTCTCTCCAAAATGATCTGTTCTACAAATATATCTGTACCTCCCCTTTCTCATCTTAATCAAAGCTCCTATCTCATCTAAATCATGTCAATAGCTATTTTAGTATATTAATTGACAGTAACATGTGAATGACTAAACATCTCAATAGCCATCACAAAGACTGCCAAATAGTGCTTTAGCCTTTTTTACTGTTCATTTCATTTTGAAAACTAATTTTACAATGATTTCCAGGTCTAGGTCTTCTTCTGAGTCTCTTTCCTTCCAGAAATTCTAAATTCATTTGCTTAATTTCAACAGGTCATTGAAGATTTAATATATTTGAATTTCATGTCCAACACAGGAAAGTCTAGAAAAATGGTCAAAGACTGCATACTGGGACTGGGAAACAATAAGCAGGCCTACTTAATCAACTATTTGGGGCAAATTAATCACTTTAGACTCTGTAACAGCTTAAATTACCTTTTCACTCTTTGTCAGCTTAATTATCTCTAAGGCAATGTAGGAGATTGGTGAACGCTAGTACTTAGTCACCAGATTGTGTTGATATATTCTTGAAGGCATATAACTCTAAGCATGTCTGTAGGAAAGGAGAAAAAGAGAGTGTAACTAAGTTAAGGCTCTTAGTTGAAAATGGTTTGGGGATGATTTGATTTTTGTGGCACCTCTGAGGAACATGAGTTATGGATCAGTGAGCAACTTCTCTGAAAATGCTCGAATGCTTCAGGCCATCTGTGCTTTCATTGATGTGGGACCTGTGTCTACTGATATATATCATTACAATCAATGCCTTAATAAATTGTACTTCATGGGTTGCTGAGGTTAAAAAAATGTGGCCGGTGGCTAAAGGGTTGCTAATTTTACCCTCCGAATATAGGATTAATTTCTTCTAGGTCTTGTACTTGAAGTCTTAGTTTACATATATTGTGTTTAATAAATATTGATAAAAATTTAATTTTGACAAAAATGACATATCCTGGAGGCATGCATAATTTAATTTTTCCCTCAAAATCTAACCTAAATGACAGTCTTCCAGTTTCCTGATAATGAATTCAGTTTCTTGGCTTCCAGTTCACTGCCTTTTTATCTATATTTCAATTTCCTGGCTTTTCCATTGTTAGACAAGAGCTCCCATGTCACTGGGAAAGCAATAATCCTTAATTATTTAGTTAAGATAAAGTCTTTAGTAGACAGGAGTTTATAGTGATTCTTTTTCTGGTCCAGGTTGGACTACATGTATGACTTGTATGACGTGTGTGTGTGTGTGTGTGTGTGTATAGGCTTCAGCCTCAGCTTCAAGAGAGTGAACATTTTACCCCATGGCTAAATTTTACCCCATGGACAGTGTAGGAGTCTGACAGCTGATTAGGGGAAGATTCCAGGGCCTTCCATGCAAACTAGAAGGGAAGACCAGATAATCTGACTTGATGCAGTCCCAGGGTATGGCTGTGGGTGATAAGTAAGCACATGCTGGCGAGTATGGTCCCAGAGGCTGGGTACCTTGCTGTCTATGGGCACTTCAAGGAGAGTAGAGTCTTTGGTTTTGGTTCCAGGGCAGAAGGATAAACCAAAGTTTGCAGCCGTGGGAGGGACCACAGGGAGTGAGAGAATTTGTGGAGACAGTATTGCTAGGGGGCCTAGTTGTGGCTCAGGGGAAAAGGAGAGTGCCTGAGGTCAGCCCCGCAGAGAGAGCTCAGAAAACAATGGCATGAAAAACCTAAAGCCTGAGATATTGGACTAGGGCCAAACTTTAACACTAAGTTAACAGCCAAGAAATAAGCTGCTAAAAATGAACAAGCAAAAGAGAAAGAACCTGATTGTAGATAGCAACTATGGTGATAAAGAAGATATGGGTTCAAACCTAGAAGAAGATAGTGAAGTTAAAACAGCTACTTGGACTTCAAAGAAAAAGTAAAATGGGTCACAGGTCCTAAAAGAGCTTTTGGAAGAGCTTAAAAAGGACTTTAAAATCAAATAAGAGAGGCTGAGGAAAAATTAGGGGAAAAAACATAAAAGTACTGCAAGACAATTACGAAAAGAAAGTCAACAAGTTGGAAAACATGATTCAAAACCAAAGAAAAAAATAACTTGAAAAATTAGAATTGGGCAAGAGGAAGCTAATGACTTCATAAAACACCAAAAAACAATAAAACATAACTAAAAGAATGAAAAAAATAGAAAGGAATGTCAAACATCTCGCTAGAAAAGCAACTGACCTGGAAAACAGATTGAGGACAGAAAATATGAGAATTCTTGGACTACCTTAAAGTTATGAATAAAAGTCTGGACATCATATTTCAAGAAATTTTTAAGGATAATTGCCCTGAAGTTTTAGAGCTAGAATGTAAAATTGAAATTAAAAAAAATCCACTGATCACCACCTGAAAGAGATTTCAAGATGAAAATACTACAAGCAACTAGAAGTTACTTTTTAAGTACTATGGAGCTACAGTCAGAATAATAGAAGATGTAGTAGCTTCTACATTAAAAGCCTGAAGAGCATGGGACATTATCTTACAAGGAGCAAAAGAGCTGGGTTTGCAATCAAGAATAACATACTTAGAAAAGCTAAGTATAATCTTATATGGAAAAAATAAATATTTGATGAAATAAAGGATTTTCAGGTACTTGTGAGGTGAACATCAGAATTGAACAGAACATTTGACCTACAAGAATCAAGAGAAACATAAGAAAGTAAACATTAAAAGCCAGTTATAAAGGATTTAATGGAACTGTTTACTTCTTATTTGGAAAAAAACCATCTGTAACTCTTAAGAATATCATCAATACTTAAGTAGTTTGAAAGAGTATACATAGAAGGCTTGGGGTTGAGTTGATTTGGAGTTGAGATGATGAGATGAAGCTAGAGGTAAAATGGAGCAATTATGCAAATAAGACATGAATAGAAGATTTGCTACAGCGGAAGTGTGGGAGGCTTAAAAATAATATCTTAAAATCTTATTCTCATCAGAACTGGGTTAAAGAGGAAATAACATATACAGTTAGAAGTGTATAAAAGTATTCTCCACTTACAAAGAAATAGGACGGTGAGGGGATAGGATAAAGGAGGGATTCCTACAAGAGTGTGCAGATCAAGAAATAGGAGGGCAAGGTGAGAGGATAACGGAGAGATTGTTAGAAGGGGAGCAGAGTAGGGAAGCAGTGGTTAGGAGTCAATTAGATGTTTGAGGTGGGATAGGATAAAAAGAGAGGGTGAGTAGGATAAACGGTGAGGAAAAATAGGATGGAGGGAAAAGCACAAGTAATTATAACTTTGAATGTAAATGTGATGAACTCATTCATAAAACAAAAATGAATAGAAAAATGGATTAAAAACCAGAATCCAACAATATGTTGTTTGCAAGAAACATTTTAAATGAGAGGTACATGTGAAGTAAAAATAAAGCACTAGAGTAGAATTTATTATGCTTTGCTGATGCAAAATAAAAACAAACACACACACAAAACAGGGGTAGCAACCATGATCTCAAACAAGGTTAAAGCTCAAATAAATTTAATTAAAAGAGATAAACATGATAAAAGGCAAAAATGCTATAGCACCCAAATTTTTAAAGGAAAAGCTAAATGAATTACAGATGGAAATAGATAGCAAAACTATAATAGTGTGGGACTTCAATCTTCCACTCTCACACTTAGATAAATCTAACCAAAAAATAAATAAGAAAGAAGTCAAGAAGATGAATAGAATCTTAGATAAGCTAGATATGATAGATATCTGGAGAGAACTGAATGGTATAGAAAGAAATATAGCTTTTTCTCAGTGGCACATAGTACCTTTACAAAAATTGACCATAAAGGCATAAAAACTTCATAGTTAAATGCAGAAAAGCAGAAATATTAAATGCATCATTTTCAGATCATAATGCAATAAAAGTATATTTAATAAGAGATTACAGAAACACACATAAATTTAATTGGAGACTCAGCAATACAATCTTAAGGAATAAGTGGGTTAAAGAATAATTCATCGAAACAATAATTTTATTAAAGAAAGTGACAAGAATGAGACAACATAACAAAACCTTTGAGATGCGGCAAAAGCAGTAGAGGAAAATATATGTCTCTAAGTGTTTACATCAATAAAATGGAGAAAGAATGGATTAATGAGTTGGGTATGCAATTGAAAAAAAACATAAGAAAGAACAAATTAAAAATCCTCAATTAGACACTAAATTGGAAATCCTGAAAATTAAAAGATGAGATTAAATTGAATGTAAGAAACCATTGAATTAATAAATGAAACTCAGAGTTGGTTTCATGAAAAAAAAAGTAAAATGGATAAACCATTGCTTGATTTGATTTAAAAAAAAAAACAGAAAGAAGAAAACCAAATCACTATTATTAAAAATGAAAAAGGGTGACTATACCACTAACGAAGATGAAATCAAAGCAATTATTAGGAGTTATTTTCCCAATTGTAAGCCAATAATTTTAAATGAAATGGAAGAATACTTCTAAAAATATAAACTGCATAGATTACCTGAAGAGGAAGTAGAATACATAAATAAATCTGTTTTAGAGAAAGAAATTGAACAGGCTATATATGAGCTTCCTAAGAAAAAAGCATCAATAACAGATGGTTTTACAAACATTTAAAGATCAAGTAATTACGGTATTAAATATATCATTTGGAATAATAGGCAAAGAAGGAATCTACCAAACTCCTTTTATGAAACAAATATGGTGTCGATAGCTAAGCCAGGAAGAGCAAAAACTAAGAAAGAAAACTATAGCCCAATTTCATCAATGAATATGGATAAAGAAAATCTAAAATAAAATGCTAGCTAGGAGACTACAATAATATATCACAAAGTTATATAGTGTGACCAAGTGAGATTTATACCAGAAATGCAGGGATGGTTTAACATAAGGAAAACTATTAACATAAAGACAGTATGGATACTGTTCTTATAACAGCAACATATAAGAAAGGTAACAAAGTAAGAAGAAAAGTGTTAGAATAAAATAAGAAAATAAGAAATAAGAAAAGTAACAAAAATCACATGATTATATAAATATATGCAGAAAACGTTTTTGACGCATTATAACACTTATTCCTACTAAAAATACTTCAAAGGATAGATATAAATGGATTTTTCCTTAAATGATAAGAATCAGCTACCTAAAATCATTAGCAAGCATTATTTTTAATGGTGATATGTTAAAAGCCTTCCCAATAAGATCAGGGGTGAAAGGATACCCATTATCACCAATATTATTCATTATTGTATTAGAATGCTAGCAATAGCAATAAGAGAAGAAAAAGGGGTTGAAGGAATAAGAATGGGCAATTGGGTGTCTCTTTTTGCAGATATATGATGATATACTTGGAAAATCCTAGATTTTCAACTAAAAAGTTAGTTGAAGCAATTAATAATTTTTAGCAAAGTAGCAGGATAAAATAAACCCACATAAGTCAGTAGCATTTCTATATGTCAACAACAAAGCCCTGTGAGAAGAGATAGTAAGAGATATCCTATTTAAAATAACTGTAGACAACATAAAATACCTCAGAATATGCCTGCTAAGACAAACCCAGGAACAATATGAATATAATTATAAATAAAATACTTTTATAGAAATAAAGTCAGATTTAAAAAATTGGAAAAACAATAATTATTCTTGGGTTGGCAGAGCCAACATCATAAAAATGACAACTCTATCTAAACTAATCTACTTATTCAATGCCATCCCAATTAAATTACCAAAATTATTTTGTTGATCTAGAAGAAGTAATGAAACCCATTGGAAGAACAAAAGATCAAGAATATAAAATTAATTAATGAAAAAAAATGTAAAGGAAGAATGTTTAGCAGTACCAGATCTTAAACTGTATTATAAGGCAGCCATTATCAAAACTATAAGGTATTAGCTGAGAAATGAAAAGGTAGATCCATAGAACAGAGTAGACATACAGTACACAGTAGTAAATCATAATAACCTTATGCTTGACATATGTAAAGATTAAGTTTTGGGGATAAGAATCCATTATTTGGTTTAAAAATGTGAAAATTGGAAAGCAGTCTGGCAAAAATTGGGTATAGACAAATATCTTATGTCATATACTAAGATAAGGTAAAAATATACATGACCTAGATATAAAGATAGATATTAGAAAACTAGAAGAACATGAAATATATTACTGATCAGACTTATGAACAGATGTAGTATTTGTGAATAAACAAGAGACAGGGAACATTGTGAGGTATAAAATGGATAATTTTGATTGCATTAAATTAAACACGATTTCAACACATAAAACATATGTAGCCAAGATTAGAAGGAAAGCATAAAATCAGGGAAAAAAAGCTTTATAGACAGTTTCTTGGATAAGCCTCATATCTCAAATATATAGAGAACTTCAAATTTATGACAATATGAGTCATTCGCCAAGGGTCAAAGGATATGAACAGGTAATTTTTTGATGAAGAAATCAAAACCATATATGGCAATAAAAATACTCTAAATAATTATTGATGAGAGAAATGCAAATTAAAACAACTTTGAATTATCATTTCACACCTATCAAATTGACTAAAATTATAGAGGAGGAATAACAAATGTTGAAGGGAATATGGAAAAAATTGACTTGATACTGATTAGAATGTATGGAAGGCCTAATACTAGGAACTTGGACAGGTGGTAAGGAGCAGAAGCTAGGATTGTAGCTAAGATTGTAGGATTGAGAACAGGAAGTTCTCATAACATAAATATAAGTGAATGTAGAAAGGAAGAACAGGACTTCTGATCATGAACAGATTGCCCATTAATTAAATGACCTCTCTCTATTTAGCTCGGTTGGTGAGAGTACCCTGCTAATGGAGCTGAGATCATGTTTGCTTGATACTAGCTTGTCTATAGATTGTTCATGTAATTGTATTATATATCTCCTAATTATATATCAATATATGTCAATAACAGGAACTGCTGGTTATAAGCTTCATGTAGAATATTAAAAGAATAGATTTAAAAGGAGATTGAGAGGTCATCTAGCCAAGCATCGCCTGTAATGGAAAGCCTTTCTCCAGTACCCCAAAACAAGTAGTTATCCAATTTCTCTGTGAATAGCTCTGATGATAGCAAATTTCTATGAGGTAGAGTTGAAGTTTCCAAATATCTGCATTTATTTGGGAGACTCTAGATGGAACAGCATAAATTTCTCTGCTTTTCTGAAGACAATAAACACATACTGTACTGATAGTTGATTGAGTCACATTTGTGTAGGAAAGAACACTATAAGCAACAATCAGGTCCAGACACAAAGGAATGGCAGCAAGTGGATGAGCAATCAGAACTTGATGATATCTACATGGCTGGGCAAAAAAAAAGTATTCCATAAATAGCCAAAGAAAATATTTTTACTTTTATTGAATATTTAATTGTTCGAAGTTTTTTCCCCCACTAAGACACAATGTTTAGAACTTATTCATAACATTCATTACACTTTAAAACTTTTTTAAACTAGGTCATACAGTTTTAGGTGAATCTCAACTCTCCTGGTTAGAAACAAACCCAAACATATGAATAATTAAAGCATCTATTCCATAACATGTAAAGATGCAAATTACATAATGTTGTTTTCTTGCCATGTAGGCTATCTTCATTGGATATAAACTCCTTGAGAGCAGAGACTATCTTACTTTTCTATGTATGTCCCCAAAACCTAGTACAGTGATTTGCAATAATAAATGCTTAATAAATGCACTTTCATCAACCCATCCATTCATCTATCCATCCATTCATCTATCCATCCATCCATCCATCCATCCATCCATCCATCCATCCATCCATCTATCCATCCATCCATCCATCCATAGCAATGTATCACAGTGTAAAAGCACTAGAATTGAATTCAGAGGGTCTAGGATTGAATCCTGTCTCTTGACACTTACGTGAAAATCATCAAGTCATTCACCCTCCCCTCCCTCAACTTCAGTTTCCTCATCTATAAAATAGGGTTTATAATGCCCATAATACTTTGTTCATGGGATTATTGTAACTATCAATAAAGATAATAAATTTAGAGCTGAAAGGGACCATAGAAGTCACACACTCAAGAAGTCCTAGATTCAAATCCTGATTCAAATACAATTCAGAAGATTCTGGGCAAGTCACTTATCCTTTCTCAGACACAGCTCCCTCATCTACAAAGTAAGAGGGATTAGAAGTGATGGTCTTTAAGATCCCTCTTAGTTCTTTCATTTTACAAATGAAGAAACTGAGTCCCAGAGAGGTTCAGTGATTTGCCTTATGTCATATAGTTAATAAGTGCCTGAGGGGGCACTTGATCTCTAGTCTTCCAAATCCATATGTTAGTCAGCATCCACTATTTTAACAAGTCATCGATAGTTTTCAAATTCAAGGATAGGCATAGGGACTGGACACATGATTTCACTGGTATAGGGACTTTACTGGTAAGGAAGCTCCTTCTCTCAATTTATGTTGGTACTTTCTTTGTAATTTGTAGTCTCAGAAAGTCGTCTAGAGAACTTACATGTTAAGTGGCTTGCCTAGGATCACACAAGCATGTATCGGAAGCAGGACTTGAACTGAGTTCATCCTGGCTCTGGGGGAAATCTCTTATCATATCTCTTTCTTCTGATCTTGTTCAGTGGAATTCGGATAGGAACAGTCCTTGGACAAATTTCTTTTCTGCTATTTTTCATTTATATTTTGTGTTCTGTGGACTAGTAAACAGATGAGTAAAATCAATGATTTTGAAGTTGAAAATAAGTACAGTTATCCCTTCCCCTTTGTAACTTTCTCCATAATGACGAGTCACAAGTCGGCATAAGAAATTAAATGGGACTTTTTTGGGACTTTTGCAGAAACTTCAGATAACACATGAAGGCCAGCAGACAACACAGATGTTATGACAAAATACTTAACCCAAATTTTACAATGAGGTATTGCAAACACCCCATAAAGGAAAAAGAAAAAAAAATCAGACTTCTTTGATATGAAGGGAGGGTCAAAAATTTACACAGATTTTACAGATTGAAGGGCACCACACTCCTAGTCCCTACAATGTTGAAGGGATTACTGTATTAGAATGTAAGCTTAAGGGCGGAGCCAAGATGGCCACTGGAAAGCAGTAACTAGCCTGAGCTTCCCACCAAGTCCCTCCAAAAACCTATGAAAAAAATGGCTCTGAACCAATTCTAGAACTGCGGCAGAGGGAAGCAGGGCTCCAGCCCTGGACAGCCTGAATGGTCTCGGGGTAAGGTCTGTCCCGCACGGAACTCCCAGTTCCCAGCTGAGGAGAGCGGAGCTGAGCCAAGCAGAGCCCAGCACGCACGGCGCAGCAGACTGCGGACTGATGAGACCAGGAGTGGAGCGGAGAGTGCCCTAGCATGCTGAATTACTGAGCTGGGGCATGTACCAGACCTCACAACCCACAAACAGCAAAGACGACAGAGAAGGTTAGTGGGAAAAGCTGCGGGAGGAGATGGAGTTTGTGGTTCGGCCACTGCCCCTGAGGCAACAGAGGCGGGGCAGCTTTAGAAATTCAGCTGCAGTTGCTTTTGGACCCAGGCCCACCTGGTGGGAGGAATTAAGTGGCTGATCAGAGCAGGAGTGCAGAGCCTGCTGAAGATTTAAGCCCAGTCCAGGTAGGGGGTTCTTGGGGAAGGAGGAGTGCTGGTGAGGCAGTGCATCCACCCAAGCGTGGAACATAGAACTC
>CM053623.1:87786880-87810901 GCA_028646595.1 Phalanger gymnotis | reverse complement strand
AGAGTGTACACCATCTTGGAGTGGGGGGGTGGAATTGGGGAGAAAATCTGTAATTCAAATGTATGTGAAAATCAATGCTGAAAACTAAACATATTAAAAATAAATTAAAATAGAATGCTAAAAAAAAGAATGTAAGCTTAAGCTCTACAGACTATCAGAAAAGGTCTTTGATACAACACAAGTAGCGAGGAAGATGAGTGGAATGGTTGATGATGATTTTAGTCATTTGGTGTTTACTGAGTTCCTTTGTCCTTGTATGAGAATCTTACTGCATCTGTTTTCTGAAGAATAACTCTATCCTTCAAGCCGAATGACATTTTATGAAACATTATCTCCTTGTGGTTGTTTAGATAAGGGATTGAAATTATTTGCTTGGATATCTGCTCAGTTTACTGACTTTGGCTTTTTGATATCTCTTCTAAATATTCACCTCCTCTTAGCTGCTTGCTTATCTCAAAGCAGGGCCATGGAACTATTGGGAAGGGAACAAGAATGACAACATAAATCAGTGTCTCTCTAAGCACCCTTGGTGGAAATCCCACTGAAGGATTTCTAAGGTCTGGATCCATATTTTATTGAGGCCAAGAATGAAACAGTATTTCATGCTCTTGACCTTCTTTTGCTAATTCTGCAGTAATACAATGTCCACTAGAATATCTCCCCTGAGAACAGCTGGACTCCGAGGCAGGAAGAAATGAATTCATTAGGAAAAAGGCAGTTTTACAGAATCTGCTGGAGGATGTTTTGTTGTTTTTAAAAAGGGAGTTTAACAAAAAAAATTTGTAGAGAAGGCAAAAACAAATCTCAAAATCTATGTCAATGAGGGCTGTCAGCCCCTGCAAACATTTAGTTTCTTTTTAGTAAGCAAGATAATCCCAGAATGCATGGTATCTCCAATATAGTCACAAACAGTCAGCATATCCCTTAAACTCCTGGTTTAACAAACGATATAACTCTTGCTCAAAAAAGGGATTCTCTACTGACTAAAAATCTATTATGTCTGAAGTCAGTGAAGGAGATGGTATTACTTGTCACTTGCTACATTGGCAGGAACTTTTTAATCCAGAGCACACTATCATAACAGCCATAGATAATAGCGCCTGTTTCAAGTTCCACCACTAGATCATTGTATGTGCCAGGTGGTTCAGGAATGGGGAAGGAACCAGGACATCAGATATTCAAGATGTTGCTATCTCCTCAGAATGTCAATGAGAATGGGTATCAAGAATGTCAAGCCAAGGAAGTAATAAAGAGTGGCACATCTGGAATAAAGAATTGAGTGGGATAGGGTTAATGCAACAAAGAACCTTGTACAAGTAAAGGTGAGCGCCAGATGTGATAGAATATACTGGCCATTTTTCAAAGGCAACTGCTATTCACATCTTCCTAGAGTTTGGTCATTGAATTCAAATAAGGAAGACCATAGATTTTCCTTAGGCCAAATCTTTAGGACATATAATAATTCTGCAGATTCTGATATGATGCCTCTGGCCTAAACAGTAGCATAGGATTTGACTGAACTCACATGCAGACATCTGGAAGGAATCGGATGTCATAAGAATTACTGACTGCTTTCTCAATCAAGGCCAAGAAAAACAAGGACTAAGAAAAATAGGAGGGGGCATCACCAACCTATCACAGATAAGCTACTACAAGCTTTCAAACATAATCATTCTAACAGTCTTTTTTTAAAAATCTTTTTTGTTGTTTTTATTCTGAATTTAAGCACCAAACAAAGCAACCTTCTTTTACATATTGCATAAAAGACTACTAAAAATGAGCAGATCTTATAACAAAGAATTAGTAATAAAGGGGTTACCTTTTGATTGATGTGGTAGGAACATATTGCTCTCCCCATGTAAGTTAGTGTAATTTTGTCTTTAAAACATATTAAGACAATTCTCAGATCTAAGTTGACTCAAGGGAGTAAATGTTCATATTATCAACATTATTTCCTCGTTGCCCAAGTCAAAAATAGCCCTTAAGAGCTCTAGGGATTCTTTGATGCTTAATTGTTAGATCACAAAGGGCAACTCGGACAATTGACCCTCATTCAGCTGAACCAACTTAAGGTGTCCTCAAATCCTTTTCTTGTTGAATATCCTTGCAGAGTAAATCCATTTTTAGTTAATTGTTACTATATTAACTTTTTTAATGTTTGATTTTGTTCCAGTATCAAACCTAAACTCCTAGGGTAATGGCCTGAGTAAGGCCCATTCTAGATCAATTGAGGAAGGCCAAAGACTCTGCTATTATGAATTGAATCCAGTATTATTATGTACCAATAAATTACAATTAAGAAGAATTAAGAGAATTATGGAAATATTTGCATAAATTGATAAAACCTGAAAAGAACTAACCATTCTGAGAGTAGCGACTCTTTCATTTTTGATCATCCATCCCAAGATATAGTATATAATGAAAGAATTATTAGTGAATCTGGTGATTGATGGATTGAATTGGTACAGAGTAAAATGAGCAGAATCCGAAGAACAATACATATAAAGACTAGAATAATGTAAAATGAAGAGCACGCTAAGAGGAATTTTAACTTGGATTTAGTGAAAAACCAGATTGTCCCAGAAAATAGGTGATAAAATAGGTCTCCCTTTCTGAGGCAGCAAGGTTGGGAGGGGAGAGGGACTTTAAGTACAGAATGTTACGTACACTGCCAAGCATGGTCACTGAATTGATTGTTTTTGCTTAATTCTTCTTTGTTAGGTGAGAGGTTACATCCAGAAAAGACTGCACTCTTAAAACATAGGGCATTGATAAAATCGAAACAAAACAAAAATGAGCTAGTTGGATGTCTATCTGAACACTCTTGGTAGCTGGCATCGTTTTAAAATACTTTGTCTTTTCTATCCTAAATGCAAATGGAATCTTCAGAGCTCTTCTCTGCTGAATGGCCCCAACTATGTTGCATTACCCTGCTCCCTTCAGCCATTGCTTAACAATGCAATCATTTCTAGAAAAGAAGAGAAAGGAGACAGATCGCCGAGCAAAAATATTGACTTCTGGGCAGCTTACTTTTAACAACAACAATAATAACAAAATATGCTTTTCATTTCTTAGCACTGGTACTGGCACATAATAAGTACTTAATGAATCGTTATTGTTTGTCCTTCATTCTGGGAGAGGATCACAGCATCAGGAAGTTGATGCTATGATTTGCAAAAAGAATTGGATTTAACTGAGGGAGGGCTGTGCAAAGTCACCAGCCTCACTTTCTTCTCCAGAGCCAACTAGGACCAGTGGCAAGATACAGATCAGAATGACTAGACATGGCCCCACGTAGTGCTTGGCATGTACTTACTAAATGTTTATTGATTGACTGTTAGTAATATTCCAGATAAGAAGGATACAACGTATTCTACCTAAGGCAGCTAGGTGGCTGCCAGTGGATACAACGCTGAGCCTAGAGCTAGGAAGACCTGAATGCAAACCTAATCTTAGACACTTGGTGAGCCTATAAAAGTCTTGTGTGCAGTCCTGCTGTGCTGCAGGCCATTGAAGATCTTAAATACAAAGAACACTAATGTGTTTACTTATGATTGTGTCACAAGATTAGTTACAAAAGAATGTCTGACTACATCTTCTGAGATTTTATCTTAGGCGTAGTTATGATACTAGGAGCTGTGTGACCCTGGACAAATAATTTCATTGCCATTTGCCTCAGTTTCTTTATCTGTAAAATCAGGATCATAGCAGCACTTACCTTGCAGGGTCATTATGAGGATCACTTAAAGTAATATTTATAGAAAATGCTTAACACAGTGCCTAGTATATAGTAAGCGCTATATAAATGCATATTCCCTTGTCTCTTCCCCTTCTCTCTTTCTTGAATTGTCCCCAGCTATGAAGAACATGAAGAGAGGAGCAGGAGTTGAATATGAAGGCAGGAGGAAGAGGTGGAGAGGGAGAAAAAGGGAATAGAGCTGTAACTAGAATAGAACAATGAGAGATTTGTCCCAGGGTGATAAAATTTAAAGATAGTGTTGCAATACCTGTGGCTTACCATGTAGTCAGCAAAAACAAATGTCAAATTTCTTTCCCTGGTAGCCATGCCCCATATAAGTTGCTGGCTGTCAGTGGCCTGCCACCCCACAGTTACAGACTCCTCAGCAGTAGCCTTTGATGACTTTCTCCTTGGCAACATGCCAAGTATATTCCTGTTAGCTTTTAAAATGGTCCAGCTTTCTGGAAAGTAAAAACTGAAAAGCCTGTAATTTATAGACTTAAGACTCTTTCTATAGTAGCTATTTATTGTCATTTCAATATGTGTTAGAGACTCCCACCTCATATGAAGGGCTGTGTGTGTGTATTGGGGGAGGGAACAGGGTTATTCTCTGGCTGTTTTTCCTACTCAGATAATCAAGGAACTGACAACTCCCAACTCCAGGTATAATCACTAACTCCCCTTACAAGCACACAGGTTTATAAGGCTTAAAGTATGAACAAATTTATTTACAGATTAAGGAGAATGAATTGAATATCGAAGTCTATAGAAAATAACAACACCTATTTAACAACTTTTTTTCCAGAATATTGTATAGTTTCAGTCACTTATAATATCCTTATTGGTGTTCCAGAAAGTGCTGCCAAAGGTTGTTCATCTGTGTACTTCCCTCTATAGTAACTATGTTCATATGGACTGCATTGCTTTTGCTGCAGCTCGTGACTCTAGCAGCTGTTATTCATTGATGCTCCACATCATACTCCTTTTAATTCATCTGCATTGCTCTACCTGGAGCCGATACCTCCTATAGTTTTCTACAGCTCCCAGCAGATGTCACCATTACCTTCACAAGGGATCAATTCTTTGTTTTCAAAATTCCTGGCAAACTGGATCATAGGCTCAAAATTGAGCTGCAGACTGTCACTGTTGCTGATGTCTTTTCTTGAGTGATTGCTGGCATCCCACACAAATAGTCAAACAGGAATCAAAAGCAGCTTTCCTTAAAACAAACAAACAAAAAGGTTCAGAATGATTAATCTCAGTTTGATGTCCTTTCTCCTCCTAACTCATGTTAACACCTCCCTTTGATATAGGACATAATTCTCCCAAAGTACACATGATCAACAAGTAAGAGAGTGGAGAAAAGGGTTTCATTTCACCCTTCCTGAAATAGCCAACTATGGACTTTATCTCCTAATTAATACCACTCCCTCCTAGATCTGTGTAATGTCCCAACATCACCCTTTCTATCCTAGCATGTACACTTCCACGTGGTTATCTAACTTTGACCTGGTCACATATATCAGAAGTTATGTGGAGCAGGGAGGGATGGAAGGAAATAAGCATTTATATATGTTACTTATGATGTGCCAGGTGCTGTCCTAAGCAAGCACTTTACAGATATTTCATTTAATCACCAAAACCACCCTGTGAGATAAGGGTTTTTCTTATCTCCATTTTACAGTTGAGTAAACTGAGGTAAGCAGTGACTTGCCCAGGGTCACAGTTAGTAAATGTTCAAGGCCAAATTTGACTCATGTTTTCCTATCCCCATTTTCTATTCACTGTGCAACTTACCTGCCTCAGCTTTATAGTTACCATTGGTAAAATTTACTTCTTCCCCTCTCTGGCACAAGCAGAGGCATCTGGTCCCCAGATCATCTTTAGACTGCAGCAGGTAGCCCTCAGTTATCTTTGTGACTTTTGGCTAGTACTTCTTTTCTGGTCAATTGGCAGTGAATCAGGGTACCTCCAGAACTTTTAAAATTTTTATTGGGACAGACTGAGTAGAAGAGAATGAGGAGGTGTAGATCGGTTGTAATTTGTACAGGAGCTTAGATTTCAACACATTTCTCTTTCCTCTACCCCCATACATGATCACGTTTTTGAACTTTTCTGTTACTGTTGAGGGCATTGCCATTCTCCCATTCACCCAGCTTCATAACCTTGGTGTTATTCTTGACTCCCCAATCTTATCCAATTCCCCCTACATCCAATCTTGCTATTTCTACTTCCACAACAACTCTTGTCTTTGCTCCTTTCCCTCCACTTAACTAACATCAACTTTAAAGCTCTTTTCACTTGTCACCTGTACTTTTGCACTAGTCTCCCAATTGGTTTCTTGACCCAAGTCTCTCTTCATTCCAATCCATCCTTCACAAAGCTAGCTATCAAAGTGATGTTCCTAAAGCACAGGTCTGACCGTATCATTTCCCCACCCAACAAATGCCAGTAGCCTTTATGCTCATTCATCTTTATGTCATCTTTTATAATTTATATTGTATGTATTTTATAATGTACCTAATTAATAGCATAATAGAACATGTATATATTTTATAAAACATAAATATGTACATATTATAGGTGAAAGCAATTTTTATTGATAGGAATGAGAGATTAAAAATATTTGGAGATCACTTGTTTAAAGGTTTAGGCAACAATATACTCTTTCTCCAATTCTTTCTTAGTCTCTATAATTTCCACTGAAGCAGGTAGTGAAGTAATTCTAACTACCAAAGTTTCTGAAGGGATAGACTGCCATGATCACCCTGCTTTCACTTCCCAAAGTCAGAAAGCTACTTTTAATCCTCTATACACTTAAGGGAATTTTATATATTTAGTCTTTTTTAACTTCTAATGTACTTTAACACATATCTCATTTTGTTGATACAACTCTGTGGTGTTTTAGTTTTTAATAAGTATTTAACAATATTTTGCTTTTAGAGAAAGGTAAGGTATTATAAATGAGCTCGAAATCATGTTTGGCAACCATAAGCCAACCAAATGGATGTGGGAATATGTATTTATAAAGAAGAAAAAAATTGCCAGTAGAAATGACTGAGAAACATGCCCTATGAATGTTGGTTTATTTATGTGAGGATAAATTATATAATAGCATATATAACTACATAGAGTCCTTTAAAACTGTCCTGCTACATTCCAGTCTGTCATTCAGAGATAGGAAAACTAAACAAAACAATTTGTTCTGACCCCTTAGAAGCAAATTGGCCTGAGCATATTCTAAAGCTTCAGTTAATAAAAGAAGAGCTTTAATGTTAATTGGGTATTGATAATTTTTTTAAAGAGGAGAAAGGAAGAAAATTGTAACTTGATCACTAAAGTAACTTACTGATTTCTGATTGGAAAGTAAGAATCCCAATTCTGGAAAAAACTAGAGAGTTGGAGGAAGGGTTTTATATATGGAAGAAAAGAGATATTGCCAGATCTTTATTTTTTTTTCTGTCTGATAGGTGAGAGGAAAAATCAGGAAAATTGAACAGTAGAAAAAAGGTAGACCCTGTTATGCACATAGTCTAGATAATTAGTAATAGCTGAATACCAGCCTTGGAAGCCATGCCACCGATTGTCCTCACTTAACACAAGCAGCAAGAGGAAGGGACAGAAGACCTTTGTTTGGAGAAATTATGGAGAGTGGATCCAAGGCATTTTAGAGTCTGCAAGTACTGTAAATGAGAGATAATACAGGGTTTCCTAGGAGTAGGATAGAAAGTTAAAGTTTAGTTAGTCATTGGGAATAGCTGAGCTAGATATTAAAGTTGTCATTTTATGTTAAAGTGTTTTGTTTCTTTCAGTTTTACTCTAAGCTAAAGTTAAAACAAATCAATCGATCAATCAGTAAGCATTTATTGGGCACTTACTATGTGTCAGGCACCATTCTATATTTTGGAGGTACAAAGAAAAAGCAAAAAGGGTCCCTGCTGTCAAGATGATTACATTGGAAGTGGGGAGACATTCTGCACATAAATATAAGAGCTTCTCTAAAGGAGTGATATGTATAAGAGTAGATGTAAGGTACTAGCATCTGGAGAGACCAAGAATGGCTGTTATAGAAGATGCCTGAATTGAGTCTTGAAGGAAGCCAGGGGTTCTAAGAATTGCAGGTGAAGAAGGAGAAAACTCTAGACAAGAAGGACGAAACTTCACAGAGATGGGAAATGAAGCTTATTTTTGTATAGAAGAGCTAGTAAGCCAGTAAGGTTGAACAATAGAGTTTGTGTAAAACTGCCCAGAAGCGACTTGGTTGTGAAGAGCTTTCAATGTCAAGCGGAGGAGTTTACATTATATTAGAGTTAATAAAGATCCAGAAAAAAATTAATCAAAAGTGCATGATGCTTCTTATGCACTTTTGTTTATGTGTAAGGACAAAATCAGCTTACTTTTATACCTGTGTAGAGACACTTAAGTCACCAACTGCTCTTCAAGTGGTGGCTGCCATTAAAACTGTAATCAGAGTGCCTAAAAGGAAATAATAAATAGTCTCTATAGGATCATCCTTGAATCTTCAGCTATATTAGCTGATGGCAAACATCATAGACTATTTTCTAAGAGGACATTTGAAAGAGAGTACCATCTTTCTTTCTTTTTTCTATACATTTCAGAAGAGGCAGACAACAATAATCTCATTTCCTGAAAGTAAGTGTCTGAACTCACTGCTTTTGCAAGCATTAGGTCTTTTTTGTCTGGAAAGCGCTAGCATAGTTGCTGCCCTAGGGCCGATTGTCAGACCTCTTGAGTTTCATAAAGCCTGCAGAGCTCAGATGCATGTAACCCCTTTATTGACAGCTCATCTTTTTGCTAATTACTTCAAAGCAGTAATTAGAATGGTCCTATGCTTTTTCAAGCACTGATATAGATCATTATACCTTTATGTTGAATATAGCTAAAAGGGAAATTAAGATATAGAGGTTAAAACCTATGGCTTCCCACAAAGCTAGACAGAATAGTAAATATTTAAGTCTCCTGTCATTATACTTTATATTTGTATAGCATTTTAGAGTTTACACAATGCTTTATCATTTGTGATCTTTTTTAGCCTCACAAATAAAATCCTAGACCTATACTCCCCAAGAGATCCAAGAAAGAAGAAAAATTCCTATGTGTACAAAAATATTTATAGTAGCTCTTTTTTGTAATGGCAAAAAACCCCTGGAAACTCAGGAGAAGCTCATCAATTAAGTAATGGCTGAATAAGCTGTGGTATATGAAGGTGATGGAATCCTATTGTACTGTAAGAAATGAATGTCTATTTCAAAGAAACATAGACTTATATGAACTGATATAGAGTGAAATATATAGGACCAAAATAACAAGTTATGTTACATCAAAACTATGGAATATTTTCAAGGCTTTATAAAATAATGGAGAATGAAATGAATAGAACCAGGAAAACAACTTATACAATAACAACACCGCCATAAAAACAAATGATTTAGAAATTTATAAGAACTATGGTCAATTAAATGATCATTTATGATTCTAGAAAACACATGATGAGAAACACTATCTGTGTCTGAGGTGATGGATTTGGGGTACAGAATGAAAGGTGTATGTGTGTGTTTCACAGTCACATATAACCATATGTATATATGTACATATATGCATATATAGAGATCAGAAATATATATACATATTTTTGTATACAGACATTGAAGTAATTTGTTTTGCTTGACTGAAAATTTGTTACAAAGAATTTCAAGTAGTATGTTTTTCTTTTTTTAAATGAAGTTGGATAGGAGAGAATATAGATTTCTGTTAATTTTTTCAAATAGAAAAGTGGGGGTAGAGCCAAGATGATGGATTAAGGGCAGCCACCCAATGTCTGCCAACATTTCTCTCCAAACAAATTTAAATTAATACCTCAAATAAAATTTTGGAGTGGCAGAGCCAACAAAAGTTTGGGGTGAGACATTTTTTTCCAGATTAAGAAAAAGTAAGAGGTTGGCAAGAGAAGTCTGTGAGGCCTGTCCAGAGCCTCCCCTACCCCCACCACAATGGCAACAATAGCCACAGCATGAGAAGCACTTTCAGGAATCCTCAGCCCAGATACAGTAAGAGGGTGGGACAACTGGTCAGAAAGACATTATAGGGGACCATTTGCTGGCACTGGATAAGTTAGGGCTGATTGGCAACTCAATTGCCCATATGCAGTTTTGGGTTGCAGTTCCAGGGCTGAGAAGCATTCTGATCATCAGTCATAAGGGAATAAGGACGTTGGTTACAATTCTAAAGCAAAAAAAGGAACACTAGCACTTGCAGCTGCAGGGGATTAGGGGCCATTCCTGGATAAAGAGCAGAGCACAGATAGAGAGAGCAGTGGCCTTACCTCTCCCTAGATCACACCAACTTGTAAATACTGAAAACTTATGGACCCTTAGAACTAGGTCTGAAAGGAGAAACATGAAAAAGCACGAAGCTTAAGATAGTGATTTCCTACCTACAGGTGAGCAGAGCCCAATTTTAACATAAAGTCTAAAGTTAAGAAATAGGCAGGAAAAATGAGCAAGCAACAAAAAAAAAATTGACTACAAAAAACCTACTATGGTGGCAAGGAAGACCAAGACATAAACTTTGAAGACAACAATATGAAAACAGCTACAAACAAAGCCAAAGGGAAAAAAAAAGTTAAGTGGACCCAAAGCCAGTAATAATTCCTGAAAGAGTTAAAGAAAAAGATAAGAGTGGTAGAGGAAAAATTGGGAAAGGAAATGACAGTGATGGAAGAATATTATGAAAAAAAAAGAATTAACAGCTTGGTAAAAGAGGCACAGAAATACTGAAGAAAATAAATACTTCAAGAAACAGAATTGAACAAGTGGTAAAAAAGGTACAAAAATCAACTAAAAGAATTACTTTGAAAAGAACAATTGGCTAAATGGAAAAAGAGATACAAAATCTCACTGAAGAAAATAGTTCCTTAAAAATTGCAATTTGAAAAAAATTATAAAAACTTGCAATGGACAAGTGGACTCTAATGATTGTATGAGACATCAAGAAACAATAAAACAAAGTCAAAAGAATGAAAAAATAGAAGAAAAATGTGAGATATCTCATTAGAAAAACAACTGACGTAGAAAATAGATGAATGAAAGGTAATTTAAGAATTATTGGACTACAAGGAAGCCATGACAAAATAAAAATCCTAGATATCATATTTCAAGAAATATCAAGAAAAAACTGCCCTGATATCTTAGATAAAATAGAAATTGAAAGAATCTACTGATCACCTTCTGGAAGAGATCTCAAAATAAAAACTCCCAGGAATATTATAGCCAAATTCCAGAGCTTCCAGGTCAAATAGAAAATACTTCAAGTAGCCAAAAAAAAGATAATTTAAATACTGTGGAGCCACAGTCATATCATACAAGGTTTGGTGGCTTTTACATAAAAGGAGCAGAGCATTTGCTTGAAATATTGTGTTCTGGGAGACAAAGGAGCTAGGATTACAGTGAAAAATAATCTACCTATCAAAACTAACTGTAATATGTCATGGTAAAAAATGGATATTTATTGAAATAAAGGACTTTTAAGTATTCCTGATGTAAAGACCAGAGCTGAATAGAAAATTTGACATTGAAACAGAAGACTCAAGAGAACCATGAAGTGGTGAACATGAAAGAATAATCATAAGGGACTCAATAAAGTTAACTGCTTACCTTTCTATATGAGAAAACAATACATTTAACTTCTAAGAACTTTATCATTATTAGAGCAGTTAAAAGAAAATTTCATAGACTGAGGGCATGGATGTGGGTCAATTATGTTAGAATGATTTTTAAAAAAACCATGAAGGCGTGAGAAAGAGAATGCACAGGGAAAAGAGGGAAAAAAGATACAAACAGAGAAAATTTCTTCCTATAAATGAGACACACATGAAAGAACTTTTGTAATGGATGGAAAAACAGGGGGATTGGTGGGCAATGCTTGATACTCACTTTCATTGGAATTAGTTCAAAGAGGGAAGGAATAGAGAGACTTCTGGGAGCTAAAATGGTAGAGTAAAAAAATAAGTTATTCCCATTTCCCCTTTCTGATCTCTAACACCCCAGAAAGTATCACCCCAGGAAAAACCCTAGAACAGCTGAGCCAGCAGAAAGATGGGGTACAGCAGTCTTGTAGCCCAGGAAGCTTGGAGGATTGACAGGAAAGGTCCTTCTTGCTCTGGTGGAAGGGAAGCAATACAGGATGGGAGGCATCCCAGCAAGCCAGCAGCCAGCCCTACCTCAGCAAACCAGGGGATATCCTGAGCCCCAGGGTGGTAGAGCAGGCAAGCACCCACACCAGGACCACCTGAGTGCCTTGTCACATGCAGGGGAATCCATAGACTCCAGTTTGGAAAACCACAGTGTACACCAGTGGGCAGGTGTCCTTCAGCAGCCAGACCTCCCCATGCTTCAGCACAACCCCAGAAGGCACAACTCCAGGTGGGCAGGTATCCTCCAGCAGCTAAACCTTCCATTTCTTCAAAGCAGCCTAGGTGATCAGGGATCCTCCAGGGGCCAGACCCTTCCCCACCCATCTCAAGAGCTTCAGTGCTGCTGACCCCAGATCATTATCAGGTAAGCTTCTGAACCCCTACAGCCTACAGCTTCCAGCACCTGAGACCCCAGCACACAAAGCCACTGACCAGGTCCCTGTCCCTTGGAACGAGAAGGTTGGGTCAGTATTCCTTGTGCTTCAGCAGAAGAGCTCAATTTTAAAAGCCAGGAAATAGGCAAATACCATGAGCAAAAAGCAGAAATGGACAATTACTATAGATTCATACTGTGGGGACAGGGAAGATCAAAACACAAATTCAGAAGAGGACAATATTGTCAATATACATACATCCAAAACCTCAAAGGGGAATATGAACTGGTCTCAAGCCCAAATAGCCTTCTTGGAAGAGATCAAAAATGATTTTAAAAGTCAAAAAGAGAGAGGTAGAAGAAAAATTTGGAGGCATGCAAGGGAAAGTCAATAGCTTGGAAAAGGAAGGCCAAAAATTGAATATAGAAAACCAGTCCTTAAAAAATACAATTGGCCAAATGGATGAAGTACACTGAAGAGAACAACTCCTTCAAAAGTAGGATTGGCCAAATTGGAAGGAGGGACCAAAAAACTCACTGAAGAGAACTCCTAAAAAAGTAAATGGGCCAATTAGAAAAGGAGGTACAAAATCTAATTGAAGAAAATAACTTGTTAAAAACTAGAATTGGGCAAGTGGAAACTAATGACTCTATGAGATTTCAAGAATCAGTCAAACAAATTAGAAATATTGAAAAAAAATAGAAGAAAACATAAAATACCTCACTGGAAAATCAGCTGACCTGGAAAATAGATCCAGGAGATATAATTTAAAAATTACTGGTCTACCTGGAAACCATGATGGAAAAAAGAGCCTGGACAGCATCTTTCAAGAAATCTTCAAGGAAAGCTGCTCTGAGGTCCTAGAATCAGAGGGTAAAATTGTCTTCAAAAGAATCCACCAATCACCTCCTGAAAGAGATCTCAAATTGAAAATGCTAAGGAATATTGTAGCCAAACTCCAAAATTATCAGGTCAAAGAGAAAATACTGCAAGCAGCCAAGAAGAAATGATTTAAATATCCTGAAACCACAGTCAGGATTATGCGGGACCTTGCAGCTTCTAAGTTAAAAGATCAGAAGGCGTGAAATACTATATTCCATAAGACAAAGGAGCTACCAAGTGAAATTGAGCACCATTTTTCAGGAGATGAGATAGACGTTCAACAAAATAGTGACTTCCATTTCTGATGAAAAGACCAGAGCTTAACAGAAAATTTGATCTTCAAATACAAGACTCAAGAAAGCCATAAAAAGGTAAACAGGAAATGACAAAAAAACATGTTGTTAATAAGAGCAAGCTTTTTACATCCTTACAAGGGAAGATGATACTTATAACTCTTGAGAACTATATCTCCTTCACTGAGGATTATCCATATACATAAATGCATAAACTGTCTCAATTAATTTGCCATAAATCTTTACTCCAAGATGTAAATAAAAATTTAAGCTATTTTTTTAATATACACTTTCACTTATCTCTATATATCTCAAATACCCTGGTCCCATTGGCTTGAACAAACATCAATATTACTGGCTATGCAACTTTTTTCAACAATTTTTTATTTTATTTTACCAGAACACAAATACAAAATAGAAAAAAAGAAACAAAAACATATCATAAACTTAAATATTGAAACTTAAATATAAAGTAAGAAAGAAATAAAGCATGTCATGTGCATATCAGAACATAGTTGAGGATTCAAAATATGTAACAATAAATTTTCATTTCAAGAAAGCCTAAATGATAAATAAATAATCTTGTGTTGAGAATTGTCCATCTTTTCCTTGCTTCCTTGTGTTTTCTTTTGTTCCCTGCTGTGTACTTTTAAACTTTGTTCTTTTTTCCCCCTCTCCCCATCCCCTCCAGAAGGCTACAATATAATTTAGATATATTTCTTGATATATACATACACATACAGATATATATGTAAACTTATACCTATATACATGCATATATAGACATACTTTTCCAAATATACTCTACTCCTGATATTTGTTTTTTTATATTTGTACATATCTTTTGTTTCCTGTTCCTCCTGCCTCCTCTACTTTACTTCTGCCTACTACATCACCTTCCTATTACTTGCTGACCTCCCTCCTCCACCAACCACCCTACCTTCCTATTATTTGCCTTCCCCATTCAAAGGATCCCTCCCCTATTCTCCCATTCCCATTAATCTAAACTCCTTTTACTTATTCCCTCAGTCTCCCCTCTAAAAATCCCTCCCTTATCTTAATCCTTCCCTTGTCCTCTCCCCCCTCACTATACCCCTGCCATTTTATTTCTTCTAAATTTCAAAGACTTTTATAGTCTTCTAAATATATATATATATGTATTGTTCTCTCTTAAACCCATTTCTGATGAAAGTAGGTTACCAGAACTACCAGCCCTCCTCCATCTAAATCCTTTATATCCTTTCTTCTTCTTGCACCTCTTTTGTATAAAATAGTTACTCTTTTTTAGCTTTTTCTAAATGGTTTTACTTTTTAAATTCATATCACAGTCAGGTTTATCCCCCGCTTATGAGCTCGACAATTATTAATAAGAATCTCAGATATAATTTTACATTTTATTAAATGTAAACAATCTGTCCTTATGAATCTTTTATAGTCAGTCTTTGGTATGTACCTTATGTTTCTCTTGGTTCTTGTATGTCGAATCTTCTATTAATTTGAGGATTTTTTAAAACAAAGTCTTGAAAGTCTGAGGGTTTGTCAAATGTCCATTTTTTTTATTCAAGATAATACTTAAATTTGAAGGGTATATTTTCGTCCGGAGCCCCAGGTCTTTTGCTCTTGGACATATTGTGTTCCCAGACCTGCGGTCCTTTAATGTCTCTGCTACTAGATCTTGTGTAATTTTAATTGTGGCACCATCCTATTTAAATTGTTTTAATCTTGATGCTTTTAATATTTTATCCTTGAACTGGGGGTTTTGGAATTTGACTATGACATTCCTATGAGTTTTCCTCATAGGATCTCTTTTAAGTGATGTTCAATGGATTTTCTCTGCTTCTATTTCCCTGCCTTGTTCTAATGCTTCAAGACAATTTTCTTTAATTATTTCTTTTATTATTGCATCAAGATTCTTGTTTTGATCATAACTTTCAGTTACTCCAATTATTTTTGTATTTTGTCTTCTTGATCTATTCTCCAAATCTGTTATTTTTTATCAGGTGTTTCACTTTCTCTTCTATTTTTTCATTATTCATGTTTTCTTTAATTATTTCTTGATCTCTTATGATTTCACTGGCTTCACTTTGCCCAATTCTAATTTTCAAGGTATTATTTTCCTCCTTGAGATTCTGGACTCCTTTTCTAATTGGTTGACTTTCCTTTCATAACCTTCTTGCTTTTCTTGGATTATTTTTATTTTTTTAGTTTTTCCTCCATCTCTGTCATTTGATTTTTAAGGTCTTTTTTTAAGATCTTATATAAATTCTTTTTGGGCAGGTGACCATTTGATGTTGCTCTTTAGGGGTTTCTTTACTTCAAAATCCTCCTCTGAAGATGAACCCTGGTCATCTCTATTCCCATAATAGGTTTCTATGGTTGGATTCTTTCTCCTTTGCCTGTGCATTTTTTTTGTGTGTGTGTTAATAACTTGATTTTTGCAATCACTCCTAGTCCTGGGGTATGGGGGATGGTGCTTCTTGCCACAGATCTTCAATTCTCTCTTCTAGCCTGGAAGCAAAGCCAAACTTCCAACCTCCTGGAAGTGCCCACAGCCAGGGGCTTTCTTGCCCCACTGCTTCAGTACTCACTGGGTGTGTGCTGCTTCCTTCTCATCCCCACTGATCCTTGCAGCACAGCTGGGTCTGGCGTTACTCTTCAGCTGAGGTTCCCTCAGTCTTCCTGGGCTCAAGTGCATGACTTCCCTCACTATCCCAGGGTGAAAAGTTCCAGTGGCTGAGGCAGGGGCAGCCTCTCGGACCAACTAACCCCAGGACTTGCTGCTAGTTGTTAAAACCGAATCAAGCCTGTAGGTGTTTATTCCTAGCAGGGGCCAAACCCAGTACTGCGATATTTCTTTAGATCTTCTCGGATTGTCCCAGGGAGATCCTGGTTGTTCCCCTGTTTTTCTTTGTCTCCACCCATACTTTGTTTGCCCTAAGGTGCTATTTTAACTCTTTTATGGGGGAAAATCTTGAGAGCTTGGAATTTTCTGACCTACTCTGCCATCTTCCTAGAATCCTCTCCATACAACTTTTTAATAGTGTAACAAAGAATACTAAGTAGTATTTAAGCATTTCAACTATGTATTGCCTGTGAGAAAGAACACAGCCAGAGTTACATCTATCAACCAAAACCATGGACTTCTACAGGTATAGTGGAGCCATATTCCCATCATTCAGCTATTCAGAATAATAATCACAGTTTCTCAAGAATTCTCTTCAGGATCTCCTGTACATAGAATAAACTATAAATTCATTCTCTCAGAAAATGTGTCTTCAAACTATTTTTCCTTACAGTTAATTCACTTGGTCTTTCAGGAAAGACTAGGCATTTCTATGCCTAACACAGTCTCTCTCATGACAGTTAACTATTTTCATGATGATAATTAAACTGAAATTCCTAAAAATTCTATTTTTTTTAAAATATGTAATAACAATATCAATAGATTCTATGAGAGGATGTATTGATGATGGTGTTGCATTAGGAAATCTATATCCATTTGCAATACTCTGACTGCTCACAGCTCCCTATTATAACATACTGCCTTCCTCAGAAGGGCTCTGATTTCTAAAATTATAGTTCATCCCTGTGCTCCCCTAAAAAAGAGCAAAAACACCTCCCACTCTCATTATGTATAAAAACCCAGATCTTGTTATTAAGAAAGCATTTTATTAAATTTACATTAATGTATGATTGACTCCACAATATTTTCAGGGATTTTTGCATTTTCAAAGATGTTGTTTTTTCATCCCACAAAAACCCCCATAATTAGTACAATTGCCTGAAGTATAACGAAGTGAAGAATTCTGAACATTTTGCCAGATGTATTTTTTAGTTGTTCCTTCCCTTAGGAAGAATATTCTGATAACCCTTAAATAACATCATATGTTTTCTGACTCTTTCATTGAGAAGACAAGCCTACTATTGGCAACACTTTATTTATTTTTACTTTCAGGTTAATTTGCACTGCATTATTCACAATGTCCCCCTTAGGTATTTGCTTGTAAAACAAATTGCCAGGATATGCTGTTTAATTTTCCTTTGTTATTCTTCTGAAACACCAAAACTAGTCATTGTACTGTAAGCATCAGCCATCCTTGGAAAATAAATCAAGTCTAAGAGCCTTGCATGAGAGCAGAGAATGCAGTTCTTTAGACTAAACTCTTTTCAACAATGGAGAATTTTTCCCTCTCTGAATGTTATCCTCAACCCTATTAAAATAGTAAAGATAACCAATCTGTCATTTCAAGAAGCCTCCTGGTTTACATAGTAGGCTCTAAAATGCTTGTTGAATGAAAAAGCCTCGTTCCTCCACCAAAAAAAAAATGTCTCTCTCCTCTTCAGAATTATCTCCTCGTTTTTCTTGGTGGTGATGCTATTAGTAATAAGCTTGAATCCCTTCTAGGAGCAGTAGACTTTTATACCAGTGTAAGCCTAGTTTCGTGAGTCAGGTTAAGACATATGTAAGAGAAAGCTGGGTGAATGAAACACCAACTTGGCTGGTCTCTTATTGTACCCTGTAAGCAGAGTTTTTGTTTTCCCTTCTAGTTACAAATCTTATAGGCCATACACAATTGTCTTAAGTCTTGCCACTGGACTTTGATGACTGGAGGAGAGCTGAGGCTGATGGCTTTGTGCCATCAGCTTTTCTTCCCTTGAATCCAATTCACAAATCCTGTGTAATTCCTGCTACTCATTGATGATCCTCCATTTTGCCTTTCCTAGTATGGAATTGAGCTACAGTTGTGAATCAAAAAGAAGTTATGATTCATCATAGATTTTGTTTCAAGGGAAAATGCTTTCAGAGACAAAAATGAAATCAGAAGTTATAACCAGACTTAAATAACAGAAAAAATGACACTTTCATCAGAGAAATGTTGCAAAATTTCCCGCAGTTTCCTATTTTACTTCTGATTCTGGCTGTATTAGTGTTGTTCATGAAAAAACTTTTTAATTTCATGTTATCAACATTATCTTATTTTATTTCTCATAAAATCCGCTTTCTCTTGCTTGATAATAAACTGTTTCCTTATCCGTAGAGTTGACAGGTACATTTTTCCATGCTCCTCTAATTTACTTATATTATCAGCCTTTATGTCTAAATCTCACATCCATTTTGGCCTTATCTTGTTATGTGTGAGACCTTGGTCTATGCCTAGTTTCTACTAAACTGCTTTCCAGTTTTCCTAGTAATTGCTGTCAAATTTTGAGTTCTTAGCTTCGATCTTTGGGTTTATCAAACACTAGATAATTATAGTTATTTCCTTCTGTGTATTGTCCTAATCTGTTCCACTAATCCACCACTCTTTTTTAGTCAGTACCACATTGTTTTGCTGATTACTGCTTTGTAATATAGTTTGAAAAATGGAACTGCTAGGCTGCCTTCCTTACGATTTTTTTTTCATTTATTCCTTTGGTATTACTGACCTTTTGTTCTTCCAGATGAATTTTGTTATTTTTTTCTAGTTCTATAAAATGATTCTTTGGTAGTTTGATTGGTATTTCACTGAAAGTACATTGCCTTTAGTAGAATTATCATTTTATTATATCACTTGGCCCATCAGTTACTATTTCTCCAGTTGTTTAGATCTTTATTCATGTGAAAAATGTTTTGTAATTGTGTTCATATAGTTCCTTGGTTTGTTTCAACAGGTAGACTCATAAGTATTTTATATTGTCTACAGTTCTTTTAAATGAAATTTCTCTTTCTGTCTCTTACTGCTGGGTTTTGTTGGCAATACAGAGAAATATTGATTATTTATGTGGGTTTATTTTGTATCCTGCAACTTTGCTGAAGTTGTTAATTGTTTTAACCAGTTTTTTAGTTGGTTCTCTAGAATTCTTTTTCTTGTCTTATTGCTATAGCTAGCATTTCTAGTACAATATTGAATACTGGTGGTGATAATAGCCATTTTTTGGTTTACCCTTGATCTTTTGGGCAGGCTTGAAATTGAAATCCATTACAGATGATGCTCACTTTTGGTTTTAGATAGACACAACTTATCTTTTTAAGAAAGGTTCCATTGATTACTATGCTTTCTAGGGTTCTTAATAGGAATTGCTATTGTATTTTTTCAAAGCCTTTTTCTGCATTTTTTGATATACTCATATGATTTTTATTGTTATTGGTCAATTATGCTGTTAGTTTTCCTAGTATTGAACAAACTCTGCATTACTGGCATAAAGCTAAGCTGGTCATAGTGTATAATCTTTGTAATAAATTGTAATCTTCTTGCTAGTACTTTATTAAAAAAAACTTTTGCATTCATATTCATTAAGGAAATTGGTCTCTAGTTTTCTTTCTCTGTTTTGATTCTCCCCGGTTTAGGTATCAAAACCCTATTAATGCCATAAAACATTCTATGTGGAGAGTCTCATATACTTTGCGATACAGAACAACATAGGCATTTTGACAATTATCATTGACATTGTTATTATTACCTTACTGATATGCTCTTCACCCTTGAACTATGACCTGTAAGGGTATAGCAGTGGAGCTGCCAAACAGCATCTGGTACTGTATTCAGTGCTAGCAAAGAGGACTCCTGTAATCTCTTTCTAAAAAGTTGCCAGGGCCCTTTATGATCTCTGGTTTGAGAGCTCTTAAAGCCATAGCTGCTTCTGTATCACCACTAATGCTGCATCCACATGGACCCTGATCTGGCTTCCATCCTTGTGGTGTCATAGCTCTCACCTTCCAACATTCTAAATTGTCTTGGGCTGGAAGAATGTGTCACCTTAGACTTTTGTTGGCTTTGCCACTCCAGAATTTTATTTGAAGTGTTAATTCAAAGTTTTTTGGAGGGTAATCTTGGAGAGCTCAGCTAAGTGCTTTCTTTACTCTGCCATCTTGGCTCCACCCTACATATTTAAGGCATTATGTTTTATCAGAGAGATTTGCTGTAAAGTTTTTTGACATTTTTGATATTTCTTCAAATTAGTTTCCTTGATCATGTCTCCTCCTCCTCCTCCTTTTTTTTTTCCTCTCTCTCTCTCTCCCTCCTTCCCTGTCCCCCTTCTCTTCTATCCCTCCACCCAGTCTGTTTTGCTTCTTTGCCTCCCTTAATTTGCCCTTTTATCCCTTCCCCTAATATTTCCCTATTGGATAAGATAAGTTTCTATACCCAGATGAGTGTGTATACATATTCTGCCCTATTTTAACCAATTGCAATGAGAATGAGTTTCAAGCATTACCTTCTACCTGCCCAGTTTTCCTCTCCACTGTAAAACTTTTTTCCTTGCACACATCTTTTTATGTGAGAATATATTCCCCATTCTGTTTCTCCCTTCCCCCTTCTCCCAGTGCATCCATTTTTCTCAAACTGTCACTTTTTTCATATCATCCCAAAATAATCAACTCAAACCCATACTCTGTGGCTATGTAGTCTCCTTCTAATTGCCCTAATAATGATAAAATTTTTAGGAAGTACATGTATGATCTTACCATATAGTGAGGTAAACAGTTTGACTTTGTTAAGACTTCTTCGTGACTTCTTTTTCATGTCTACCTTTTTCTACTTCTCTTGAGTCCTGTGTTTGAATGTCAGATTTTCTATTTAGCTCTGGTCTTTTCAACAGGAACATCTAAAAGTCCTCCATTTCATTAAATGTCCATTTTTTTCCCTCTGAAGGATTGTACTAGTTCTGCTGTATAGTTTATTCTTGATTATAATTCTAGGTCCTTTGCCTTCTAGAAAATCATATTCTAAGAGCTCTGCTACTTTAACATGGTAGCTGCTAAATCTCTTGTGATCCTGACCATGGCTCCATGATATTTGAATTGTTTCTTTCTGGCTGCTTGCAATATTTTCTCCTTGACCTGGGACCTATGTAATTTGGCTATGATATTCCTGGGAGTTTTCATCTGGGATCTCTTTCAGGAGGTGACTGGTGTTTTTTTTTTCAATTTCTATTACACATTCTGTTTCAAGAATATCAGGGTAGTTTTTCTTTATAACTCCCTGAAATATGATATCAAGATCTTTTTGTAAAAATCATGGCCTTCTGGTAGTCAAATAATTCTTCAATTATCTCTCTTCAATCTCTTTTCCAGGTCAGTTGATTTTCCAATGAGATGTTTCACATTTCCTTCTACTTTCATTCTTTTGATTTTATTTTATTGTTTCTTGATATATGATGGAGTCATTAGCTTCAAGTTACCCAATTCCAATTTTTAAGGAATTATTTGCTTCTTAGTGAGCTTTTGTACCTCCTTTTGCATTTGGCCAATTTTGATTTTTTTTCTTTTCATTAATTAATCCAATTCTACTTTTTAAGGGGTTCTTCTCTTCAGTTGGGTTTTGTACCTCCTTTTCCATTAGGCTACTTCTATTTTGTAAGGTATTATTTTCTTTGGTATTATTTGTGCCTCTTTTACCAAGTTATTAATTCTGCTTTTATAATTTTATTGAATTACTCTTATTTTTTCCTCAATTTTTCCTCTGCCACTTTTATTTATTTTCTTTAACAGGAAGTCCTATTGGGCTTGTTTCCAATTTCCATTTTTCTTTGAGGATTTGCTTATAGCTATTTTCATGTTGTCTTCCGAGTTTTTTCTTAGTCTATCCTGCCACTGTAGTAGATTTTTTATGGTCATTTTCTGTTATTATTGTTTGCTCATTTTCCAGCCTATTTCCTTACTTTGAACCTTAAGTTAAAGTTGTGCTCTGCTCATCGGGTGGTGGCACTTTCCCAACTTCAGGCTTTCTCATATTGCTGATTTCAGAGCTATTTCTTGGGGTTTACAAGTTTTTTGCTTGTTTCACGATGTGTGATCTAGAAAGAGGTGTGGTCACTGCTATTTTGCTCTGCACTCCAGTCTTTACCCAGTAAGTGCCTCCACTTTCCAGCAGCTTCAAGAGCTAGTACTCCTCTTGGCTCTGGAACTCTGACTAGGTTCTCTGTTCTCTTGTAGCCCCAAGTGCTAATGTTCCTTTCTGCTTTGTAACTGTGACCAGGTCCTATACTCTCTTATGTCTGACCATAAATACTCCTCTCTGCCCTGCAACTGTGACTGAGAACTGCATATTTGAAATAGAGTTGTCAATCAATGCCAACTTAATTCAGTGCTAGGAAAGGATCTGTTGGAATCTCTTTTTAACTAGTTGTTTGACTGCTTTACATTCTCTAGACTGAGAGCTCTCAAAGCCATGGCTGCAGCCACTTTTGGGGCCACCACTGAGGCTTACCACTGGTACTGCTGTAGTATGTGCTCCACTTTGGTCCTGCACACCTCTACTGCTGACTTCTTTAGCTGGCTAATGATAGAAAAAAATGTCTCACCTCATTTTTTTTTGTCTTTGCTTCTCCAAAATTTGATTTAAGGCATTATTTTAAAGTTGTTTGGAGAAGAATATTAGGAGAGTGCAACTGGGTTGCTGCCTCTATTTTGCTATGGTAGCTCTGCACTTGTGGCTAAACTTCTTGAGAAAGCCAACTAAAGGGGGGCTAGAGCCAAGATGGTGACTGGAAAGCAGGGATTGCTTAAGCTCTCCCCAAAATCCCTCCAAACACCTGTGAAAAATGGCTCTGAAGAAATTCTAGAGATGTGGAACCCATGAAATAGCAGGTGGAAATAGATCTCCAGCCCAGGACAGCCTGGATGGCTGCTGGGAAAGGTCTATCATATGGTGCTGGGAGCAGAGCATGCCCAGTGTGGGCTGTGCCAGGACAGACCAGACCAAGAGTCAGCCAGCTGGGACAGGCCTTAGGGCCATGAATCATTGAGCTGTGGCAGTTACCAACCTTCTCAACCCACAAACTCCAAAGAGCAGGTTAGGGGGGTGGGAAACTGCAGGATTGAGTTAAGTGCGGTCTGGCCACCATCCCTGGGGGTGGTGGAGGTGGTGCACCAGTGGTGGTGGCAGCAGCAGGAAGTTCCTGAGGCTGCTTCCAGAGCTCCAGCATCAGCTGCTTCCTGAGTCCCTGGCTTACATGGTGGGAGGAATCTAGCAGCAGATCAGAGCAGGAGTGCAAGGAGCACTTTGTGGGCACAGAAGCAGGTTCTCTTGCTATGTCCTGCTTGGATCTGGATTGTGGTTCTGGTTGGTGGTTCTTGGGGGAGGAGGAGTGCTGCTGTGACAGAGCCTGGGGTGATGGTGGAGTAGAAGCAGCTCTGAAAACAGCAGTGCTTGGACCCTAAAGCTTGGGACAAAGTACTCTCTACTCTACAAGCAGTCATACCCTGACAAAAAGCTCAAGGGTCAAGTAGTTGGCTGGCAACATGAACAGGCAGGAAAAATGAACTCAGAGTCAAACTCAAACTCTATAATCCTTTTTTTGGTGACAAAGAAGATCAAAGCCAGAAGAAGTCAACAAAGTCAAAGAGCCTATATCAAAAGCCTCCAAGAAAAATATGAATTGGTCTGAGGCCATGGAAGAACTCAAAAAGGATGTGGAAGAGCAAGTGTAGTAGGAAGGCCGAATTTATGATCTCAAATATAATCATGTATATGTTTGAATGGTCCGAAATCGCAAGGTATGAGAGATTCTTTAAGGAGAAAACAACAAGAAATTTATTTA
>CM053623.1:87767366-87786380 GCA_028646595.1 Phalanger gymnotis | reverse complement strand
AGAAATGGGGAGAAAATTTGTAATTCAAACTCCTGTGAAAATCAATGCTGAAAACTAAATATATTAAATAAAATTTATTTAAAAAATTAGATTGGAGCAAGTGGAAGCTAGTGACTTGATGAGAAATCGAGATATTATAAAACAGAACCAAAGGAATGAAAACATGGAAGGCAATGTGAAATATCTCATTGGAAAAACCACCGACCTGAAGAATAGATCCAGGAGAGATAATTTAAAAATTATTGGACTTCCTGAAAGCCATGATCAAAAAAGAGCCTAGATATCATCTTTCAAGAAATTATCAAGGAAACCTGCCCTCATATTCTCAAGCTAGAGGGTAAAATAGAAATTGAAAGAATCCACTGATCGCCTCTTGAAAAAGATCCCAAAAAGAAAACTCCTAGGAATATTGTCGTTAAATTCCACAATTTCCAGGTCAAGGAGAAAATATTGCAAGCAGTCAGAAAGAAACAATTTGAATATTGTGGAAACACAATCAGGTAACACAAGATCTAGCAGCTTCTACATTAAGGGATTGAAGGGCTTGGAATATGATATTCTGGAGATCAAAGAAGCTGGGATTAAAACCAAGAATCACCTCCCCACAAAACTGAGTATAATGCTCCAAGGCAAAATATGGATTTTCAATAAAATAGAGGACTTTGAAGCTTTCTCAGTGAAAAGACCAGAGCTGAATAGAAAATTTGACTTTCAAACACAAGAATCAAGAAAAGCATGAAAAGGTAGACAGGAGAGGGCCTTACTAAAGTTGAACTCTTTTGTTTACATTCCTGCATGGAAAGATGATGTGTGTAATTCATGAGACCTTTCTCAGTATTAGGGTAATTGAAGGGAATATCCATATCCGTATCCATATATATATAGGGGGCACAGGGTGAGTTGAATATGAAGGGATGATATCTCAAAAAATTAAAATAAATTTAAGGGGTGAAAGAGGCATATATTGAGAGAGGGAGAAAAGGAGAGATAGAATGTAATGAATTATCTCACATAAAAGTGGCAAGAAAAAGCAGTTCTGTTGGAAGAGAAGAGGGGGCAGGTGAGGGGGAATCAGTAAATTTTGCTCTCATCGGATTCAACCTGAGGAGGGACTAACATACATACTCAATTGGATATCTTCCTCCGCAGGAAAATAAGGGGAAGGGGATAAAAAAGGGGGGATGACAGAAAGGAGGGCAGGTAGGAGGAGAAGGTAATCAAAAGCAAACACTTTTGAAAAGGGACAGGGTCAAGGGAGAAAATTGAATAAAGGGGGGCAGGATAGGATGGAAAGAAATATAGGTATCCTTTCACAATATGAGTATTGTGGAAGTGTTTTACATAATGATACATGTGTGACCCAAGTTGGATTGCTTGCCTTCCTAGGGAGGTTGGGTGGGAATGGAAGAGGGGAGAGAATTTGGAACTCAAAGTTTTAAAAGCAGATGCTCAAAAAAAAAATTGTTTTTGCATGCTGCTGGGAAACAAGATATATAGGGAATGAGGCATAGAAATCTATCCTGCCCTACAAGAAAGTAAGGGGAAAGGGCTTGGTGGGTGAGTGGGGTGACAGAAGGGAGGGCTGACTGGGGAATGAGGCAATCAGAATATATGCCATCTTGGAATGGGGGAGGGTAGAAATGGGGAGAAAATTTGTAACTCAAAATCTTGTTGAAAACGATATTGCAAACTAAAATATTAAATAAAAATGATGAAATTTTTAAAAAGAGAAAGCCAACTAAGGTAGATGGCTTTCTTTTTTCTCACTTTCTTAATTGTCTACAGTCAGTTTCAACCTCAATCTCCTTTGCTGGATTTACATCAAAGTTAGGCCTACTTGGCATATGTGTGCCACAAGGCTCTGTCCTGGACTTTCTCTTCTCTCTCTTTCTATTCCCTCCCCTCTCTTGTCTCCTCCCAATCATTCTCTTCTCATTCCGTCTTCTCCCCTCTCCTCTTGTCTCCTCCTATCCTTTCTCCTGTGTCCTCCTTTACCTTCTCTTTGCCCTCTTATTCCCCCTCTTCTCTTCCCCCTCCTTTTTCTTCCCCTTTATCCCTGAATCTCTCTTCTCCTCTGCTCTTCTCTCCTCACCTCCCTTCTCTCTTCTCCACTACTTTCCTCTCCTTTCTTCTTTGGCTAGATATTTTGCTTGCTGATCTCATTAGCTCAGATGGATTTAATTATCTTCTCCATTACTGATGGTTCTCAAATCTACTTATCCAATTCTAACCTGGTTCCTTACTTCCTATTTTGTGTCAACTGATTATTTTCTTCTTGACCTGGATGTCCTATAGATATCTTAAACTCACCATGTTCCAATAGTAAATTCATTATTTTCCCCCCAAACTCTCTCTTCCTCCTAACTTCCTTATTAATAACAAGAGTACCATCATCCTCCCAGTCATGCAGCCTCATGACCCAGCTGTTATACTTTTTTTCCTTTTATACTCTTTTTTCCTATGTCACCTTCTATATCTAATCAGTTGACAAGATCTATTGATTTTACCTTTGTAACATCTCTTGCATATGTCTCCTTCTCTACTTTGACACTGCCACCTGCACCCAGGCACTCATAATCTCATACCTTAACTATTACAGTAGTTTTCTGATTGTTCTCCTTACCATAAGTCTCTTTCCATTCCAATTCATCCTCTATTCAGCTGTCAAAGTGATTTTTCTGAAGTTGAGGTCTCGTCATTTCACCCAACTAATTAAAAACTCTAGTGGCTCCCTATCAGCTCCAGGATCTAATATAAAATCCTTTCAAAGTCATTCATAATGTCTCCCTTCCCTATTTTTCTGGTCTTCTTGCACATCACTCCTCACTATATACTCTGGGATTCATTGACATTAGCCTCTTTGCTATTCCTCACACAAGATACCACTCCATCTCTGGACTTCTGCCATTGTCACTGTCTGCCTCTCATGTCTAGAATGCTCTCATTCCTCATCTCTACCTCTTTACTTCCCTGGATTTCTTCAAGTCCCTGCTAAAATCCTAATTTCAACAAGAAGCCTTTCCTAATCAATATGAATTCAAATGACTTCCCTCTGTTCCAATTTATCCTGGATATAGCTTGTTTACACATAGTATTTTGCATACTGTCTTCCCCATTAGATTGTGAGCTCCTCAAGGCCTGGGACTGTCTTTTGCCTTTTATTGTATCTCTAGCATTTAGTATGGTGCCCTGTACCTAATTATTGTTTCTCCTTTATTCTCGAAGAGGATCATGACATCAGGAAGGTGATGCCATGACTTGCAAGTGAATCGGATTTAAGTGAGAGTGGGCTGTGCAAAGTCACTAGCCACACTTTCTCTTCCAGAGCTATTTGGGTCCAGGAGCAAGGTATAGATCAGGAAGACTGGAGATGTCTCCCCTGCCCCTGCCCCCAGCAAATAATAGGTGCTTTATAAATGTTTATTGACAGACGAGAGCAAGAAATAGGAACAAGGAGCTCGTCTGTGCTGATGGTGGAGATACCAAAATCTTTTCTCTAATTTAATTTCCTGTTTGATTAAATGTCTTTTGCATTAAACTAATCTTTAGGTTGTTCTAGTAATAGGAGACATTAGTTTTATTAGCAGGGCTTGTGACCTATGACTTAGAGTGGACATTGACTCACAAAATGTCTTAAATCTGGAAATTCATTCTGTCATTTATCCTGATGTTAATTAATTTCTTAATTATATGATTTCACCTATGTTTTCCATGTATAATTCCTGTAGATTTCTACTATAATTTTGTAATATTTAAGATGCATTTGAATATGGACATCACTGCTCACTTATCTCAGGTTTTTCCCAGGGTGAAATGGTAAGATTACTAGACTTGGAGTCAGAGAATCAACATTTGAATCCTTGTTTTGAAGTTCAATGGCTTGACACATATCAATTAATCTTCCTAGGTCTTAATTTCCTCATCTCTAAATAGAAGGGGTTCGACTATATGATCTCAAAGTTTCCACCAACTTTTAATCTATGATCCTATGACCTAACAATCTCCTTTTTTTGATCGGGTAGGATTGTTTCCATACATCATCCTGGTCAGATTATAGTTGATAAATAGACAGGTGTTACCATCTTGTCTGCTACTACTGGTATCTGTTTGTTTGCTTGTTTTGTTGCTGCAGTTTAATAGGACTGGAATTGCATATTTTCATACAGCCTTTGTTAATGGCTACTTAGATCTCAAGGTAAACAAAGATATAAAACTCTTGGCTCCTTCAAATCATGCATGCAATGTCGGAATTCTAGCATGGTTCCAGACTCTGGAGAAGACAAATTTAAGAAATAGGATCATGGGTAATCTCCATTTCATTACTGATGAAAAAAATACATGAAAAAAACAATAGTACTTTGTACTCACCAAGTTGCTCTATCTAATGACATTGATACTGATCTACCAGAGGTAACAAGGTACCAATAAACTGTTGTCATATTCTTTAGGTTGCAATGAAGGGTTCCAGTCTTAGAGCCTTCCAATCTATGGGAGAAGGCAACATGTTCAGGAAAACCGTAATGCAAAGGTATGAAAAATGCTGCTTGCCCTACCGCCCTGAAGGCTGGAAAACTCCTGAATATGGTCCAAGAGAGATTAAAATGATTTCAATGTATTTAACGTACACACATATCTCTATTATGTAACATACAATACATATATATGTATATATACATACCATACATACATGTGCAGTCTTCTAAATCAATATGTACACTGCAGTGATATTCATATATGGCTTTCTATTCGAGTTTGACACTACAGCTGTAAGGCACAAAGATTTCATTCTGAGAAGAGGGGTTTGATTTATATTTCTTTTTCTTCTTTATTATTATTTTGAGTTGGGGGAAATCTTTTTGCAAGCAACAGGGTAGGCATTAACCCATTCAATTTGTAAAATTGTATTGCTTCATTAAATAATGATGTTGACTATTTGGAAGTAGGGAAGAATGTGAGTTAGCAATTTAATTATGAAGCGTGCAATGTAGCCTTTTCTCAATATTCTAGTACAAGGCACTGAGAAAGGCCTTCAACAAGGAAGTGCAGAACCTCCAAAGGGCAGGTTGACCACTTATTCCATTATTTAATAAATTCTAAGAATTTCCTATTACCTCTTGTGTCAAATATAAACTTGGCTCTTCATAACCTTACAGCTCCCTCTACATTTTTTAGGCTTCTTATAGATTACTCCTTTCTATCCTCTTTATAGTGTATTTAGTGTCCTCAGGTACAGTGATCTGCCTCCCATCTCCACACATTTTCACTGGCTATTGATCATGACTAGATATTTTTTTTCCTTCTGCATCCCCACCTCTTAGAATTCTTGACTTCTGTCAACATTCACCTCAAATATCACCTTCTTTGGGAGGCCCTTTGCAGTTACCTGGTTTCTAGTTCCTTTTCCTCTCAGATGAACTTGTGACTCATATACTAGTATTTTTCCATACTTCGATATGTACATATTCTCGCTTTCCAATTAGAATGTAAGCTCTTTGAGGGCAAAGAATGTTTTCATTTTTCTTGGTATTTCCTAGTGCTATACAGAATTTCCCAGTGGCTGACCTTGAGTAAGCACTTTATAAATGCTTGTTGATTGAGTTGTAGAACACATGAAAGGGAGTAATATGCAGAAAACTAAAAGAATATACAGGGAAAGAAAGATACAAAGACAAGGAAATAGAGGATATAGGGAACCCTGTTTCTCCTTAACTAATATTTTCACCATATAAAGTCCTCTTACATACTGAAGTAGAGGTGAGATCAGATTCAGGAAAACTCTTCTAGGAATGGTGTACTTGACTAAACAAATCTGCATGAACAGGGAGGCACCTAATAAAGTTGCTATTAAATAGATGTTACTTCATGAAACTTCCCCACACTCAACACAGTGACAACTGGGACCTAAATGCTTCTTATTTTCTAGTCCCAGGATCAAGCTTCTGAACTGTATTTCTCCCTAATAGCTTTCTTTCCAGCAGTTGTGTAATCCCTTACTGTCATTACCAAAACCTTTGCTTTTGCCAGCTGCAGATAACCTCAGGCCATATAAACTGATTTTTGAGGCTCACAAGAACCCTTGAGTGTAAAATACAGGAATGAAGATTTTTTAAAGGATAACCAAGTATCCCAGATACTCTTCCATGCCAGTCACAGAGGAAAAGCAGAACAGACTATGAGTTCATCCTTCCTCCTACTAGTGCACACTGGCACAGAACCACCCAGCATGGTGTGCCCACATCAAAGGAGATGCTGTGCTCTTTGAGCAAAGCAGAATTGCAGTAGCTCAAAAGAAACACGAGATGCACAAATTTAGAGACATTTCCACTCCAAATGTTCATATGGACTATTTGTGTCTAACCTGCGACAGAGCCTTCCAAGCTTGTATTGGTCTGAACAGCCACAGTTGGACACACTGGACCATTGTGATGTCATTTTGGTCCTCCTTAAGAGCTAAGAACAACAAACACCCAGGTCTCAGTTTCCCCATTTGTAAGAATTACCAGTACCAGATTATAAGATTTCTAGTGGTAGTGGTCCTTTCTAGCCCCATATCTGTCTATGATTTTCTCATAGATTACTCCTTTCTGTCGTCTTTATAGTATATTTAATGTCCTCAGGTACAGTGATCTACCTCCTGTCTCCACACACTTTCACTGGCTATTGATCATGACTAGATTTTTTTTTCCTTCTGTACCCCCACCTCTTAGAATTCCTGACTTCTGTCAACATTCACCTCAAATATCACCTTCTTTGGGAGGCCTTTTCCAGTTACCTGGTTTCTAGTTCCTTTTCCTCTCAGATGAACTTGTGACTCACATACTAGTATTTTTCCATACTTACATATGTACATACGCTCACTTTCTAACACCAAAGAAGAAGAAAAACACAAGATTTGAGATTTAAATCTTGCTCTGTGAAATACAGAATTGTAAGTTTTATAGCTAGAAGAGACCTTAGAGATGAAATACTTTAATCCTGTCTTTTTTTACAGATGAAGAAACTGAGGCCCTGAGGAAATTGTGACCAAGGTCTCATGTACTTAATAGTAGAGGCAAGATTTGAACCTTAATCTTTGAACCTACAATTCCAGTGGTCTGAAAGGTGGCAAATAAAAAGTACTAATGGAAAAATCCTGGACGGCTTTCTTTAAATCTTTTTATAGCATGCTGATTTTATTTCTCAAGAGAAGTTGTGATTAAGTGGGCTACCTATTTTTCTCACCCTTATTTGTATTAACTGTATTTATAAAATGATCCATGACTCCACATTTTTCCATAATGCAAGCCTCTTGCCTAAGGGATTTCATAAATAAACACGGAGGGGTGGGAAATGGAATATGATCTGGAAAGAGAAGCAAAGCTATTTCTAGGTCAATACATCTTTGGAAATTGATGTTAGGGCAACTTCAAGAGGCTTGGCTAAGTATGTGTACTTGCTTCAAAAGTGCAGTTTTGAAAAGTCACCATCAAAGGCTGAAGAGATAACATTTGATGTGCCTGTCAGAGAGATATTGGGTCCTTGAAATGAATATGACTGCTTTGCTCCATGGAATAATCCATAAGCTATTAACACATGTTCCATTATGAGGATTCCCTTGATTTAATAAAATTGGCATTCTAGCCCAGAAGCTTCTGCTTAATGTCCCCTTGATAACATTTGTTCAGCAAGCTATGTTTCTAACCTATTTTATTAATATCTTGTGAGAAAACAAATTTAAATCAGGAAGTAATCTTACTAGATCCCCAGATTTGGTACCCTTGTGGGCTCTGGGCTCTGTGTAGGCAAAGACACTGGGAAGTAGATGTTTAGTTTGAAAAAAAAAATAAATTCAGTCTTTAGTAACAGGTCAAATAACATTTCTTTAATTCACAGTGCAAGCATTATAGTAGATAAAAAGGAAATAAAAAACCTATGCTTTGCTTGAGAGCTTAACAACACGATGAGCTAACTTATGCGTACACACAAACATACATGTGCACACACACATGCACAGTACACACATCTACTTGTCATCGATGTTGGAGAGGGAATTCAAGTTCAGTTTTAGACCATAATAGAAAACCTATGTAGTTGCTTACAATTTACATGCAAATTTTTGTCTGTTTCAGGCCCTGTTAAATTTGAGGGCCATGATATTTAACTATACATTTTAGAATTCAAATATCTTTTCAGCTAGGTGGACTAGTGAATAGTGCTGGGCTTGGAGATAGGAAAATTACCTAAAATTCCATCTCGGACATTTAATAGCTTTGTGGAACGGGGTAAGTCACTAGTTCCCTCTTCTGTAAAATATGGATAATAGCACCTACCTCAAAAGATTATTTGGAGGATAAAATGAGATACCATATGTAAAGTACTTTGGGAGCCTATATAAATATTAGGTATTATTATTGTTATTATTAATTTATTGATGCATGCTGGGCAGTCGTTAAATGTAAAACAAAAACCATCTTCTATTTCTAATGCTGGAAGTCAATATATACAGGTCCCGAAAGGTACTAATCCAATGAACAAAGTGGAAAATTTAAAAATCAAGAAGTAGTGTGTTCAAGGGAATGCTTATGTTTTCTCCATTACTAAGACAGATGTGAAGACTGTGTTATGGATTTGACCTTCAATTGTAATATGTGAGAGATGTGTAGATAATAGAAGGAGCTTTCTAAGGTCTTGCCCATTGGAATCCATACTACTTAGCCATCATGGATAGCATCAGAATTATTGACTCATACTCAGCTATTTTTCTTATTTTAATAGGTTTGGGGATGATATAGTATTTCACAACTCCTCTACTCAGCTCCAGGCAAAACAATAGTTGTGTCCTATAGAATCATGTTACTGAATTGAGAAAGTAGCTTTTTGTTGATAAAAAGAAAGGATCTCTGTGATTTAAAGTTGACGTATCTCTAGAAAGGAGAGGTATCCACAGAAAGCAGAAGTTAAACATTGCTTCAAATCCTTAGTGGAAGGTGCCATGGATGAGGCATGTGACTTCACCACACACACACACACACACACACACACACACACACACACATGTCATCAGGGTGGTTAAAGATAAAGGTATCCTAAGAAGCTCTTCCCTCACCCCCAAATGCTCTATTTCTTTTCTCCTCATGGAGAGCTGTTTTTCTAACAGCTTCTTTTCTTCTACTTTTGTTCTCCTGGACTACAGAACAAATTTTCTTTCTTCCTCCTCTTTCTTTGTCATGCTTTTTAATCCTCTGAAAGACTGAGAATGGATTATTGTTCTTTTTTGTGGAAGGTTTTCCCAGATGGTTCAGTGTCATGTAGAAATGCTACTTTCCAAAAACTGATAGCAGGGGAGCAATGAGAAGTCTCTTTCTCCTCCTCTTCCACTTCCTTTTCCTTCTCTTCCTGCTCCTTATTCTTCTTTCCTCTTCCTCCTCTTTTATTTTTTCTCTCCTCTACCTCCTCTTCCCCATATCCTCTCCTTTCTATCCCATCTCCACTTCTCTCCCCTCTCTAACATCATCTCTTGCTGGTGTGGGTGTGTGGGAAGTTTAAATTTCCTTGATTCAACATAGGCTCAACTGAACCCAGGAGATGTAACACATTACCATCCTCTTCTCTAGAATAGTACTGTGTTTAATATTTTTATGCTTACCATTAAGAGCATATATTTTATAGACATCATTTTGATAGAACTAAATAGTTATATGGAACTAGAAATTTCCCCAAAATCTGTATGCTTGCAGGTCCTCAAATACTTTTCTCACCCAAAAAATTGTCTGTTTATTGAGTGGGCTTTAGCCCACTAAACTTCCTGCTGTCCATTAAGGAAAAGATGTCAAAGTTGAGGGAGCACCAGCTTTTAACAGATTTGTTATGCAAACAAATCTGGTCATGAAAAATAGTCCTTTTTTTTTTAACCTGGGGTTACAGAGGGAATGTTTCCCAAAGAAGTTGACTAAGTATTTAGAGGAACTAGGCAGAAAAGAAGTTAGAGCAAAGGTGAATAAATTGAGTATACAAACTTAAGGAGGAATTTGTAAGATGAGAACTTTCTACTAATTTCACTTCTCTTCCTATGGACCCTTTCCTTTCAGGGACAAGTGGCCCTTCCCACTGAGAATCACAGATTATGAGCTTTGGGAGGGACTTTAGAAGAGCTAGTATAAATGGAAACTGAACAAAAATCCTAGGATTATGGCCATGTAGAGAAGGATTAATGTAAATGTAGAAGGACATTACCCTTACTTTAATCCCTGATAAGATCAGTTGCTGTTAATATGACCCCAACATTAATGTTTTGGCACAATATCAAAAGGAAAAAGTAAAATATAGGTTTCCTTGGGTAGACTTCAATACTTTGATGAATTTTGGATTGTATCCTTGTGAGTACTAATTCTAGTCATTCAGATCATAACTCCATCATTCTTTTATTCTTATGATTCTTGTCCATATTTTCTCATAAATCTTTGATACATGAGAAAACTAGTATGATGTGGCCCTGAGCCAGCGATTTTGCCATTTTGCGGATATCAGTATAGTACTTGGGTTGTTCATTTGGTCTCTCTTGCTTTTGTGATGAAACTGGGCCACTTGCCTTTATGTATTTTCATATTGCATATACACATACATATACACATATATACACACATATATTTCCTACATACTATTATAAATTTTAAAATATATTTTATGTATTTTTGGCACACAAATAGATTTCTTTGGGTGTACTTTTATAGAAAATTTTCCTAGATGTAGCTGTAAGGAAAACACTAAATGAAAAGTTATCCTCCTTTAGCTAGGCAAAGAAGTAGTCTTTTGTTGTTTGTCTCTATACTGATAAGTTGTCAAAATCTGCCTATATGGATTACTTTGGCCTCCCAGAAAACAGCTACCTGGCACCAGGTACAAACTAATAACTAATGAAATTAAGGGATATTGGTTTAGAAATAAATAATCAGAATTATCCTATGATGTATACAAAAAGTCTTGATGCTAATTCTTACTTAGTTCTTGCTCAATATTAATGGTACACTTATATATGATACACTTATTAAATTTGATTATATCCCACACTGAGCATCAGGACAACATGTCCTAGGGTATGCAGAAATGGAAGGCTCTTTGACATTCCACCATTGGTGTACTTTTTTGCAGCCAGCTCTCTCAGTTATAAAAAGTTACTTCCCTCAAATAACACATACATATATAATTTATTATGATATATGTTTATATATATATATATATGTATAATTTATGTAAGCTTTGACTTGCTTCATTTCTAATAAGGGTTGGTTTTCCCTTTCTCAAGAAGCCTAGCATCCCTTTGTCCTACACCAGCTCCCAGGGCTCGTCATACTGGTGCTGAACTTAGCTCAGCACTCATAAGTTCAAGGGATCTACCAACCTCAGTGGCCCCAGTAGCAGGCAATACGGATATGAGCAAACATGCCAGTACCATTGGAGGTACTTACTCCAATGTCTGATCCCTCGGATTTATATTGAATCCCCTGTTCCTTCTTTCTGGCATTCATCTATGGAGGGATGATAAGCAAAACACATTAATTCAATGGCTTACTTCATTATTTCAAGGATATAAAATTTTGTCAGTGTAGGCATTCCCACCATGAATACAGCTTTGAACCCCTGTAGAACTTGGAAGTTAGTTTTTGAGATGTGATATAGTCTAAAAGTTCATCTCATAAATGACCCAACTGGAGATGAGCCTCTCAAGACCTCTCTAGGATGCCCTTCCAACACCAGATGTGTAGAGTCCATCAATGGAGTCAAAATCAAAGCCTTTCCTTATTGGTGTGACTTGCCAGCATAGTTATCTCTATGCTGTGATGGAGAATTGAAGAATTTTTGTAGTTAAAAGTAAAAATGATTTTGCTATGTTGAGGTCTCAGGGTCCAAAGTATATAAAACTAATCAAGTCACAATATACTCATTAGTTAAAATAGTTGATAAATGTAATGAGCAGTTCTATCTTGGAATCAGGATGATGAGGGTTTCATCTTAGAGACTTACTAGCTCTGTGACTCTAGATAAGGCACAGAGTAGAGGCTTAATGAATGTTTTTTGATTCATTGACCTTAGTTTCCTCATCTATGAAATGATAGGCTTAGACTTGATAGCTTCTAAGTTCCATCCCAGGTCTAAATCAATGATTTTATATTCCTATGTATTGCCCCTAGGCTAGCCTCAAGCAATGGAGTTTCTCAGTCTTTCTTTCCTTGGCCCAAGGTCTACTCCTTTGTTCTAGTTCAAAACTGCCTTTTCTGTATCCATCCTAACTCTGATTTGTTCTTGCCCCCTCTCCCACCTACTCCCTACCCCATATTGCATCCAGCCACTGTATATTAAACCTGACTCTATTCCTGCTGAAAATTTTAAGTAGCTTTTCTTGTGCTTTAATACACGTGTGTATGTATATGTGTGTACATATACACACAAATAGATACACACAGATATATACATATATATACACACACTCACATATATTTTTAATTAACAAGCATTGATTTTTCTCTTCTACTTCCTCTTCCTCTCCTATCTTTGAGAAAGAAAAGAAAATCAAAGCCACTATAACAAAGATGCATATTCAAGCAAAACATATTCCCCTATTGGCCATGTCCAAAACTATGTCTCATTCTACATATGAAGACCATCTCTTCTCTGTCAGAAGTTGGGAAACATTATTCATCATCCATCAGTCCTCTGAGATTGTGGTTAGTTAATATGCTCTTACCTGCTACTGTAATGATCTTACCTATGTTGAACTATCTGGAGGCCTAATTTTAAATTTAGTTTAGCATTAGAAGCACATATTGTAGCTGAACACAGAGATAGAATATTTCTTTGAATGCGAATTTTCTGGTCGACTAGGAGACCTAGCTTATGGCTTTAGATCTTCCAGTGTCACTTTGTGGCTTTGGATAAATCAGTGATATATCCTTTTCTTTCCCCTCATATATATAGATATATATGTCGGAAACATACCTATTTGTTTTAGATATACATGAAAGATAGACATATTTAATATGATATACAGTAGACATAAAGACCTCTATCTATCTATTTACTTATCTCTCTATCTATGAAGCTACCTCCTAGGTGCAAGAAACTTGCTAGAGATATCAAGGCAAAAAATAGCACAGTCCTTCCCCCCAAAAGCAGCTCCCAGAATTCATAGAGAACAAAATAAAAAAAATCATTTTCTTCCTACATGGAAATACTAATGCAGAATGAAAGAATGGAAGAGAGAGATAGGTCTGGAATTTTCCTGAGAGTTGGTTTTTCTTTGTTCCCAGAAATCAGTCTTCTTCCTGATGCCTAGGCCCAGTTTGAAATGTGAATTTAAACTTTGACTGCCTGATAATAACTTGGATTTACAAAATGATGTTGGTGGAAAAGAAGTATTTGTTACAAATTCCAGTTCAAGACAAACCCTTTAATTAAACATGCTATATCTGCTTAGGTACACAGTAGAAGAAAATTAGAAAGCTTTTAAATATTTAAAAGGGAGGAATATAAATTGGTAAGAGATTATTATTAGACCAGACAGGATGCAGAGAGAATAGTTAAACAGAGATTAACTGTTTCTCCCCTTTCTCTAAATAGGATAAGAACCACTAAGCTTATACAGTTGAAGGTCTTACATTCTATCATCTCTTATCATTGTTTTATATACTTAAGGCTCTCTATTTCAGAGCATGGATTGGCCAGGAAACTGGAAAGATGCAGTGCTAAAGTCAAGAATGTGTCTGTTGATAAATGAGGGTGTATGGAGAGAGAAGAAAATCACCAGCCTGGGTGATTCCTGAAGAAGCATACCTACATACATATATACATACATATATATATATATGTATATGTATATGTTTATGTATATATATATATGAAGTAGAACCAAACAGACTTATAAAGAAACTTAGCCAAGTAGAAAAACATTCAAACGGAAATTTCCCAGGGAATTTGAGGGCCAAATGACTGTGCAACTACCTGGTCAAACAACTATTTGAAAGCCTTAGATAGATAGCTTTGCAATCATCTACATGCTTCTTGTACTTTGATCAAATTTCAATTAAGCAAACCAAGTCAGTAGTTCAATGTGGTGTTATATCAATTTCATTTTTATTTGAACAATTTCATTTGTTTTTCAAAGAATGTAAAGTTCATGTTTTTAAAATAATACATCATTCATCTGTAGAAAAGCTCCTTAGGAGAGCAAAGTATACATATAGAGGTAGTGACAACTGAGATTCAGATATCACCTTCTCTTCTTCAATGATATTTGTGTCTTACCTAGGTCTCAATTGTGCTATTTCTAAATAATGAGACTAAACCTCCTAGGAATAGTTGCCACATATGAAGCAGGAAGAGTAATTTGAGGTGTCATTGTGTTAGGTATCAACCTGAAGTTGCTCTTTTAAAAGAAATCTTTCTGTAGGAAGCAAAACTATAAGGAGGGCATAGTGACCAGAGCCTTTTCCCAGGTTGATGAAATTTGGAGAGTACTGACACCAATCAAATTGTCGTTTAGCAGCATATTAATATTGAAGAGACAATAACTAGAGGTACAGTGTGGTATAGCAGAAAGTGCTTTTTTCATCTTGATACACATAGCACGCATAATGCCTCAAATGACATAAGTTTTTTAAAAAAATATTGTTAACTTTGGAGTCAGATAATATGGGTTTGCATCTAGGACTCTATTTCATTCACTAAAAATGGTGCTAATAATATTTTCACCACTAAGTTCACTGGTTTATTCTGAATAAAACACTCATTAAATTGTATTTAAATGTAAATTTTTGTTAAGGTCTCATCATAATGTCAATACTTCAAAAGTAACACTTGAAAAGATTAAGTCAAATTCCTCTCACATAAAAACAATTAAAATATTTGAAGATACTTATTCTGTTGGTTCATTATGAACTTGAAGTTTACAGAAATACCAGGACTTCTTTTCTTCTTTTAATTACTTTCTAAGCATGTCTATCCTGTGTTTATTTAGTTGACTTTTGAACTCAAAGGCAAAAACTAGATACCCCTATAAATTTTATAAAATTGGATGGGCCCATTGGTTCATTCTTTCAAAAATTTCAAAGTCTGATTTTATCATCCTTTGTATAGGCTATTTCTCATGGCTTCATGTGATAAATTAATTTTGTAAATATATCATCGACATCTTTATCTGAGTATTTGACCAAGACTAATATCAAAGGACAGAGCCTCAGACTGCTGGCTAGAGACCTGTCTAAAGAATGTCACTGATACATTAATTTCCAATTCTTTGGGTCTAATTATTTGACCATCTTAATGCGCTAGCATCATGGCTATATCACTCTATCCTCTACACAAGGATATTGTGAAATATTTTATTCAATAATTTGCTATAATTCTAGATGCAGTGTGTCCCTGAATAGCTAGTCTTAAAACTCTATCAGAAAGAGAACTGGTTTTATTATGGCATGATTTGTTTTTCCTCATCATTCCCATGTCTTAGTGAATATTTCATAGGAAAAGAAAATTTAGCTTGAAGAGACTTTAAGGATCAACTAATCCAATGTCTTCATTTGACATTTGAGGAGCCCAAGGCCCAGAAGGATTACATGACTGTCCCCTAGGCAATTTCTTCCTACTCAGAATAAATTGTGATTATATCATCAGAATTTCCTTTGTAATTTCTGAGCCTCCATTGATGGTCTTTGAAAAATTATGGAGAGGGGAATTTCACCAGTATTGTTGGGAATGTGCAAAGAGTATCTTGATTTAGATAATGGAGTCCTTACATGATAGTCTAGGGCTATAGACTATAGGCTTTAGACTATAGGGCTTGACTTATTTTTATATAATTTTTCTAAAAGTAGTATTAGAGACATAGTTTGAGAGATTTTTAGAAAAGGAAATTGTGATCCTTATGAACCAATATGAGCTCATTAAGAGCAGGGAGCACTTAACTAAACCAATTTGCTTTTTGGGTAGTTATTAGATTGGTAGATCAGGAGAATGCCATAGCTGAATTTCAGCAAATAATTTCATGAAATTTCATAATATTCTTATAGGCATCTTGGAGGGACAGATGGTAAATTAGAGTAATCAGGAAGATACAGAACTAGCTTAGTGAGAAGACTCAAAGAGAGATGATTAACGAATCAATGTATTTTTGGGAGGAAGGTTTCCAATATGATCCTTCAGGAATCTGATCTTGGCCCTGTTTGGTTCAGCATTGTAAAATATGAATTAAATAAAGGTATAGATGGCATACTTACATGTGCAGATCAATTAAAAATTAAAGGATAGGAAGAAAAAGTTAGGATCTAAAGTTTCCTGGATAGGTGGAATAACGAGACAATGGGCGTATACATAGGTGATTTAAAGTTAAATTAGACCAATTAGAAAATTAGTCACAGTTCAGTTCTGCTTTATGTAGATATATCTAGGCAAATTCATCAACTATGATTCAGAGAAATACATTTTTTAAAATTGATTACTACATGAGTCTTGAGATGATTAATACTTTTTTAACACTGAACAGAAGTAAATTTTTTAATGGAGGACAGTTAAAGCAATTGAGAGCAAAGAGAGCTAGTATTACTTCCCCTACCCTTCAGGTAGGAAAAAATGCCACTAAAAACAGCCAAGTATAAGTGTCTTTTATAACAAAACCTATATGTTCAGCTGGTGAGAACAAGGCCATTGATTCTCTCTTCTTGGGTGGTAGATAGAAAATTCAATCCATTTTTCACTTCTAAAAGAATTGTGACATTATCCTGCCAATACTATTATAGATTTTACAAGAACAGCACTACCACATTTTCTCCCCTCCTGGGGTGAGATTAGCAACTTAATGGTCTTACAGGCTACTCTTGAAAGATGAATTCCTCTAGGATTCACTTTGTAGAAAATATCTTTGCAGCCATTGAGCAGTATTCTGAAGAATTTGAAATCAATTGTGAAAGCATCTGAAAACTAAAAAAAAACTATACCAATGTAACAAGAATTCTTAGATAGGCAATCAAAATAAGCGTGGCTTGTAAAATGAGTGGCCTCCCCAATAGATCCATATTTTTGTTCAAAGTGATAGAATGGAGAGGCTCAAGTTGCTTAGCTTATAGGTGATATCCACAGTTGGATAAAGGGTTTGACAAGAGGAATGATGGATATGAATGAGCCAAGTCCAAAGTTACAGCATTAGATAGCGGAAAGAACAATGAATTAAAATTGAGGTCATCTAATTTCTAGATTGACTTATCCTATTATGCAGCTTTTGACTTTGGTCAGATTACTTGATCTCAATATCCTTATTTTGAAAAAAGAAAACAAAAACAACAACCACCTTTTTTTTCTGCACATGCCAAAGACCCCATGGGATGTCTGATAAAGCCTCTGCATCACTTCTCAGAATAATGTTTTCAAATATCTAAAATAAAATACGTGAGGTTAGAAAGGACACCAATTACATTGAAATGTGCATCCAAACATTTAAAATTAATCAATGAACTCCAGGTGAAGAACCCTTGTTCTACAAGCATAACAGAATCAACTTTCACTTGTCACAGGAAGAGGGGAATCTGTCCTTTTCTTTGTACTAAAACTTAGTTTTAAAAGATATTTTAATGCCTTTGGCTTTAGGAATAACCTATGTAAATAATACTTCATTTTCCTGTGGGAAACTAGTTCTCTCTACCCTGCTTCCCTTTAATTTTTTTTGTCTTCAGTTACTTTCATGAACAATTTATTTATATGTTCACCCTTCTAAAGCCAAGGATGTACAGTTCCCCTATGTTTTACCTTGAGGGAACTTATGGTTGGACCTGAGTTTATCCAATTACAGCTGAATTAGACTAGGAATTAATTACTTAGTTGATATTATTTCACTTGGGATCATCTTAATGGTACACAATTTTTAGGGTCCTCATGGCATGACGAAACTGTATAGGTAAGGAATAGATGGGAATTTGTATTATTATTATTACAGAAGGAAAGGATCAGACAAAGAAATCTAAAGCTATGCTCTGATATAGTTACAAGTATATAACCATATAATACATTCACTATCAAAATGTGGACCTGAAAAATGTCATGACTCTTTGATTTTTCTCATTTCCGCAAAAATATTAACAAACTTAAATTATAAAAAAGAGAAGGAAGAAGTAGAAGCAGCATCAAAGAGCAGGAAGAGATGGAGGAAGAAGAGAAAGAAGAAAAGATAGGTAAGGAAGAGGAGGAAGATGTTATATTTACTGTTAAATTATCTCATTTTATCTTCACAATAAAATCCTGTGGGGTAGCCAAGCTAAATATTATTATTCTCATTCAGAAACTGAGATGCACAAAGGTGAAATGACTTTTCTAAGTTCACATAGTTTGTAAATCACAGATCAGGGATCTTCTGATTCCAAGGCAGCAAATTAAGTTAGAAAGTATTTTGTGGAATCAGTTTAAAGTGAAAGTCTTGGCAGAATGAATTAGGACTGTTTGTATCTTATATTTAACCAGTAGCAAGGGTTCTCTTCCTTTAGCTGAGGCACTGACATTGAGGATGTTTTAGTGAGTGGGATTTATTATTTGGGAAGAATAAACAGTGATTTGGCAAAAATATGTCACTATTATATAAATTCCGCAGCAAAACACTTCTTTTAACACCTAATAGAGTAAAAACTCACTGCCTGGCCAAAAATAAACCAAGAACTTTATGGATTAGACTGGGGAGAAAAGTATTCCAAATGAGTATCGGCTTTTGAGAACAAACTGTGGCAGGAGAAGGTGAAAGTATACCAACTTGGAAATTGAGCATTCTGCTGCTGTTGCTGCCAGGGTGTTCATGCACTTAAACATGGAAGCTCACAGGGTCATGGAAGCATAAATTTTGAGCTTGAAAGGATTTTGGAGGGCATCTGAACCAACCATTCATTTTTTTTAAATTTATTTTTAATATGTTTAGTTTTCAGCATTGATTTTCACATGCGTTTGAATTACAGATTTTCTCCCCATTTCCACCCCCCCCACTCCAAGATGGCGTACACTCTGGTTGCC
>CM053623.1:87715159-87766866 GCA_028646595.1 Phalanger gymnotis | reverse complement strand
GCCCCTTTGTGGGTTCTGTAGTTCTAGAATTGGTTCAGAGCCATTTTTTCATAGGTTTTTGGAGGGACTTGGTGGGGAGCTCACGCCAGTTACTGCTTTCCAGTCGCCATCTCGGCTCCGCCCCCCCCAACCATTCATTTTACAGATGAGGAAACTGAGCCCAAGGTTAAGTAACTTGCCTAGGGTATGAATAAAGTATAATTTAAAGCCATGTCTTTGGGATTTTAAATGCAGTGCTCTATGCACTATGATGTGCTGACTTTTGCTATCTCATTGAATATTAGAATTTTAGAGCCACTATGGTACAGCGGGAAGTGCTGGATTTGGAATCAGAGACAACTGAGTTAAAATTTCTCCTATGACCTGTTACTTCTGTGACCTTGGCAAGTCATTTCATTCTTCCATGAATCAGTTTCCATATCTATAAAATGAGGATGTTGGAGCAGCAGATGATCACTAAGAGTCTAATCTGCAGCTCAAATTCTGTGATCCTGGGAATGGGATGGACTTTCAGGGTTCAAATAGTTACCTCTCCCTTTGTCCATGCCACCTGTCATAGTATTTTGATAAATAAATGTTAGTTGAATTGAGTTATAATTTATTCTGACGTTTTGTCTTGTGATTAGTATCATAGAGGGAAGGCAACAGATGTTTGTTAAGTATCTGCCAGGTGCCAGACACCTTAAAATTATTAGCTCATTAAATCCTCACAAAAACTCCAGGAGGTAGGTGCTATTATTATCCCTGTTTTACAGTTGAGGAAACTGAGGCAAACAAAGGTTAAGAGACTTGTACATGTTAGCTCACAACTAATAAGTGTCTGATAAAGGAGTTAAGATTATAACCAAAAATCACTCACCCAGGAAAATTGAATATAATCTTTCCAGGGAAAAATGGATATTTAATGAAATAGAGGATTTTCAAGCATTCCTAATTAAAAGACTAGGGCTGATAAAAAAAAAAAGAAAAGAAATTGACCTCCAAATACAAGGCTCAAGGGAAATATAAAAATGTAAAAAAAAAAAAAAGGAAACAAAAAAATTCAGGAAGACTAAACTGTTTATATTTCTACATAGCAAGATAATATTTGTAACTTAACAACTTTATTACTATAAATGCAGTTAGAAGGAGTATATGAAGACAGAGGGTATAGATATAAGGTGACTTTGATGGGATGATACCCCAAAAAATCAAAATAAAGAGGTGAGAAAGAAAATTGCACTGGAAGAAGTAGGGTGGGTGGAGATTGAATGGGAAAAATTATCCTGCATGAAAGAGGCATGCAAGAGCCATTATAATGGAGGGGAAGACAGGAGTTGTGGTAGCAGACAAAACATCAGGGGTGGGAAACCTGAGGCCTCAAGGCCACGTGTGGCCTTCTAAGTCCTCAAGTACAGCTCTTTGATTGAATCCAAACTTCACCCAACAAATCTCCTTAATAAAAAGATTTATTTAAGGTTTAAACCGTAAGCCTTACTCTCATCGAAATTGGCTCAAAGAAGGAATGACATACATATCTAGTTAGATACAGAAATCTATCTTATCCTATGAGGAAGTAAAAAGGGATAAGGATCATAGAAGGGAGGAGGAGGGCTGATAAAAGGCAGGGCATATTGAGGAAGGCAGTGATAAGAAGTATTATTTGTGAAGAGGGAACGGGTAGGGTGTAAAAGAGAGAGTGGAATAAGCAAATGAAAAATATCATGGAGGGAAATACACAGTTCGTAATAGTAGCTATAAAGGTGAATGGGATGAACTTACCCATAAAACAGAAGCAGATAGCAAAATGGATTAAAAACCAGAATCCTACAGTATATTGTTTACAAGAAATACATTTGCAGTAGAGAGACACACATAGGGTAAAGGTAAGGGGCTATAGTAGAATCTATTATGCTTCAGCTGAAGCAAAGAAAGCATGTGTAGCAATAATGATCTAAGACAAATATAAAATAAAATAGATCTAATTAAAAGAGATAAAAAAGGAAATTATATCTTGCTGAAAGACATAGACAATGAAGTGACATTGATACTAAACATATATACACCAATTACTATAAAATTTAAATTTTTTAAGAATTTGCATGAGTTACAAGAGGAAATAGGTAATAAAACTACACTAGTGGGGGACCTCAAAATTCCCTCTCAAACTTGATAAATCTAACAAACTATAAATAATTATAATTATAATTATAATAAGAAATTAAGGAGGCGAATAATATTCTGGAAATGTACGATATGATATATCTCTGGAGAAAACTAAATGGGAATAGAAAGGAATATACCTTTTTTTCTCAGTGAGACATGGCACCTACCCAAAAATTGATGATGTATTAGGACATAAAAATCTCACAACCAAATGCAGAAAGGGAGAAAGAGTAAATGCATCTTTTTTTAGATTATAATGCAATGACAATTGAGTTCAATAATTTACAAGGAAAAGAGAGATGAAAATGAATTAGAAATTAAATAATCTAAGCAAAAAAATGGGTCAAAGAACAAATCAAAGAAACAATCAATAATTTCATTAAAAAATGACAACAATTACACAGCCTACAAAAATTTATGAGATGCAGCCAAAGTGGTACTTAGGAGGAAATTTGTATTTCTAATTGCTTGAATCAACAAAACAGAGAAAAAGCAGATCAATGAAGTGGGCATGTGGCAAAAAAGCCCTAGAAAAGCAACAATAAATAGCCCCAATTAAACACCAGATTGGAAATCCTGACAAGCAAAGGTGAGATTAATAGAATTTAAAGTAAGAACACCATTAGACTAATAAAACTAGAAGCTGGCTTTATGAAAAAAAAACACAATGAAATAGATAAACCATTGGTTAATTTGATTTAAAAACAGAAAGAAGAAAACCAAATTACTAATATCAAAAACGAAAGGAGTGAATTCCCCACCAATGAAGGGGAAATTAAGACAATGGTTAGGAACTATTTTGCCCAAATATATGCATACAAATTTGACAATCTAAATGAAATTGATGTCTACCTACAAAAATTTAAATTGCTCAGATTAACAGAAGAAATAAAATACTTAACACAACTTTAGAAAAAAAAAAGAATTTGAACGCATCAATGAATTCCCTAAGAAAAAATCCCCAGGACCAAATGGATTCACAAGTGAATTCTACCAAACATTTAAAGAAAAATTAATACCAATGCCATATAAACTTTTTGGAAAAACAGTTGAAGAAAGAGACCTACCAAATCGCTTTTATGACATAGATATGGTCCTGATACTCAAACCAGGAAGAGCCAAAACAGAGAAAGAAAATTATAGACCCATTTCCCTAATGAATATTGATGTGAAAATTTTAAAGAATATACTACTAAAGAGATTGTAGTAATTTATCATGAAAATAATATGACCAGGTGGAATTTATACCAAGAATGCAGGGGTGGCTCAATATTAGGAAAACTATCAGCATAATTGAACATATCACTAACAAAACTGAGAGAAATCATATGATTATTTCATGCAGATAAAGCCTTTGAAAAATACAGCATGCATTCCTATTAAAAACACTAGAGAACATAGGATTCAATGGAGCTTACCTTAAAATGATAAGTAATATTTATCATCATTATCATCATTTATCAACGAGCATTATCTATAATGATGATAAGCTACAAGCCTTTACCATACAATTAGGGTTGAAGCAAGGATGCCCATATCACCTTTATTACTTAAAATTGTACTAGAAGTGTTAGCTATAACAATAAGAGAAGAAAAAGAAATTAGAATAGGCAATAAGGAAAGAAAACTATCACTCTGTGCAGGTGACATGATGTTATGCTTAGAAAATCCAAGAGAATCAACTAAAAACCACTTGAAATTATTAACAACTTCGACAAAGTTGTAGGATACAAAATACCCCACATAAGTCATCAGTATTCCTATATATCACCAACAAAGTCCACCAGCAAGAGATCAAAAGAGAAATTCCATTTAAAATAACTATAGAGTACACAATATAAAACACTTGGGAAGTTAACTGCCAAGACAAACCCATTTGCACAACCCATAATTGCAAAATACCTTTCCACACAAATAGATCTAAATAATTGTAAAAATATCAGTTGCCCAGGGGTTAGCTGAGCTAACATAATAAAAATGACAGTTCTATCTAAATTAAATTACTTACTCAATCCCATACCAATCAAACTACCAAAATTTATTCTATAAAGCTAGAAAAAAATTACAGAATTCATCTGGAAGAACAAAGGGAATCAAAGAAAAAACTGTGAAAGAAGACAGTCTAGCCATACCAGATCTCAAACTGTATTATAAAATAATAATTATCAAAACAATTTGATACTGGCTAAGAAATAGAATGGTGGATCAGTGGAATAGATTAGGTACACATTTACATTATACTAAATGACCATAGTAATCTGCTTTATGATAAACCCAAAGATCCAAGCTTTTGGAACAACAACTCCTTATTTGGCAAGTAATTACAGGTACAAGGTACAACAAGGTAATATGGTATGCTGAAAAGAAGTCAGAAGTCATTTTGCATCCAGATTCCTAAACTTCCCAGGTGTGTAGCTATAGAAAAATCACTTAATGTTGCTAAGCTTCAGTTTTCTCATCTGTAAAATGAGGCCTTTAACAGAGATCCTTGTTACAAATTTTCCCCTGTTTTCTGATTTCCCTATGATTTTTGTCACATTGGTTTTGTTTATGCAAAACTTTTCTTATTTTATATAATCAAAATTATCTATTTTACATTTTGTAATGCTCTCTCTATCTTCTTTGGTCCTAAATTTTTCCCTTATCCATAAAGCTTACAGATAAATTATTCCATGCTCCCTTAATTCGCTTATAGTATTACACTTTATATCTACCTTGTAGCATAGTCTTGAAGTCAATTTCAGCTTTTTATTGTCAGTCCCTCACCCCACCAATTTTTTCATCACCAAATTCTGCTGATTCTTCCTTAGTAACATCTTTTAGCAGTGGAAATAGCGAGAAAGAGAATGTTTCAGCACTCTGGTCTAAGAACTACTCATTTCACGTCTGCTTACTACAAAGAAAAACCTTTCCTGGCTGATGTAGCCCCAGTGAGGAAAGTTAGGTAAGTCTGAAGATGAGTCATTTGCCCTCCTGTTATGGCGTTATGAAAAAAACAACTATCCTTCATCACCCTTGACCCTTTTCTACCACAAACCTTCTAACAACCTAAATCAAATCTAACTTCCTAAAATCACACACACACGCACACACACACACACACACATTCAAAACAAAACACTACTTAAAAAGACACAGTAAAAGGAATAGAGGTGGTGTGTACAAAGTACACACATCTTTCTTTTCCCTAATACTGTGATTGTTAACCTTTTTGTGACATGCACTCCTTTGGCAATCTGTTGAAACCTAAAGATTCCTTAACATACGGTTAATAAACACATAAAAGAAAATACGCAGGATCACAGAGGAAACCAATTACATAGAAATACAATTGTTAAAAATATTTTTTTTTTAAATCTAGTTCCAGACCCCAAGTGTAGAACCCCTATCCTAATGGGTACAACCTTCTTCTTTTCACTTGCTGCTTCATTAGAGAAAGCCTGAATATCAGGATTATTTTATCTGTGGCTCCAACAGACTGGGAATGTAATTTCCAGCAATCTATTAGTTTTGACCAAATTCTTTTAAAGAAAACAATCTGAATGCCCATGGGAGCTCTAACACAGCTTGGGTAAATTAATTTGCAACATTTCCCTTTGCCTTTATTTACTGGAATTTTTCATACATTTTGGGCCTTATTTCTGTCACTAGTTTGGATGCTCATTAAGAGCAGGGAAAATATGCCTGTTCTTTCATTAGATTACTTTCAGAGCTTTCAGCAAAATGATGTTGCTTGAATGATAAGACTGGGGAGTCACCGCTTATAAATAAGAAACCAAAACCAAGAGAAAGGACTGAATGGGGAAATCATCAGCTGGCAGAAGCCCATTGCTCGAAGAACAATGGCAGAAAACTTCAAAAAATCTCTGAGATGGAAAAGCAGAACAGTTTGCGACTCTGTATTTGAGTATATGCTCATACAATACGCATATTTTCCCAATAAAAGGCACATTCATTTCCTTTAAAACCAAGCCACAAGCAGATATGAATTATGGCAAGAATACTGGTTTGGGATCAAAGCACCCAGGTCTGCTACTTTTATACTACCTTTACAACTACCTGAGGCCTTATTTTCCTAATCTGTTAAAAATAAAGGATGTTAAACTATGGGATTTTTAAAGTTATCTTCCAACACTAAATCCAACGGACATATGCATAAATAAGGGAACAGATATGGATGGGAGAGAGAGGGAGTGGGGTACAGGTAAGTAGAAAAGGAGATTTCCATAGTAGTAAGATACGTGTCAAAGACTACATGTGCATAAGTAGTTCAGAATGGGTGACTCATCAGAGAAATGTCACAATGCTAGTAAACTCATGGTCTTTTACAAACTGTGCAAGATAAAAATGAGACTATTCTTCTTTACAGCACTCAATAAGATCCCTAATTTAAATGTAGAAATAGGTCCTATGAGAAAATGTTAGAAGAATTGAATTTTTAGTTTGCAGAAAGGAGGGAAAGTCAAATTTGAGAATGGAGGACAGTGAAAGGAAGTTGTTTTTTTTTTTTAATCGAAGTTAATATAAGCTGTAAATTATTTGGATTGGGTTTTTCTTAGTGATCCCTTCTCTCCTTTATGTCTTTTTTGTGATCTTTAGACTTAAAAATCAGCAAAAATTCTCTAACTTACAGTTTTAAAGTATCATCTAATCTTGAAGGAAATGAAATTATTATTATTTTTACATTTAGGGCTCCTTGCCTGCCTTGATGTTTTGGTGGGAAGGGATATTAGTTTGCTAAACTTAGGTCACCAAAACTGTCCAGTTGCTATAGTGATAAATATTCAGATAGATTCAGATAGATGAGATGATAGGATAGATAGATAGATAGATAGATAGATAGACAGACAGACAGACAGACAGACAGACAGACAGACAGACAGACAGACAGACAGATAGATAGATAGATAGATAGATAGATAGATAGATAGATAGATAGATAGATAGATAGATAGATAGATAGATGAGAGAACGTTTTTCATTTACAATATACCAGCAACTGAATTACATTCTGGGGATACAGATGCAAGCAAGCAAGGCAATCCATTCCCTAAACGTGTCTATCTTTTAATAGGGGTAAACAACTATTAAAAGGGTGCTAGAAAGCAATTGGCTATAGGGATGAGGAAGAGAGTATAGACATGGTCTAGAGATTTCTAGAAAGTGAATTGAAGGCCCAGTAACTGTCAAGATAAGGGGAAAGCCCATGTATCAGAGCATAGATTAATTTCAGGAGCAGAGGCAATGTTTCAGGGGAGAAGAAAGTGGGAATGCACACTTCTATAGAGGCAGCATGGTCTGAACCTGTCCAAAGAGTGCATAGACAAACATGTGGCCCTATAGTCAGCAAGATCTAGTTTCAAATCTTGCCTCTAGCAGAGACTGGCTGTACGACTCTGGCTAAATAATTTGCTTAAAACTTCAGTGTCCCAGGTGACTCGCTAAGATTATATGTTGCAGATCAGATGCAAATCTGCATTGGTAGTGTTTTTTTTCCCTAGAAGTTCCCTATATTAAGCAAAGCTTAGGTCTGTTTCCCTACTCCAATACCACCCCTCCCCCCAAAAAAAGTTATCATCCATGGCTCATATTTAAAAAAAAATTCTTTTTTAAACTTCAAAATATAGAAAAGTTTTATCTACATCTTTTAAATTTCCTTTATCTTTTCTTTTACATACATTTGTATTCTCTCCATCTCATTCTTCTCTCCCTCTCCCTCCACCAGCAAATGCTTTCCAAAATGGCTAGACCGATTCACATTTACCTCTTAAGGATCCAGAAAGGTTGGTTTCAGAGTCTGAAAAGAGTCAAGAAACTTCTTTCTTCCTTCCAGTGATTTCCCCTTTGCTCCTCTCCTGAGACTATATAGCCTGGTAACTTACAGTCCTCCCCATGGTGAGGCCAGTAAAAGGGGAAGACCAGTGATTGATCTTTCAAGTTATTTCTTTGCCATTCCTTTTTTCTCTTCCTATAATTAAGGGTCACCTTAAAAAAGAGAGAAAAACTCATAGCCTTTATTGAGATATTCTTTAAGAATTTTCATAATGCTGCTGACTGCTTTGATGTAACCCAGTGAATATTTTCACTGTTTACTCCCTGAGGGAATTACTGTAGATGTACTTTTTTATAAATTGAAATAATAAATAAAAAAAACATGAAGGATTTTTACAAGGAGGATGTGACTTGTTGTTTTTCATAACCAACAAGAAATAAACACGGGGAAATTGGCTTGAAGTTTAGCAAGAGAGATTTAGCTTAGCCAGAAGCAATAACTTCCTGACTAAAGCTTGTTAGTCTTGGAGAAGGGCTGTGGGAGTATATAGATTCTTTGGTATATATTCCCAAGTGTATAGTACAGAGTTATACACCGTAAGGGCATCAAAATAGCACTAATTGAAGAGAAAGTCATTAGCTGAATGATGCTTTATACTCAGCTGACCAAGACTATTAAGATATAATCTAGTAGGCTGAGGGATAGACTAGCTGCCATCTTTGTTGCCTCCCTCCCTACAATCCCTAAGCATAATAATAATAATAATAATGAAAAGCACTTTAGGGAAAATGTATAGATTTCACACTAATCATCTCTTAATGAATTATCTGTAAATTATACCTGTCAAATGATGGACATTCCTTCATATTAAAGTAGAAAGAAGCTTGACCAAGGTAGCTGTGGCATGCATTTAGGAGAATTACTTTGCTAGATTCAAGTCACAAGATTACATATTTACAGATCATCTAATCCAATATTTTCATTTCACAGAGGAAGAAACCAAGACGCAATTAGGATAAATGGCATGCTCAATGTTATTCTAGTAAGGGGAAAAGCCTGGATTTAAACCCAGGGTTTCTGACTCTAAACCTATGGCTCTTTCCATGGTAACACATTGCTTCCTCTTTGGAGTGGAGAGTAAATTCCCTCTCCTCCCACTCCCCCATGGAATCCTTGTGACACTGCAATCTGTGTTTGATGGCTCACATTGTAGATAATTAGATGTTCAAGGAGCAGAACAACAGAGCAAAAATGTGGGCATGGCCCCCATGAATTTCAAATAAAGGTAAGATCCCACTAGATCAAAAGCAAGGCAAGGATTCTCCATGGAAAATTTCTAATTTCTAATTGCCCGTCGATGACATTTGAAAACATTTTTAGGGGTATTCCAGCTGATCCACAGCTAATAAAACTGGCACTTTACTCCACAATCATAAATAATTAGAAAATACTATGGGACCCAGAAAATTTTAAAAATAGTTATAGAGTGATTCTTAGAAATAACATCATGACAAAATAATATTCCATTCCACTACTTTACCATAATTTGTCAAGCCATTCTCCTACTGAAGGATGTCTTAGTTTTCAGGTCTATTGTAAAAGGAATGTGTGTGTATATATGTGTACATATATATCTATGTGCATCTACATGTATAGCTATATATATATATACATATACATGTGTGTGTATATGTATGCATATGTATATATCTCCATGTATATTTGTATAAATGTATGCATATGTGTGTATGTGTATATATGTGTTATATACAATATATAGATATATAAAATAGGTATGTATACACATATAATACACACACACACACACACACACACACACACACACACAAGTTTTCCCAGCAGGATTTTGGAGGAGAGAGGGCAGTTACTACTCAAGGATTAGTGAATCTTTGCAATAGTAGCTATGATCTTTCTATTTGTCAAACATTTTGTTTCTGTGTTCTTTTTTTTAACTGAATATAGTTTACCTAATTTGTTTCAATAATTAACTTCTCTGTTTTTTAAGCAATACCAAATAGGTTTGATGGCTACTAGGTAGGCCTGGTACTACTATGCCCCATTCCTCTCACTTATTTTTTTTTTCATCCTTTGCCATGAGATTCTTGAACATTTTCTCCTCTAGATGAATTTCATTATTATTTTTCCTTCTTTATGAAGCAATTTTTTGGTAATTAGATTGGTAAGTCACTGACTAAGTAAATTAATTTAGATAATATTGACATTTTATTATGATGACTCAGTCTACCCATAAGCTATTAATATTACCCCATTTATTTATTTCCATAGAGTGTTATGTAGTTGAATTAATATTTTCCCCAAGTGGGTAGATTCTCAAATATATCATAATTCTCTAATTATTTTTAATGAAATGTCTCTATCTCTTCCTTTTGGTGATAAACAGAAATGTTGATGGCCCATGTGCATTTACTTTACATTTTGCAATTTTGCAAATTTACAAAATTTGAAACATTGTTTTGAATAATTTTAGTTGACTCTCTAAGGTTCTCTAAGTAAACCATTACATCATCAGGAAAAGTGATCATTTAGTTTTTACTTTGCTTACTTTAACGCCCTCAATATCTTTTTCCTATCTCATTGAGGTAGTTAGCATTCCTATCACTATGTAAACAATAGTGCTGATAATAGAAATCCTTGCTTTACCTCTGACCTTACTGGAAAGGTATTTATCTTACCCTGCTCCCTCCTATCTCAATGCATTTGATCACACTGGCCCTATGTAAGAATGGATTTCCTTTTCCTCACATCTCTGCTAGTTTAATTCCTTTCTTAAAGGCCCAACTTGGGAACCATGAGGCCTTCTGTGACCATTCTAACTTCAAGCAACCTCTCTTCAGTTTTATCATAACACCTGTCTCTCTTTAACGCTTATCATATCCTGTTCTATATCACAATTATTTGTGCATATGTAATTTTTCACCTCACATTAGATTACAAACTCTTAAGGTCTGTACATTTGTAACCCTTAGGTCTAGTGCAGGTGCCTAGATATAGTAGGTACTTACTATTTGATGGATTGAATCCCATCCAAAGAAGTCACATGTGTAGTAGAAATCATGCTATCTCTAGAATGGGCAAGATAGAGATTTTGAATCCCTCTTCTGGGCCTGCTATTGATGTAACCTTGGACAAATCACTTAGCTTCTCTGGGCTTGTTTCCATATCTATAAAATAGGTTTAATAATATCCATTTTACCTATCTCACCAGAATGGAACAGATCAAAACAGGAGGTATTTGAAAAAGCCTTTGCAAATGCCAGAACATTGAAATTGAATATCAAATTGTTGAATACTGGAATTATTGAAATTATCTAATTTTTTACCTGGGAGTATCAAGTTTAAAAGTTGGGGGAAAAGAGTAGAGCAGGATGAGTCTATCTATCATACTGAATTTCTGTTCATTTCTAGAGCTGAGGCTGATGCATTCTGCTGAACTTGTCCTATTCTTTGATGGCATATGAAGTTGGGTAGAATATAGTTTCCCTTGCTAGCTCTGCACTGAATTTTCAGATATCATAGGAACATAAATATACCTGTCAATGCAGAGAAAAGATTTGTCACCAAAAACATGAGGCGTACAAAAAAAGAATGTTGGGATCATTACTGCTTACTCATTTCTTTGCTGAATGCAACTGAACTTGGAAGAAGAGTAGTTAACTATTTTGTTATTATCTAGCAATAAATTGAGTGGTAAGCACATTGACTGCCTGGACACTTAAACTGACCTCCTAGTTGCCCTCTAAGAAGCAAAAGAAATAGGATGTTCAGTAAGTAGAAGACTGAGTCATACTGCAGGGCAGGCTTTCCATTATTCTGTGTTTGGCTTATTTTACTGTTAAAGAATCATTTAGCCAGAGGGAAAAGACAAAGGTAAATTTAAAGAAGTTATGGGAAGTAAAGTTTGGTTTGAATTTTATAGTGTTTATTTTTCACTAGGCAGGCTGAGGTGCAGGAAATTTAATGTATATGTTGTAACTAATAATCATATGAGGATATTAATATAAACTTAGCAAATAAGAGTCTCAGGATTAGAGGAAAACTGAGTTTATTAAATTCAATCTTTAACTTTCATTCATTCAACAATGCTTCTTAAGCATGTGAAAAGGACTCGGGCACCATGGGAGGTACCAAATTTAAATAAAATATGGTTCCTGACCTATAGATGTAAGCTCTGTAAGATGTAAAGGGGGATAAAACACAAATACAGATATATGAACGCCAGAATATAAGACACGTTTATTACAGAGGTATGGTACCAAATGCTACCTGATCCTCCTTAGAGTAGACTAGATAAGTGGTCTCGCAGGCTCTACTTAAAGCCCTTACTTAAAGGGAAACTGATGGTCTCTCCTCAAGGTAGCCCATTCCATTGCTTGATAGCTGCAATGTTGGGAAGCTCTAATTTAGATGCAATTGAAATATGCTGCCTGTTCTTGACAAACATTGCAACTAATGCTCCCCATGGGATAACATGAAAAAAAAATCTAATTCTTCCATATAACAGCTAGTTCTTCTCTTATTCAGGAAAAATGCCTATTCCTTGATCCTTCTTATTTTGAATATCTCCCAGCACTTCCAGCAACAGATCTAATCAGTGGCTCAAATGTGGTTTTAATGGAGATACTGACACCTGCCACTGGGAGATATCCTTGAGGATTCTTCAGCCTTGTTAAGTTGACTAAGTTACTCTCTAAGTATTTTGGCTTTGGCCCTCCCCACCTCATAGACTGGGGTATATTTCTTCAATAGAAAGTCATCACCAGCAGTCACATGCATTTTTTCCAATTAATTTATCCCAGGATATTTCCTTTAGTAAAATTTAAGCTCCTTGAGTGCAGGGCTTTTCTCATTTTTGCCTTTGTGTCCTTTGTGCCTAGCAAAAATGGCTTGACACATAGTAGAGAGAAATCATAAGTGATTTTTAAATGTTTTGTTTAATTATGAGCATGGTTCTCTGGACACATCTCAACTTGTCACATTCCTTCCTAAAATGTCATGTCTGATGTTTAAAACAGTGCCCTAGGGGCAATATGAACAGGTTAGATTAAACGACATTATTATCTCTTTTGTAGTAGACAATAGTTTTCTAAGAATGGACAATAATATTGCATTATCTTTATTTGGTGCTGCAATTCACTATCAACTTATACTGAGTTTGAAGTCCCTTAAAACTCAGAGGTCCATTTAACATGAATTTGTCGAGTCAACTTTCTAGCATTCAATACTTGGAGCCATATATGTATATGGGTGTATATGTATACACCCATGTACATACATGGTTATATTTTTAATTTAAAAATTATGCAGAACTTAAGATATAAAACAAGCATTTCCACAGCAAAGTAGAATAGAGAAAAAAAAGAGGATTGCATAAGAAACTGCAAATCTATTATGCAAATCTTGCTTTTCCTTTTAAATATATAATGAAGTTATCATGTAACTTTCTTTTGTTCCCCCTCCCCCATCTCTAGAGATGGCTACCATTAGACACAAATGTGTGTGTGTGTACATGTGTGTGTGTGTACTATACATGCTTCTATTTATCAGTTCTTTCTCTAGGTGAAGATAGTATCTTCCTTAATTGGTTCATTGTAGTTAATTTGGGTAATTATAATAATCAAAATAACTTGGTTACTGAAAGTCACCCTTAAAACAATATTGCTATCTCTGTATACAATGTCCTCTTGGTTTTCTCCATTTTTTGTGTCTTTCCATGTTTCTGTAAAATGATCAAGCTCACAATTGCTTACAGCATAGTAGAAATCCATCATGGTCATATACCACAACAGGGGGACCATATTTTCAACCTAAATTCAGAACTTTAAATTTAACTTCTTAAAATTTTGTTTTTAACAGACATTTATTAACTACTTATTATGTGGAAGGCATAAGATACAAAGGGAAAAGTGAAATGGTCCTTGACCTTAGGTTCCACTTAAGTCTGTTGATACATTTCTTGTTCCTATTTTGCTAACCACTATATTAGTACTAATTTTGTTATAAATTTTGTTTCTTAATTTTATTATAAACTGAAAATGTAAATGTATGATAATTATAAAAACAACAAAAACTGGCATTTAGATGGTTCTTTACAACTTACAAAGTAATTTATATGTTATCTTATTTGATAAGGATATTGAACAGAAGAGAACTTAGGATAGAAACTTGTGGTATGTTGAAAGAGACCATAACTAATAATCAGTTAATCAATACTAATTAATTACTTCTTAATCAATTCTTCTTGGGTTGTCCCCTTTAATTAGTTATTAATATTCTTATCTATACTTTTTGAAATATCTTTCCACCTTGTCAATTAGAATGTTATGAGAGACTTTGCCAAATGTCTTGTTGGAATCCAGATAGACTATATTTATGGCATTTGTAGAAGCACATTAATAAGGCTTTTCAGTCCATTGAGAGGTACCAGGACAGGTGTTTTAATCTTATTTCCCTTCATCTCTCTGGGCCTTAGTTTCATAACATCACAGAATTTGGGAATTAGAAGGGACCTCAGAGCATCTAATCTGACCTTTACCTTAAGAGACTTTCATGAGAGAGTCAACAAATGGTCATCCAAAATTTGTTTGAATTTCTCCAGTGAGAAGGAACCTATTGTATCCCAAGACAGCCCATTCTATTTTTGGACAGATCTAATCTTTAAGAACATTTCCCTTACATTAAGTCCAAAGCTGCCTTTGTGCCATTTCCTTATCTGTAAAATAAGTGGATTGGACTAGAGGAGCCTTAAGCCCCCTCTCACCTATAAATTTAAGATCCTATGATACTTGATAAAGACGAGTAAAATAGAAGTTAAATAGACTTTAAACAAATGATGGCCAGGAGAGTTAGGTATCGTCTTTTTATTTTCTCATTTATCTTCGGTTTAATTTGTCCCTTAAGCATTTTGGATAATACATCCTGGCCTAAAGATGATTATCTTTGATAGAGAAAACAGAAGCAAAAGAAGAAATAAGTAGTCCCACATTCTTTTTGTCATATATTACCACCATCTCATCTAGCATAATGCCTTACTATTTTACGTATGAGGAAACTGGGGCAAACAGGTTACCCAGGGTAACAAAGCTAGCATGTTTCTGAGGCTGGATTTAAATTCAGTTTCCTTATCTGTAAAATAGGCATGATAACAGCACCTAGCTCCCAGGGTTATTTTGAGATCAAGTGACATAATAATTTTAAAGTGCACAGTGCCTGGCACTTAGTAAACACTATACAAATGTTAGCTATTAGCTCTTCTCATAAAGAAGCCATGATACAAGGGCCATTTCCAAGAAATGCAAAGTAAAAAAACAAACAACTTGTTTTGGGTACTAATAATTATTAAATAGGGAACACCCTCCAGATATCAGTGCCTTTATGCTGTCTGATTCTCAAACCCCTGACTGGCATTCTTTCCCTGGACCTCTTCACTCTAGCAAGCTCCAGATTCTTCTTCATGAATTCCCTTCAGTTTATGCTTTTCAAGTGTTTCATTTGTTATGGAATCATCACCATCATCATCATCACAAACATATGACATCAATAAATATTTAGTGAATATCTGCACCTTTAGTGCAGTACAAAGAGCATTGGTTCTGGAGTCAGAAGATGTAGTTTAAAATTCTGTTTCTTATACTTGCTTCCTGTGGGACATTAGGCAAGTCACTTGACCTCTTGTCCTAGGTTATTTATCTGTTAAATGAGGGGGTTGGACTAAATGGTTCCTGACATCCATCCCATCTACAAATTGATGTTTCAGAGCTAAACAACATGTCTACTGTCTTAAAGTGCTTCAGTGTCAAACCAATAGTCATCTACTTCTGCAAAGATCTGAAGGAGGAGTCTTTAATGCCCACCTTCTTTCCCCCCCCCCCCATTATTTCTGTGGTGATTCTGCTCATTTATAATGTGATTCTTACTGTGTTGTTGTTTTCCTAGTGGCCATTTTATTGGCCCTTTTTCTACTCACCAATTTATTTAATCTTACTTTGGCTTCATGTCCATGAATGTATTCATTTACTTCTCATAATTTTTTAACCCATTGAATTACCTGCTTGGCAGCTAACTTTGCATCTATCCTGTCCAAATCTACTCATGGGTTTGTTTATCAGTTGGTCTTTAGAGCTGAGCATGAGTTCTGCCACAGACTAGCTTTATAATTTCAGAAAGTCACTTAAGATCATAGATTTAGAATTGGAAAGGATTTTAGGGCTTATCTAGCTTAACCCTTCCTTTTACAGATAGAAAAACATACAAGCAAACCTAGCCTAGCAAAGTTAAATGATTTGCCTGAGGTCACACAGATGATAAATAGAGCTTTACTTGGAATCCCTGTTCTCTGACTCCAAATGCAGGAGCAGCTCAGTAGCATGGTAGAGTGATTGCTAGACTGGAATCAGGAAGACCTGAGTTCAACTCTTGCCTCAGACACTCACTAGCTGAATAAGCCAGGTAAAATCAGTTTCATCATCTTTAAAATAGGAAAATAATAGCACACAATCCTCAGGATTATTGCAAAGATTAAATGGGAAAACCTATGTACAATGCTTTCCAAACTTCAAAGCATTATAAATGCCAGCTATTATTAATGAGGATGATGTATTTCTAAGATCTCTTGAAGCTTTAAATCCTACTATCTCTGAAATAATAGCACAGAAATTATATCTGGACCATTGAAAATTCAGGGTACAAATAATAAAGAAATGAGCATAAAAAATACAATGTAAGCATAATAAAAATATTTCAAGTTTAGAACTATGAATGCAAACATTCATAGAATTTTAGAGTGGAGGAGGAGCTGGGTGGTGCAGTGAGTAGAGCACTGACTCTGGAGTCAAGAGGACCTGAGTTCAAATTCAGTCTCATACGCTTGACATACTTACTAGCTGTGTGACCTTGGGCAAGTCACTTAACCCCAATTGCCCTGCCTTTCCCCCTCCAAAAACAAAGAGTTTTAGAGGGGGAAGGGACAGTTGAGGTCATCTAGTCTAATCTCATTTACAGACCAGTGAACTATGCTCTGGGTCAGGGGAAAATGGGTTGTTCAAGGGCATATATGGCAATAGATAAAAGGAAGAGGGAAAGGAGACTTAGCTGTTAATGAATCTCTTTTGTGAATAGCAATATCTCAGTACTGAGAGTTACTAAACATTTTAAATAATGATCCATACATACAGATCTAGTCTCATAAATAGTTATATTGAATATGGGACTACTGGAGATAAAGATCTCTTGATACATGTTTATTCCTCTCCTGGAGTTAAATCTCTATTGGTCAAGTGCCGTGCTCATGCACATGGCATCCCATATTCCTGTTGAATTGCCTATAAAATATTTCTCCACATTTTGCTGTCATAAACCGTTATGGCATGTGCATTGGTGGTAGAGGGTTACTGGTTATACAGTTGCTACTCCTCTTTTCAGCTTAGGACCTAGGCTGTTTGGTTGTTTGGGATTAGTTTCCAAGCCAAGGGATCAGATGCTGCCAGTAGCTATCTGTCAGTGTTGGAGATGAAGGTAGGGTTCAGTGAAGGCTGCTGAGCCTGAAGCAGCTGCTGCTTCTGTGACTCACTGTGGAGTTCAGGGAATGTGTCTGATATTTGTTGTCTTTCAACGAAGTCACCTTATTTGTAGAGCAGATTCATAAGTTGCAGAGAAAGTAGGAGTGATGGAGATGTGGAATTTGTAATGGAGTTTGAATGTCCACTATTTAAGAAGGAATGGGACTAAATATTACTTATTCTGTGTTTCTCCTGGTTACACAAAAGTTGGGCTGCACACATTTATGTTTTTAAATTTTCATATGTGTTTTTCATCTTTTCCGTATTTATTCCTCTCCCCTTTCTTCTCCAGAGAGCCATCCTTTGTTAACAAATAATCTGTGTATGTGTGTATGTTTGTGTGTGTATATGTTTGCATGTGCGTGTGTGAAAGAGAGAGCAATTCATTGAAACCAAAAACTGAGCCTGTCAGTATTCTTATATCAAACTATAGTTACTTGCCTCTGCAAAAATTTAGAAGAGGTGGAGTCTTTTTGATAATTATTATTATATAATGTTTACCTTCTTGCTGTTATTATTATGATGGGTTTTTTCACATTATATTGTGATTGTCATTGTGTGTTTTCTTCCTAGTTTTCACTTCATTTTGCATAAATTCATATAAATCTTCCCAGAGGAAGATATAAAAAAAGGATTGCTGTATTTAAGTGCTTTGATGTCTCTAGCTTTATACCAAAAAAATAGTTGAAACCCTGTGTGATGAAAACATGCCTCAGTGAAAGGGCTGGCCCTTAAGTAAATAAGGGTTGAGGGTTTGGCAAGGGATTTTAGCACTTCTGAAGTGACCTTAGGGTGTGTAATTTTGATTCTGCTACTTGGCATTTCCAGGTTGGAAATTGTGCTTCTTACCATTAAAAGAGTGAGGTGTTGGGCGTGACCTAATTTCCCCTTCATTATCACCTTTTTGATTGCTTTGGAGGATGGAAAACTATTTTTAGGCTTACTGAATGCCTCAGTCTGGGATGCTGCTACTAGAAATTAGTGAGAGTAGAGGAAATGACAATTGAAATTAATCTAATTGTTACACACAATTAAGTAGTTGTAATCTGCACCACAGGGCTGATCTCTGTTGATTTTTTATCATTGTGTGAGGTTTAAAAGATCTAAGATTAAACCTTTAAAAATACCTCCTTTTTAGAAGAAAAAGTATCTTGGAAATTTACCTTGTCATGCCAGCCTTGGATTCTATCTTCCATGAGAAGAGCTAAGATGAATTAGGGTCTCAAAGGTGGACTTTCATAAATGGCAGAATTCCAGTCTGAAAGTGAGCATGCTAGGAAGCTACTCTTGGGTAAATCACATATAAACATCATCTTTCTAGACTTCAGTGGCCCCATCTGCAAAATGGGGGTAGTGGTGCATAATACCTCACAGCCCTGTGGGTAAAAATAAAATGAGATAAATGGGAATAAAGGAAAGAAATAAAAGCATATTTACTCCTATGCATCCAGATTATTGGCTGAAAACAAAGACAATGTCTAAGCCTATCGTATCTGGAGCTGTGTAGGCCTCTTATCATAGTCAGTTTTTTTCTTAAAAAATATATCCTCCAAACAGTGGCTACACCTCATGAACAAGGTCATAACTAAGTCCAGGTGGGTGATGTTTTCTGTAAAGTGAAACATCAGAGGGAAAGGGTGAGTAAGAGGAGGTCAGGGGCCAGCTAAGTTTGGGAGTGGAGGAGGGATAGGCTGTAACCTACCCAGACTCCTCTCCTCCTTGCTCTTACTACTCTTAACTATTTTGTTCAAGGTGAAAAAAATCCTATTTAATCCTCTGTTCATGCATCTCTCAGGACAAATGAGGAAATCAGAGGCAAGTATGTAGTAAGGCTTGGTAATTCTCAAATCACATGGGAGCTTACAATCTGCCTACTACTGAGGGACACTCCCCCACTCCTCTTGCTTGACTTCCTCATTCCATTTCTTGATCTCATGCTTTACTAGAACTCATCCAGGACAGTTTTGTTGTGTAAGGCCCACCACCACCATGGTACCTTGTCCCTTTTCCTTCTTCGTACAACAGTTCCCTTGACAGAGGCCACTATATCATGAAGGCAGAATTCATAATTTCAAAGAAAATCATATATATGCCTGAATGGTTCAGAACCGCGGGATATAAGGAATTGTCTAAGTAGAAGGCAGAAGAATTAAAGCATTTATTCAAGCTCCAAAGTAGTAGACCCATGAGCCAGTGTCCCCAGTTCAATATCCTGGCCAAAAGCTTCCAGGCCCAATAAGTCTGCCTCACCAGAGTAACCAGGAGGTTATAGAAAAAAACATGATGACATTAAACCAAATCATATCCATGCTTCCCCATTCCAGTAAGAAGATTGCCCACTGGTCTCAAGCCCTTGCTCACCCCTCCCCAGTCTGCACACCAGTCAACCCGCTACCAGCAGCACCTGCTGCTTCGGCTCCTTCTGTTTTGGGTGCTGCTGTTGCTGCCACTGCTACTTTTCCTGCCTTTGACATGTCTCAATCTCCAAGCTGTGTTCTCTCTTTTTACACAGTTTCAGACCTCATCAGACATCATCTGAGTGACCAGAACTTAAGCTCCTATGATTGGTTCTGGTCTTAGCACCTCCCCTTAGGACCCCGGGAGCTTCATGCCCACATTCACCTTAGCATCTAGTAATTAGGGGTTTGGGGCAAACTTGGGAGCAAAGATCTAATCAGACCTTCCTTAGTTGTCCCCACTCCCTTAGTCAGCCCCACCTGGGGTCCCACCTTAAGCCTATTGAAATGGGCTGGAAAGAGCTTCTCATGTACTGATTGCGACAACAGCCACCTAGAAGCAAACCATACCCATACTGCTTGGATGAAATGAGCATCACCAAGATGATTCCTTCCAACGACTAACACCATCAGACTTTATTATCTGCCTTGCTTCTATACCTTGCGGTGTCCCTGTAACTGTTATCTTATCTAGTAATGTATCTTTAGGACCACTGGCCCTTGTCACCCACCCCACCATTCTACTACTTCACCCTGAGGACTTCTGGACCTTTACTTATACATTGAAGCTGAATTTTCTTTATTGGGTTACCTCTTCCCATTAGAGAGATTTTACTTTTTCTATTTGTCTCCCTAGTTCCTAGCACACTGTTTGGTACATACTAAGCACTTAATAAATACTTTCCAGTTAATCATTAATTGGTTAATTCATGCATCCATTCAATGGCATTTCAGGGTATCTGTAAAGGAAGTACCCAAGCCAACAAAGAAGCCCATAGACCATACCAAGTAGCTCCAAGAGGTGATGGTAAGCAGTATAGAGTCAAGATGCAGAAGATTAAGTCTGAACCCCATCCTTCCCTGATACAAGTCGTTAAGACAATCACTTCTGAAAGTGGGACCTATTTGATATGACCTATTTGATAGGTTGTTGGATTCTCTAGAAATCCTGAATTCTTTTCCTTATCTTGGGGGCAGAGGGGTATATTCAGATCTAAGATGGCATTATAAATTTGAGGTAATTGTGTTAATTCCTGGGACATGTGGGTTTCACCACAGAACTGAGTTATTTGACTACTCAGTAACAAGATATTCCTAGTGGTGGTGGTGTGGGGAGAAGGTCAACAGTTTGGTACCATAAGTCTGAATTAATTGTTTAGGCCCATGAGGGCTCACCAGATAATTAAGTTTCTTTATTCTCTATGTTTTAGTTATGGGTCCTTTTTTGTATTATTTGTGGTATAATAAACTTGTTCTGTGTTTTTTAGCTTGATACTGGCAAGAGAACTGAAGACAATTAAATGAGCCAAAGTTAAATGTTCTCAGGAGAAGCTTGGGGAGGTGAAGTGGCATCAGCCACAGAGTTTGATGTGGTTTTTGATATCTCCCAGACTGAACCTGATTCATCTTTCCTTAGTCAACAAATGGGCTACATTGAATGATCATTATCTACATGAAAAGTGATTAGAAAGCAGGAATCCTTACCCCAGTTTAACAAATAGAGAAAATAAGACAAAGAAAAGTGTGATGTCTTGCCTATGGCCTCTAAGTCCATCTGCCTAAGAGCTTGTATTTGTTTCACACTTGATGTTTACAAAGGACTTTTACCTCCTTGGATCTTCACAATAACCTTAGGAGGGAAGGTAGTGAATGCAGTATTGCCCCCTCCATTTACAAATGACGAAAATAATCTCAAAGAAATTGAGGACACTGCCAAAAGTAAAAAAAAAAAAAAGTAAGTGACAGAACCAGGACTGGAACCCAGCTGTTGTGAATCAATGGTGTAGTTAAGACTAGAGTCCAAATTTCTTCTGTTCCCTACTTCCCAGTACAGGTTTCTTTATTGCTGATGGACAATGATTGGACCACATAGCATGTTTGTTTTGATTGGGAGCAGTGAGCTGTGACAACAAGAACAGCTCTGCTTGGAAGAAGCTGTGATCATCCTTTTGTGTTGACATTTAGGACTCCATTTTAAATACATTAAGCATCCCTGGATATTGTGCTGAAATTGTTTTTGCCAGAGTGTATAAAGATTCAAAGAAACAAAAAGGGATGCATGACTTCTCAGGAAGGAGACATGGATTTTTTAAAAGCCAGACTAAAGGAAATGATGACCAATATATCATAGTGAGAAAATCACTGACCTTGGAGTCAGAATGCCTGAATTTGAGCCATGGGTCTGCCACTTGCTAGCTATGTGATCTTGGGCGAATTGTTTAAACTTGCTGAGCTTCCATTTTGCCATTTATCAAATGAAGCCCGTGTGTCTGTGAGGGGAGCTGGTGACCATCCTTGGTGGTGATGTAGGAGAGTAAATTCTGTGGTTGCTGGATCATTTGAGTAGGACTAATGAACCAGCGAGTGTTCATTCTGTCCCTGGCGATATCACATGAGGAGGGAGCCTGTGACACAAAGGTTACAGAAATAGCCCTTCTCGTGTTTGAATACAAAGATCACGTCTTCTCCAACCCCATTATTTTTCACTTTTCCAGGCTAATTATTCCCTGTTCCTTTGCTTTTATTTCATGCACCAAGTATTCTAAGCCAGTCACCTTCCTAGATACTCCTCCTCAGAATGTGCTCTACTTTGTCAGTGTCTTTTCGAAAGTATGGCATACAGAGATACATACATACATATGTACATAACTGAGCTCAATCTAACTAACATAGAGTGAAGTGAAAGCATTACTTACTGGGTTTGGGCCAGTATGCATCTCTAGAGCAGGCTCACAGGACATCGAATTTTTAGCAGGTGCATCACAATGATCACTTTTATTCACCTCATGATTAGCTGGAACTGCCAGGTTTTTACCCAAAATGAATTAAATGCAATCAATGCAATCAATTCTTTCAACCAAACTGCAAGACCTTCTATCTAACCTCATTGAAGCATATCTTGCTCGTTTCATCCAGTCATTTTAACCCATCATGATACATCTGTCTTGTGTTATCTAACATATGAGAACAAAAGTTGTAAAGATAACTCTGTGTCCACAAGATTGCCATCAATTAATGAGACAATACTTACAGAGTAGGATATTTTTATCAGCTACAAATAAACCTAACTATACAACAATTCAGCCCACATTTTTGTATCATGTCCCTCAAAATTGTGAGAATTTCTCAAATGATGTGCTGAAATACAGATACACTACGATGTGTCTATTACCCTGGTCCACCCTGTCAAAAAGCTACTCTGTCATAAAAGGTAATGTGGTTAATATTTTTGGTCATTTGAACATAATTCAAGGTGTGACTTTTGAGAAAGTAAATAAGGCAGGACAGACATTAAACATTTTTTGAATTCTATTGACTAATTTTCTGTAGAAGGCAGAGGATAGAAGTTCAATGCCCATAAGTTAATTCTTTGTTATTTGATGGTAGCAATTGTAAAATAGAGGCTTAATGGTGATGGCGGACATGTATTGTGACTCATTTAAGTGCCATCTGTCACACTGCCTAGGATGAAGGGAAAGGATATTAACTACTACTAAATGTATGTTCAATATGCATGTTTTTGTACATTTGTAAGCATAAAATATCTTCTCCTAGTAGTCTCTAGGTCCTTTGGCTCTAAGATGATACTAGTTTTAAGATGAGCACTCATAGAATCAAATTGCACATGGCAATTATTGTTTTAAATAAGAATTTCTTTATGATTACAACTTTGGGTTATTTTATTATGTAATAAGTAGAGGTTTTAAACAGTTATAGCTCGTTAACATGAATAGAGCATCTACAGAATAACCACCTTGTAAAGACTACATGACTAAACACTAATCTGCTGATACATTCTCTGCTGCTGTACCATATTACTCTACATCAGCAGATCCAGTTAAATTTGCTGCTCAGCCACTAACTAGCTATGGGACAGTATAGACAATATCAGGGTTTTAATTAATGAAAAGGCTATATGCATATGTGTGATTATACCACTTTATTTTTTCCTAGTTTTAAAAAAATTAAAACCTAAATACAAAGTAAGAAAAAATTGCCATATAAATGGCAGAACATAAGAGCGATTCAATATAAAGCAATAAATTTCCATTTCAAGAAAACCTATATAATGACTACTACGCATTATTTTCAGAACTATCTTTTCTTTGCTTCCTTGTATGTTTTCTTTGGTCCTCTCCTGTGCCCTTTTTATTTTATTTTTTCCCTTCCTTCCTTCCCCTTCCCCCGAAGGTTACAGTTAAGCAAGTAGGGTTGATGAGAGTAGGGTTTCAGAACTACCCTTCCTCTGCCTCACTTCATATTTGTCAGTTCTCCCTCTTACACCTCACATGTATATGTGTATATATGTATACATACAAGAACATGCATACATATACACACATTTATGTATGTATATGTGTATATACACATATATATGCCTTTATGCCTATATACATAGATATCCATAAACATACACATATAATATATACACATATACATGCAAAATGCATCTACATAAGACTGCACTATGCTTATTTTCACTTGTCATATGTTTTACTGAAGGTGGATAGCATCTTCCTTCACAAGTCTAATTCTTTCCATATTTTTCTAAATCCACCAGCTCATCATTTCCTACACCACAACAATATTCCAACCCAATCACATTCTATCTAGGAGATTGTTTATGTGAGATTTCCCCCTCCCAAGATTTTCTGCATTTCTTCTATTGTTAGCTAGATGGGTTTTATTTATACAGAAAATTTTTTAATTTAAAATAATCAAAATTATCCATTTGACACTTTAACACTGCTCTCACATTATAATATGCTTTAAGGTCTGATGCTATTGAATATAGTTCCTTCACATCTTTTCCCTTAAAGTTCCTGACACTCTGTTCTCCCAAGTGAACTCTGTTATTATTTTTTTCTCACTCAGTAAGATAATATTTTAGTAATTTAATTGGGATGACTTTACAAAAATAGGTTAGTTAAGTAAAATTGTCATTAAAAATTATATTAGCTTTACCTACCATTGCAATAAATATTACTTCAATTATTTAGATCTAGTTTTATATAAAAAAGGTATTTTTGTGTTTATATTTGTATAATTTCTGTATCTGTTTTGGCAGATATACTCTCTTTTTTTTACTGTCTAGTTATTTTGTATGGTCTAAAACTATTGATTAATGTCTGATAGCATAGTTTCCTGATTTTTCTCTTTTGATTAAATCTGATTTCAGCTTTAACTTTGAGATTACTATCCTTGCTATTTTACATAAATTCTACTTCTGACTTTTATGTTTGTGTGTATTATTCATTTTTATAGCATTTTCTGAAAACAACATTGCTGAATTCAAATTCTTAATCTGCTTTCAGTTTCCATTTTGTAGGTAAATTCATCCCATTCACATTCTAAACTAGAATGACTTGTATGTTTTCCTCCTTCCTATTTTTTCTCACTGTCCTTCTCATCCTATTACCTTACCCCCTGTTCTCTAACCTATCCCCCTCCAAGAATCCCTCCCTTGTTCTCTTTCACCACCCTATTCTCTTACCCTTTTATTTCTTTCTGAATTTAGAAGACTTTTATACATATACACACAAGCACACACATACATATAATATATATGTATATCTGTATATATGTATGAATACATATACATATGAATAAATTTGTTAAAGAGGGAAATCATATATATATGTATCATATATATATATATAAATATATGTATAAATATATATAAATTATATATATATATATATATATATATATATATGATTTCCCTCTTTAACAAATTCCTGATGAGAGTAGGCTTCCAGAACTACCCTCCCACTCCCTCCCTTCATATGTATCATTTCTCCCTTTTTCACACCTCATTTGTATAAGATAATTACTCTTTTTTACCTTTTTCTGCATCATTTTGCTTTTAGAATCACATCATACTCAGCTTTACCCCACTCTTTCTTTTGAACTATCCAATTAATAATGACAATCTTGGGCATATACTTTATATTTCCATATAAAAAGTAAATGATTTGTCCTAATCGAGTCCCTTGCAATTAGTCTTTGATGTTTACCTTATATTTCTTTGGATCATGTGCGTCAAATTTTCTATGAAGTTCTCGTCTTTTTGTAATAAAATCCTGAAAGTCTGTCAGTTCATTAAGTATCCATTTTTGTTGTTGTTCAGGATTATGCATAACTTTGCTGGGAATGATATTTTTGGCCATTACCTCAGTTCTTTTGCTCTTCAATATATAGTGTTCCAAGATCTGCAGTCCTTTAGTGCAGCCTCTGCTAGGTCTTGAGTAGTTCTAATTATGGTTCCACCATATTTGAATTGTTGTTGTTGTTGTTACTCATAATAAGTTCTCCTTAACCTGGAGGTTTTGGAATTTGGCTATGATATCCCTGTAGGTTTTCCTCTAAGGATGTCTTTAAATTGGTGATTGGTGGATTTTTCCTATTTCTATTTTCTCCTCTTGTTCTAACACTTTAAGGCAATTTTTCTTTTATTATTTCTTGTATTGTTGTATCAAGATTCCTTTTTTTGATCGTAACTTTAAAGTAGTCCAATTATTCTTATATTTTCTCTTCTTAATGTGTTCTCCAGATCAGTTGTTTTTTTCTTGTTTCACGTTCTCTTCTATTTTTTCATTCTTCATATTTTATTTTATTTTAACTTTTATTTTATTTTATTTTATTATTTCATGGTCTCACAGATTCTCTGGCTTCCCTTTGCCCAATTCTAATTTTCAAGGAGTTATTTTCTTCCTTAAGATTCTGGATCTCCTTTTTCTAGTTGGTTAACTTTCTTTACATAATGTTTCTTTTTTGTGAATTGTTCTTACTTTAAAAAAAATCTCTCAATCTCTCTTATTTGGTTTTGAAGTCTTTTTTGAGTTCTTCTATGAATTATTTTTGGGCAGTTGACCATTTGATGTTACTCTTTGGGGCAGGAGAGGCTATTTTTGCTTCAATATCTTCCTTTGAAGATGAACCCTGGTCTTTTCTATTCCCACAGTAACTGACTATGCCTGGGTTCTTTCTCTTTTACTTGCTCATTTAAAAAAAAATTAGCAGCTTATTATTACAATCACCTCTAATTCTGGGGTGTGGAGGATGGTGCCTATGTCCTCATTTCCTTTATGGTGTTATTTTTTTAGCTTTGTCCTGAGCCCAGCCTCTGCACTCCCTTGCCCCTCCAAGCCACAGCTGCATCCCCCCCTCCCCTGCTCTGTTCTGGAAATGCTCTTGCTCCCTTAGGACCCTCCAGTGGTTATGACCTTCAGTTCTCCCCTCTCACCTGGAGCCAAGGCCAAGAACTCAGCTTGCCTGTAAGTGCTGACGGCCAACAGCATCTTGGCCCAACTTGCTTCTTTACTCACCAGGCCTGTGCTGGTTCCTTCTCACCCAGAACTATGTCTCAACAGCTCAGCTGGGCCCAATGTCTGCAAAGACTTCTTTAATCTTCCCCTGCTCAGATGCCCAACTCCCCATACTATTAGGGAAGTGAACATTCTTGTGGTTGAGGTTGAGACTACCTCCCTACCCAGCTGTTAGCCATTTGATGTTTCTGCAGAGCTAGCCTAGAGTTGTTTACACTATACCCTTGTAGAACCTCTATCCTTGGTTCTTTCTTTGGATCTTCTCTGGTTGTCCCAGGAGGAACACCATTCTACCCCAACTCTTGTCTATTTTTGTCACTCTCTCAGTTCACCCTGAGGTGCTATTTTGCCTTATTTTTTGGGGAAATCTAGATTGGAATTTTCTGACCTACTCCACCATCTTCCCAGAATCCTCTCAGCACTGTTTTCTTCAAATAAAATTTCAACATACTTTTGATCGACATTTTTTGGATACTAGATCTGTGATCTCATTGGGAAGGTGATTCCTAATTAGGAAACTCCCTCTGTCAAGGCAGTGTTACCTTTTTTGTGGTTTATAGCCTTAGAGAGTTACTTGGGGCACCAAGAGATTAAATGACTAATCTAGGGTCACAGAGCCTATATATGTCAGAGGTAGGGCGTGGACCCAGATCTCCCTGGCTCCAGGCCTGGATTTCTCTTGATTACTTCATACCAACTCATTATGAAGGGCATTCTTTGTATGTAATTCTGTAATCTCACTATACCACCTTCCTCAAGTTATCCCAACTTGAATTTTGTGGGAAGTTCTGTAGGACATTTTTCTCCTTTCCACATGTTTCCTTTCCTCTCCCCTTCTTTCCATAAGCTAATGGAAAATCTCTCTCTCTAATATAGGTATATCTATATACATATGAATTTTTAAAATCTAAATGCAGATATCATATTTATCAGAGAAAACTTCAATTTAAATTTCATCTTACTGTTCATGTCTGTTGATGTCATTTTAAATTACGATGTTATCATCTATAATATCAGATATCTTTTCCATATTTATGTCATCTGTAAATTTATAAGTGACTCTTCTGTAGCTTCATTCAAGTCATATAATTTTTCTAAAATGGAGCTAGAATTGACATGAAGTTGTTTAGTCAAAGAATGTTCTCAATGTATTATTTTGGGCAAGTCATTTAACCTCTTTTACCAATTGTAAAATGGGGCATAAAAATAGCAACTAGCTTGAAAGGTTCTTGTGAGGATCAAATGAGATAATATTTATAAGATACTTACGATAGGATCTATCACATAATAGGAGCTTTATGTATGTTAACTATTGCTACTATAATAATAATAATTTTATTATTAATAATATTATTTTCTAACTTCTAAATTATATAGAATATACCCCAAGAAAACTTGGCTTTTAGAGTATTGTTTTGTCATTGTAGTATTAACTTCATTTTGGTAATAATAAAAATCATGCCTGATACCAAGGATTAAATAAGTAATGATGGAAACACAGGATGGGTGGGAAAGAAGAAAGCATATGAAGTCTTAGGTAGAAATTCATGATGCTGCAAATGCTGTCCTCAGATATCTTTGAAAGCATTTTGAGGTTTTTTTTTATTATTATTATCTATCTAGTAGTGGAGGCTATTTCTAGAATACTATAGCTGGAAGCAATCTTAGAGGTCATGTAGCGCAACCTCCTCATTTTGTCAATGATGAATCTAAAGCCCAAAAAGTGGCAAATAGACAAGTAGTCTTGCCCAAGATCATATGACTTTTTAGTTGTAGAACCAGGATTCCAACTGCTAGTGTCATTGGTCAGTCCACTATGTCATATTAGCACCCATTAAATTATATTTTTTAAAGCTTCAATTTCATTTAGCTGCCATTTCACTCAATTTCTTGCATATCTGCTCTGCAAATACATTGGGTGAAACTTATTGGTTAACCCAACAGTAACAAGGTAGAGGGCACCAGTGTATCATTATGTTCCAGGTCTTGATAGTATCAATCTGGTGATACTTAGCCCCTGTTATATAGAGTAGGCATCCACTTTGTTTATGGGCAAAAAATGTATTGCTTTCTGCTTTGTCATCTTATCCACTTGAAAATTGGATTACTGCCTATAAAAATGTGCCATGGTACTATACTTAATTATAATACACAGGCATCTTAGAAAAACATTCAGTTCTAGGTAAGGCTGAAAAATTACAGGCTTTAGTTTAAGGATTGTCAAAGCTATATTTAGTTAAATAAGACCACTCACATTCTACAATCATTCATCATAAAGGCCGTGTTAGAGTCTTAGTAATTTTTTTTTAAAAAAGTTTGAACCAGAAGCACTGTCCCTACCTAAGAGGGAACTTAGGAATTAAGCTAAAAGGACCCTTTAGAAATCATCTATTCCAATTTCTTCATTTCATATGTGATGAAAGTGAATCCCAGCAAGATTGAATGACTCATCTAAAGTCACATAGGTAGTAAGGAGCCAGTATTTAACAGAAGTCCTCTGAGTCCAAATCCAGTGTTCTTTTCAGCACGGTATGTGTCCCTCTATATAGAATGCCGACTCACCCACCACCTTAATTTATATTGTCTCACAGGGAACAATCCCTTTCCAAATCAGATTTTGACTGTACCTTCTTTTGATCATAGGATTGGTGATTTAGGCCTAGAAGGGAAAAGGCCTTCGAAGTCATTTAGTCCAAGATTTCTATTTTATAAAAGAGCAAATTAAGGCCCCTACAGGCTAATGTTTATTGTTGTTCAGTCATTTCAGTTGTGTCAGACTCTTTATGACCCCATTTGGGGTTTTCTTGGCAAAGATACTAAAGTAGTTTGCCATTTCCTTTTCTAGCTCATTTTTACAGAAGAGAAAACTGAGGAAAATAGGGTTAAGTGACTTGCCCAGTGTCACACAGCTATTAAGAGTCTGAGGTGGGATTTGAATTCAGGTCTTCTTGACTCCTGGCCCACCTCTCCACTGTACCCCCTAACTGCCCTAAAGGTTAAAATTATACAAGCAATAAATGTCAATGGTAGAATTTTAACCCAGACCTCTGACTTTAGAGTCAGTCTTCTTTCTACTCTACCATGAGTGTTGATCTGCCTTGTAATCTCATGATCCTTTAGCAGAACCCAGTACCTTTTATTTCCTGTCTCAAACTCTTTCCTCTGCCTGGAATGGCCTTTCTTTTTTTTTTTAATTTTTTTTTATTTTTAGATTGCAACAAACAGTTCTACATAATTTTGGGTTCCAGATTTTCTTCCCTCCCTCCCCCCCTCCCTCCCCAAGAAGGCATGGAGTCCCATATAACTTCCAGGTATAACTAGGCATTAAATTAATTTATAAATTTTCTCATGACTCATGAGAAAGAAGAAACAGAACCAAAAAAAACCACACACAACCCAACAACAAATACAAAAGAGAGAAGAAAAAAAAGTGGAGGGGAAAAAGGCGAGAATGAAGTGTGCCTCGATTTGCATTCATACTTCATAGTTCTTTCTCTGGACGTAGATAGCCCTCTCCATCATGAGTCCTTTGGAGCTGTCTCTGCATATCGTGTTGCTGAGAAGAGCAAAGTCTGTCAGGGTTAGTCATCACAGAATCAATATATCTGTGGTTGTGTATAATGTTCTTCTGGCTCTGTTCCGCTCACTCAGCATTATGTCGTGTAGGTTCTTCCAGGTTGTTATGAAGTCCGTATCATCCCCACTTCTTATAGCACAGTATTCCATTACCTTCATATACTACAGCTTGTTCAGCCATTCCCAAATTGATGGGCATCTCTTTGATTTCCAATTCTTAGCTACCACGAAAAGAGCCGCTATAAATATTTTTTGTACATGTGGGTCCTTTTCCCACTTGTGTGATCTCTTTGGAATACAACCCTAGAAGTGGTATTGCTGGGTCAAAGGGTATGAACATTTTCATAGCCCTTTGGGCATAGTTACTAATTGCTCTCAGAATGGCTGTATCAGTTCACAACTCTATCAGCAATGTAAGTGTTCCAATTTTCCTACATCCTCTCCAACATTTATCATTTTTCTGTTTTATCATTTTAGCCAATCTGACAGGAGAGATGTGGTACCTAAGAGTTGTTTTGATTTGCGTTTCTCTAATCAGTAGTGATTTCGAGCATTTTTTCATATGCCTATAGATATCTTTAATTTCTTCCTCTGAAAACCGTCTGTTCACATCCTTTGACCATTTCTCAATTGGGGAATGACTTGTATTCCTATAAATTTGGCTCAGTTCCCTGTATGTTTTAGAGATGGGGCCTTTATCAGAGACACTAGTTGTAAAGGTTTTCTCCCAATTTTCTTCTTCCCTCCTAATCTTTGTTGCATTGGCTTTTTTATACAAAAGTATTTCAATATAACATAATCAAAATTATCTATTTTGCAATTTGTAATGCTCTCTATCTCTTGTTGTGCCATGAATTCTTTGCTTTTCCATAAATCTGATAGGTAAACTATTCCTTGCTCTCCCAAATTGATTATAGTATCAGCCTTTATTCCTAAATCATGAACCCATTTTGACTTTATTTTGGTATATGGTATAAGATACTGGTCTGTCCCCAGTTTCTGCCCTACCATTTTCCAGTTTTCCTAGCAATTTTTGTGAAATAATGAATTCCTCACCCAGAAGCTAGATTCTTTGGGTCTATCAAAGAGTAGATTGCTGTAGTCATTGACTACCGCATCTTGTGTACCTTACCTATTCCACTGATCCACGACTCTGTTTCTTAGCCAGTACCAGGTAGTTTTGATGACTGCTGCTTTATAGTACAGTTTGATATCTGGTACAGCTAGGTCACCTTCCCTAGCATTTCTTTTCATTAATTCCCTAGATATTCTAGACCTCTTGTTCTTCCAGATGAATTTTGTTATTATTTTATCCAGCTCTGTAAAATAATTTTTTGGTAGTTTGATTGGTGTGGTGCTGAATAAATAAATTAATTTAGGTAAAATTGTCATTTTTATTATATTAGCTCAGCCTAACCATGAGCAACTGATATTTTTCCATTTATTTAGATCTGACTTTATTTGTGTGAAAAGTGTTTTGTAAAGCCCAACAGCAAAAGATAGAAGGAGAAATTCCATTTAAAGTTACTGTAGATACCACAAAATATTTGGGAGTCTATCTGCCAAGACAAACCCAGGCCCTATATGAACACAACTACGGGACAATTTATTAGATAAGGGTGCGGCAAAGGAAAGAAGAGAAAATTGAGGCTCAATCAATCTAAAATTATTCATTCAGCACTTACTATATGCTAGTTATTGTGCTATGCATTAAGGATAAAAGTAAGAATAATGAAAGAAACCCTACAAGTAAAGATCTTATATTGTAATAGAGGAGATATATATATATACATATATATATATATATATGCAGAATAAATGTAAAGTCAATAAATATTGCTATCTTCAAAGTAGTTAAATATCAGATTCTTTTGGAAAAAAGGCCCTAGAAGTCAGGGGATTATGAAAGGCTTTGTGAAGAAGGTGATGCTTAAGTTGTATTTCAAAGGAGGGATTCTATGCTGTGTAGTAAATGAGGAAGTTCATTCCAAGGATGTGGATGATCCAGTGAAAAGGCACACAGAGAGAAGCTGGGATGCTGTGTGTGAGAAATGGAGTCCAGTTTGGCTAGATAGAAGAATATGGGAAGAGGAGTAATATCTAAGGAGCCTTTAAAGCTGTATTGGGGCCAAATTATACATGACATTGAAAACTAAACAGAGGAATTTATATCTTAAAAGCATGTCTCATATGAAATAAAAAATAAAGGCATGTCTCCAAAGTTGCAAACCCAGGTGACTGGAACGATGGTGATACACTGGGCAGAAATAGAGAAATCCAAAAGAGGAATAGATTTATAGGAAAATATAATGAGTTCTGTGTTGGTTATATTGTGTTTGAGAAGTCTATGGGACATCCAGTTAGGAATATATAACAGGGAAGTAGGGATTCAGGATGTGAGCTCAGTATAGAGATGAAGGCTACATATGTCAATGGGAGTCATCTGCATACAGACATAACCAAATCCATGGAAATTTATCAGCTGACCAAGTGAAAGAATACTGTGAAAGAAAGCAGAGAAAAGGGACCAGAACAGAACAATGAGGACTACCCATACATAGGTGGCACATCATAGATGCTGATACAGTAAAGCAATGTAGAAATTGCTTAGGTGTATATTTTGCTAAAGTCTAATATATGGACTTCTGCTCTTCAGGGGTCAATTAATCTTTTTTCCCCTCCTTAAAGTAAGAAATATTGAATGCACTGATGTGTTTCCTGTGAGGAGTATAGTAATATATCAGATATGGAGTTTCAGTGTACTTTTAATAGGCACAAGAGAAGATCTGATTTGTCTCAAATGGCGCATTTACATCCCAGTGACTCGATATGCAGAGCTGTCAAGTACAGGATGTCAAGTGGCACTTCAGCCTAACTGGTGACAAGAGGAAAAGGAAGCACTTGGAAGATGAATGTGATTACTGCCTTCTAGATGCTACCATTAAAAAGCTTGAAGCATTTACTATTATGCATGAAAGAATTATCTTCTGGAAAAAAAAGGAATTTCTTCTGCTAAAAAAATTGCCAGATGTAGTCTTTTCAAATTAAATGTCTCACTTGGTACCAGACAGGCCGCACCTGGGGAAGGGCAAATGTGGCTGTGTCTGATGGCTGCTGAAACTCCAAATAGCACAGATAAATTTAGACTCCTCGCATCCCAAATATGGTATGAAACCTCTGCCTCTGGAATGGGCCTATGTTCATTTTCTGAACTGAAATGAAGCTTACTCAAACCCTCTGTAGTTATTTAGCAGACCACTTACCTTTGTTCTTCCTTTAATACTATATGCTAGTACATACTACTATATCCTTCACTCTCTAACTGACCAAATTACATGCCCTGGCAGCTGATGTTGGGTAGGGGAAAGATGATTTGATTTGAAATCAGAGTACCTGAGTTTGCTGACAAGCACTGCCACTGACTACGTATATGGCCTTAACCTATGTGAGCTTAAGGCTCCTCATCTATGAAATGAAAAAAAAATGAACTTAAAAACATCTGGGGTCCCTTGTTCCTTTAAATCTTGAGGTCTCCAATGTATTGTTACTTTGAGAATGTAATGCACAAGAGACCTATCTAACTCCTCCTCTATGAATATCTGCATAGACATAATTTTCTGTGGAGTAATCTGGCTGAATGTCCTTCCATGTGAAGTTATGTGTAAAAGTGTACTCATGCAAAAACAACTATATGAATAGTTAACCTTTGCATATTGTCTAGAGGATGTCTATTATTTAGTGGATTTTCTCAAGGCAATTGTGTTGTATAAGTTATATAATGATAAGTGTGTTCTTACAGGTTTTGACAAAGATTCTGAAATGGGCTCTGAAAAACTCCAAGGTTTTGCCGGAAAAAAAATGTAAAACCATTTAGGAAAACTGGCTCCTTGGCTATTTCCTGTATGTATAATTCCAACCCCTATCTCTGGCTTTGGGTTGTTTTTATTTCTAACCTTTGCCTCTTCAAATACCTAGTTCTTTGAAAGGTTTAGCAAAAGTACCAGGTCCCACATGAGATCTTTCCTTTTCCATTCCATTTGTTGGTTCATACCCTACTCCTAATTCTTTGGATTCCTTTTGTATATATTTTGTATTGATATCACTTTAGCTCTTGTTTCCCTTACCGTGAAATCCTCAAAGACAAACACTGTCTGGCTTTTGCCTTGTTTCTGAAGCACCTAGAACAGGGATTTGCACAGAGATTAGAGCAGGGGTTAACCTGGGATCCTTGGAGCTCCATATACTTCATGGCAGGGGGAGAGGGGAGGGTCTATACACTTGGATGGGCTAGTAGGAGCAATATCCTAATCTCTCCCTTATCCAAAGCAGGCTAAGTTTTCCTTTTAAGGAAACTTTTAAGATACTGAGGCAGCTAGTTGGTGCAGTGAATAGAGCACCAGCCCTGGAGTCAGGAGGACCTGAATTCAAATTTGGCCTTGGACACTTGACACTTACTAGCTGTGTGACATTGAGCAAGTCACTTAACCCCAATTGCCTTGCATTCCCCCCTCAAAAAAAGATATTGAGACCATCTTCAAGACTTTGTTGGCTCAGGGGGATATGGGCTCAGACTATTGATGTCATTTCCTCATTGCCCGACTACAAAACAGTCACAGGGAGCTCCAAGCATTCTCTGATGCTTGACTAGTTGATTATGATGGGCAACTCAGGCAAAGGAGGTTCAGTTGAATGAACTCAGTGCCTAACATTGGTGAATATCCTCCTGTGGCTACAAAAGTCTCCTTTTATTAATTATGAAATGACCTCCAAATGTCTCATGTTGTTCCACTGTTAAATCTGAACTACCTGGAAACTGTCCTGAGAAAGGCCCAGACTAGAACAGATCAGGGCTGGGGTGGGTGCGGTACATCTTTGTTTTCATTAACCTTTAACAGAAATTTAGCATTGCCTTCAATTATTAATTTAAAAAAATATACTTTATCATGAGAGGAATCCATAGACCACTAGATTGCCAAAAGAATCCATCACACACACACACACACATTAAAGACTCCAGCAGGAGGGGCTTAATAAATTACTTGTTGAATTGAATTTTATAAGGTGCAGATGTCCATTTCCATCCCAGAACATCTATGAAGTTCTCTGGCATTGTCCTCTTGTAAGTAATGTAACCATGGGTACTCCATTAGGGAATTTATGCTGTCTTTGCTGCCTCCCCTAGCTTTAACTTTTCTTGTGTTTAGGAGCAGTGTTAACCCTGTGGCTAGTCTCCTACCTACTCTCTGATACTGATCTCTAATAGATAATTTTTTGAAATTTACTTAGAATTTTATTTTTGAGCATATTTTCCAAGAAAAATGAATATTTTAATCCAATTTATTTGCCTCTAGTGACGTTTGCTTATTTGTAAAGAATTTTTTCATTCTCTTTCTTTAGAAGAAGAACCTATTCTGGTTATTGCTTTTGTATTTTATACTATTTTATTAATTTTTATTTGTATTATTTATAGAGACAGCAGGGTATAGTGGATAGAGTACCAGTCTGGAAGATATAGGTTCTAATACCACATTGGACACTTAAAACTTATTTGACCCATAACAAATCATTCAACCTCTCCATACCTTGATCAATTCTTTTTTTTCTTCTTTTTTTGGTATTAACATTTTTATTTAAAGTTTTAAGTTCCAAATTCTATCCCTTTCTCCCTCCCCTTCCCTGCTCTCTGAGACAGTAAGTAGTCCAACATAGGTTTATACATGTGCAATTATGTAAAACATTATTATATTAGTCATTTTGTACAAGAAAACTAAAATTAAAAAAAAATAAAATAAAGTAGAAAATAGCATGCTTCAGGCTGTATTAAAAATATCTGTTCTTTCTATGCAGATAGATATACTTCATCATTAGTCTGTTAGGATGGTCTTGGATCATTGTATTGCTAAGAATAGCAAAGTCATTCACAGTTCTTCATTAAACGATATTGTTGTTACTCTATACAACATTCTCCTAGTTCCGTCTACTTGAGTTTGCATCAGTTCATGTAAGTCTTTCCAGGTTTTTTCTGAAATCATCCTGCTTGTCATTTCTTACAGCACAATAATATTCCATTACAATCATATACCACAGCTGGTTTAGCCATTCCCCAAATGATGGGCATCCCTTCAATTTCCAATTCATAGCCAGAACAAAAAGAGCTGCTATAAATATTTTTGTACAAATATGTCTTCCCCCCCTTTTTTGGATGTCTGGAACATAGACCTAGTAGGGGTATTGTGGATCAAAGGGTATACACAGTTTTATAACCCTTTGGGCATAGTTTCAAATTGCTCTCCAAGATAGTTGGATCATTTCAGAGTGCAACCAGTACTACATTAGTGTTCTAGGTTTCCAAATCCAACATTTTCCTTTTTTGTCAATTTTCCTTTTTAGCCAATATGATAGGTGAAAAGTGGTGCCTTAGAGTTGTTTTAATTTGCATTTCTCTGATCAATAGTGATTTGGAGCATTTTTTCAAATGACTATAAATAACTTCTATTTCTTTGTCTGAAAACTGCCTGTTCATATCTTTTGCTCATTTATCAATTGGGGAATGACCTATTTTCTTATAAATTTGACTCTATTCTTTATGTATTTGAGAAATGAGGCCTTTTATCAGAAATATTTGTTGCAAATTTTTCCCTAGTTTTCTGCTTTCCTTATAATTTTGGTTGCATTTTTGTTTGTGCAAAACCTTTTTAATTTGATATAATAAAATATACATATTATATACATATGTATATACTATGTAATCAATATAAGCTATCATCTACATAGACATATAAATAATATACATTTTAATTTTATACAATCAAAATTACCTAGTTTACCTTTTTAATGCTCTGTGTATCTTCTTTGGTCCTAAATTCTTCCCTTATCCATAAAGCTGACAGATAAACTACTCTTTTCTCTCCTAATTTGCTTATGGTATCCCCCCTTTATGTGTAAATCATGTACCCATTTTGACCTTATCTTGGCCTATGATGTGAGATGTTGGCCTTACCTAGTTTCTGCCACACTGCTTTCCAATTTTCCCAGAAATTTTAGTCAAATAAGGAGTTTTTGTTCCCAAAACTTGGATCTGTGGGCTTATCATATACCAGATTACTATAGTCATTTAGTATAATGTAATGTGTACCTAATCTATTCCACTGATCCACCACTCTATTTCTTAGCTGGTACCAGATAGATTTATTACTGCCTTATAATACAATTTGAGATCTGGCGTAGCTAGACACCTTCTTTCACATTTTTTTTTTACTTATTCCCTTGATATCCTTGAGCTTTTGTTCTTCCAGATGAATTGTTATTTTTTCCAAGCTCTATTAAATAACTTTTGATAGTTTGACTGATATGGCATTAAATAAATAAATTAATTTAGATAGAATTGTTATTTTTGCTATATTGGCTCAGCCTACACATTAGCAATTAATATTTTTCCAATTATTTGACTTTATTTGGGTGAAAAGTGTTGTATAGTTGTATAGATATAGTTCCTGGATTTGTTTTGGCAGGTAGAATCCTAAGTATTTTATGTTGTCTATAGTTATTTTAATGGAATTTCTCTTTCTGTCTCTTGCTGCTGGACTTTCTTGGTAATGCAAAGAAATTCTGATAATTTATATGGGTTTATTTTATATCCTGCAACTTTGCTAAAGTTCTTAATAATTTGCAGTAGTTTTTAGTGATAGTTTTATTTCCTCATTGCCTATTCTAATTCCTTTGATTTCATTTTCTTCTCATTGCTGTAGCTAACAGTACTAGTACATGAAAAAATAGAGGTGATAACGGGCATCCTTACTTCACCCAAGATTGTATTGGAAAGGCTTCTACCTTATCCCCATTACAGATCATGCTTGCTGGTGGTTTTAGATAAATATTAGCATTTTAAGGTAAACTCCATTTAATCCTATGACCTCTAGTTGTTGTTTTTAAAAATAGGGATCAGTACTGTACTCTGTCAAAGACTTTTTTGGGCATCTATTGAGATAGTCATATGATTTCTGTTGTTTTTCTTATTTATATGGTCGATTATGATTACAGTTTTCCAAATATTGAAACAGCTCTTCATTTCTGGTATAAATCCCACCTGGTCATCTGTATGAGCTTTGTGATGTATCGGTGTAATCTCTTTGCTGGAATTTTATTTAATTTTTTTGAATCAATATTCATTAGGGAAAATGATCTATAATTTTCTTTCTCTGTTTTGGCTCTTCCTGGTTTGGGTATCACTATCATATTTCTATCATAAAAGGAATTTGGTACGACTCCTTCACTAATTTTTTTTCTGAATAGTTTATATAGTATTGGGATTAATTGTTTTTTAAATGTTTGGTAGAATTTACTTGTGAATCCATTTGGTCCTGGGGATTTTTTCTTAGGAAATTCATTGATGGTTTGTTCAAATTCTTTTTCTAAAGTTACGTATTTATTTCTTCTTCTGTGAATCTGGGTAATTTATATTATTGTAGATATTCTTCCTTTTAATTTAGATTTTCAAATTTATTGCCATATAATTGGGCAAAATAGCTAACAACTATCTTAATTTCCTCTTCATTGGTGGTGAATGCACCCCTTTTCATTTTTGATACTAGTAATTTGGTATTCTTTCCTTTTTCTTAAATCAAATTAAATGGTTTATCTTTTTACTGTTTTTTTAAAAAAACAGCTTCTAGTTTTATTCATTAGTTCAATACTTTTCTTACTTTCAATTAATCTCTCCTTTGATTTTCAAGATTTCCAATTTGGTGTTTAATTGCAGCTATTTATTGATTTACTTTTTCTCTATTTTATTCATTCAAGCAATTAAAAATATAAATTTTTTTCCTCAATACCACTTTGGCCATAAATTTTGGCATATTGTCTCATGGTTGTCATTTTCTTTAATGAAATTATCAATTATTTCTATGATTTTTTCTTTGATCCCCTTATGTTTTTAGGATTATATTATTTAGTTTCCCATTAATTTTAATCTCTTTCCATTGTCCATTGTTCAATGTAATTGTTATTGCATTATGATCTGAAAAGGATGCATTTACTATTTTTGCTTTTCTACATTTGGTTGTGAGGTTTTTATGTCCAAATACAAGGTAAATTTTTGTGTATATGCATATACTGCTAAGAAAAAGGTATATACCTTTCTATTCCTATTCAATTTTCTCCAGAGATCTGTCTTATCCAACTTTCCTAATGTTCTATTAACATCCTTAGTTTCTTGTTTATCATTTGGTTAGATTTCTCTAGTCCTGAGAGGGAAAAGTTGAAGTCCTCCATTAGAATAGTTTTATTATTTATTTTTTCCTTTAACTCCTTCAACTTCTCTTTAATAAATTTAGATGTTGTATCATTTGGTGCATATATGTTCAGTATTAAAATGATTCATTGTCTATGCTACCTTTCAGCAAGATACAATTTTCTTCCTTCTCTCTTTTAATTATACACACACACACACACACACACACATATATATACATATATATTTGTTTTTGCTTCATCTCATACCTTAGTTGTTATACCTGCTTTCTTTGCTTCAGCTGAAGCATAATAAATTCTTCTCCATCTGCTTACCTTTACCCTGTGTTTATCTCTCTACTTCAAATGTGTTTCTTGTAAATAGCCTATTGTAGGATTCTGGTTTTTAATCCATTCTGCTTTCTGTTTCCATTTCATGGGTGAGTTTATCCTCTTCACATTTATAGATATGATAACTAGCTATGTATTTTCCTCCCTGCTATTTTTCACTTGTTATCCCCCTCTTTCTAATCCCTCCAACCTTTTTTCTCTTGCTCAGTGTTTCATTTCTAATCACCACCTTCCTCATTATACTCCTCTAATGGTCCCACCTCCCCCTTCTATTATCTTTGTTCTTTTTTACTTCCTTTAAGGATAAGATAGATTTTTGTATCCAACTGAGTATGTATGTTATTCCCTCTTTGAGTCAATTTTGATAAGAGTGAGGTCTAAGCTTTGTCTGCCACCACCACCCCCATCTTGCTTCCATTATAATAGCTCTCATGTGCCTCCTTTATGTGGGATAATTTATCTCTTTTCAATCTCTCCCTTCTTCTCCCAGTGCAATTCCACTGTACTCATCTTTTTGGCATATCATTCCATCAATTTCACCTCACATCCACACCCTCTGTCTATATATACTCCTAATTGTTCTTATAGTAATAAAGTTGTAGAGTTACAAATATTATCTTGTCACATAGACATACACATAGTTTAATCATATTTAATTTCTTATATTTTCTCTTGTTTCCTTTTTACCTTTTAATGTGTCCCTTGAGTCTTGTGTTTGGAGGTCAAAATTTTTGTTCAGGTGCAGCTTCCTTTTCTCTTTTGCGGCGGCCTGCAGCATGCCTTCCCGGCTAAGGAAGACGCAGAAGCTCCGCGGGCACGTCAGCCACGGCCACCGGAGCATCGGAAAGCACTGGGAGCACCCCGGAGGCCGCGGTAATGAAGAAGGGCTGCACCATCACCTGATCAACTTCGACAAATATCATCCAGGTTACTTCGGGAAAGTGGCAATGAGGCATTACCGCTTGAAGAAGAACCAAAGCTACTGCCTAACTGTCAACCTTGATAAACTGCGGACGCTGGTCAGTGGGCAGACCAGGATTAATGCTGCCAAAAACAAGGAGGGGCTTGCCCCAATCACTGATGTTGTACGATCGGGCTATTACAAAGTTCTAGGAAAAGGGAAACTCCCCAAGCAGCCAGTCATCATGAAGGCAAAGTTGTTCAGCAGAAGAGCAGAGGAAAAATCAAGGGTGTTGGTGGACCCTGTGTCCTTGTGGCATAAAAATCTAATGTTATCAAATAAAAAAAATGTCTTTACTAAAAACAAAAAACGAAAATTTTTGTTTAGCTTTTGTCTTTTAATTATGAATTCTTTAAAATTCTCTATTTTGCTAAATGTCAAGTTTTTCCCCTGAAAGATTATATTCAGTTTTGCTAGGTAGGTTATTCTTGGTTGTAATCCAAACTCCTTTACCTTCTGGTATATCATATTCCAAGCCCTGCATTTCTTGAAGGTTGTAGCTGCCAAATCCTGTATAATCCTGATTATAGCTCCACAACATTTTAATTGTTTCTTTTTGGCGACTTGCAATCCTTTTTTCTTAGATCTGTGAACTCTGGAATTTTGCTACAATGTTCCTGGGAGTTTTCATTTTGGAATCTTCTTCTGGGAGTGATCAGTGGATTCTTTCAATTTTCTATTTTGCCCTCTGGTTTTAATATATCAGGGCATGATAATTTCTTGAAAGATATTGTCCAGGCTTTTTTTTTATTACAGCTTTCAGGTATTCCAATAATTCTTATATCATCTCTCATGGATCTATTTTCTAGGTCAGTTGTTTTTCCAACGAGAAATTTCACATTTTTTTCTATTTTTTTTTTACTTTTTTATTTTATTTTATTAGCGTCATTAGTTTCTACTTGCTTGATTTTAATTTTTAGGGAATTGTTTTCGTTCAGTGAGCTTTTTACTTGCTTTTCCTTTTGGCCAATTCTATTTTTAGGGAGTTATTTTCTTTGGAAAACTTTTGTATATCTTTTCCCATGTATTGACTCTTTTTCATGATTCTCTTGTATTACTCTCATTTCTTTTCTCAACTTTTCTTCTACTTCTCTAATTTGCTTTTTAAAATCTTTTTAAAGTTTTTCCAGGAATTCATTTTGGGCCTAAGACCAAATTACATTTTTCTTTGAAGCTTCAAATGTAGACATTTTTACACTACTACTCTACTAAGTTTATCCCTAGCACCATAGTAACTTTCATGGTCAATTTCTTTTTGTTGTTGTTGTTGTTTTGCTCATTTTTTCTGCCTTTTTTGTGACTTGGTGTTTTTATGTGGGGGTTGGGCTTTGGTCCTGCACTGCCCCAAGCTTTATTTGCTAGGGCTCAGGGTTTTACTTCTGCCTATTACTGGGCTTTGGTGCTCAGTGGCTTGTTTTCACTGGAAGGTGACTTTTACAGGAGGAGGGGAGGGGAAGTGGGGAAGCAAGCCTCCAGGTGGCCTCCCCTGGGTGTCAGGGTTAGCTGCTCTCTTAGCCAAAGGTGGAGCCCTACTGCTGTGTTGTTATGGAAACAAGTCTCTCTTCTGGCAAGCCCCAGGGGTGGGTTTTTTGCTGTTGGCCAGCCCTTGGATGGGACTTCACTACTTGTCAGCAATAGGATCAAGGCCTCCCTGGTGACTTGTTCTGGAAGTGGATAGACTGCTCACTTGCCTTTGGGGCTGCTGGTTTACAGAAGGGTGGGTGGGGCCTTGCTGGTGGATTGGACTTTGCTCCACTCTCACTCCAGTGAGACAGAACTTTCCTGCCATGCTGATAAGCTCTTGCACTGCACATGTATCAATTCTGAGGCTGTTTTCTAGTTGTTTGGAGGGGAATTTGGAGGAATTTGGAGGGTGCCTTCCTTATTTTACCACCTTGGCACTGAAAGTCCTAATTGATAAGTTCTAAGGGAAGGGTAGAAATCATTGGTTGAGGAATGATTTCTGAGTTAGTGAAATATTAATTCGAAGGGTGTTCTCAGGACAATTGAAAACATGTGTCACAGTTAGAATATAGTATTGAAGAAATATAACAAAGCTGATCTTAAAATAACAGATACATTCTTTTCTCATTTTGTAGGAAGCCTCATTTCACTTTTTTTTATACTCTTTTAATATTTCCAGCCTTTCTAGTGTCTGCCAATCCCTGTTCTTTCCTCTATTCCCAATTTACCTGCTTTTCCTACTTCTAATTGCTGGTCACACATCCCTTCTTCTCAAAATCTGATGCATTGGTGACTATTTTTCTTTAAATTTGAGAAAATCCTGAGCTCTGTGGAAGAAAGGCATCAAAGACAGAAAGAACAAATCTTTCAGTGTCTTCAAAAGGAAGCCACCATGAAATACAAAATATGAATAGCAAAATCTACTGTTAAATGTGCACATATGTCTTGAGCCGAAGCCCTTCTCCAAGGACCAGGAACTTTTAACTGACTACATAATGAAGTGAATCATTCTTATGGGACATTTCTTTGGCTACTTAACAAATTAGATGATTCTGATTTGATATAAATTTTTCTGTACTACACTTTAAATGTTTTAATTATGTAAATTGTATTAACACTCTCTTTCTCTTTGTTGTTTTACCCTTTCTTCTAATTTAGACTTAGCTAATCAAATTTAAGGGTGGCTATGTGGTACAGTAGATAGAATGCTTGGACTGGAGTCAGGAAGATTCATCTTCTAGAGTTCAAATCTGGCCTCAGACACTTACTAGCTATGTCATTCTAAGCAAATCACTTACCCCCATTTGCCTTAGTTTCCTCATCTATAAAATGAGCTGGAGAAAGAAATTACAAACCACTCCAGTATCTTTGCCAAGAAAACCCCAAACAGAATCATAGAGAACTGGACATGACTGAAATGATTGAACAGAACAATCAAACTTAGTAATGATAGTAGTCACAACAACAATAATAGTAAAATTAATAAACATGAAGAGGCAGCATGAGGAAGTGGAAAATGAGTTGGCCTCAGAGTCAGTCAGGAAGACCTTGTCTAACATACTGCCTCAGAAACATACTGGCTATTTATGATACTGAGCAAGTAACCTAAACTCTGTTGTGTCCCAGGCAACTTTCTAAGAACAAGAAGTAAAAGAATAGATGACTTTTGGTAGGGGTAGTGTCTCTTTCAAAATGCTAAAAAAAAAATCCCCAAAATTATTTATTTATTTTCAACATTCCTTTACATTTTGCTTAGTTCTAAAAGGATACCCAAATGAAAATTCCATGAATATTATAGCTAAATTCCAGAATTATCAGGACAAGGAGAAAATGTTGCAAGTAGCCAGAAAGAAACAATTCAAATATCAAGGAGCCACAGCCAGGATTACTACAGGACTTAGAAGCTTCTACACTAAAGGATCAGAGGGCTTGGGATATGATATTCTGGAAGGCAAAGGAGCTTGGACTATAACCAAGAATCAATTACCCAGTAAAACTGAGCATACTCTTTCAGGAGGAAAGGTGGACATTCAATGAAATGGGAGATTTCCAAACTTTCTTGATGAAAAGACCAGAGCCGAAGAGAAAATTTGATCTTCAAATATATGTGACTCAAGAGAAGCAAAAAATGTAAACAGGAAAGGAAAAAACGAAGTTATTCAGTAAGGTTAAACTGTTTACATCTGTACATGGGAAGAAGATACTTTTAACTCTTGAGGATTGTATCTCTATTGGGGCAGTTAGGAAGAGTATACATAGACAGAGGCTGTGGGTACAAGTTAACTTTGATGTGATGATATAAAAAATTGAGGGGTGAAAAAAAGTTTATACTGGAAGAAGAGGAAAAAAGGAGGCAGGATAGGGTAAATTATGTCCCATGAAGGGAAAGAAGGGAGGGGGTGAGCATTGTTTGAACCTTACTCACATCAGATTTGGTTCAAAGAGGGAATAATATACAGACTCTGGTATAGAAATTTAACTTATCCTGTACGGAAGTAGGAGGGGAAAGGAAATAGAAAGGTGAGGAGGGACTGGTAGAAGGGAGGGCAGAAATAGGAAAGGAAGGTGGGAAGAAAAGGGAGATGAGACTAATAGAAGTAAGGGCAGATTGAAGGAGGCAGTGGTCAGAAGCAAAAAAAAAAAACAGAAGGAACAGGGTAAAAGAAGAGAGAAAAGTATAAATGGGAGGGGGTAGAATAGGATGGATAGAAATATACAATTAGTAATCATAGCTGTGGATGTGAATGAGATGAACACTCCTATACAATGCGAGTGGAAACCATAATCCTACAATATGTTGTTTATGTGAAACACATCTGAAGTAGAGAGATACACACAAAGTAAAATTAAACCGCTGGAGCAGGATATATTACGCTTCAGCTGAAGTAAGGAAAAAAAAAGCAGGGGTAGTAATCCCGATCTAAGACAAAGTGAAAGTAAAAATTAAAAGAGATAAGGAAGGAAAGTACATCTTACTAAAAAGTAGCATAGACAATGAAGTAATACCAATACTAAACATATATGTACTAAGTGTACACCAAATTATCCAAATTCTTAGAGGAGGAGTTAAGTGAGTTTTAGGAAAAAATAAACAGTAAAACTATGTTAGTGCAGAACCTCAACCTCTCCCTATCAGAACTAGATAAACCTAACCACAAAATAAACAAAAAAGAAGTTAAGAAGGGAACAGAATTTTATAAAAATTAAATCTCTGGAGAAAATTGAATGGAGGTAGAAAGGAATATACTGTTTCCTCAGTGACATATGGCACCTACACAAAAATTGACAATGTGCTAGGGCATAAAAACCTTACAATCAAATGGAGAAAGGTAGAAATATTAAATGCATCCTTTTTAGATCATGATAAAATAAAAATTAGATGTAAAAAAAGGCCATGGAAAAATAGACTAAAAATTAATTGGAGACAAAATAATCTAATCCTAAAGAATGAACATGTCAAACAACAAATTGTGGAAACAATCAATAACTTCATCTAAGAGAATGACAATAATGAGACAACATAGCAAAATTTATGTTATGCAGCCAAAGTAATTTTTAAAAGGACATTTTATACCTCTAAATGCTTACATGAATAAAATAGAGAAAGAGCAGATCATTGAAATGGACATGAAACTAGAAGAGCTGAAAAGGAACAAATTAAAAATCCAGGATTAAATACAAATTAGAAATTCTGAAAATCAAAGTAGAGATTTAAAAAAATTAAAAGTAAGAGAACTATTGAACTCATAAATAAAACTAAGAGCTGGTTTTATAAAAAAAAATAATAAAATGGATAAAACTTTGATTAATTTGATTCACTTTCTTTTTGTTTTTCCTTTCTCATGGTTTTCCCCTTTTGTTCTAATTCTTCTTTCACATCATGAGTAATATGGAAATATGTTTAACATGATTGTGCATGTATTACCTATATCAGATTCCTTGCTGTATTTGGAGAGGTGGTGGGAGTGAAAGGTAAAGAAAAATTTTGAACTCAAAATCTTATTAAAATGAAGGTTGAAAGCTATCTTTACATGAAATTGGAAAAACTAAAATACTATTAAGTTGGGAAAAATAAACTATGTGTACCCTTTGACCCAGAAATACCACCACTAGGTCTATCCCAAAGAGATCAAAAAAAGAAAAAGGAAAAAGACCCATATTTACAAAAATATTCATGATAACTCTTTTTGTGATGGCAAAGCATTGGAAACTTAGAGGATGTCCTTTGATTGGGGATTGGGTAAACAAATTGTGGTATATGGTTGTGATGGAATACTATTGCACTGTAAGAAGTGACTAAGGAGATTGTTTCAGAAAAGCCTTCTATGAGCTGATCCAAAGTAAAGTGAGCAGAATTAGGTGAACATTGTACAGAGTAATAACAACATTGTAAATTAATCAACTTTGAAAGATTTAGCTACTCTGATAAATAAAATGATCTATGATGATTCTAAAGGACTCATCATGAAAAAAAAAGCTATCCACTTCCAGAGAGAATTGATAAATTCTGAGTGCAAACTGAAGCATATTTTTTAAATTTTATTTTTCTTGCTTTTTTTAAAAAAAAAAACATGGCCAATGTAGAAATGTTTTCATGACTTCATGTATATAACAGGTATCATTTATTGCCTTCTCAAGGGGTGGGAGAGGAAATAGAGGAAAGTAGATAATTTGGAATTGAAAATAGAGATTAATTTTTTAAGAAAGATCAGAAGTATCCAGAACAGGAGGTAGGAGTAAGTCTGCTATACTGTGCTCCAGTCATATCATATCTGGATTATTGTGTTCAGCTCTGAATATGACATTTAGGGTTTTTATCAATTGGAATGTTTCCTAAGAAGAGTGAGTAGGATGGTGAAATACCTTGAAGATGACATAAAATTGTTTAAATGACCTTTAGATGTTTAGTCTAGAGAAAAAAAAATCAACAGGCATTTATTAAGTACATTTCATGTTCCAAGCACAATGCTAGGTGTTGGTATATAAATGCAAAAAAAAAATGAAAAACTCTCGACTTAACAGGAATTTGTATTTTAATGAGGGAGAAGGTAAGTCAGGGGAAGGGGTCATAAAAGCTATTTTGAAATATTTGAAGAACTTTTATGTTAAAGAAAGAGCAGAGTTATTCTCATTGACTAAACCACAGAACTATGAGAAATGTGCAGAAAATGCAGGGAAGCAAATTTTAGCTTGATGTAAGGAAAAGAATAAAACCTTAAAGCAGTTAGAGCTGTCTAAAAGTTGAATGATCTTGTCAGGACTTAGCTGGTTCTCACTCACTAGTGGTAGTCAAGTGAAGGTCAGATGATGACCTGGTAGTGGGTGGTACAGAGGATGTTCCTGTTCAAGGATAGATGGCCTATTAGCTCTCTTTCAACTCTGATGTTTTGTCACTGTGTAGGCTAAGCTTATGAGAGATAGAAATTACAGAACAACTGAGGTATTGTACAAGTTACTCTGTGGTGTTTATAGACGTGGAGAAAGGTACCTAGCATAATGGGGTGATCCTATGTGGAATATTTATGGGATGACCTGGACAAGAGTTATACCAGAAGAAAAGGCCTGGATGAATGAGGGACTATATCACTGGAGGAACTAACCTTAGTAATAAAATTTTATTTCCATTGAAGTATTGAGTATGTAAAGACTTTGAAATCTTGCTCATGACATCCATTTGCTTAGTAAATCTTTCACAAGTAGAAGTGAACTAAGCCCAACATTTGCCTGAATTATCACAGATTTGAAGTTCATGGATTCCAAATGAATGAGGTTTAACACTAAAATGCAAATTGGCAAACATTCTGTTCTTTCACTGAAACAGGATTTAGATTTACAATCTTTAAAATGCAAAGCCAGCATGGCACATTCATGGCTACTTTTATCCTATTTAATACCATAGCAAATATAATTAGAGCCTAAACATCCATATTGATGAGAAGGCTGAAGTTATAGAATAAAGAAGTGAGATGGGGAAGAGAGGAGAGGATGCCAGAAGAGTAATTAAGAATTGATTCCTTTGACTATATATGCACATTTCCTGAGAGACAGGATAATGTTTATCCTTACATTTATTACCACACTTTAAGTATATCAGTATTTATGTCTTATTTAGTCATTCCTTCTTAAAAATAGTATGTTTTCCCCACCTCCTTCATTATTCCATTTTTTAACATTTCAAACAAGTCATGATTTCATAGATGTGGGTATTCTTTCCACAAAGGAAAGTCACAACCTGTTCATACTTTAGTAGACAGTCTTTACTATGCCTATAACATTTGCCCAAATCGATGCCTAGTGGTCAGTCTTCTAGGGTTGGGTTTCTTTATAACTCTCTTGGGCTTGGAACAATAGAGATACAGGCAAACCTTTATTCAATGTCTTTGCAGGTTGGGTAACTTGGTGTAGTATTAATGCGATAGAAGATCTTCCCCACCCATTCAATAGGCCTCAGGTGGGCCTAGGTGGGAAAGCTTGATTATATCTTTGTTTATAAGTAGGCGTAAAGCCCCTACTTACTAGGTGCTAAGCCAATCTGGGCGGGAAGCCCTCAGGACCCTAAGGGGTGTTGCTAAGACCAGAGCCAATGGTGTGTGCACTGTGTTCTAGTCAATCATGAATTCAGCCAATCAGAGACCTGAGTTCTAGCCAATCGGTTGCCAGCTAGGACTGCATAAAAGGAGAGCCCAGAATTGAAGGGAAGCAGAACTCAGAGCAGAACGAAGAGCAGCCAACCAACAGCAGCAGAACTGAGAGGAAAACAGTGAGGCAGCAGGTATCAAGAGGGCATTGAAGAGCAGACATTGAAAGAACCGGCAAAGGAATAGCTGCAGAAGAGAGTGCAGAGCAGAGGTAGGATTCATGAGTGGTTGTTTACAGGAAGGCCCTAACAGGGGGGAAGGTTACAGGATGACGTGGTTCCTTGCTATAATACTGTGTTATAATTTCCTTGTTACTACGTTGAAGTGGGCTTTATGGTTTTGTAATATAATTGCTACTATATCAAATTGGGGGTATTGGTTCTTGGATTTGATCCTCTGGAGTCTAAATAAATGTTATACTTTCTCTACTTTCTACATAGAGAGTTTTTCATACTTTGGGATTCAATTCAGGCATGTTCATGGTCATCCTCAAGGTCATGAATCTTGCCTTACTGATATATTTGGGCAGAATAGTCCCTTACCAGACCCTGGGTTCCAGGGACATAGCCTTTTAGAATTCATGGTCCTCTCCAGGCCACAATGAAACATCAGAGAAGCATGTTAGTGGAACCATACCACTCCATCTCTTTTCTTAAATGAGGATTGGAGAGGTTCTGTAATAGAAACATTAGCCCCTGGGACCAAGTTCATTAATTGTCAATAAGTAATTAACTCTTTAATATTACCAGAATTCCCTTTCCACTCCAAAACGGAAACATATTAAATGGTGTCGATATGGCTATAAATCCAAAACAATTCACTCATGACAAGATAACATATTACTTTGTTTTTGTGTACATATGTATACATGTATGCAACTGTGATATATAATATTATGTAGGAATAAATATATGTGTATACACGTGTGTATATATACGTATATGCGTATGTATACATATACAATAATGGAAGATCATTGCCCCTGGCATTTTCAGATGCTTCATTTGATAATACCAAATATTAAAAGTAGAGATCATCAATAAAATAGCAGAGAAAACTTAGGAATAGGTCTAAATATTTTATTAAAGCCATGAGAATAAGAGTAAAAGACAAGATGGGTTAAAAAAAAAAGCATGTTGGGGGGCAGAGCCAAGATGGTGGCTAGAAAGCAGGGACTAGTGTGAGCTCCCTGCCAAGTCCCTCCAAAAACCGATAAAAATGGCTCTGAACCAATTCTAGAACTTCAGAACCCACAAAACAGCAGAGGGAAGCAGGGCACTAGCCCAAGACAGCCTGGATGGTCTCTGGGTAAGGTCTACACTGCATGGAACTGGGAGCAGAGTGGAGCAAAGCAGAGCAGAGCCCAGAATGGGCAGCACGGACCAACCAAACCAGGAGCCGGGTGGAGCATTCCCTAGCGCCCTGAATCAGTGAGCTGTGGCAGTTACCAGACTTCTCAACCCACAAACACAAAAGACAACAGAGAAGGCTAGTGGGAAAAGCTGCTGGGGACAGGGAGTTTGCAGTTTGGCCACTGCCCCAGGGTGCAGTGGAGGTGGGGCAGCTACTGAACTACAGCTGCAGTTGCTTCTGGCCCCAGGCCCACCTGGTGGGAGGAATTAAGTGGTGGATCAGAGCAGGAGTGAAGAGCCTGCTGAAGATCCAAGTCCAGTCCAGGTTGGCGGTTCTTGGGGAAGAAGGAGTGGTGGTGTGTCAGAGCTGGCGCATCCCCCCAAGCATGGAACATAGAACTCTTTACTCTACAAGCAGACATACCCCGCTGAAAAACTCGAGGGTCAAGTAAGTTGGCTGGGAACACAGCCATGCAGCAAAAACGCTCCCAGATTCAGTCTCAGACTCTGTAATCTTTCTTTGGTGACAAAGAAGACCAAAACATACAGCCAGAAGAAGTCAACAAAGTCAAAGAGCCTACAACAAAAGCCTCCAAGAAAAACATGAACTGGTCTCAGGCCATGAAGGGCTCAAAAAGGATTTGGAAAAGCAAGTTAGAGAAATAGAGGAAAAATTGGGAAGAGAAATGAGAAGGATGAGAGAAAACCATGAAAAACAATCAATGACTTGCTAAAGGAGACCCAAAAAATACTGAAAAATATACTGAAGAAAATAACACCTTAAAAAACAGACTAAGTCAAATGGCAAAAGAGCTCCAAAAAGCCAATGAGGAGAAGAA
>CM053623.1:87693591-87714659 GCA_028646595.1 Phalanger gymnotis | reverse complement strand
ATTCAATAAAGGGGGATTGGTTAGGAAGAAGCAAAATATAGTTAGTCTTTCACAACATGAGTATTGTCGAAGGGTTATACATAATGATACCCATGTGGCCCATGTTGAATTGCTTGACTTCTTAGGGAGGGAGGGTGGGTGGGAAGGGAAGAGGGGAGAGAATTTGGAACTCAAAGTTTTAAAAACAGATGTTCAAAAAAAAGTTTTTTGCATTGAACTAGAAAATAAGATACACAGGCAATGGGGCATAGAAATTTATCTTGCCCTACAAGAAAGGAAGGGAAAAAGGCATGGGAGGGTAGTGGGATGACAGAAGGGAGAGCAGACTGGGGAACAGGGCAACCAGAATATATGCCATCTTGGAGTGGGGGGGGAGGGTAGAAATAGGGAGAAAATTTGTAATTCAAACTCATGTGAAAATCAATGCTGAAAACTAAATATATTAAATAATAAAAATTTTTTTAAAAGTATAAAAACAAAGCATGGTGGAGTAACAGTGAAATAAACGAACCTGAGAAGACATGAGAGGGCCTCAGAAAGGGATTTTGGGGAGTGAATACAGTGAAGAAAAGAAGCAACAGGGTACAGTAAACTGAGGGGCAGCCTTAGAATCTAAAAGACCTAGGTTCAGGTTCTGCCTGTCATAGAGACTGTGTAACCACGGGCATATCCCCTAATCTCTGAGTGCTAGAAGTACTTTTCTAAGATAAAGAGTAATGGCAAATCGTTCATCTGCATTGATGAAGGGAGTTTCTATTGTGACAATTCCTTGCGTTGATAATATCTTAACTCCAGATGCCACTCTCCAAAAGAAATGATGAAACTAGTTAATTCTGGCAGCAAAACTTACTGCTTGGTTCTAAGAGACACTAGTACTTTAAAGTATAACTGAATTAAGTTTCTAAAAGAAACTAGTAAAGTTACTAGAGGGACAGCTGACAGGGCTGCTGCTAATTTAATTTATCCATATTATACCACACTAGTTTCTTTCCACCACAGTATAAAATAGATTGGAGGAGCTGAAGTTTTGTTCTTTAATCTTTCCTTAGACCCAATGTCTAAATTCTACCATTTTTCAAGGGGAGGATATTGATCCAGGAGGAAAAAAAGAGGGAGACCCTGATTGGGGGGGGAAAAGTTGGAGAGGTTAACAGTATCTTTTGTTAATGTTAATACAGTGTTCTCCTATTCCTGAGATCCCTTGGAAAATATGGTACTGTGATAAGTAAAGGAAATGTCTAATAAGGTATCCAAGGGATTTGTGTTTGGCTTTGACACATTTATAAGTTACAGAGAAATTGGTGTCCTGTGTTGGTAGGGGGTATTTCTTCACCTGGCTATTCCCTGTGCCAATGAAATTATGAGTCCAGTCCCTATCCCCTATGTATCCTAACTTTACTCATTACTGCTGAAAGATATGAGGCCTGGACACCAGTTAATAAGTCAGATGCTAAATGATCAAAGCATTATTTACAGTAGATGGCTAAATAATAACCATCTATAAGATTCGGTGGCTGCCAAAAGATCCTACCTTATCTATCTCTCCTGCCAGCCTACTAGGGTGCCTGATATTTCCAACACTGAGGGACCCTTTATGTACATTTTAACTATACCAAGTTTTATAGTATGGAGAGGAGCTCCATTCATGAATGAGCATAATCATTATTTTTTAGTAATCAATATATTTGAGCATGGTAACTTAAACACAAACTAGAACATTTCAAATACACATAGAACAAATTAGTTTTATATATAAAGCTGTGAACTTATCGTATGTAAAGTTTCTTTTTAAGTATATATTGCATTTAACAGGAACATAGCAAAACTCTGGGCTTCTCTCCTGAACTTCCTTCTATTCTGTTCTTTGTATTTTGTTAGTAGTTTCCTTAATATTCTCTTCCCACCCCCTCTCTCATTTATATCACTGTTCACTCCACCCTGCATAGAAACCTTCCCTTTAATAAATACATATAGTTAAGCAAAACAATTCAATATGTTAGCTAAGTCTCCACTCTTGTTTTATTCTCATATATTTATTTTTTCTTGATTTAGGATTGTGTATCACAATCCATAGACTTATAAGCATGGATTTCTATTACCCTATGCTAAACACATACATACACATACACACACGCACACACACATAATGAAGAAAGCAAAGGACTTGATGTCAATAAAAACTGAATTTAAATCCTGCCTCAGGAATGTACTAGCTATGTGACCTTGGTCAATTCACTTAACCTCATTGTGTCTCAGACAGATCATGGTCATTTCCAGATATATTGCCAGCACCATCACCCCTGAGTTCTCCCCTTATAGCAAAGAAAAATTTTTGAGAAACATCAGTAAAACGATAAATTTAGAGCTAGAAGGGACCTCAGAGGCCTCTAGCCCAACCCTATTGTTTTTCAGATAAGGATATGGAGACACAGAAAAGTTAAGTGACCTATCAATTTCACACAATTTGTTCTTGTTTAGTCATTTTTCAGTTGTGTGAACCCTTTGGGGGTTTTCTTGGCAAAGATCCTAGAGTGGTTTTCCATTTCTTTCTCCAGCTTATTTTAAAGATGAAGAAACTGAGGCAAATAGGGTTAAGTGAATTGCCCAGGGTCAGTAAGTGTCTGGGGCCAGATTTGAACGTAGGAAGATGAATCTTCCTGATTCCAGGCCTAGCACTCTACTACTTAGTTTCTCATTTATTACTGTGAAAGGCTATTTTATTATACCTTTCAGAAGTAATTTTATTATATTTTATTATATCTTTCAGAAGTAATGAATACCTGAGTAGAATGGCACTTGTGTATAAGAATAACCGTAAAGGGCAAGATTCTGAAAAAACAACAATAAAATCTGGTCTCCCTTGAGCAATAGTAAAGCTATCTAACTCCTGCTCAATCAATGTAACTGCTAGGTTGGATGTTGAAATCTGATTGTCCATACACCAAGTACACATATACATATGTATGTACCTATATGTGTGTATGCATATACATGTACATACACATGAACATATATCTATAACTATCCATCTATCATTTTTTTCCCCAGAAGCCATTCATATAAGATGATGAAGGATCTTAATCTACTTGGTGTACCCTCCATTTCTAGGCTATGTGGGATCTATATATTACTTCCTGTTTTGAGATAAAATAATATTCGAGGATGGAGATAATAATTCATATTCAAGGGAAGAACTAACACAAACGTGTCTTGGTCCTAGTAGTTGCATATATGTCTCCCTGAACAAAAGGAGTTCCCAGCATTTTGCCACACCCAAGTTGGAATACTGGCTGCCCCCACAGGTTTACATTACAATACTAGGAACATGGCTATTCTTTACCTGTCACAAACATCAGTGTTATGGTTAATAAAAAGCAAAATCTCTTTCTTTAGTGTGACCTGTGAACCTACTGAGACATAACAGGAGGTAAAGGGTTTGCATTCACTGCCCTTTATTTTTTAAATTCAGATGTGATAGCTTGCAGGCTGCCAAATTCTGCAAATTCCAGAATTTTACAGGTTTGGCTTGCTTTTTTCTTTCTCACTTGTCTTCTATTCTCCAACACTGTCCTGCCCTTTCTTTAATTTTTCTCTCAACTTCATTCTACTTATCCTTTCTGAAGTACATATTCTCCAATTAAATAACTTCAATTTAAATCATTAGTTGTGTTTGAAAACATGAGACCTCAGTAAAACTCTCCCCACAGTTTTCTTTCAGGAAAGACAGTGAGAGAGAGAAAATATGAGAGGAGAAACCTCTGCAACCATCTTGACATATCTGCCTTACCTCTCTAAACTTTTAGTCTACCAATGCTGAGAGGGAAATGGACCTCATTTTTTATCTGCTCCCCTATCATGTAATCGTAGCTTTAGTGTTAAAAGAGAACCAGAAGGTCCACTGCTCAAATCGCCTCATTTTACCAAGGAGGAAAATGAGGCCCAGAAAGGTTAAACAATAGCCAAAACCACACAGATCAGAAGTGGCAAAGTTCAGATCACTGAACTAAAAATCCCTTTCCCACTGTGAAAGACCGTCCCCACCAGCAGGAGGAGCAGCCAGGATTCTTGGCATGGATACAAATACATTGGCGCCCAGGCCCAGCAGAAAATAAAATGTATCATTTGAACTTAGAGAAACTTTTTGCCTTTTCTGTTTTCACAACACATTTTGGATCTCACAATAAATGCCATGGCCTGTTTCCAGCCAGTGTCTTGTCTTCTTTGGGCCCAAACATCAGTAGGTCATTGAGTGAAACATAAATCCTTCTTATCTCAGAAACTTTGCTAAATAGCTGGGCATTATGGGACTTTATCATGTATGTATGTATGTATGTATGTATGTATGTATGTATGTATGTATGTATGTGTATATATATATTATATGTATACTCAGATACATGGATGTGTCTCCATTTATTAACATCACAACCCCTAAAAATATGAACACATTTCAAGTCTTATGCACCCTCCCAGATGGATAAAAGAGAGAGACCCAGATTATAGAGAAGAGCCACTTTAGGATGGAGAGTCAGGATAGTCCTGGGAAATATCATGGAAGATAATGGGTAAGAGAGCCAAGAAGCAGAGATGCACATTTTCACTTTTCCACTCAAGGCTCTCTATGTTTACATTCCTGCAGCACTAGCTTACTCAGAGCCATGGACAATTTCAACTGTCATATCTGGGAGATGGATATCACAAAGACAAGATTGTGACAGGTTTGGCATAGTAGAAAGAAAGGAAAAATAACATGGGTCCATCAATATACTATAATTCCAGAATGTCAATAGTGGATAAGGCCTCAAAGGCCATATGTTGCAAGCCATAAGTGAACAAAAATCATCTCTATAACATACTCCAAAATGAAAGGAAAACACTGCTTCCCAAGGCAGCAAGTTCTTATTTAGTCTCCATTTAAGTCTTGTGTCTCCCATACACACACACATGCACACATATGTTTACACATGTCTACATGTGTGCATGTACATGTGGAAATATATATATGAATGTATGTGTATATACCTGTGTATATATACATATGTGTGATACACACATATACACATATAAATACATATATATGCATGCATATATATGTAGGTATATGTGTGTGTATATGTATATGTGTATATATATATATATATCGGTGTGTGTATGTATATATATGTGTGTGTATATATAATATGTGTATATATATATATGTGTGTATGTATATGCATATTGTTTATACTTGTGTATGAAGGGGAAACAAGCAAAATACACAGACCTAAATGGAGGCTAAATAATATCTATGGACGTTAGAAAGCATACTCATAATACTACTACACACATACACATGTATACACCTATATGTATACATGTATGTATGCATGTATATATAGGTACATATACATACACCCATATAGAGAGATATAGTTCATGTACGCTACACATAGACCTAGATCTATATATAAACATTGCCATCGATATCAATATATTGCTACTTTTATTGCATGTTTTATAAAGGCAACAATTTGGTGGATAGAATATTAGCCTGTTTGTCAGGAAGACCTGAGTTTAAGTATTGCCTCAGACATACACAGGCTATGGAGCCCCCAACACATCATTTAACTTCTCAGTGTCCTAGTTAATTGTAAAATTGTAATTTTAAAAACTAACATCAATCTATATAAATAAAGGGAGTCTCCACCTCAGGAGTTTCCTGTACCTAAGAAATAACAGATCTATTATTTTCAAGTTCATAAAGGATATTATTAGTACCTATAGTTAGGGAAAAAAAAAACAACTTAGAGGACATTGGGTGTAACTCATTTTGTAAATAAGGAAACTGAGGCTAAAATTATTTAAATTACTTGTCCTAATTTCTTACTTTTATTTATAATCAATTTCCCAGAATATTTTATTTTTATAAATGTACCATATTGCTGAGATTTCCAACAGTTTCTTAATTCCTATATTTTTCTTTTTGCAGATTTTTTTTGCAAAACTCCTCCATGTCTACTAAAGAAAAATTAGTCCCCAGCAATATTTCTTTTGCTATCTATGCCTTTTTGAGGTTCTCAACTTTTCACTCATGGATTTCATGAATGATATCCTTTATGGACTATATCCCTGTTTAATAAAAATGATTTCATTGCCTTGATTACTTCAAGAATGATGCAGTTTCTCTGCTTATCTCTATTCAATTGTGAATTTTTATTTTTGCTTTGAATAGACCCCTACTTTTTAAAAAAAATTACCTCATACAAAGTAAAATTGTCTTTAGCCTCTTGTTTTCATTGTATGTCCCTCTAATTTAAAAATGTCAGCTTTACATGTAGCAAATTGTCAGGTTTTATTTTCTTATCTAGTCTGCCATTGTAGTTTTTATGTCAAGATTGATCTATTCATATTCAAGTTAATAATTGTTAGCTTTGTCTTCATTTCATTTATTTTTTATTGATTTTACCTTCCTTTTTTGTTGGCGCTTGTTTCTACTGCCAGTTGTGCATACAATATAGAAATAGATTCTTTTGTTGCTTGATGGCCTTTCCCTGCTCTTCTTTTAAAACTATCAATCAGAAAATATTAGACAATTGCCTTCTCTTGACCTACCATCATAAGAAAATTATTTTCATTTCTTAGTCTTTTTCTTGATAATTATCATTATTTACCTGTCTTAAATTATCCCCATGCATCCTTTATTTAGAATTAATTACTTTGGCTAGTAGAAAAGTTAGGTGTTGTTTTCAGAGTTCCATCTTTTGCTTTGTTTCCACCAGTTTTTCAATTTCTTCAATTTTGTCCTTTTTTTAGAGCCTCCATGGTTATAGAATCTCTGTCTTGTGTTCTGTATTTTTCCTGTTGTTTACTTTATATATTTCTTTTTTCAAGCTTTGTATTTTTAAACATTTATTATTTTAAGTTCCAAATTCTGTCCCTTCCTTCCACTCCTTCCCCACCCATCGAAACAGCAAATTATACATACATCTCACATGAACACACACACACACACACTTTACCCACTTTACACGTGAAGCCATTCAAACTGTATTTCAATGTTAGTCATGTTGCAAAACAGGGCAAGAAAAATAAAGTGAAAAATATGCTTCAATCTGTACTCAAAGTTCATCAGTTCCGTCTTTTAGTTCTCTCTTCAGAGGTGGAGTGCACTCTTTCATCCTGAATCCTTAGAAGTTGCTACAGATCGTTTATTGATCAGAGTAGCTAAATCTTTCACAATTGATTATCATCATATGTTGCTTGTAATGTGTACAAGTTTCTCCTGGTTCTTCTCACTTCACTTTGCATCAGTTTATATAAATCCAGGTTTTTCTGAAACCATCTCCTTAGTCATTTTGTATAGCACAATAGTATTTTGTCACAATTATATGCTACCATTTGCTCAGCCATTCCCCAAATGCTAGGGATTTTCTCAATTTCCAATTATTTGCCACCAATAAAAGAGCTACTGTAAATATTTTCTGTTTTCTTTCATCTCTTTGGGATAGTGGTATTGATGAATAAAAGGGTATGCAAATTTTATAACCCTTTGGGCATGGTTCCAAATTATTCTCCAGAATGGTTTGACTAGTTCACAATTCTACCAACAATGTATTTAAAGTTATTCAGTCATTTCTTTCATGCCCGACTCTTTGTGACCCCATTTGGGGTTTTTGTGGCAAAGATAATGGAGTGTTTGCCATTTCCTTTTCCAGCTCAATGAGTTAGAGATGAGGAAAACATGGGCAAACAGGGTTAAATGACTTGCCAAGGGTCATATAGCTACTAAGTGTCTGAGGACTGATTTGAGCTCAGGGAGATGAATCGTCCTGACTCCAGGCCTAGCACTCTATTTGCTGTGCCACCTAGCTGCCCCTCCCTCCAACATTTGTCATTTTCCTTTTCTGTCATCTTAGCCAATCTGATGGGTGTGATGTGGTACCTCAGAGTTCTTTTAATGTGCATCTCACTGCCTTATTTATTTCTAAGTTCTGGTTTCTCACCTAATTTCCATCCTAAATATTTGCCTTTAAAATTTCTATTTTGAACCATTCTGGAGTTTTTTTTCCCCATTATTCCATTGTCTCTGGGAAATACCAACTTTTGTTTTCATATCTTATTCATGGGAAGTTTTTGGTTCGCTTTTCTTTGACCATAATATTATTTCATTGTTTTGTGGATGTTTCTGGAATACTGATTTTTAGTTCATACTCTTGGGAGGTTTTTTTGTGTTTTTGGTTAAAGAGAGAGGGAGCTTTAAGTATTTTAATCTTCTGCTCTTATTTCAGAAGAATTTACATTGTGTCATGGAAAAATTTCCATCTTTCCTTCTTATTGCCAAAATTTTAATTACTATAAATTTGGCACATTTCTTCTTGTTTTGAGGAGGACAGGGTGGGAAAGTTTGGTGGCAAACAATTACACTGCCATCTCATGGATCCTGTCTTCTCAAAGAATGGCTGTGGGCCTTTCTTTTTTTTCAAGGAAGATTTCATTCTTTCAGATTATGTGAAGAGTAGAGATACATGCATTGATCCCTTTTGCTAATTTAGCAGAGACCAAATTATAAATTGTTCTTTTATAGCTACAATTTGGTACTCTCAATTAACCAATAGGCATTTATTCAGTATCTATTTTATGCCAGTGTGTGAGATGAAAGGCCCTCACCAATTAGATTTATGATAAGGAGCCATCTCAGGATGGGAACAGAAATAAATTTTATTCTATTCTCGGGAATTGGGCATCCCCTGCCAGAACAGATCTAGCAATTGAGGCACTTTACAAGGGTCAAAGCACCAATAATTATACCTAACACAAGAGAATTCCCACCCACCTCTGACCCTTCTCACCATTGGCTGGGAAGCGGGCTTACAATCTGAGCATGAAAGCTAGACAAAGAAGCAGGAAATTGAGGCACAGAAACTCCAATTCCCATTCCCTTAGTTAATGATTACAACTGAGGTGACATCTATAAATCTAAAGAAGGAGAATAGGATGAGGGGAGGGGGATACCCTCTCCATTCTTTACAGTACTTTTACACTAAAGGAAAGCAGGTCACAGTGACCCTATTCTTACTGAGCAAATCTTTAAACCAGAACCAGAAGAAAGAACAAAATGTTTCAGGGTAAACTTTCCCAGAGGCTGAGCCATCAGACTCTCACAGCCTTACAATTTTCCACTTTCCTATTTCCCTATTTCTTGATTTTTAAACATTTATATATATTTATACATATCTTCTCTGTGAAGTCTTCACATTTTATTCACCTCACACACCAAGAACTGAACTAGGCCTTTAGCATGCAAAGACAAAAATGTGACAATGCCTATGCTCATGGAGCTCATATCCTACTGTCAGAAACAAACATACTAGACTCTCTGCCTATCTCTACAAAATCCCCTTGCTCTCCACACTAGATGGAAGAAATCTCAGTACTCTATTTGGCTCCCTACTCTTGAACTCTTTAAAGCCAGGCTAACCTCTTGGTTCAGTCTCATGCAAGCATCCATAACTAATCACATACTTAAAAAGAGCAAGTAAAGAAGCCACTTAAGTGACAGCACCAAGTCAATCTGCTTTCATCTTGCATAGTGTTCCAGTAATTTCATTCTTAGTGGTTTTTTGTTTTTTCCTGAAGACACCTTGTAGCAGGTCCTAATCAATGGACCTCTTTCTTGTAATCATTCTCCTCCTCTTGGGTCTTCCTGGAAGGGCCCCCAGGAATTTGTTTTGCATGGCTGTGCGTATTTTTACAAAGGTTTTTTTTTTAAAATCTTTTTCCAATGGGTGGGGCAGGTGCATTTGAGGCAAAAGGGCTTAGGTAGAATAAAAAGGAAAGAAAGAAAAGAAAGTCATTGACGTAACTTTTAAAAATGTAGCAAGGAGAGTAGAAGGAAATCCAGAATGAACCACAGACAAGCAGAAGAGCTTTGAAAATGACAGTTTAAATTTATGTATTTTAAAAGAAAAAGAATTTATAAGTAATTGAGATGTGCAGTTTCTTGTATAATCCTCTTATTTCTATTCTATATATTTACAAATAACTTTGTTTTGTGTCTATTAAGTTGATTTTATTTATAAAAAAATAAATCTACTGAGCTACATACAAGGACAAAAATCCTGTTCTTCCTCCCTAGTTTCCATGATTGTATCTCTGCTAGCCACTGTCAGATTTTTCTTGATGCTAACTATCAGAGCCTGAATTAATCACTAATGCCAACTGATCATCCTCACACTGGCCTCTCCCTTCCTCCAGGGATGTGTGTTGGCTAGCTACTGCTGGACCTCTTTGTTTCTATCTGTTTCTACGTACTTCTATTACCTACCTTATTTCCTATAATACTGTCTGTTTTAAAGTCCTAGCTACCTCTGGTCTGGCCTGGCCTGTTACTATGTCCTGAGAAAGGTAGATGGTGAAGTAGGAGATCAGAGGAGTTCTCCAGCAAAAGGGATGTGGAAACAATGAAGACAGGGAAATAGACTGGGGTGGGGGGAGGGACAGGAAAGAGAAGAACAAAAGGAGTGGTAATGTGAGTGAGGCTTTTACTTTAGGCATAATGTCCATACTCCAGTCCTTTTGATTAAAAGGCACCAGTGGGGATGGACTTGTTTCTGTTTGTGTTTTGTTTTTCATTAAAATTGGTTTAAAATTAATTTATAGCTAATGACCTTAAGGGAGAGACTATTCTGGCTAAATCCAGAGCTGAAATGCATGTGCACGTAATTTTTTTTTCCTGTTCTGCTCAATTCTCAGCAGCAGTCCTTGGCTTTCTTCCCTTCCTGCTCATGCTGCTGGGCTGGTATAACTCCCTTCTGAGCTTGATTTGGGGGTAGACATTTTTAAATGTTCTTTCAGACTACTCTGATTATTTCTGTTACTGACTTTGCTCAGCTGAAAAAGAATTTCCAATAGAAAACTTAAGGAGTTAATCAATTCCATATAAAACTCCCTACTGTTTCATAAATCACTTTGGGGACTCTTGTTCTCTATAGTATAGTTTAATATATTCTTTTATAAGAGGGAAAATTGGGGGGAAAGAAGAAAGAAAAGTTTTTAAGTAATTGGTCTACTTTAACAAATATTTTGTCTGTGTGATAATAATGATGGTAGTATTCTGCCAGCTCTAATCTATAATCCTACCTTCTGAAATCTGAACAAATAAAATGCCACATACATGTTATTATATTTCAAATACATGTAGATTCCATTGTGATTAATAGAATGTAATTTCATTTATTGTTTTCCCTGAATTCATAGTAGGTTTTTTCTTAGCATCTTGATATGGTGCAACCATTATGATATTGATATCTATATTTTTAAAAATATCTTAAAAAAACAGATGCTCATATTGAAAAGACTGGAAACCAGTGACATAGAATCTTTCCACAAAATTAACTTAAGACATTTTATCAAATTCTTTGCTGAAATCTAAGTATAGTGTAATGCCTAGAGCATTGAAACTTGGACACAGGAAGAATTAGTATCCTGATTCAGACACTTACTGGCTGTATAAACTTGTGCAATCATTTAACTTTTCTCAGCCTCAGTTTCCTTATATGTGAAATGGGGATGAGAATAACAGCTACTTCCTAGGGTTATTATGAGGATAAAATGAGATGACAGATATAAAGCATTTTTCAAACATTAAAATGCTATATGAATACTAACCATATTTATTATTTGTAGATTTCCAATGACCTGTAAGCTAAGTAATCCTGTCAGCAAAGGAAGAGAAGTTAATTTGTCATGATTTGCTTTTGATGGAAACATTCTAGTTTTCAGTGATTACTTCTTCCCTTTCTACATGCTGCCCAACCACCCCTTTAATAATATGCTTTAGGCAAATTCATAAAAAAAAGAATATTAGTATCACCGTATGTCTTGAAGGGCACCATGGTTTGATGAAATAAACCAAAATAAAAACACTTGACTATGTAAGAGTCAAGATATCTGTGTTCTGGTTGAATAAAGCTAATGATCTGAATAACCCTTGGAAAAAAAGGAAACTAAGATACTAAGAATCTATCTACAAGCGTTTTTAAAGCACTATCCAGGCCAGAGCTAGCATGAATCCCAGTGCTAAAATCTGGTCCATATAGTAAGTATAATCACATAATAGAGATCATTTTCTAACACTACTACAAATTGATGAAAATAATCCTCTCAGATCATCCAACTCCATTTACTGTGATCCCATATATACCAACCCTTTTTATGTTCTTAATTTTGTTTCCCTAGAAACCTACTGACCAGACGAGATGGATGTCTATTCTCATTGGCAATTATATTTCTTAATCTAAATTATTAAATTGGCTTTCTGGTATGAATTAGTCTTGTGTGAATTGGGCAGCATGAGTCACATTCACAGGACTTCATCACCCCAACTATGGCATTTCAGACCAACAGAACTGAGACCAAACCACTTGGTCAGAAACACCTTGCTGTCCTTATCCATACTTGAGTGGACTTTCGGATTGACTCATTGTCTAAATGGTGGGAGGTCTTGCATGTAGTCCCTAAATCTGATACTCTCTGATGTAATAATTTTTTAAAAAATTTATTTTTATTTATGAAATAAAACTAGCATTTCCATAACAATGTTATTTTTAAAAAATGATTGCATAGTAAACAGCAAATCTATTATGTACAGCTTGCTATTCCTTTTAAATATAAAGTTATTACGTAAATTTCTTTTATTCCCTTTTTTTCTCCCCTCCTCCTGCCTTAAACTCATCCAATCATTTTGGGGAACAATTTTGAATTATGCCTAAAGAGTTATTAAACTACCTATGCCCTCCAACCCAGCAATACCAGAACTAGGTCTATCTCCAAAGATGATTGAAGAAAAAGGAAAAGAACCTATGCGTCTAAAACGTTTATAGCAGCTTTCTTTGTGGTGGCAAAGAACTGGAAATTGCAGAGGTGCCCATCAATTGGAGGATGGCTGAACAAGTTGTGGTATATGATTGTGATGGAATGCTACTGTGCTATAAGAAAGGATGAGCTCCATGATCTTAGAAAAACATGGAAAGACACGCATAAAATAACAAAAAGCAAAATGAGCAGGACTAATAGAACATTGTATACAGTAACAGCAACTTTAAGAATGACTTTGAGTGAATAACTAATTTTTACTATTATAAATAACTCAAATAACTATAAACTATATATAAAGATGTTATCTTTATCCAGAGGAAGAACTGATAAATAGAAACATGTATAGAATAATTGTACATATGTGTATTTAATTTTGCATATAAAGTCAGATGTGGTTCCTGTTTCTGTTTTACTTATTTGCTTTTCTTAGTTATAAAAGAGGGTTAAGTGGGAGAGAGTATACTGAAACATGATTGGATATGCACACACACACACAGACACAGGTCATCAATGAGACTTCAAATAAGTGAATAAATAGACAAATAAATAAGTAAATATATATTACATATGTGTGTGTTAGTGTGTGTGTGTGTGTGTGTGTGTGTGACTATATAAACTCTGCCTTCAAGGAATGTAAAGTCTATTAGGTGTGATTACTAATCTAGAGCCACACATTCTGGAGAATGAGGTCATGGGCCTTAGGAAACATTGTTACAGTAAGGCTACTAGAGGTGATGGAGTTTCAGATGAGCAATTTAAAATCCTAAAAGATGATGTTGTAAAGTGCTGTACTCAATATGAAGAAAACGTGGAAAACTCAATGGTGGCTATTGTTTGGGAAAGAACAGCTTACACTGAATCCTAAAGAAAGGCAATGACAAAGAAGGTTCAAATTACCAAATAATCCTGTGCATTTTATACTCTATTAAGATTATTGTTATATTCTGCAAGCTGGGCTTCAGCAATATGTAAACTGAGAAATAACAGAAGTTCAGGCTTTTCCGAGAGGCAGAGGAACTAGAGACCAAATTGTTAACATTTGCTGGATTATGAAGAAAGCAAGAGAGTTCCAGAAAAAATATCTACTTCTGTTTCATTGACTACATTAAAGCCTTTGAGTGTCTGAATCACAACAAAATGTGGCAAGTCCTCAAAGAGATGGGAGTACCAAATCACCTAACTTGTCTCCTGATGAACCTATGTGTGTATCAAGAAATAAAAACTAGAACCAAATATGGAACAACTGATAGGTTTAAAATTGGGAAAGGAGTACAAAAAGGCTACTCCTTGGAATGATAATTTTGGTAACTCTGGACAGCATACTAAAAATCAGAAATATCGCCTTGGAGACAAAGATCTGTATAGTCAAAGTTTTGATTTTTTTCCCTGTCCAATGTACGGCTGTGAGTGTTGGTCTATAAGACAAGTTGTTGTTTATCCTTCATTCTCAAAGAGGTCCAATGACATCAGGAGGGTGATGTCTTCACTTGCAAGTGAATTGGATTTAAGTAAGGCAGGGCTATGCAAAGTTTTCAGCCTCACTCTCGCCTCCAGAATCATTTGAGTCCAGTGGCAAGATAGGTCAGGACAACTGGAGATGGTCCCAGATGTAGTGGGAGACCTTGGCTTTTTTAAGGTAAGGTCTTTGCCGGGTCTCAATTTGTCTGAGGCAACACCCATTCAGTGATTTAAGTCTAGGTAAGAAATGAGGTAAAAGATGGCCTAGTTTGCCTCCCTCCCCCACCAAAACAAATCGTTCTGGGATTGGAAGACATTCAGGGCTTCCAGCTAAAGGAGAAACAATTGCCATTTACACTCATTCTGAGCCAACAAAACTCAATGACCAAGTGAGGCTTAGACCAGAACCTATTATTGACCAATCAGTGAGAGTCAGAGTGACTTGGATTTAAAGCATCATCAAGAAGAATGTGACCAAATCAATGCTTTTGAATTGAGTTGCTGGAAAAGACTTTTAAGAGTCCTTTGGAAGAGAGGAGATCAAATCAGTCAATACTTAAATTAATTCAGACTCTTCATTGGAAGGACAAATCCTAAAGCCTTAGCAGATGGAAGCTCACTAATTTAAGGACTATTCAATGTTGAGTTTCTCCTTTAAAATTGGATTGTTTAGTTTCTTTCTTGGCTTTTACAAGTTTCATAGTTTCACATATTATATTATTTATTTTATGATATAATATAATATAACATAACATAATAAATATATTATTACATAATATATTGTTATATATAATACATTGTTATATAATATTATGTATACTATCATATTATTTTATGTTATAAATTTTAGGGTTCATATACTCATGTCTCAGGCAGTATGATACCCTGCCTTAGAGTCGAAAAGCACTTGAATTAAGTTCTGCCATTGACCTATACAAGTTGTATATGGATAAGCTTGAGCAAATTGCTTAACATCTTGGTACTCCAGGAAACTATTGAAGTATATAATTTACAGAAAATGTACTGCCATGCATCAAATAAATATAGTTTCAACTCTAAAGATTTCACAAATGTGATCTTAGGCCTACACTTAATTTAAAACCCACCACTCTGTATCATTGTCTGTGCCTTTTTTTATTTTTGTAAGCTTGTATTTCTAATATTGATTTCCTAATTTAGTTTTCTTCTTTTCATTGTTTTAAAGGCTTATCAAATATATTTGCATTTTAAAAATACAGTTTTATTTAATTAAAAAAATTATAGTGTATTATAAGTGTGGATATCCTGTATGTCACTTAATCATGAGTAGCAAAACATGATTTGCTCTCCTTATAAGAGCTGTGAGGGGCAGCCTAGAAATCTGTAGTTGCCTAAGAAATATGCTTGAAGTACACAGCTCATTTTCTTGTAGGACTTCCAAATAAGATTGGTGTCTTTCCATTCCTGCTCCTTTCTATCTCAGCAGCAATGTGCCTCTCATCTCTGTAAAAATATCAGAACCTCTTCCTAAATCTCTACCTGTGTCAGTATTCTCTATAAAAAAGAATTAATGCCCATTGAATTGCCACATTTTTCAAAAGGAAAACAGTGATATCACTGAAAAAGACAGTGAGCAATATGAGGGTGGGGGCAATTTGTTTGGAAAGAAGCTAGAGGATTATCTTGACAGCTACAGAGGCAGAATCAACTTCTTTTCCCTATTACTCCTTCCTCTTACCAGAAAAGAAGAACAATAGACCTCAAATGAATTGGGCAATTAATTGGGACTGCTCCTCATTTGGGAATGGAGCTGGGGGGAAAGATGTTATCCAAGTTTAGCACTTTCATTATCTAATCAACTGACACTTTTTAGGTCTCAGAAATCCCTGGAATACCCCACAAGTCTGATTGCTCAGTCCTTCAATGACTTGTTGGAGTTCCAATGTGCAAGGAGTCAGAGTTTAGGATGAAATTTTTCCCATGTAAGGGAATAGCTCTCTTATACCCAGATCCAATCATGTACTTTCATGTGGCACTCAAGATAGAAAGAAAATTCTTACTTTTTGCTTCTTTCCAGAAGCCCCAAAATTCAAGTTCAAAGATGTCAATAAGATGATGAAGTCTGGCACTGAATCATCCAGAACATCCCAGCTCTATAGCAGCACTCACAGACCAGGTGGTACATCCTGTTTTTAAAATAAAATCATGGATTTCTTCTTTTATTTCAATGATTTCTTGCTTTGTGTTTGATTTTGGTATAATTATTTTCTAATTCTTTTAATTGTAAACTTGATAATTTTCACTTTTGTCTTCCTTGTTAATGTAAGTGATCAGAAATAGAAAATTCCCTTTACTAATTTCCCTCCTTTGGGGGGACATTTTCCATCACATGTAATGAGACAAATAACTTTGATGATCCCTCTGGTTATTAATATCATGCGAGGCATAAAATATGGAGATATATACTCACTAAGATTTTTTTTGTTATCATAATGTAAAATGTCAACTCTAGGATCCAAATAGAATAGAGATTTCCTAGAAAAGATTATGCCCCCCCAGATGGTTCTCTTTGTGTTTGGTATCTTTGCATCAAGCTCCACAAATCAAATATCCACTTAAATAAGATCTATATTTACTTACAATAGGTTAGCCTAACTAAATACAGAAAAAGAAAAAAAAAGCTAAGTGGACAATGTCTATTGTACAAAGTACTATCTGCAGTTTGAGTGACAAATGATAGTGCCAAAATGGATTTAACAAAAATCGTTCATGCCAGGCTAACTTTATTTCCTTTCCCCCCAACAAAGTTGCCAAAAAGAAAGAAGAGGGAAATAGGGATTTAAATTTTAGCAAAGAATTTGATAAAGTATCTCTTCCTATTTTTATAGAAAGGGAGAAGTATAGGGTACATAATTGTACCATTAGATGGATTTGGAAGTGACAGAATAACCATATTTAAAGCATAGTCAATATTGGTTCGACGTCATATTGGAATGAAGTCTTTAGTGGAGTGCTCCAAGGTTCTATGATTAGCCCTGTACTACATTTTAATATTGCATTTTTTCTCAATGGCTCAGTTAAAGCACCTCTGGCATATTTGCCAAATTTCCTGTTAACAAAAAGCTGGGAGGGATGTATAACACAGGAATTGAATAAACAGTAAAAATGGCAGCAGCAACAAAAAGTCAATTAAATACTTAGTATGTGCCAGCAGTGTGCTAAGCACTGGGGACACAAATACAAAAGTGACATGGTTATTACCGTCAAGCCACTTACATTATTTTAATCAAATCAACATTACCATTCATGGAAAGGACATGTCAAATGCCCTATAGCTTCAATTACCAGCCCCTCTGATGTCCTTGCCCCAAGTGCTCCCTAACTACCATTCCCCTAAATGTGTGTTATCTTCTCCTTTTCTAATCTAAGCTTCTTGAACATAGAAACTATCTTACTTGCTTACATTTTTATCCCTGAAGTATAGCACAATTCCTCGCACACAGTAGATTCTGAACATAATCCTTTTCATTTATTTTTATTCATTCATTTAAAAGAGCAAAGACAACATACGTAAAGGAGTGGTCAACAAGGCAGTGCGAAGTCACAGGGATGGTGAGTGGAACCATATGACAATCAAATAAACAAAGAACAGAGGACTGATTGATTATTGTTAACAGTAGGAAGTAGGCAGAAATGGGCAGGGGTAGGGGAGGTGAAAAAGAGTAAAGTAACTTGTTAGTCAGTATACCAGGAAGAAGACATGTTTGAGTGCCTAGGTATAGTGAACACTCACTAATCAGCACAGATCCAGAACAGAAATTGGAGATTTGGTTGGTATGGTTAAGTGGCAAAAAGGATAACCTTGGCAGAAGGATAGATGGCAGAATCAGTGTAAAAGTAAATGTGGACATGGTGGAGCATTGAGATGAATCTAACAAGATATAATTCAATAGAGGTAAATGTAAAATCTGGCACTTGGGTGAAAAAATAACCTATAACAGTACAAGATATAGGAAGTATGTTAAAAGAGCCACTAGTGTGAAAATAAATCTTGTAGTTTTAGTACATTACAAGCTCAGTATCATTAATCAGTGTGATATAGCAGCCAACACAACTCGATTAATTGGGCTCGATTAATAAGAATCTATTGTTCAGGATTAGGAAAGGATACTCCTACTGTATTCTGCCCTTGTCAGACCTCATCTGCAATATTATCTTCAGTCCTGGGTGCCATGGTTTAACAAGGACTTTAATAAGCTGGAAATTGCACAGAGAATGGCAACCAGATTGGTGAAAGGCCTTGAGTCCATGACATATGAATATCTACTGAAGCAACTGGACTAATGATGCTCAGTTCCAGACTATATAATAGAAAACCTAAAAGTTTAAGGTATACTTTGTTATGATGTTGCCTTCATGGAAAGCAATCTGAAAACATTCACATACAAATTTGTTATATGAAACTTTTCCAAAACCTTATAAGTCATACATATGTATTTTAGATGCTAAATACATATATGCCCACATGTTTATGCAGGCATTAGTGGAGAAGCTTATAGAAACATGAAGCTTATAGAAACATGAAAAATTATTTGATCTTCTTGGCCAAGTTATTTACCTTCTCTGAATTTTGGCTTTATTTCTAAAATAAAAGCATTGAAATAGATGACCTCATGCTTACTTTTTGCTCTAAAAATTCTATGATTTGGTTGAGGTAAAGTGTATGGAATAGGAAAAAAGACCAGGCAAAAATAGGAAAACATATGGGAAACTGTATTTATGGATATGTATAAAAACACACACATATTTACCAAGAGCATTGTACTATATAAGGTAAAGCAAACTGTATACTCAACATACGGTAACAAATACATTTAGTTTGCAAATATTATTTTAATAAATGAATACAGAAATACACGAGTTGAAGTGTTAAACCCAAACTCTAAAATGCTTGTCAAAGCAAGAGAAAGGAGAAGAGTGAGAGCCAAATGAATGTAAAGAGCTTGGATACTTGTCTAAACATGGCAGAAAACAAGATTATTCAGACTGAAATTTTCTTAGCTCTTAAATTAATCGAGCTCTTTTTCACACTGAGAACTCAACAACTTGCAAATTGATTTTAAAATCCTCGGTATGTAGTCAGAGTCAGAGGGGAAATCTCAGTTGTTTCATATATATATATATATATATATATATATATATATATATATATACATACATACATGTATATATACACACATACACATATATATGTAAGTATATATATATATACACATATATAATACATCCACATAATCATTCAGCAACCATTTGAGTGCCTGCTGTATCAGCAAAGCGTTGTGCTAGTATGTTCTATGGGTAAAATACAAATAAATGAGCCATAGTCTATAACCTTGGGGAGTTTACAGTCTATGAGGGAAGAAAACAATCAAACAAACATATACCAAGCACTTGCAATACCAGGATGTACCTGGTAAGTTCCTTGACATTAATATCAACAAGAACCTATAGGGATTCACTGGAGAAAAGGGGTGGAAGGAGCACTTAAGGAAAAATTGATCAAAAAATTTAATTGAGGAAGTAGGATGTGAAAGTGTTGGTAAACTGGCAGAATTAACAATGACAAAATACGAAAACAGGGTTGTTGGAGGAGACAACAGCATGGACAAAGACATGGAGGTGTGAAAGCATGTATAGAGAATGCAAAATACCCAAATTTGGTTGGAGTTTGTGATGAATAGGAGGAAAGTAAAAGATAGTTCTGGATAGTTAGAATGAGGTAAAATCATGAAAGTTCTTGAATCCCCAGATAAGGATTTTGGACTTTTAATAGCCTATTGGGGAAACTGAAGACTTTTCAATGAGTATGTAAGGAGTTGTGTATGAAACTTTGCATTAGAAAGATTGTTTTCTTGGGCAGAGTACAGAGCTGATAAGAGAAAGAAATACTCAAGGCAGAGAAACAGCTTGGCATGAGTTACAAATATAGCACTGGGACTAGAAATTAAAGAATTGCTAAATATAATTGCAAAGGAAAAAAAAAACAAGGGATTGGGTGACTCCTATAAGGAAGATAGTTCTTAATATCTTCCTTATGGAAGATATCCTTAAGCTATATCTTACAGAACAAAAAAATCACAGTAGATAGTTGACATACTTTAGTATTAAGAATAACACCCAGGGGGGCAGAGCCAAGATGGCTACTGGAAAGCAGTAACTGGCATGAGCTCCCCACCAAGTCCCTCCAAAAACCTATAAAAAATGGCTCTGAACCAATTCTAGAGCTGCAGAACCCACAAAGTGGCAGAGGGAAGCAGGGCTCCAGCCCAGGACAGCCTAGATGGTCTCAGGGTAATGTCTGCCCCGCCCGGAACTCCCAGCTCCCAGCCGAGGGGAGCGGAGCTGAGCCAAGCAGAGCCCAGTGCGCGACAGACCGCGGACCGACGAGACCAGGAGTAGAGCGGAGAGTGCCCTAGCATGCTGAATTACTGAGCTGTGGCATGTACCAGACCTCACAACCCACAAACAGCAAAGACAACAGAGAAGGTTAGTGGGAAAAGCTGCGGGACAGGACTGAGTTTGCGGTTCGGCTACCTCCCCTGGGGCAGCAGAGGCGGGGCAGCTTTAGAACTACAGCTGCAGTTGCTTCTGGCCCCAGGCCCACCTGGTGGGAGGAATTAAGTGGCTGATCAGAGCAGGAGTGAAGAGCCTGCTGAAGATTTAAGCCCAGTCCAGGTAGGGGGCTCTTGGGGAAGGAGGAGTGCTGGTGAGGCAGC
>CM053623.1:87660510-87693091 GCA_028646595.1 Phalanger gymnotis | reverse complement strand
TCTCTCTCTCTCTCTCTCTCTCTCTCTCTCTCTCTCTCTCTCTCTCTCTCTCTCTCTCTCTCTCTCTCTCTCTCTCTCTTTCTTTCTCCCTCCCTCCCTTCCTTCCTTCCTTCCTTCCTTCCTTCCTTCCTTCCTTCCTTCCTTCCCTCCTTCCTTCCTTCTTTCCTTCCTTCCTTCCTTTTCTTTGATCTTTTTGGGATACAGATCTAGTGGTGGTATTGCTGGGTCTAAGGGTTAGCATGGTTTTATAGCAACTGGGCATAGTTCTCCAGAATGATTGGATCAGTTCACAATTCCACCAACAGTGCTTTGGTGTCCCAATTTCCAACTTTGACTCCCACTCCAACATCTCGTCGTTTTCCTTTTCTGTCATATTAGCCAACCTAATCAATGTGAGATGCTACCTCAGAGAGGTTTTAGTTTGCATGTCTCTGATCAATGGTGATTTAGAGAATTCTTTTCCCATGACTATAAATAGCTTTGATGTCTTTATCTGAAAACTTCTTGTAAATATCCTTTGACTATTTATCAATTCATGGATGACTTTTATACTTATAAATTTGACTCAGTTTTCTATATATTTGAGAAATAATGCCTTTATCAGAGAAACTTGCTTTAAATTTTTTTTTCACAGTTGTGACTATTGTGTATTTCTTTCCATCCTATTCCCCCCATTTATCTTTCTCTCTCATTCCTTTCACTCTGTCCATCCTCAAAAGTGTTTTGCTTTTGATCACCACCTCACCCAATCTGCCCTCCCTTCTATCAACACCCCCTCCTACTTCCCTGTATGGCAAAACAGATTTTTATACCAAAATGATTGTATATGTTATTCCCTCTTTGAACCAGTTCCAATGAGAGTAAGGTTTAAGTATTGTCTGCCACCCCCTATTTCCCCTTCACTGTAAAAGCTCTTTCAGAACTCTTTTATGTGAGATAATTTACTCCATCCTATCTCCTCCTTCCACCTTCTCCTACTGCATCCACATTTCTCACCATTTAATTTTATTTTTTTAGGTACTATCCCATCATGGTCAACTCACACCTGTGTTCTCTGTCTATGTATACTCCTAACTGATAAATATCTTAGAAATTATAAGTACCATTTTTCCAGATAGAAATGTCAACAATTTAACCTTATTGAATTCTTTATTGAATCTCTTTCAAGATTACCTTTTTATGCTTTTCTTGAATCTTGTATTTGAAAATCAAGTTTTCTATTTGACTCCATTCTTTTTTAATCAGGAATGCTTGAAAGTCCTCTATTTCATTAAATATCTAATTTCCTCCCATGAAGGATTATTTTCAGTTTTTTGGGGTATGTAATTCTTAGATGCAATCCTTGCTTTTTTGAACTCTGGAATATCATGTTCCAAACCTTCTGATCCTTTAACGCAGAGGCTGCTAAACCTTCTGTTATTCTGACTCTGGCTCCACAATATTTGAATTGATTTTTCTAGCTGCTTGCAATATTTTCTCCCTCACTTATGGAATTTGACTATAATATTTCTGGATGTTTTCACTTTGGAATCTCTTTCAGGTGGTCATAGACAGATTCCTTCAATTTCTATTTTACCCTCTGGTTCTAGGATAGCAGGGCAGTTGTCCTTGATAATTTCTTGAAACATGATGTCCAAGTTCTTTTTTTTTTTTTTTTGTTCATGGCTTTCAGGTAGTCCAATAATTCTTAAATTATTTCCTTAATCTATTTTCTAGGTCAGTTGTTCTTCCAGAGAGATTTTTCACATTTTCTTCTGTTCTTCCATTCTTTTGATTTTAATTGTTTACTGATACCTGATGGAATCATCAGTTTACATTCACCCAATTTTAATTTTTAATGACTTATTTCCTTCAATCAGCCTTTGTAGCTCTTTTTCCATTTGGCCAATTCTATTTTTTAGTAGTTTTTTTCCCAATGAATTTATGTATGTCATTTTTCCCACTTGACCAATTCTGCTTTTTAAGAAGTTCTTCTTTTTAGTGGATTTTTGTGCTTCTTTTACCATTTGGCCTATTCTGTTTTTTGAGGTGTTACTTTCTTCAGTATTTTTGTACCTTCTTTACCAAGCTGCTGACTCTTTTTTAATGATTGTTTGTATCATTTTCATTTCTTTTCCCTATTTTTCTTCTACCTTTCTTATTTGAGTTTTAAAATCCTTTTTGAACTTTTCCAGGAATTCCTTTTGACCTTAAACCAAATCTCATTTTTCTTTGAGTCTTTAGATGCAGGTATTTTGAATTTGTTGTCTTCTTCTGAGTTTATGCTTTGATCTTCCCTTTCATTGTAATAACTTTCTATTGACAGGTTGTTTTTTAAGTTGTTTGCTCATTTTTCCAGCCTATTTTTTTGACTTACAACTTTAAGTTAAAGATGAGCTTTGGTGGAGGGGGAACTGTCCCAAGTTTTAAGTTTTTTTCTGCAGCTGTTTTCAGAACTTGTACTGAAAGTCTGTAAGTTCTTCTAGGATGGTATGATCTTAGGAAAGGCATAGTCAATGCTCTGCTAACCTGTGTTCTGATCTGAGAGTAACCATAAGTACTCTTTTCTACCTTGGAATTGTGACCAGGGTCCCTGCTCCTACTAGCGTTCTATCATGGTTTGGGACTTTGACTCTGGAACTACATATAGGCAATGCAAAAGAATCTTCCACAGAGTGCCAGCAAGGGGTGCCTGTAATCTTATTCTGACCCCCTCATAATCTGTTGGCTGAGAGTTCTGAGAGCCACTGCAAATTCAGTCACCTCCAAGGCCTGCTGTTGCTGTGCTCTACTCTCACCCCAGGGAGACAAGACTTTCCCAGTTACCTTCTAAGTTGTCTTGCACTGGAAAATTGTTTCACCCCATCCTTTTATTCATTCTAATTCTCTTTGTTTTGAGAAGTTCTTTAAAATATTTTTGGAGGAAAATTTGAGCAAGCTTATGTTAAGTCTCTGCCTTTACTGTACCTTCTTGGCTCTGCCCTTCTGTAAAGAGCTTTAAATGACACACTGAAGAGTCAGTATTTCATTATTGAGCCCTGAGAGGCACAGAATCATTATAGATTCTCAAACACTGGAGTGACATATTTAAATCTTTGCTTCAGAAAAAAAAAAGTTATCAGCTGTGCAGAGCAGTGGGAAGAAACTCAATGCAAGTAGACTGGTTAGTTATTTTAATAGTCCATGGGAGAGGTAATGAGGGCCTCAACTGGGTAGCAAATGTGAATTGAAAAAAGTGGGAATAGAAATGAAAAAATGTTATAGGAGCAAAAGTGATCACTAATGGGATATGTGAAGGGTGAGGAAAAGTGAGCAGTCAAGGATGTATACCTTGATAGTTAGAAGTACTTTATAGCTACCAATATTCAAGGATAAGGCACAAGTAGGGAAATGAAGGGCAATGCAAAGAGAGGTCTTTACTTGAGGAAATTCTAGGGCATATTACCAGGTGTGGGAGAAAAATAATTGTCTCATATAAATCTGTTGCCATGAGACTTTACCTTTCTCTGTAAACAGAATGCTTTCCCCATCCCTATTTTGCTTTGAGATGCTAAGTGTTGTTACAGGTTGGCAGATTTCCATGACCCTTCCTATTCATATATGTTGATGAGGCTATTGGCTAATGGGTGAAAATTTAAAGTGACAAAAATATAAGAGGAAGGGTTGTTTGTTCTCAGGGATTTCTTATATTGAGGTGCTTTGTGAGTATATGTGTAGATACAGATATATAAATATAGACATATAGGCAGCTAGATGGCACAGTGGATAGAGAGCTGGGCATGGATTCAGGAAGACCTGAAATCGGAAATGGCCTCAGATACTTAACAGTTATGTGATCCTGAACAAGTCATCTAACCTATGTTTGTCTCAGTTTCCTCATGTGTAAAATTGAAATAATAATAGAATCTATCTCCCAGTATTGTTAAAGGATTAAAAAAGATAATGTAAAGCACTTAGCACAGTGCCTGGTAAGAATTAAGTGCTGTATACATAAGTGGTATATATGTATATATGTGTGTACATATACAGACATGTACATATATATATATACATATATATGCAGAATATATACAGAAAGGGAGATGAAAAGGAGAAAAGGAGAGAGTAGGGAGAGAGTAAGGGGCAACAAATAAGAGAGAGGCCTTCTGGCATATTGTAGTTGTTGCCAAGTGGGGATTGTGGCATGGGGTACATGATCAACCAGTCGGATGATGGAAAGATGCATTGTATTCCTTTCTCAATAATATAGCCAATTTGTGTGCTTAGTCTCCATCAAATCATGATTACCCTTCAATCATTATTTCGCAAAATTGCCTAATCATGCCCCCTCCTAACATCATGAGTTCCCAACCTAATCTCTTCCTTTTAGAGTGTGGCATTCTCAAGGCACTTATAACCACATCATAATCTGAGCTCCTACAATAGCTGCATAGAATCCATTGAGACAATGCAATATACCAATAATTTTTTTAAAAAAATTATTTTGAACCAGTTAATTTGCATTCCACTATACTTAAATTTATCAACACTATGTAATAAATCACACAACTTTTAACATCTTTAAATATTATGAATATTCAATATGTTCTAATTTTGTCACAATCACTTGTTTTAACTGATTTTACATTGAATTTACATAATTTTAACACATCTTTTATTTTTATGTAAACATGCTTTATAACATTGGTTTTTATGTATGCTTTTGATGTAGTTTATTTTTCTAAGTCTTGCTCTGATAATCTTTCAATTGGTTTTAAATCTGATGAGTTGTCAAGGTTATTTCAATCTTTCCAATATATTTCTTAATTTTTTGTGTCATGTGCCACGGTTGTGTTGAAGTATTCCATTTCCTTTTAGAAATTGTTTTGATAATGTCTTCATCTCTTCTACTCAAGTCTTTTAGGAATTGGGTAGGATTGGAATAGTTCTAAGTATATCTTCACAAAATTATTTGCTAAGGCACAAAGCTCACAGGCTTGGCTGACATCATGGTATATATGGATTTACCTGCATTTTGAATAAGCCCATTTGTTTAGGGCATGGGTTATTGTGGAACAATCATAGCACTACAGTTGGGACTCCCTGGGAGGAAGTTATACCTTGATAAAATACGGAGCATTCCTGTGTTTTGTGGTGAGAGTGGAAATCCCTTCAGCATAGATGCAATACCTAGCCACACCTTTGTGTATGTTTATATACATAAAAGATATACATGTATACACACACACACACACACATATATATATATATACATATATATATATATGCATATATACCATATCTTGTGTTGTCAGACCATCTCTATGAAGTTTGGTAAGAGGAGTAACTTGACATTATCTAACCATAATCAAATCTGAAATATTTCATTGGGATATGAAAAGAAATGCTTCACTTTTTAGAAAAAAGGCTTTAATTTGCTGAATCTAACAGCTAGTGGAATATATAATAGAAAACTAAAAAATACTTGAAAAGTAATGCCCACTTCATTTACATATGCTTTAATTCCTGGGTATTTTAAGTATTTTTTTTTGTTTTCTTCTGTTTGGCTTGGCTTGACTGGATTATGAGGGGAAACTGGGTGCCTTCCAAGTGTCGGTATCACACCTCAAATAGAATCTTAATTGTTAGCAACTCTTTCTGCCATCTGGTACTGTTTCTTTTTCTGCTGATAGTTACCTTGCCAAATATGCACAGGGATGGATTATAATGGAAGAGATAGTACATTGTGATAAAATTCTTACTGCCACATCACAGATATCTTTTCCTACTACAAATGACTTTTATGAGTCTGGATGTATTAAAATGGAAATGGAGATGAATCACTATTTTAGCTACTTCAAGGTGTCTTATATAGCAGTAGTAATCCACCTAAAACCTTTGGGTGTCTAAGCATAATCATTCAAGATACAGATGGGACCAAAACCACAGGTACATTGATTTTAGTTATCTAGAAATTTAATAAATTGTTGTAGATGCTTTGTTTTTATTAGTAGTTACTATTGTGAAACTACCTAGGCTTTTCATGAGTAGTTCTATACCTACAATTACCCATAGCCTATTTTTATGTTTCTTTAAGAATTCCATTTTCTCCCTCACAAAATGGCATTTCTCCAATCATATGAACATATTACTCCAGTACAGATGTTAGGGATCTATTTTTGTCAATTTGGTGCTTGACCAAGGTCCTGAGTATAAATTAATATAATGCTAATGTGTGCTAGCACCCATTGAATTACTTTGGGGTTTATAGAGTTTTTGGTGGCAGATAAGGTAAGCAAGTTTATCTTTCCGGTTTTCCCAATATTAATCAGCAAATGTTCTCTAAATCCACATCAGAAAATAAAAGATATCACATGTATAAAACTTTCATTTCTTCCTGAGTTTTATATATATTTGTAAAAACTACATATATGATAAGGGCTACAGTTCTTGTAGGAACGTTTATAAATTTTATTCATTAAAAACAAAATTAAGGAGACATAACAAAAAGAATAAAAATATTAATAACAATAACAAATAATATAATAAAATAATAAAAACATAATATGGGTGCCTATTGAGTGCTGACATAAAAGAGGGAGATTGATACAAAAGAATTAACTGGAGGAAAACAGACCTATTAGTTATAATCTCAAATGTGAATATATTAAACTCCTCAATAAAATAGAGGGGCACAAGAAATAAGATCACAAAAGCCCAAAATTTGATATACATACAAAATACATAAAAATAAAGACAAACACCAAATAAAAAAGAAGGTTAGGCATAAAATTTATAATGAATCAGATAATTAGGGGGAAAAAGATTGGCAATAATAATTTTAGACAATAAAACAACTCTTGATGTTTACACAAATTAAGAAGCTACAATTTACTGGAAACCACCAGAGATAATAAAACAATATTAAATATATACACTTATAAATAAAACCTAACTTAATTGCAAAAAGACATAGTTACTAAAAGAATAATTGAAGAATATTTAATATTTCACTTTCAGAACTAGAGAAGTATAACAGCAAATTAAAAAAAAATGAAACCATAAAGCTAACTAGAATATCGAAAAAAATAGATTTGAAAGACATGGCATCTTCTAATGGTAAACATTAAACTTCTGATTGCAATATAGTACCCCCCTGCTTAGACAGCAAGACGGTCATCAATAAATGTTAAAATGCATGACTATTAAATACAGCCTTTACAGTATATTGTGAAACTATTTAAATATTAGTTATAATTATACCTCAATGCAACAACTCCAAATTCTGAATAATTACATCACACACAATTTGAAGGTTATAGAAAAAAGTGGAAACAATCACTCAGTAAAATGGAATAATAATAATGAGACAATATGCCAAGGGGGGGGGGAGGTGGGAAATCCTCCTAATATAATCCTCAGAGCAAAATGACATAGAATAAAAGAGGCTTAATTAAGCATGTAAAACATAAAAAGCAAGCATAGATTAGGAAACAGAGGAGAAATATGTAAATTTGAAAAAAAAAAGGAAAAATCTGTAGAAACAATCACTGAAACTAAAAACTTTTAAAAAAGAATAATGAAAATGATGATTGATAATTTTTTAAAATAGTGGATAATTAACAAAATGAAAAGTAATCTTACTTTACAAAACAGAGAAAAATAGTTATCAGAAATTGTTACAACATGCTGGCAAAACTGAAAGTAAAATATCTAAATGACCAAAAATGATATAGATTTAAAAAAAAAAAAACTAATTTCAGAGTGAGAAATTGAGCAAACCATAAGTGAATTACTAAAAAGATGTTTACTCCAGACAAATTTCTCACAAAATTCTATTATATATGTAAAGAGCAATTAATACTTACATTGAAATGTTGAAATATTCTCAATATTGTAGAAAGAAGGCATTCTCGAAAACTCCTTTTATAGCCCGATATGTTTCTCATCAAAGAGAAAGAGACAGAGAGAGACAGAGAGAGAGAGAGGGAGAGAGAGAGAACATAAATAAAATATTAACAAAAAGACTTAGCAAAAATATTTACCATCACCAAGTTGGATCCAAATCAAGAATGCAAGAATAATACTTATTTTTATGTAAGCAGCAAGAATAGTAAAACTCACAGGGTTATATCCAAAGATATGGAAAAAAAAAACTTTTACAAAATGCAGCTATTATGTGGGTGTGTTGGTAAGCATAATGGGCTCCTTAGCTCTTAGTTCAACAAGTGCCCTCGAAGAGTTTGGCTTTTGTTTGCTTTGAGTAATTCAGCTATTTCATTGAATCTTACTAAGTGCTAAGCCTCAGGCCCAAACCCCTATTAGATGTAAAACCTGTGTGGGTGTGGATTGGCAACTAAGGTGGGGCCCAAGGTGGGACTAACTCCAGGGAGGGCCTAGTTTACATGTCTGGGACAGCAGAGGCTCTTAGACCAAGTGGATTTAAGTCTCTCTTTGTAGTGATTCTAGGTCACCTGGGTGAGTGGCATGAGTGACTCACCCTTCACCCTGAAAAAGATATAAAACCAGGGGTTGGCCTCTTCTTCCTTGGAGCTCTTTGCCGAAGCGGTGGTTGTGCGTGTGTGACTCTGGGCGAGCCCTTGTTCTGAGCTCCCGGGCTGAACCTAGATGTTGGTAACTATGAATTGTATTGGGTCTGTCTGTTTGTAATTTGTTTAAGGGCTCTCGAGATGGTGTTGATGATGAGACTCTGGGCAGCTGTAGCTAAGGACCCCTCCAGCTTGTAAACCTGGATGCTGAGACTTTGTTGAACTCTGGTAACTATGTACTGGTATTTGAATCAGACAAGATCTCTCTGTTGATGTTTGTAATTTGCTTGTATTTTGCTCTGAAGTTCAGGGTGCTGGCTTTTTCCCCTGAACTAAGTGAATGTTATTTGTGTGCTGAATTAAAGTAAGCTTGCCAACCCCTTCACCTTGCTCTCCTTAGTAAGGCAGATCAAAAGAACTTGTGTTTTTGTGGCGTGCTGGCAGCTTTCTGGGTGCTGGCTGTAGGTGGATCTTATACCACCACAGAAGCTGATAGCCAGATTGTTGAAACAGTGGGGTAATTTGAGGAGTGGCTAAAGACCCTGAAAAGCAAAGGCGTACAAGTCCTTCTTTAACAAGGTCATAAGTCTTTTACCCTATGTTATAAGAATAGAAGCCACATTAATAAGTTAAGGAAAGTAAGTTGCCTCCATATTATTTAGCAAAGTTCCAGACATGAGAGCTTTAGCAATATGATAAGAGAGATAAAGTAAAGATATCAGTAGTAGCAAAGAGGAGAGGAAATAATCTCTAATTTAGGTAATGTGACGGTTTACTTAGAAAACCCCAGAAAATCAATGAAACACTTAATAAAGTTAATGATTTTGGTAAAGGAACAGGATACAAAATAAATCCAAAAAATCAACAGCACTTTGATCAATTTCTTTCTTAAAAAGGAGGAAATAAAATGTATAATGTCACACCAGGTAGAATTCTAGACTTGTAGAAATACCTCAGTTCAAGTCTTATATCCAATAATAGATATATTTCCTTGATTGTGTCACTTAACTGCTACTCTGGGCCTCAGTTATTTCATCTGTAAAGTGAAAGGATTAGATAAGATTGCTTCTAAATTCACTTACAGATCTAAATGTATGATCTGAAGAAACTCCATTAAAAGATCTAGTTATTTAGTAAAATATGTTAGTTAATGTATCAATACACATAGGACCATATGATTGCATAAACAAAGAAGCCTCAACTGAAATAAAGGAACAGCTTAATAACTGAAGGGAAATTTATTTTTCATGATTAATCTGTTACAATATAATGCAAATGATAAAACCACCTAAGATAATTTATAAACTAAATGTTATACCAATCAAAATACCAAAGAGTTAATTTTTTAACTTGATAAAATAATAGCAATTCTATTTGAGGAAGAAAATGTTTAAAATATCAAGAATAGTATTCAACAACAACAAAAAACACAAACAAAGAGTTAAAGGGACCCACCAGTCATAGATCTTGAGCTATATTATAAAGCAGTGGTGCCAGTATTTTTTAAAGCAACAACAAGTAGGAAGGGAGAACAAGGACATAGTCTAAGTGAGCAAGAGCAAAAGAATATAGTAGTCAAAATTTGTTAATCCAAGGAACACAGATTTATGGGGTAAGAACATTCCACAAGATCTGATGAGAAAACTATGGCAGAAAGTATGTTCAGGTCAATCATCATGTACCAAAATAAGCCCCAAAGAGATTTGTGTTCTAAATAAAGCCAGCCGCAACAAAGAAAATAACAACAACAAAGAAACTTGAAGAGAGCTGGAAGTATGTTCTTTTCATAACTAAGATAAATGAATAATTTCTTAACCTAAAAAGAGATGTCATCGTAAAAGTTAAAGGTAAAAAAAATTCAATTTAAAAAATAAGATTTTCCACCAAAAGCTATAATGCAACTAGAAAAAGATGAGAAACAGTTTAATGGAGAAAATGTTTTATCAAATTTGCATCAGATATCTTTGACAGGATGTTAATGTCTAAGATATATAGTGGAGGGGAGCCAAGATGGCGGCTGGAAAGTAGGGACTTGCTTAAGCTCTCCCCCAAATCCCTCCAAACACCTGTAAAAATGACTCTGCACAAATTCTAGAGCTACAGAACCCATGAAATAGCAGAGGGAAACACGTTTCCAGCCCAGAAGAGCCTGGATGGTCACTGGGAAGGGTCTATCACATGGTGCTGGAAGCAGAGTGGGGCCTGAGCCAGGACAGATCAGACCTGGGGTCAGCCAGCCAGAACAGGCCTTGGGACAATGAATCCATGGATTGTGGCAGTTGCCAGACTTCTCAACCCCTAAGTGCCAAACAGCAGGTTAGAGGGAAACTGCGGAATCAAGTTCAGAGTGGTCTGGCCACCAGCCCTAAGGGTGCTGGAGGTGGAGCAGAGGTTGTGCAGTGGTGGCAACAGGAAACTCCTGAGGCTGCTTCCAGAGCTACAGAGTCAGCTGCTTCCTGAGTCCCTGGCTCACGCAGTGGGAGGAATCTAGCAGCAGGTCAGAGCGTGAGTACAAGGAACAATTTGTGGGCACAAAGGCACTCTTGCTGTGCCTTGCTTGGATCTGTATTGTGGTCCTGGTTGGCGGTTCTTGCAGGAGGAGGAACACTGCAGTGACAGAGCCTGGGGTGACAGTGGAGTAGAAGTAGCTCTGAAAACAGCAGTGCTAAGATCCTAAAGCTTGGGACAAAGTACTTTCTACTCTACCCTGACAAAAAACTCACTTGGCTGTGAACATGTACAGGCAGCGAAAATGAACTCAGACTCAAACACAGACCCAAACTCAAACTCTAGATTCCTATTTTGGTGACAAAGAAGATCTAAAGTGGTCTCAGGCCATGGAAGAGCTCAAAAAGGATTTGGAAAAGCAAGTTAGAGAAGTAGAGGAAAAATTGGAATGGGAAATGAGAATGATGCAAGAAAACCATGAAAAACTATTCAATAACTTGCTAAAGGAGACCCAAAAAATACTGAAGAAAATAACGCCTTAAAGAACAGACTTACCCAAATTTCAAAAGAGCTTCAAAAAGCCAATGAGGAGAAGAATGCCTTGAAAGGCAGAATTAGCCAAATGGAAAAGGAGGTCCAAAAGACCACTGAAGAAAATTTCACCTTAAAAATTAGATTGGAGCAAGTGGAAGCTAGCGACTTTATGAGGAATCAAGATATTATAAAACAGAACCAAAGGAATGAAAAAATGGAAGGCAATGTGAAATATCTCATTGGAAAAACCACTGACCTGGAAAATAGACCCAGGAGAGATAATTTAAAAATTATTGGACTACCTGAAAGCCACGATCCAAAAAAGAGGCTAGATATAATGTTTCAAGAAATTATCAAGGAGAACTGCCCTGATATTCTAGAGCCACAGGACAAAATAGAAATTGAAAGTATCCACAGATCACCTCTTCAAATAGATCCCAAAAAGAAATCTCCTAGGAATATTGTCGCTAAGTTCCAGAGTTTCCAGGTCAAGGAGAAAATATTGCAAGCAGCCAGAAAGAAACAAATTGAATATGGTGAAGACACAATCAGAATGACACAAGATCTAGCAGCTTCTATGTTAAGGCATCAAAGGGCTTTGAATATGATATTCCAGAGGTCAAAGGAGCTAGGATTAAAACCAAGTATCACCTACCCAGCAAAACTGAGTATAATTCTCCAAGGCAAAATATGGATTTTCAATAAAATAGGGGACTTTCGAGCTTTCTCAGTGAAAAGACCAGAGCTGAATAGAAAATTTGACTTTCAAATACAAGAATCAAGAGAAGCATGAAAAGGTAAACAAGAAAGAGAATTCATAAGGGACTTACTAAAGTTGTTTACATTCCTACATGGAAAGATGATGTGTGTAATTCATGAGACCTTTCTCAGTATTAAGGGAGTTGAAGGGAATATAGACAGAGGGTACAGGATGAATTGAAGGAATGATATCTAAAAAAATGAAATAAATTTAATGGGTGAGAGAGGAATGTATTGAGAGAAGGAGTAAGGGAGAGATAGAATGGGGTAAATTATCTCTCATAAAAATGGCAAGAAAAAGCAGTTCTGTGGGAAGTGAAGAGAGGGCAGGTGAGGGGGAATGAGTGAATGTTACTCTAATTGGATTCAACTTGATGAGGGAATAAATACACACTCAATTGTGTATATTACTCCACAGGAAAGTAAAGGGAGAGGGATAAAAAAGGGGGATGATAGAAGGGAGGGCAGATAGAAGGAGGAGGAAATCAAAAGCAAACACTTTTGAAAAGAGACAGGGTCAAGAGAGAAAATTGAATAAAAGGGGACAGGATTGGATGGAAGGAAATATAGTTAGCCTTTCACAACATGAGCATGGTGGAAGTGTTTTACATAATGATACATGTGTGATCTATGTTGAATTGCTTGCCTTCCTAGGGAGGGTGGGTGGGAAGGGAAGAGGGGAGAGAATTTGGAACTCGAAGTTTTAAAATCAGATGCTCAAAAAAAAGTTGTTTTTGCATACAGTTGGGAAATGAAGTATATAGAGAATGGGGCATAGAAATCTATCCTGCCCTACAAGAAAGTAAGGGGAAAGGGAATGGGGGGAGTGGGGTGACAGAAGAGAGGACAGACTAGGGAATGAGGCAATCAGAATATACGCCATCTTGGAATGGGGGGGAGGGTAGAAATGCAGAATAAATTTGTAACTCAAAATTTTGTGGAAATCAATATTGAAAACCAAAATATTAAATAAAAATGATAAAATAAAATAAAATAAATAGCCCACTAATGGAAAAAAATGTATACTGGAAACTGAAACAAATGTATGACCAAAAGTCATTCTCTAAGAGACACATGATCAATGATATAAACAAATAGGTTTAAAATAAGAATTAAAAATGATAAATATCTATATGAAAGCTATACATAAGATTAAGATAAATTTCACCTCAAATAATTGAATTGGCAAGTATGATAAAACATGGAAATTGTCAGAGTGGGAGGGACTGTGTCAACTGTTGGTAGACCTGTGAATTAATCCAACTGTTATGGAAACAATTTAGAATAATGTGAGAAAAAAAACAGCCAGTGAACTTTGTATACCCAATGATCCTATGCCTAGGTATATGTTTCAATAATTAGGCTACCAGCTGCTCTGGGGGGGGTGTACAACCAAGAACAACCAGTTCACAGAACTGCAATCCCAGGTTCTTTTGATCTGCTTTACTAAGGAAAGCAAATTTAAGGGATTAACAATATTACTTTAATCCAGCATAGAAACACAATTCACTTAATTCGGGGGAAAAAGCCAGCATCCTGAACTTCAGAACAAATACAAACAAATTACAAACAGACCAAATACAATTCATAGATACCAAGAAAACCATCGACATCTGAGTTCAGCTGGAAGGCCCTTACAGCAGCTGCCCAGAATCCCGAACCTCCAGGATTGAGAGCCTTAAGCAAATAGCTCTGTTCTCCCTTTTTATACGTATATTTATATGTATACATATTTTATATATATATACATGTTATGTATATATATATATATCATGTATATATACATATTATTACATACATATATACATATTATGTATATGTATATGTATATATATGTAAATATGTTTATATATATATATATATGAAGTTTCAGACATTCAAGTTTCAGACTTCATCAAATGTTATCTGAGGGATGAGAATTTAGGCTCCTATGATTGGCTCTGGTGTTAGCACCTCCCTTCATTTTCCCCACCTGGAGCCCCACCTTAGTTATCAATTCATACCCACATAGGCTTAGCACCTAATAGATAGGGGTTTGGGCCTAGGGCTTAGCACCTAGTAAGACTCAATCAAAGACACTGAAATAATCAAAGGAAACAAAGGCCAAACTCTTCAAGGATCCCCAATACACTATATATACCAAAAATCACAAAGATGAAAACAAATATGCCATAGATACCAATAGTGTTGGGAGATATGAGAAAATAGAAAGAAAGTATGTGCCTATGGAATGAGCAATTAATGTGGTATATGAATGCAACAGAATATTATTATGCTCTAAGGGAAGACAAATATGAAGAATTCAGAGATACATCAGAAGATTGCTGTTCACTGACACAGAGTGAGGTGGAAGAAGTGTTATTACAATGCAAAGAGTCAGAAGTTCGTTGTTGTTCAGTTGTTTCAGTCATGTCAGATTCTTCATAACTTCATTTATGAGTTTTCTGTGTAGATACTAGAGTGATTTGCCATTTCCTTCTGCAGCTCATCTTACAGATGAGGAACCGAGGCAAACGTGTTTAAAGTTACTTGTCCAGGGTCACACAGCTGGTAAATGTCTGAGTCAGATTTGAACTCGTGAAGATGAGTCTTCCTGATTCTAAACCCAGTGCTCTATCCACTGTAGCACCTCGCTGCCCAAGAGCAAGATTCAAATCCTGCCTCTGATCTTCTTTTTATCAGTTCTTTGATCTTGTATAACCTCACGACCACCTTGGGTCTCAGTTGCCTCATTTTTAAAATGGGCAGGTTAAACTAGGTTATATCTGAGTTTCCTTCAAGCTTTAGAGCTCTGATCCTGTAAGTAAAGTTGATATCTAAAACAGTATACACAATGACTGCAACGATATAAACAAAAGAACACTGAAGCAAAGATGAACTCTGAGCAATTCTGGTGGATTTTGGCCAAAGGGAAGAGATGAGGAAATGTTTCAGTTTTCAGTTGAGAGGTAGAAAACCTAGAGTATGGAATTTTTCCTGCATTGTAGCTACAGTATTGTTTGGTTTGGCTAATTATTTTTCTTTGTTACAAAGGAGGATGCATTGCATAGGATAAATATCCTACATGAGATGTCAAGGAAGGAGAGATAGGAAATCTACCGAGAATGAAATTTGAAGAAACCAAGAGAAAAAATTCCATTGAGGAATTATAATGGCAGTTGTCAAAAGAATCCAAGCATATGCACAGGAAACTCACCAAGCCACTTATATTTGTAAAAGATTTGGAAAAGACTGAAGCAAGGATAGGTCACAGAGCATAGGACCAAAACATATCCCAAGCGACATGGAGTAGAAATAATGTTGTGTCTTTTACAGTCCCATAAAATTAATACAAGTAGTATTAAAATGTACAATGAAACAAGGCTGGTCGATAAACCTACGGAGAACACAAAAGGAAAAAAAAAGGTATAAAATATACAAACATACATATGTACACAAATATATGCATATATGTGCACACATATACACACATGCTCCTGTGTGTACACACATATACACATGTGTGTGTATGTGTGCATGCATGTGTGCATATACATATATATATAATATATGCATATATATGAAAAATCATGTATATGTGTCTATGTGTGTATGAAAAAAGATCATATCAATGATAGGACCACTTCTTGGGGGTGGGAAGGACAACGATAATTGAAAAGAGAGAAGCCGTAGTTGCTTGTTTCTTATCTTGTTTTTGTTTTCTCCTAAAAGGAAGATGACCTCTTGCATTGGTAACTAAGGTGGGACTTTCTTACTGTTTTAGAGTGATAAATTAATTGTCTCTTTGATTGAGCCTTACTAGGTGCAAAGCCTCAGGCCCAAACCCCTAATTACTAGGTGCTAAGCCTATGTGGGCATGAAGCCCTGAGGGTCCTAAGGGGAGTTGCTAAGACCACAGCCAATAGGAGGAACCTGAGTTCTGGTTGCTCAGATGATGTTTGATGACAGCTAAAGAGTTTTTAAAAAGAGAGAACAGAGCTATTTGCTAGAGCCTCTCACTCCTGGAGAAATGTTGGTGTGGGACTCTGGGCAGCTGCTGTAAGAGCCTCCTGTCAACCCAGATGTTGATGGTTTCTTGGTAACTATGAATTATATTTGGTCTGTTTATAATGTATGTTTGTAATTTGTTTGTATTTGCTCTGAAGTTCAGGGTGCTGGCTTTTTCCCTGAACTAAGTGAATGATAGTTGCATGTTGGATTCAAATAAGATCGTTAACCCCTTAACATTGCTTTCCTTAGTAAAGCAGATCAAAAGAACCTGTGCTGGCAACGTTCTTGTTGTTGGGCTTGTGTTGGTCTTTTACCCCCACAGCAGCTGCTAGCTGAACTGTTGCAACACTTTTATCCATTTCCTGAAATGACAGAACAAAATTGTCTGATAGGAGTTGATGCCCAAGATAAATAAGGAGCAAATAAGAGAATATCTATATGGTCTTGTTGAATTCAAGTCATCTGGCCCAAATGTGATGGTCGATTCATTTTCTATATCATTTGAAAACTCTTGAGAACAGCAAAACTATTTAAAGAATGGAGAGCAAATGGTGTCCTAAACTTCAAAAAAGCAAGCAGAATAGGGTTCACAAACTATAGGCCAGCGAGCATGACTGATTCCCAGGGAAACGGCAGAGCAGATCTTTGAAGAGATGTTTGATGAACATCTAAAGCAGCAGTTCTAAAAGTGTGGTCCACAGACCCTGGGAGTCCCTAAAACCCTTTCAGGGACTACACAGGTCAAAATACTTTTGTAATAATAATGATAAGATACTATTTGCCTATTAATGTACACCCTTTTCCAATGACATATCTATGTCACATCAGATTTCCTTCGCATAGTTCAACCAAAACAACATATATAAATGTATTGAAAGCAGAAGCAAATATTTGAATTTGTCAGTCAACAAACATTTAAGTTCCTACTATGTACCAGTCACTGTACTAAATGCTGGAGATACAAAGACATGTCAAGGATAATTCTAGCTCTCAGGGAGCTTACAGTCTAGTGGGAGAGACAACTCATAGACAATGATGTACAAATAATCTCTTCAAAAGATTCATTTGAAATAATCAACAGAGGGAAGTCACTGGAATTAAGGAGGAACTGGGAAAGAGGAACGAGCATTTATTAAGTGACTACTATGTGCCAAACATTGGGATAAGTAAATATCTTAATTTGTATTTCATTTTTATTATTAAATATTAATTAAATAAAAATCTCATTACCAAATATCTCGCATTATCCTCACATCAACCCTAAAGAAAAGTAGGTACTTTTATTTTTCCCATTTGATAGCAGAAGAAACTAAAGCAGACTGAGGTTAACTTACTTGTTCTGGGCCATACAGCTAGTAAGTATCTGAAGCAGGTTTTGAACTCAAGTTTTCCTCATTCTAAACTCACTGCTCTATGCACTGCATCACCTAGTTGCCACCAGTTGCCAGCTGCTTATAAGAGGTGAGATTTTAGCTGGGACTTGAAGGAAGCCTAGGAAGCCAAGAGGTACAAATAAGGAGAGGCTTGTGAGTCATGGAGGTTAACCAGTGAAAATTCCCAGAGTCAGACGATGGTCTTGTTCAAGAAGCAGCAAGAATGTCAGTGTCACTGTGTATCTAGCTTTCTTCTATTAAGATAGCTATTAAAGAGATTTGTAAAAATATGTAAAATATTGCCACCCTTTTCAACATATTTTTGTTTTGGAAAATATAGCTTTTTTAAAAAAGTCATTTATGTTAACATATAAGTTTTATTATTGATTTAAATAAATTAATACTTTTTACTATATTAGTTTTAATTTCTAATGTAGTAAATATTGGTAGATATAGCTCATATAAACAAAAACTCTTTGGAGTTCTCTTTAAGTTTTAAGACAGCGAAGGAGACCTGAGACTAAAATATTTAACAACTGATGATTTAGACCATAGATTTATAAGTGACCTTAGAAGCCATCTAGCTTCTTACTCAGAAGTAGATGTAGGGGAAATGACATGCTAAGGGAAAGACAGTGGTACATCGTATCATTACTGTCGATAATTTTAGAAGTCTTGATCATCCTCTGAGATTAGAAAGTTTGACAGTAATGACGGTAATAGCTAGCATTTATGTAGGACTTTAAGGTTAACAAAGCTCTACAAATATTATTTCATTGCTTCCTTATAACATCCTGTACTTATGCTCATTTTACCATTAAGGAAACTGAAGCAGAGACTGAGAGATAACTAAGGTCACATAGCTAGTAAGTGTCTGATTCAGGATTTGAATTTAGGTCTCCCTGATTCTAAGTCATGTGTTCTAACCAAAATGCTACCTAGAAGAGTAAGTATGGAATTTTGGGGAGGATAATGTGTTAGGCAGACAACGATTGACAAGAATCTTTGATGAAGTTTAATAGGATGAATCTGAAATAGAACAAACAGTTTGACCCATCTCCTCATAACAGCAGTCTTTGAACCAGAACGAGAGACTAGTGATGATAGCGAGTCCAGGGTGCTAAAAGGGAAAGCGTAAAAATAATGGGCCATAGAGGGTTTCTGTGGGGAGAAGGAGTGGTCTAGTATAGCCAAGAGAATACTAAGTTAGGGAAAGGTAATTTAATGTTTGGGGTGCTAAAGAAAGACAGAAGATTTGGTGAATATCTGGGAAAGAGTAGAAATTTCAGGTTGCTAAATTGTGAACAGTGAAGGGTATTGCTACATTATTAATGTAAGGGTTGGGAAAATACCTTGTGAAATGAAACCCGAGCTATGGCCAGACTCATCTTGGCTAGTATAGAATAAACAACAGTCATTTCAGTTTAAAAGAGGAAGTCCAACTAGTTAAAGGCAATTGACATCCTAATTTAGATAAAATAGCCAGTTGATTTGAGTTTTCAGTTTTGGTTGATTTCTATGGCATCAGACACAAGCTTAGAACGGGAGTATTTTCCTTGGCAGTATTTTAATGAAGATGACTTCATGGATACAAAGGGCACGTGTCTGAGTAACTGATTGCTACTGACTCTTCCCTAGCTTTCTTCCCTTTTTTCCTCCTCCTTAGGGAAGAGGAGCTCAAGGGTATTGTTGTCACCAGGGAAAGAAAAATGTCCTGGACACTATAAGGACTTCTATGCTACTGAAGGAGTGGCTGATGATTGGGGAGGTGTGGAGTTAGAAAGGATGAGAGGTTGAGGATACCTACAGTGAGGTTCACATCACATAGAATAGTGTTGATCTCTAAATTTTAGCACCATGGGACAAATTTTCAGTCACCCACCCTAGCTATGATTTTGCTTCCTCCCTCTCTACTCTTTTGCTTTCTTTCCCTCTTTCCCTTCTTTCTATCCTTTCCTTCATTCTCTCCTTTTTTCCTTTTGTTTTGTAATTAAAAAAATATAAAACAAGAAAAGAAAGTAGAAACATTGCCATGTACACAGAAGACCCATAAGACAGGATTCACTATAATACAATAAATTTTCATTTCAAGAAAACCTATAGATGTGGGAAAGTTGGAACACTAATTCATTGTTGGTGGAACTGTGAACTGATCCAACCATTCTGGAGAGCAATATGGAACTATGCCCAAAGGACTATAAAAATGTGCACACCCTTTGACCCAGCAATATCACTTCTAGGGCTGGATCCCAAAGAGATCATAAAAATGGGAAAAGGACCCACACATACAAAAATATTTATAGCAGCTTTTTTGTGGTGGCCAAGAACTGTAAATCAAGGGGATGCTCATCAGTTGGGGAATGGCCAAATAAGTTGTGGTATATGAATGTAATGGAATACTATTGTGCTACAAAAATGATGAACAGGCAGACTTTTGGAAAACCTGGAAAGACTTATATGAACTGATGCTGAGTGAAGTGAGCATATCCGGGAGAACACTGTACACAGTAACAGCCAGAGTGTGCAAGAACTGATTTTGATACACTTAGCTCTTGTCAGCAAAGCAAGGTCCTAAACCTTTTCCAAAGGACTCATGGTAGAAAATGCCATCCACATACAGAGAAATAACTAAGGAGTCAGAATACTGAGTGAAGCAGATTCTTTTCTCTTTTGTTTCTCATGGCTTCTCCCATTCATCATAATTCTTCTACATAACGTAACTAATGTGAAAATGTGTTCAATAGGAATGTATGTGTAGAGCCCATATTGGATTGTATGCTGTCTTGGGGAGGGAGGAGGATGCAGGGGGAGAAAGTTTAAAACTTTTGGAAATGAATATTGAAAACTGAAAATAAATATTAAAAAAGAAAACCTATAAAATGAATACTATACATTATTGTCAAAGCTGCCCAGCTTTTCTTTGCTTCCTTGTTGATTTTCATTTTTCCTCTGCTACGCATTTTTACTTTATTTTTACCCCTTCCTTCCCCCACTACCCTAAAAAAGGCTACAATTAAGTGTATGTATGAGTGTGTGTGTGTGTATACACACACAAAAAGCTATACATAAAAATACATATATATATATACACATATACACTCATATATACATACATAAGACCATAATATGCTTATTTCCTCCCACCATCTGTATCTCTGAAGGTGGAGAGCCTCTTCTTTCATAAGTCCTAGTCATTCCATGTTTTTTTAAATCAACCAGCTCATCACATTTCCTATACCACAGCAATATTCCAACGAAATCACATCTTATCTGAGAGATTGTCTATGAGAGTTTCCTCCCCCCTCCCCAATTTTCTGCATTACTTCTATTCTTGGCTTCACATGTTTTATTTTTTACAAGAAAACTTTAATTTAAAATAATCTAAATTATCCTGCAAAAATATTCTCACCTCATAATATAGTTTAAGCTCTGATGCTGCTGAATCAACTTCCTTTATGTCTTTTTTTCCCACCTGATTTCTTCCAAGTTCTGACCTTTCATTCTTCCAAATGAACTTTGTTATTATTTTTTCTAAGTCAGTAAAATTGTTTTTTAGTATTTTAATTGGGATAACATTGAATAGATTAGTTAGGTAAAATTGTCATTTTTTTAAAAAATCAATTGGCTTTACCGATCCATGAATGATGACTATTACAGCAAATATTTAAATTTATATTTATTTGTATAAAAAGTATATTATGGTTATGTTCATATATTTCCTGTGTCTGTTCTAGCAGCTATACAATCAGGCATTTTTTACTTTCTACAAATTTTGAATTGTCTAAAACAATATTGAATAATATGCTGACACATAGTGGAGTTTCTCTATTTTTCACTTTTGATTAAACCTATTTTAACTGTCTGCGATCGTAGTTACTATTCTTGTTTTTTTTTTTTATTTTTACATACCAAATTCTACTCCTGCCCTTTATTTCATCTTTGTGTGTATCTCTCTGAAAGTATCTTCTTGGTTAATATACATTTTTAATTGCTATCCATTTTCTTTGTATATAAATTCATCTCATTCACATTCTAAACTACTATTACTTGTATATTTTCCTCCATGCTATTTTTCCTCACTATCCTCACCCTATTTTCCCTATCCCTCCTCACTCATCTGCTTTGCTTCTGCCTGCTACCTTGACCTCCTATTCCTTAACCTATCCATCCCTCTAAGACTATGCCCCTTATCCTCTTCCTGTATCCTATCCTCTTGCCTTCTCATTTATTTCTAAATTTAGAAGTATACACACACACACAACATATGTGTGTATATATGTTGTGTGTGTGTGTGTTGTTCCCTCTTTAACCCATTCCCAATGAGAGTAAGGTTTCAGCACTGTCTGCCCTACTAGCTTTTTCTATGTCATTTTTCCCTTTTTGGCCTCATTTGTATGAGATAATTCCTCCTTTTTATCTCTCCCTACATAGTTTTATTTATTTTTTAATCACCCCATCATACAGGCCAACCCTTTCTTCAAAACTACCCAAATAAAAATGACAGTCACAAAAGAACTGATAATGTTTTCATCTATAAGGAATACATAATTTGGCCTTATTGAGTCCCTTATAATTGGTTCTTAATGTTTACTTTATATTTCTCCTCAATGTTATATGTCAAATTTCTCTTTTTGTCAGAAACACCTGAAAGTCTTTCAGTTCATTAGACATCCATTTTTTTTTTCCATCCAGGATTATACCTAACTTTGCTGGGTAAGTTATCCTTGGTTGTAACCACAGCTCTTTTGCTCTATAAAAGATAGTATTCTGAGACCTACAGTCAGTCCTTCAACATAGTCGCTGCTAGGTCTTGTGTAATCCTTATTGTAGCCCCACAATATTTACACTGTTTTTTTCTTGTTGCTTCCAAATTTTCTCCTTAACCAAGGAGCTTTGAATCTTGACTATGATATTCACGTAAGTTTTCCTCCTGGGATCTATTGTAGTGGTGATGGTGGATTTTTATTTTCTATTTCTGCTTTGCCTTCTTATTCTAGAACTTCAGGGCAATTTTCCCTGATAATTTTTTGTCAAGTCATAACAAGATTCTTATTTTTATCATAATTTTCAGGCAGTCTTTCTATTCTTATATTATTTCTCTTCAACTTGTTTTCCAGATCAGTTGTTTTTCTGGTGAGATGTTTCACATTTTCTTTTATTCTTTTGATTTTGTTTCATTATTTCTTTGAGTCCTAGAACATCGTTAGCTTCCCTTTGCCCAATTCTAGTTTTCAAGGATTTATTTTCTTCCTTGAGTTTTTGATTCTGTATTTCAAGTTGGCTGACTTCCTTTTCATAATTTTATTGATTTTCTTGGAATGTCCTTATTTTTTCCTTACCTTTTCCTCAATTTCTCTTATTTGATTTTTAAAGTCCTTTTAAGGTCTTCTAAGAAATCTTTTTGTGCTTGGGATCATTTGATGTTTTTCATTAAAAGAAAAAGTGTCTGTTTTAACTTGATTAGCTTCCTTTGAATATGAAATCTTCTTTATCCCATAGTCTTTATCTATTGTTGTGTTCTTTTGCCTTTGCATGCTCATTTCTATTTATTTACTTTTGTTTGTTTGTTTGTTTGTTTTTAGCAGGTATTAGCACAATCGAGTTCTAGTCCAAACTATGAGGAATAATGCCCCAAGCCTCAGGTCCTTCTTACTGTTATTTTCTGAGGTCTGTTCTGGGCCTCAACCTTAGGCTCACCTCTCCACTCCTAAACCTACCCCCAGCACCATCATACTGTCCTCAAATGATCTTTCTCCCTTGCTTCTGTCTTCTCCTCCCTGGAGCTAAAACTAAGGACTCCTTTCTTGCAAGTGCCCACAGACAGCAGGGCCCTACCTCTCTGCAACTACACTCACCAGGTGTGTGTTACCTCCTTCTCTCCCCTGCCAGCAGTCCATCCTGGGAGGTGTCTGGTCAACACGACTATGGTTGGTGTCACTTCACAGTGGAAGGTCCTTCAACTCTACTACTTAGCCATCAGAACCCCACACTGTCTGTGAGATGAAAGTTTCTATTGCTGAGGCTGCTTCCCAAACCCAGCTGCCCCCAAGGCTTGTTGTTTGTTGATTCTGCAGAGTTGGGCTAGAGGAGAGGTGTTTGTACTTCAGTAAGGCCAAATCTTTGCCCCTGGAGGTCAGATCTTTTCTGGGGTCTATTTAGGTTTTCTTACTTAGAGCTGCTTTACCCAGACTTTTGTTTATTTCTGCTGCTCTGAGGCAATGTTGTGTCTTTTTCTGTGGAAGAAATTTGGAGGACCAAAAGTTTTCTGAACTGCTCCACCATCTTCCCAGAATCCTCTCTTCTTTTAAAAATACCATTTTATTTTTCTCAATTACATGTAAAGACAATTTTTAGCATTCACTTTTAGAAGATTTCAAGTTCCACATTTTTCTCCCTCTTACAAAAATGGTAGGCAATTTGGTATAGGCTATGCATGTACTGCCATGTCAAACATATTTCTATATTAGTCACAATTGTGAAAGAAGAAACAGATAAAAAAACATGAAAAAGAATAAAGTAAGTGAAAAAATTTGCTTCCATCTGTATTCAGAATCCATCAGTTCTTTGTCTGGATGTAGATAGTATTTTCCTTCGTGAGTCCTTTGTATTGGATCATTGTTTTGCTGAGAAGAGCTGAATCATTCATAATTGGTCATCACACAATATTGCTGATACTGTGTACAATGTATTCTGATTCTGCTCATTTCACTTTGTATCAGGTCATACGAATCTTTCCAGGTTTTTCTGAAATCTTCCTGTTCATCATTTCTTATGGAACAATAATATTCCATTACATTCATATAACACAGCTTATTCAGCCATTCCCCAGTTGATGGCCATCCCCTCCATTTCCAATATTTTGCCACCAGGAGAAGGGCTGATATAAATATATTTGTGCCTTTAGGTCCTTTCCCCATTTTTCTGATCTCTTTAGTATACAGACCTACTAGTGGTATTGCTAGATCAATTGCTCAATTTCATCATTTGCCCAAATTTCTCTCCAGGATGAGTTCACAACTACACCAAGAGTGCATTAGTGTCCCAGTTTTCCCAATCCTCTCCAAGATTTATCATTTTCCTTTTTTTTTTGTCATATTAGCCAATGTGATAGGTGTGAGGTTGTACCTCACAGTTGTTTTAATTAGCATTTATCCAATCAAAAATTATTTAGAGCACTTCATCATGTGGCTATAGAAAGCTTTGATTTCTTCATCTGAAAACTTCCTATTCATTTCCTTTGACCATTTATCAATTGGGGAATGACTTGTAGTCTTATAAATTTGACTCAGTTCTCTATATATTGAGATTTGTGGCCTTTATCAGAGACACTTGCAATAAGGATTGTTTCCCAGCTTTCTGCTTTCCTTTTAATCTTAGTTGCATCGGTTTTGTTTGTACAAAATCTTTTTTATTTTAATATAATCAAAATTACCTATTTTACATTTCATAATACTATCTATCTCTTGTTTCATCATGTAGTTTTCCCTTACCCTTAGATCTGACAGGTTGACTATTCCTTGCTTTTCATATATGCTTATGGTGTCACCTTTTATGTCTAAATCATATACCCATTTTGACCATATCTTGGTATATAGTATGAGATGTTGGTCTATACCTAGTTTGTGTCCCATTGTTTTCCAGTTTTCCCTGCAGGTTTTATCAGATAGTGAGTTCTCCCAAAGCCTGGTGTCTTCAGGTTTATCAAACACTAAGTAACTATGGTCATTGACTACTCTGTCTTGGAAACCTAATCATTTCCCCTGATCCACCACTCCATGTCTTATCTGCTACTAGATAGTTCTGGAGATTAGGGCTGTATAATAGAGTTTGAGATCTGGTATTGCAAGGCCATCTTCCTTTGCACTATTTTTCCCATTAATTACCTTGATATTCTTGACCTTTTGTTCTTCCAGATGAATTTTATTGTATTTTTTTTCTAGCTCTATTAAATAATTTTTGGTAGTTTGGTATGGCCCTGAATAAGCTAATTAGTTTAGGCAGAATTGTCGCTTTTGTTATATTGGCTCAGCCTACCAATGAGCAATTGTTATTTTTCCAGTTGTTTAGATCTGACTTTATTTGTGTGCAAAGTATGTGTTTCATTGTGTACGGTACCTTTTTTCTGTAAGAAAGATGTAGTTTCCTTCCTTATCTCTTATAATTAGGACTATTTTTTGCTTTAATTTGCTGAGATAAGGATTGCTACCCCTGCTTCTTTTTTTTTTTACTTCAGCTAAAGCATAATAAATTCTGCTCCAGTCCCTTAGCTTTATTTTGTGTGTGTGTCTCTGCTTCAAGTGTGTTTCTTTTGAATAGCATATTTTTTTTCTGGAATGTGTATTTTGATCCACTCTTCTATCCACTTCTCTTTTATGGGAGAGTTAATTCCATTCACAGACACAGTTATGATTACTACCTCTGGATTTTCCTCCATCCTATTTTTGTTCCTGTTTATTCTCTTTCTCCTTTTTTTTTCACTTTCCCTCATCAATGTTTTGCTTCTGTCTACCACCTCCCCTTTCTGTCAGTCTCTCTCTCTTCCTCCCTTTACTTAATTGCCTCCCCTCCAACTTCCCTGTCAGGTAAGAGAGATTTCTATATTCAACTGATTGTGTATATTATTCCCTCTTTGAGCCAATACTGAGGAGAGTACGGTGCAAGTAATTCCCATTGCCCACCCTCCCATCTTCCCCTCCATTTTATAGGTCTTTCATGCCTTTTCATGTGAAATAATTTATTCCATTCTACCTCTCCCTTCCTTCTGTAACCAATGTATTACTTTTTCTCATCCCTTGATTTTTTATGTCATTCCCTCAAATCTGCCTTATACCTGTACCCTCTATGTATATTCCTTCTAACTCTACTGTTAGTGATACAGTTTTTTAAGCAATTACAAATATCATCTTCCCATGCAGGGTCATAAACAGTTTAGCTCTATTGAATCCCTTATGTTTTCTTTTCTCTTTTTACCTTTTTAGGCTTCTCTTGGGTCTTGATATTAGGGATCAAATTTTTGGTTTAATTCTGGTATTTTCCCTATGACAATTGAAATCCTTGTATTTCACTGAATGACCATTTTCCCCTTGTTGTATTATTCTTAGTTTTGCTGGGTAAGAGATTCTTCTGGAATATGATTTTCCATGACCTCCAATCATTTAATGTTGCAGCTGCTAAGTCCTGTAGAATTCTGATTGTGGCTCCCCAATATTTGAATTTTTGGCCACTTGCAGTATTTTTTCCTTCACCTGATAGTTATGCAATTTGGCTATAATGTTCCTTGGAGTTTTTATTTTGGGATCTCTTTCCTGAGGTGATCAGAGGATTCTTTCAATGCCTGTTTTGCCCTCCAGTTCCAGTACATCAGGGAAATTTTCCTTGATAATTTCTTGGAGGATGCTGTCCAAGACCTCCTTTTGATTATGGCTTTCAGGAAGTCCAATGATTCTGACATTGTCTCTCCTGGATCTATTTTCCAGGTCAATCATTTTTCCCTTGAGGGATTTTCTCTTTTTTTCATTCTTTTGAATTTGTTTGATTGATTCATGGTATCTCATAGACTCATTAGCTTTGACTTGTGCAATTCTAACTTTTAATGAGTTGTTTTCCTCCATTAGCTTTTGTACTTTCTTTCTATTTCACCAATTATACTTTTTAAGGATTTGTTTTCTTCAGTGAATTTTGTATCTCCTTTTCCATTTGGACAATTCTACTTTTTAAGCAATTGTTTTCTTTTTTCAAACTTTTGACTCTTTTTTTCATAATCTCTTGCAACAACCACATTTCTTTTCCCAATTTTTCTTCTACCTCTCTTATATGATTTTTTTTTATTTCTGTTCCATGCTCCAGACTCTGGGTATTTTATTTTTTATTAGTTAATTTATTTATTTTTAGTTTTCAACATTCACTTCCATATGTTTTTTTCTACCCCTCCATTACTGCTCCCTCCCCAAGATAGCCTGCAATCTGCTACAGACTCTACATATACATTCCTATTAAACATATTTTCACATTAGGCATGTTGTATAAAAGAACTATAATGAATGGGAGAAAGAATGAGATAAAGAGAAAAACAAACAAACAAAAAAGAAAATAGTCTGCTTCACTTTGCATTCAGACTCCACAGTTCTTTCTCTGGATGTGGATGACACTTTCCATCATGAGTCCTTTGGAATTGTTTTAGGTGAAAATGGCTAAGTCTATCAAAATCAGTCCTTGAACATTGTGGCTGTTACTGTGCTCTACTGGTTCTGCTCCCTTCACTAACATCAGTTCAAATAAGACTTTCCAGGTTTTTTCTGAAGTCCACCTGTCCATCTTTTCTTATAGCACAACAGTATTCCATTACATTCATATATCACAACTTGTCTACCCATTCTCCAATTGGTGGGCATCCCCTCAATTTCTGGTTCTTGGCTATAAATATTTTTGTACATATGGGTCCTTTTCCCATTTTTATGATCTCTTTGGGATCCAGTCCTAGAAGTGATATTGCTGGGTCAAAGGGTATGTACATTTTATAGTCCTTTGGGCATAGTTCCAAATTGTTCTCCAGAATGGTTGGATCAGCTCACAGCTCCACACAGTGAATTAATGTTCCAATTTTCCAACATCTTTTCCAACATTTATCTTTTTCCTGTTTTGTCATGTTATCCAATCTGATAGATGTGATTCGTTATTTCAGAGTTGTTTTGATTTGCATCTCTCTAATCAAAACATTTTTTTCATATGACTATAGATAGCTTTAATTTTTTCCTCTGATAACCGCCTGTTAACATCTTTTGACCATTTGTCAATTGGGGAATGACTTGTGTTCTTGTAAATTTGACTCAGTTCTCTATATATTTTAGAAATGAGGCCTTTATCAGATATACTAGTTGTAAAAATTCTTTCCCAGTTTTCTGCTTCCCTCCTAATCTTTGTTGCATTGGCTTTGTTTGTGCAAAAACTTTTCAATTTAAAGTAATCAAAGTTATCCATTTTTAATTTATCATGTTCTCTATCTCTTGTTTGGTCATAAATTCCTCCATTCTACAAAAATCTGACAGATAAACTATTCCTTGCTCCCCTAATTTTTTTATATTAGCAGCTTTTATATCTAAATCGTGTCCCCATTTAGGTTTTATTTTGGTATACCTTGTCAGACATTGGTCTATGTCCCGTTTTTCCCATACTGTTTTCCAGTTTTCCCAGAAGTTTTTTGTCAAAATAGTGAATCCTTATCCCAGAATCAGGAGCCTTTGGGTTTATCAAACAGTAAATTGCTATAGTCGTTGACTATTATGTCTTGTGTACCTACCCTATTCCACTGATCTTCCCCTCTATTTCTTAGCCAGTAACAAGTAGTTTTGATGATTGCTGCTTTAAGATCTGGTATGGCTAGGTCATTTACTCTAGCATTTATTTTCATTAATTCCCTCGATATTCTGGACCATTTGTTCTTCAAGACAAATTTTGAAATTATTTTTTCTAGCACTATAAAATAATTTTTGGTAGTTTGGTATGGCACTGAATAAGTAAATTAATTTAGGTAGAATTGTCGTTTTCTTTTTTTTTAATTGTCCTTTTCAAGATTCACTTTTTATATTTTTAATTTTTTTTTATTTTTAGTTTACAGCACTTAGTTCCACAAGTTTTTGAGTTCCAAATTTTCTTCCCCTCCTCCCTTCACTCCTCCCTCCAACACAGCATGGAATCCAATATATGTTATACATATACTTTGGCGTTAAACATATTTACACAATAGTCAAGTCATAAAGAAGAACCATGATCAATGGAGTGAATCACGATAAAGAAGAAACAAACCCCAAAAAGAAGAGACAGAAAAAAGAGAGAGAAGAGATAGTTTGCCTCAATCTGCATGCAGACTCCATAGTTCTTTCTCTGGATATAGATAGCACTCTGCATCATGAGTCCTTTGGAACTGTCTTTGAACCTTGTATTGCTGAGAAGAGCCAAGTCTCTCAAAGTTAGTCACCACAGAATCAACACATCTGTGGTTGTGTACAATGTTCTCCTGGTTCTGCTCCTCTCACTCAGAATCATATCATGTAGTTCTTTCCAGGTTATAATAAAGTCCATATCTTCCCCATTTCTTAGGGCACAATAGTATTCCATTACATTCATATGCCACAGCTTGTTTAGCCATTCCCTAATTGATGTGTATCCCCTTAATTTCCAGTTCTTTGCTACCACAAAAAGAGCTGCTATAAATATGTTAACATATACAATATTTAATAAATATAATAATATATAAATATACCTATTTTTCCCCTTGTGTGATCTCTTTGGGTTACAGCCCTAGAAGTGGTATTGCTAGGTCAAAGGGTATGAACATTTTTATAGCCGTTTGGGTATAGTTCCAAATTGCTCTCCAGAATGGCTGGATCAGTTCACCACTCCACCAGCAGTGTAACATTATTCCAATTTTTCCACATCCTCTCGCGCATTTATCATTTTCCTATTTTGTCACGTTAGCTAATCTGACAGGAGAGAGATGGTATCTAAGAGTTGTTTTGATTTGCATTTCTCTACTCAATAGTGACTTAGAGAATTCTTTCATATGCCTATAGACATCTTTAATTTCTTCCTCTGAAAACTGCCTGTTCATATCCTTTGACCATTTCTCAATTGGAGAATGACTTGTATTCCTATAATAGAATTGTCATTTTCATTATATTACCTCACCCTACCCATGAGCAACTGATGTTTTTCCAATTATTCAGATCTGATTTTATTTGTGTAAAAAAGTGTTTTGTAATTGTGTTCATATTGTTCTTGGGTTTGTTTTGGCAGGTACACTGCCAAATATTTTATAATGTCTACAGTAACTTTAAATGGAATTTCTCTTTCTATCTCTTGCTTCTTATATGATTTTTAACCTCTTTTTTGAGCTCTTCCCTGAGTTCTTTCTGGGCCTGAGGCCACTTCCCATTTTTCTTTGGGGTTTTGTCCATAGGTATTTTGTCATTGTTGTCCTCTTCTGAGTTTGTCTTGAACTTGAACTGTCACCATAATAACTTACTATGTTCAGATTACTTTATTGGTTGTTTTTGTTCATATTTTTTGCCTTTTGCCTTCCTTTTAAATTTGAACTCTGCAACTGGTGGGGAAGGGGCACTGTCTTAGGATTCTTGTGTCAGTGTTTTCAGGCCTTGGATGTTTACCTGGTGCTACACTGACTTTACTTTGAGGCCAGTGGGGGACTCTGATGTCTGGTGCTGTGCTGAGGTGATGGGGGTAGGGGGTGGCTGGTGCTGGAGGCCTTAGAGGTCTGGTAGCTTGCCTGATGCTGAGGTTCTAGTGGTTGGTGTCTGGCATGTGCTGAGGCTGGTGGTGTCTTTCCGTGTTTGCCTAGGGCTATACTGAAGTATGAGTTCTGGCCATTGGCCATTGCCTGTTTGCCTGGGGCTATGGTGAAGTAAGTGGAGGTTTTCAGAACTGGGTCTGCTCATGCCCCTGGCTATGCTGAGGTATGTGAGGGGTTCCTGGTGTCGGCTTTTGACTGCTCCACTACACTGGAGCTCAGGATCTATTACTGCTTTGCTGAAGTAGGGCTTTCTGCTGGCTTGCTGGGATGCTTCCTGTCCTGGACTGCATTTGTCTTTTTATTCTATTTTTTTATTTAATATATTTAGTTTTCAGCATTGATTTTCACAGGAGTTTGAATTACAAATTTTCTCCCCATTTCAACTCCCCCACTCCAAGATGGCGTACACTCTGGTTGCCCTGTTCCCCAGTCTGCCCTCCCTTCTGTCACCTCACTCCCCTCCCATCCCCTATTCCCTCCCTTTCTTGTAGGGCAAGATAAATTTCTATGCCCCATTGCCTGTGTATCTTATTTTCTAGTTGTATGCAAAAACTTTTTTTTTGTCTTTGAACTTCTGTTTTTAAAACTTTGAGTTCCAAATTCTCTCCCCTCTTCCTTTCCAATCCACCCTCCCTGCCTAAGAAGTCAAGCAATTCAACATGGGCCACATGCGTATCATTATGTATAACTGTTCCACAATACTCACGTTGTGAAAGACTAACTATATTTTGCTTCTTCCTAACCACTCCCCCTTTATTGAATTTTCTCCCTTGACCCTGTCCCTTTTTTGAAAGTGTTTGTTTTTTATTACCTCCACCCCCATCTGCCCTCCCTTCTATCAACTCCCCTTTTTATCTTCTTCCTCCTTCTTTCCTGTGGGATAAGATACCCAACTGAGTGTTATGGTATTCCCTCCTCAGGTCAAATCTGGTGAGAGCAAGATTCACTCATTCCCCCTCACCTGCCTTCTCTTCTCTTCCTACAGATCTGCTTTTTCTTGCCATTTTTATGTGAGATAATTTACCCCATTCTATCTCTCCCTATCTCCTCTCCCTCTCTCAATATATTCCTCTCTCATCCCTTAATTTGATTTTATTTCTTTTAGATATCTTCCCTTTGTCTTCAACTCACTCTGTGCCTGTTCTCTCTCTCTCTCTCTCTCTCTCTCTCTCTCTCTCTCTCTCTCTCTCTCTCTCTCTCCCTAATATATATACATATATATAATATATATGCACACACATACATATATACATACATGCATACTCACATATACATGTACATACATAAACATATATATATATACATATATATATATATATACATACATATTCCCTTCAACTACCCTAATACTGAGGTCTCATGAATCATACACATCATCTTTCCATGGAGGAATGTAAACAGTTCAACTTTAGTAAGTCCCTTGCAATTTCTTTTTCTTGTTCTTTTTCTTGATTACTTTTTCATGCTTCTCTTGATTCTTGTGTTTGAAAATCAAATTTTCTATTCAGCTCTGGTCTTCTCACTGAGAAAGCTTGAAAGTCCTCTATTTTATTGAAAATCCATATTTTGCCTTGGAGCATGATACTCAGTTTTGCTGGGTAGGTGGTTCTTAGTTTTAATCCTAGCTCCATTGACATCTGGAATATCGTATTCCAAGCCCTTTG
>CM053623.1:87635547-87660010 GCA_028646595.1 Phalanger gymnotis | reverse complement strand
CTTCCCTCTGCCACTTTGTGGGTTCTGCAGCTCTAGAATTGGTTCAGAGCCATTGTTTTATAGGTTTTTGGAGGAACTTGGTGGGGAGCTCACGCCAGTCACTGCTTCCCAGCTGCCATCTTGGCTCCACCCCCCAATCATTAGCATTTCTATATGTTACTAACAAAAGCCCAAAAGCAAGAGATAGAAAGAGAAATTCTACTTAAAGTTACTGTACAAAATATAAAATATTTGGGAGTCTACCTGCCAAGACAAACCCAGGAATTATACAAACACAATTACAAAATACTTTTCACACATCCCCATCTCTATAGGTAGAAATTATATTTGCTTCTTTATGTACTCTCTCTTCTCCTTCCCCATATGACCGTCTAATGTAGTTATATGTTATTATATATATGGGCTATTTTGTTGCCCAATAGTGTGTTGCCCATATGTGTATATATGCCTATGTGTGTGTATGTGTTGCCACTATTAGATTACAAATTCCATAAGTACAATGTCTATATCAGGATGGAGAACCTGCAGCCTCAAGGCCAGATATGACCCTATAAGTTCTCAAGTGTGGACCTTTCATTTAATCCAAACTTTACAGAACAAATCCCCTTAGTGAAAGGATTTGTTCTCTAAAACCTGGACTCAGAAACAAGACCTAGAGGGCCACATATGGCCTTGAGGCCAGAGTTTCCCCACCTCTGGTCTAAATCTTATCTAAAGTTTGTATTTCCTCTAGCAACTCAACACATCATGGATCATTAGTAAATAGTTATTGAATTGAATCAATTATTTTATTTCTAATTCCCAGGGAAATTTTATGGCTTATTCCAACCTTATCTCTTGATTGGTTCTCCTTCCTTTACCTCCTAGACCTCTCTCTCCAGTTCGACCCATATCCCTTACAACAGTAAGTGCCAAACAGTAGCAATGTTAATACTGATGATGAACACCTGGGAAAACAAACCCCTTCCACTTTCATTAGGTATGCCTCCTGTGCTCTACGTGGATATGTCTAAAAACAGTTCATTGGTGTAGAAGTCTCCAGATTCGAGTGCCAATGAAGCACAAGGTACTCACTGCTTGTTTCGAATGGCTTTATTGCTCATTCAGAGGCCCACTGCTGCCACTTGGGCTGTTTCTACTGCAGTGAACTGCATAAAACAGCTACTTAGAGTTCAGGAACTCATTGCCTCACTTGGCTTTAAGTACTAGTATCATTATATCATAGTCTGTATCACCTGCAGGCGGATGAAGTGATGGATTCCTTTTAATCTGAAATGTTTGTAACCTTGTAAGCCACAGATATGTTCACAGTGAGTCGGGATTACTCATACTTCCTCAATGTGCAAGCAAGAAAAGATCACCATGTTGCATTGGAAACAATATTCAAATCCAGACACTTCTGCTTACTATGTCATGACCTTGGTCAAGTAAATTAGACTCTCTGGGTCTCTGATTCCTTCTCTATAAGAGGTTGGACCAGATCACCTCTAAGATTCCTCCTAGCTTCAAATTTATGCTCTTGTGTTTACAGTAATAAAAAGAGAATAAAACATCTTTTTTTTAAAAAAAAAATTTCCTTATATAATTATGCCAGACTACTCTACATATGGTTGTCTCAATCAACAAAGTATTTCAATGTAGAAATACAAGAAGGCTTTATTATTTTGTCAGAGTGAGAACCTGAAGCCTGAGAGCTCTGTCTACCCACACAGATTCAATTTGTATATGATTTAATAAAATAAGGCCTAAAGACTCAAGTGAAACACTAAGGGAAGGCATAAGGCAAACAAACATTTGTGCCAGGCTCTATGCTAAGTTCTTTTACAAATATCTCACTTGATCCCCTCTGTATTCTTAATGCTATGAAAGCTTCTAAGGTATCCATTCTAGGGTCTTTCCTCTAGGTGCTTTCTTCCTCTTCTTGTAGGGCTCATTCCATGGAATCCCCTTTTTCATTGGGCCTTATTTCCAGAGCAATGCTGATTAATGATACTAATAACTGACATTTATATAGCACATATATAAATAGCACATATTATATGTATGTATGTGTATATACTCTGTGCCAAGAACTGTGCACTTTATATATATTATCTCATTTCATCTTCACAACAACCCTAGGAGATAGGCTATTTGACTTTTCATATTCTTTTGGGAGACTTGTAATCCTTAAATTATCTCTATCCATCCTGTCTTTGCGATTAATATGTTTCACTTGTATGGGCAGCATATTTTCTTTTAATGTTATTGCTTTCTGCCCTCTTCCAGAGTGTCCTTCGCTTGTGACTTTGCATTCCCAATCATTTGCCCTCACTTTTCTTTTTTGATGAGATGTTCCGCCCAAGATTAAGGTTTTCTGTTCTGTTAATTATTTCTGCTGTGCAAGTCGTAAATTCTACTCTTGTAGTTATCATTTCTGTTTTAAACTTTTCACAATATATTGTAGTTCCACATTCTTTTAAAAATTCATAGGGTCCATTGTGTCTTCAGGTGTTGAATAATTTTCCTCTGTTTTTTTTCTGTATTTATTCATGGAAATAGAGGCCATATTTTCTTCTGCAATTAATTTATTCCTCATTTATTCCCCAATTGACTTCTGAGGTTACAGAACTGACTTTAGCTGAATGCCAGGCTCTTTCCTTCAGTTTTAGTGGAATACCACATAGTGCCCCTTCCCCACCATATGCAAAAATGATGTCCTGCCTCTTCTCCTCTGTTTTTTAATTCTCTGGCCCAATGATACAGTGTACTACTATGCTGATACTATTGTAGCTGGGCAAATTTCTGACATTTGGACCTTAGATCTCCATGGTACTGGAAAGAGGGAGAGAAGTAAGTGTATGGGAATGAATTCTAGTGTAAATCCATAGTTTTGTAGGCTACTGCATTCTTGATTCCAGGAGCATGATACATGCTGGGGAAGAAAGTGCTGAGTGAGCATGGATTAGAAATTTAGTTCATGGAACATTTAATTTCTTTGCATTCTTGGTGCCCTACCAGTAGTGTTACTTCAAATAGAAACAAATCCTTATGGTTTCATATTGACTTAGATAAACTCAAATTGAGCATCATCCATGTTGCATTATATTTTAAAATTTATTTTATTAAACATTTCCAAATTACATTTTCATCAGGTTTAGGCTACATGGGGCAAGGGTTCTAAGTTTGACACTTCTATCTAGACTATGAGACAGCTAAAATTGCTTTATCTCTAGTTCATAAGTTCTATTTTGCAGACATTCTGACAGGTTGTGAGGATTGGAGAAACTATCTAGTCCTCCAACTTGTTTGTTACATGACCCAGAATTACACAGTCCTCTTCTCATGTTCTGAGATTTTATATGTATATATATATATATGTATATATATTTATATAGATAGATATGTACATATATATGTATACACGTATATACACATGTATATACATATACATGTATATATGTGCATATACACATACACATTATATGTATGAAAATATGTGCATATTATATGCACATGTATATATGTATATATATATTCATATTATTTGAGGTTCATTAAGATCAGGATTTTTTAATGAATAAAGTACAGGGGACAACCTATAGGTACACCCACAATTAGAAAGTGCCCATAATAGAGATCCCACAAAGGAGAAATAAGAAAGAGCAATCATAAGAGCAAGAGAAATAAAAGAGCTATGTAATGAAAACCCAGAGGAATGAGTGTATTCCGGAGGAGGGCAGTGGTCAATAGTACAAAATACCACAGAGAGATCAAGAATGGTGAGAGTTGAGAAAAGATCATAAAATTTGGGAATTAGGATTGCACTGGTAAGTTTAGAGAGAACACTTTTGTTTTTTTGTTTGTTTGTTTGTTTAGTGATAAAGTCAGAAAGCAAATTGCAAAGGATCCTGAGTTTGTGAGAGGAGAGGACATGGAAATTATGATTGTAATTAACTCTGATTGTTATCTGCCTCTACAGTGAATGCCTTCAGGTCCTTTTACCCTCAGTTTGGTCTTATCTGCACTTAGACCTTGAAGTAATGATGTTATGTAGTAAACTTGGTTCTTGCAAAAGGTCCATTATCCTAGCTATCCTAAATTAATGGCTCACAATGGTACTAATCAGTGAGATTCAGCTGTTCTCTGCCAGTCTCTGAAACAAATGCCAACCACTTTGCACAATGGAAAAAATAAGTATGTCAATATGCAGAAGTGGCTATATTTTAGTGTGATGATTACCAGCTTTCTGAAGTCAGCCAAGTTGACCTAGTTTCTTAAATCATCTCACTGTCCCAAGATTTTTTTTACAAAGTGCTGTATGTAATGCACTTATGTTTTGACTTTTATGACTTTTGAAGAAATTCATGAGATTCCTTTTGTACCTGGAGTGACCTTTGGGTGTCATTGAATCAAGACTGATTGGTAGTAATGGATGAAATAATAGCTTTCCATTATTTTGACAATACATTTTTCATTGTAAGCTCACAAATAACTTGAAGCCAGAACTTCATTTTCAATGACACGAACTTCTGTTAATTCAAGCACCAAAATACACGTAGCTGTTTACCTTCCTCTGTCATCGTACCATCTACCTTTTATGATAGAAAATGATAGTCTTCAAATCTATATCTGAGATAATAAAGAATCAAATCAATATTGCAATTTAAAGTTTCTGCAAGTGATTTCCTAAACAATCCTGTAAATGATGTAATGCAAGAATTGTTCCCATTTTAAGACAAGTAAATTTAGGCTCAGAGAGGATGTGGCCTGCCTAAGGTGAAAGAGTAAATGTCAGAGGCATTTTAGGGAGACTTTATTCCAGGTCAGTTGGCTCCTAAAGCAATACTCCTTCAAATATAATATTCTGTCTCACATAAGATCCTGTAGCAACAATCTGGCTGCAACTGCTGTCTCCTTTTATCAGGTTCTGTGATCCACTCCATTTGACTCTTCTCAGGAGTCAGAAAAGAAGTAGTATCGAGTCTAGAGTCAATGAGAGACCTTTGTTTAATTACACATATATTGTAATTTTTGTATTTTTAGTTCCCTATTCGAATTCAGATTGGTCAAATTTCATTGCATTTTTTTTCCAGAACTCACGTTAATGTAGAGGTACAGATGCATAAAAGATTTTAAAATGTTTTCTCTGGAAATGTTTAATTGTAAATGACTACTGGTATATCATGTACATGATATATTAAAAAAAGTTTAAAATTAATTATATTGGGAATTTTTTTCCTAAGATACTGTATTTCCCTTACTTCCCACAATAAATTTGGGGCTCCATAAAGTTGATTAGTTTTAGTATGTAGAATCAATTCAATTTGACTGTTAAATCTGGTAAATATTAAGTGCAGTGTACGAGGCATTATGCTAGGTTAACTATGAAATTATGAAAAATGTTAAATGTGAAAAAACACACTTCCTGCCTTGGAAGATGTTATATGGAAGTGAGAGATTCTGAATGCATATAAAGTATAATTTTAAAAGATACTGTGATAGAAGAAAAGGAAAGCAAAGTAAAGTGCTAAGAGATATTCAAGAAGGGAGATATTGATTTGACCTGAGGAAGGCTTTTTGGATAAGGTGGTATATTAATTCATCTTGAAAGAAAGGAAAGACTACAACAGATATAAATGTAGGAAGAAGAGACTATAACAAGCCTAAAGAATGACATAGCACAGAGATGAGAAAAAAAGGCAAAATGAAAATGAGGGAGAGAGTGATTCAGTTGAGCAGGAAAACAGAGTATATGAAGGGCAGCATTATGAAACAAGATTGGGAAGATAAATTAAAACCATTGGTGGTAGTGGGGATGAGTGCTTGAATGTCAAGGTCAGAAGTCTGAACTCTATTTAGTAGGCAATGATGAGCTATTTTTTTCAAAGCGAAGAGTGACATGAAAACATGAAGTGGATGAGATGAAAATAAATAGGGTAGAGAAACAAAAAGAAGAGGTTCAAGAACAGAACCTTGCTGGACAAAGTCCCACCACAACACCAGAGTTTTTATGACAAAAAAAGCCAGCAGAAGAGATCATGAGTGACAATGATTGGGCTGAAATCAGATTACAAGGCACTGAAGAGTGAATTGATGGCAAAAATGTTGAGGCAGTGAGTGCTGGCTACTCATTCTAACAGTTTTGTAGATAAGGGAAGAAGAGAAAGCAATTAATAGCTTTTAGGAGTAGCAGAATTTAGGGAAGCTTTATGTATGTTTTTTCCTCATAGGATAAAGAAGACAGGAGAGAATTGGATCAAACATGCTGATTGAGGGATTAGGTTTGTGATAGCTATCTGCCCTATGCAATGAGACTTGTTCTGGGCCTGATTCTGATTCAGATAAGTCCACTGGTAGTTTAGGTTCGACATCAAAAGTAAATGAGATACTCATATTCAACAGTTAGGAAAAAAAGAATTATTTGGACATAACCAAAGAAGGATATTAAGGAAAGTTAGGCACTGAGGACAACTGAGTTGATTCAGCTGAGCAAAGCTCCCACCCCCAAACATCTGAGAGACCCCTCCAGGTTCTCCTGGCTGCTTCAGGCAACAAGGAATTAGTATCATGGATGAACACATGCTCGTGTGCATCCATATGGAGTCTACTTTAGACTAAATAATTAAATATGGATTTTGATGACTGGTCACTTTACATATCTGTATTGGGAATCAAGATGGTCTCTTAGCACTTATTCAACCAAGTGCGCTTGAAGAGTTTGGCCTTTATTTCCTTGATTAAATTAGAAGTCCTTGATGACCTCCTTGCCTCAAGGGAAAGCCTAGTTTATATGAGTTTGAGTGACATGTTTGTGACATCAGAGAGTTTTAGACCACATGGGTTTAAGTCACATTTTTGGGATGCTTTGAGTCACATGTGTGACTCACCTTTGACCCTGAACAAGATATATAAACCCAGAGGTTGGCTTTCTGTTTTGGAGCTCAGAGCCACAGCAGGAGTGGTGCATGACTCTGGGCCAGCCATTGTTATGAGCTCCCTGGCTTTGGAGAAATGTTGATGCTTCTCCGGTAACTGTATATTGTGATTTTGTCAGATGGAAATCTGTCTGTTGATGAGTATTTATTTGCTCTGTTTGTATTTACTCTGAAGCTCAGGGTGCTGGCTTTTCCCTCTGAGCTGAGTAGATGATATTTGTATGTTGGATTAAAGTAAGATTGTTACCCCCTTAATGTTGCTTTCCTTAGTAAAGCAGATCAAAAGAACCTATCTTGGCAGCTTTCTGTGTGCTGGTTATTGGTGGGCCTTATACCCTTACAGCAGCTGCAGCCAGATTGTTGCTACAGGATCTTATGTGAGACAGAATATTATATTTGAAGGAGTATTGCCTTAGGAGCCAGGTGACCTGGAATGAAGTCTCCCTCCACTACTTGCTGAGTGACTTTTGGCAAGTGACTTAGCTTCTGGGGCTTCCAGTTACCACATCTATAAGTTGAGAGAAATAAGATATATACCAACTCAAATTCAGGGATCTGGGCCAAAAAATGATCTCCTGTTGGCTTCTCCAAATCAAAGATCTATGATAGGAAGTCAAGTAGCAGCAAATGGACTTGTGAACTAAGATATATCCTTTTAATTGTTTCAAAGATGGAATTCCTCATAGTAATTTATGTCAATCTAAAGTTGACACTCTGACCCATGAGTCAGAGAGATAGTACCAGGGGAAGACTTTATTTTCTCTCTCCCCTCTCCATTGCCCAGGCAGAGTAAAAATTATTTTCCTCAGGCCATATGGTACCACTCCATAAACCCAGAAATGGAGAATAAAATCTGCCCTGATAAAATGTAAATAAGGCATTTCTGCATTGTCCTCTCTGCCAACTAATATGTATTAGAATAGCACCTCTAGTCTGTTATTTTTTTAAATCTTTGTCTTAAGTCCATTTAACCTTGAAAAAATGCAGACACAGAATCTGGCAGTGAAGAAACCTTGTTCTGGAAACATAATGTTGGATTTGCTGTGTTGAGAAAAAAAGATGTCTTCTTCTTGAGGCATAAATCAAAGATTTTGTCCTAATGTACTGCCAGGGTGGGTCTGGGCTGGAATGAAGTGCATCAAGTTCCATTTCATCTCATGAATTCCATTTGGCATTAGTAATATTTGATTTGTTAAAGGTATTAAATATTTCCTGAAGAACAAAGGTAAGTGACACCAGTTTCTATTTTGGGGCTTCACCATAAACAATACTTTCCCCAAACCTACGATTTTCTTAAACATTCCTCTGTGGGCCCTGAGGCATTGTTAGGGGATGACTTGATAATTGTATAATTGCCTATTCATTTTTTGTCATCAATGCTGTTTTCCCTCAGTAAACCTAATGCAAAATCATTAAAAGTAAAATGGAACTGCGTTATCCCCTTGAAACATAGTCGAGGCACTGAGTTAGTTGGTCAACTTTGACAGCCTTCTTGGTTCAAGGCAGAGCGTCTGAAATGCAGTGACTATAGCCTCATTCCTTTGGATTCTAGCCAGGTGGAGACATGAACCATGGCACATCTAGAGCATACTTGATGACCTAACATTGGTTCTGAAAGGAGAAGCAACAAATTCAGATGGGTTTTAAAACCTCTGCTTTGTGGAATATTTTTAGATTTAAGAAGAGACAGATGTTGAACATCTTGGCCATCTAGAGCTGAGAAGAATAAGTCTCATCCTCCTTCTATATTATAACCCTTGAAAAAGATTAAAACCATTAAAAGGTCCACTTTGATGTTTTCCTCTTATAGCCAAATATCCTCTGTTACTTCAAACGTTCCCCATGAAGCAGCGATCTTTACCATCCTGGGTGTTCTCCTCTGAATACTTTCAAATGTAACAATAGCCTTATGAAAATGTGACACCCAGAAACGAACACAATGATACAGATGAGATTTGGCAAGGGCAGAGAAGAATGGGGCCATAAATTTCTTCACTTCTATTAATACAACCAACATTTCATTAGATCTTTTGGTCTTCATAGTACTTAGTGGATTCATATTGAGCTTACAATCCACCAATTACCTTCTGCCCTCCACCAAATCTTTTTCTTATGAACTGTAGTTTAGGACTCTTTTTGAAGCTGATTTTTAACTGAAGGGTAAAATTTATATTTATCCCCATTTAATCTAGCTATTACAGTGGGCTTAGATGCTTTTTTTTTCAATATATTGTCACCCAACATGTGAACTCTCCTTAGCTATGGAAAGGCAGCATAGTGTATTGGAAAGAGCACTGGATTTTGAGTCAGAAGACTGGGGTCCAAATCTTAGATTTCCAGCCTATGATCTTTATGATCTTGCATAAATCACTTATCTGCTTTGCTCCTCATTTTTTATTTTTCCATAAAACGAAGAGATTGGACTAGATCATTATTAAGATCTCATAAGGGTCTAAGTCCATTGACCTCATTTGTCATCTCAAACATTTGATAAGCTCATCATAGAGGCCTTCGCTCAACTCTTTGAAAAAAAAATTAAAAGTTGAGAACAAAGGGTAGATACTCAGGACACTCCACTAGAGACTTACTTCATTAATGATATTAATTTAGTTTGGCCTTAAAATTTAACGGCTTGAAGATCCAACTGAACGCATTGTTACCTACATGATAAATCTTCATCTTAATTATGAGGATACTATGAGAGATTTTGTCAATTGCTTGGTGAATCAATCAATAAGAACATTTATTAAGCAATCACTATGTGCCAGGCGATGTGCTGAGTGTTGAGTGTATATATATAATGTATATATATATATATAGTCTATATATTATGTATATACACATATGTATGTACATCTATATATCTGTATATACATGAATATGTGTATAAATGTATGTGTATGTATACACACATACATATACATACACGCATACATATACATATATGCATACATACACATATCTCAAAAAGCAGTTCCCATCCTCAAGAAACTTAAAAAATAATGGGAGAGAATATTAGTAACTATAAGCAAAAGTTGTCAAGAGCATTTCTCTATTCTGTCAGTTGGTTCATAATGTCAGAAAAAGCAAATTGCTGTCATGACCTCTGCTTGGTTAATTGCTTTTGCTATTATTGCTGTTGCTATCACTGTTGCTCTTATGGTTTGACACTGATTCTCCCAATCTTGCCGAGTATAGAAATGCAGTGACTACTCATGGGCCTAATCCCAGTACTGATCAACACAGAAACTTTGTCCTGCATCATTTATATCTAAGACCAGTTCAACACTGAAGCAGCCTTCCTCTACTCCTAGAGACTTCCCATACTGACACCAGGCTTAGTGTAGACATGGATTCAGCTTAGCACTACTGCAGTTCATAATTCCTGAACTTAAGAAGACCCTTAGCCTCCTCGGTATCAGATATTATAGGCATACACCAACATACCTTGTGATCTGTTCTTAGTAAAGCCATTGTGACTCTCTCTTATGATTGCTTTCCTTTATAAATGCTCACAAAGCATTCATTTAATGATACATTCTAAAATACTGCCAGGAATTAGTTAACCCCACTGGCGTATAGTTTGTAGATTTCAGACTTTTCCCTTTTTGAAAATCAGGAAATTATATTTCTTTGGTCCAGAGCAGGCCTGTACAATCTACAGCCTCTACATTTTTGGTGGGCCATCTGAAATCCTTTGGCATACTGCAAGCAGCCCACAGGATGCAACTTGTGCAGGCCTGGTTCAGAGGCATATCTCTAGTCCTCCATGACATTTCAAAGATTATTGATAGTGGTTCAGTAGTCAAAACTTCAAGTACATTCATTACCTTGTCATTCAGTTGAGCTAAGGTAAGTAGATACTCTCTTACTTTTAAAGTCTTCATTTTCAGTTGGATTTCAATATATTATTGATTGATATACACAATATAGATAGCTGTAATCTACATAATACACATATACATAAATATATGTGTATTCTAGATATACATTTGTATGTGTATATCACATATATGCAGGCATATTATGTGTATGTGTATATATAAAATAGATAAAATTTGAACATATATGCATACACATACATATTTGAATATTGTATAGGTGTGTACATATATATTTGCTGTTGTTCAGTCATCTTCAGCCATGTTTGACTCTTCATGACCTCATTTGGGGTTTTCTTGGCAAAGACACTGGAATAGTCTGCCATTTCCTTCTCTAGCTCATTTTACTGATGAGGAAATTGAGGTAAATAAGGTTAAATGACTTGCCCAGGGTCACACAGCTAGTAAGTGTCTAAGGTCAGATTTGAACTCAGGAAGCTGAGTCTTCCTGACTCCAAGCCCAGTACTCTATCCACTGTGCCACCTAGCTGACATGGATCTATATATCCATATCAAGATATGGATATATACAGTTGCAGATATGGATATAGGTATTTTTATATAACTGGATATGTATATATTAACATATAATATCCACATACATGTATATATATGTATACATGTATACATACACATATATATATTTAAATCTTACCTGTTTTAAGCATTATCTTTGTCATAGAAAAGAAAAACAAAATAAGAAGTTATTATATCAAACCTTTATAACTGGAAGATACGGCAGAATCCAACCCCTTCATTTTTGATATGAGGAACTATGGCTCAAAATGCTTAAGAGAAAGGGCAGAATTTGAACCCAAGCCCTTAACTCAAAATCCAGGGTCGTTTACACTTCACCATACTGAAGAGTTCTATCTTCTCTCTGTCATTTCTTACCAGAATAATGCCTATGTCTATCAGTAGTTTTATCTTCGTCTTGCCCCAGTATAGTTTTTTCCCCTAAACCCATTTTACTGTCTTTAGGATTCATTATTTCCCCAGTTTATTATGTTTCAGCATTCACAACATTGTTCTTAGAGGATGAAGCCACTCTTTCACTATTCATCCTTAATTATATGTCTTTGATTCCACCATCTGCATCCTCCATATTGTTCAACAATATGATATGGCAGACTCAAAAGCAAATGCCATTTGGGCTGCATTGAGAAACATAGTCTAGAATTAGGGAGATGATAGTCTTATGGTACCTTTTACTGGTCAGACCCCATCTGGTTTATTGTAGTGAGTTTGAGGAACCACATTTTAGGAAAGACATTGATAAACTAAGTGGTGGTCAGAGGAAGGGAGCCAGGATAGATAATGGAAAGAAATCCATTGCATGCTAAGGGAAGGTTGAAGGAACTGAAAATGTTTGTCTTGGAGAGAGAAGACATTAGATTGGAGCAGGGAGCATAACAGTTGTCTATGGGGATAGTAATAGTGCCTCCTATCTAGGGTAGTTGTGAGGGTCAATAAAGGTATTTATAAAGCACATAGTACAGTACTTGGCACCTATTAGACACTTAATAAATGCTTATTCCAGCCCTTTCCATGCATGTAGCATCTAAATGTTTTTAAAACTCTGTGATCCTTTGATTCTATTATGAGTATTTTCTTTGGACATGTAATAAAAGTTTTCTCCACTCGAAATTAACTCACAAAAATTACAAAAGGGACAATTTCAGAGAAATTGGGAAGACTTGAATTGATATAGAGTGAAATGAGCTGAACCTGAGGAACAAATTATATGAAATAAGAACACTGTATAAAATGACTCAGAAAGACAAGAACATTGATCAATTTGATGACCAATTATGATTCAAAAAGACCAATGATGAAACATCCTGCCTAATTATGACAGAAAAGGTAATGTACTCAAGATCCAGACAGATAGACATTGTCAGATACAGCCAATATGGTGATTTCTTTTGCTTGATTATGCATATCTATTACAATGATTTTGTTTTTATTCTGTTTTTTTTTCCCATTGGGACAGAGGTTGGGAAGTAGAGTGATACTAGTGATAGGATTGTCAGAAAAAATAAGAAAAGTAACAAAAGATATCTTATACATCTTTAAATCCATGGAGAAGCATAGAGAAAATGTCGTATCTAAATACAGACAAGAGTATTCCCTTTGAAAATTACGCGAAGCAAACTATGTAATGGGTTCACAATTTAATATACAAACTTATTGTTCTATTCTACTTCATGTATGGGAGTAGAAATTTTATTTAATATTTTCTAAATTGGGGATTTTTTAAAAAGGATAAACAAAACCGTTAACTGCCAATCTCAGCACTGACCTCACGGCTGTAGCAAACTACAACCACACTTTAATCAATTAATTATATTAAGCATACCCATAAGATTTCTGAAATTTTCCTATTGCACAAATACTGCTCCTAAGGATAATGACCTAAAACTAACAACCTTGTTCTCTAAAGTAGGAGATATTTCCATTCCCCCCCAGAACTTTCCTTTGTTTCACTCCTTTTCCTTCAGGAAAGGCCCAGGGTGCCTCAAAATTTTGCCCTCTTTAAGTAGCACCATATGTTTCTGATTCTTCAGGGATTAATAAACCCTTTTCTAAGATATAAATTAGCTGTTGAGTTTCATTGGCAGTCTCCTCTTTAACCCAGAAGGGTGATTCCCATAGCAAGCATTTCAAATAAGGAAAGGTTGCATTGTATCCCCAATGTGAGTGAGAGAAAGAAGGAGAAGGGAAGAGAAAGGAAGGTTTGGGAAATTGCCATTCAAATGATAAAATAAAGATTGTGTGGCTTTCCCAGTATTTTTCTTTATTACCTTCTCTTTCCTGGCTGTTGCCTCTACATAATTGTCCTCTGTACCTTACAGGATATTTGGGTATTCTATGAGATAGAAATAAAGGTAGATTTATTGTTATTGACTCTCTTTAAGCTTCCTGTACCAGTTTGGCCAATATACAAGAAAGTGTCAGTAATTACAAAAGGCATTTCACTGTGTATGTAGTAGTAGGAAAAACATTCATTTCCCTCATAATCTAGACTAATAGCACCCACAGATATTTAAAAAATGCTTACTCATCGATAAAAAAATAAGACTGAAAAATGTCTGTAGTGCAATATTTAATCTATTCATCTCAATTTTTTGAAACTCTCTAAAGCTGAGTGAAAGGATTTAAAAGTAAGGACGATAGACCTCTCCAAGGAGAATTCCCCTCATGAAGAGCAATTGTTGCCAGAGAAAAATCCATCCTTATTTACAATTGAGATAATTGCCTTTTGCCTCCCCAGGATTTCTTAAACTATGACTATCCTTCTAAACCCTATCAAATTGACAACCAATATATCTGAAATGTTGGGCCACTTTAATGAAAAGGCTAATTTGACTGCATAGTATGATCAATTGTCCAGAAGCCAGTAGTTAAGCCAAATAAGAAAAATAAAATTATAAACACACAGGCAATTCAATTCAGTAAACATTTTTAAAAATTAATTATTTTTAGGTTTCAACATTCATTTCCACAAGTTACAAATTTTCTCCCCATCTCTCCCCTATCCCCCATGCCAAGATGGCATACCTTCTGATTAGCCCTTTCCCCAGTCTACCTTCCCTTTTATCACCCCTCCTTATCCCCTTCCTCCTTACTTTCTCATAGGGCAAGATAGATTTCTATACACCATTGCCTTTTTATCTTATTTCCCAGTGGCATGTAAAAACAATTTTTAGCATTTGTTTTTAAAAGTTTGAGTTCCAAATTCTCTCCATTCTTCCCTCCTTGCCCACACTCATTGAGAAGGCAAGCAATTCAATATAGGTTATACATGTGTAATCATGCAAAACACTTCCATAATAGTAATGTTGTGAAAGACTAACTATATTTCCCTCTATCCTATCCTGCCCCCCCATTTATTCTATTTTCTCCTTTGACCCTGTCCCTTAATCAAAAGTGTTTGCTTCTGACTACCCATTCCTCCAATATGTTCTCCCTTCTATCATACAACACCTCTTATCCCCTTCCCTCTACTTTCCTGTAGGGTAAGATACCCAATTGAGTGTGTATGCTATTCCCTCCTTAACCCAAATAGGATGAGAGTAAGATTTACTCATTCCATTTTACCTCCCCCCTCTTCTCTTGCATTATAAAAGCTTTTTCTCACCTCTTTTATGTGAGACAATTTACCCCATTCTATCTCTCCCTTTCTCCTTCTCCCAATATATTCCTCTCTCACCCCTTAATTTCATTTTTTTAGATATCATCCCTTCATATTCAACTCACCCTGTTCTCTCTCTCTCTCTCTCTCTCTCTCTCTCTCTCTCAAATATATATATATATATGTATATATACATATACCTATATATGCACATACGTATGTGTATTCACTTCAACTACCCTAATATTGAGAAAGATCTCATGAGTTACAAATATCATCTTTCCATAGAGGAATGTAAACAGTTCAACTTTAATAAGTCCCTTATTATTTGTCTTTATCTTTTCATGCTTCTCTTAACTCTTGTATTGGAAAGTCAAATTTTTCTATTCAGCTCTGATCTTTTTATCAAAAATGGTTGAAAGTCCTCTATTTCATCGAATATCCATTTTCCGCCTGAAATATTATATTTAGTTCTGCTGAGTATGTGATTCTTGGTTTTAATCCTTGCACCTTTGACCTCTGGAATATCATATTCTGAGCCCCTTAATCCCTTAATGTAGAAGCTGCTAGATCTTGTGCTATCCAGATTGTGTTTCCACAATATTCAAATTGTTTCTTTCTGGCTGCTTGCAATATTTTCTCCTTGAATTGGGAACTCTCGAATTTGGCTAAAATATTCCTAGGAGTTTTCCTTTTGGAATCTTTTTCAAGAGGTGATCAGTGGTTTCTTTCAATTTCTATTTTACCCTCTGGTTCTAGAATGCCAGGGAAGTTTTCCTTGATAATTTCTTGAAAGATGATGTCTAGGCCGTTTTTTGATGATGGCTTTCAGGTAGTCCAATAATTTCTAAATTATCTCTCCTGGATCTATTTTCCAGGTCAGTGATTTTTTCAATGAGATATATCACATTGTCTTCTATTCTTTTGTTCTTTTAGTTCCGTTTTATAATATCTTGATTTCTCATAAAGTCATTAACTTCCATTTGCTCAATTCTAATTTTTAAGGAATTATTTTCTTCAGTGAGCTTTTGGACCTCCTTTTCCACTTGACCCATTCTGCTTTTTAAGGCATTCTTCTCTTCATTGGCTTTTTGGAGCTCTTTTGCCATTTGGGTTAGTCTATTTTTAAGGTGTTATTTTCTTCACTATTTTGGGGGTCTCCTTTAGCAGGCTGTTGACTTGTTTTTCATAGTTTTCTTGCATCACTCTCATTTCTTTTCCCAATTTTTCCTCTATTTCTCTTATTTGAGTTTCAAAATACTTTTGAACTCTTTCATGGCCTGTGACCAATTCATATTTTTCTTGGAGGCTTTGGATGTGGTATCTTTGACATTGTTGTCCTCCGGGTGTATGTTTTGATCTTCTTTGTCACTAAGATTCTATAATCTGAGTTTTTAATGCTGTCTGCTCATCTTCCCAGCCAATTACTTGGCTTTTGAACTCTTTCTCAAGATATGACTGACTCTTCTTCCAGAGTGAAGAATGCTGTGTCCCAAGATTCAGGGGCTTTGCACAGCTGTTTTCAGAACTACTTGTAGGCACCCGTAAATTTTTGGTTCTTCTTAGGTGGTATGATGCAAGGAGAGGAATTTCCTCCTCTCCTGGCCTGTGCTCTGGTCTGTGAGTGACCTCAAGCACTATTTTCTGCCTTGGAACTGTGAGGAGGACTCTCTCTTCATAGCCACCACAAGCTCTTCCATACTAGGACTCCTCCTCAGCCCAGGACCGCCACCCAGGATGGTGACCCAGGTCCAAGCAGGGCAAAGCAAGAGAATCCTGCTTCAGCAGCAGCAAAGAAATCCCTGCACTCCTGCTGCGGTCATCCACCTGATCCCTCAACCATCTGTGGGCCTGGAGTTCTGGAAGCAGCCATTGCTGTTGTCCCACTGCTGCAGTCACCTATGCTGGGTGGGTGCTGGGGCTGGACTGCGCTCTTGTCTCATCTAGGTCCAACAGAGTTTTCCCACTGACCTGATAAGTTGTCTTTGGTTGTTGTGTGTTGAGAAGTCTGGAAATCAATTGTCACAGATGCTTGTGATTCAGTGCCCTGAGGCATACTCCACCAGGTCTGCTGTTGTCCAGTCTGTGATGGCTCAGCCCACAGTGGGCTGTGCTCTGCTGTGAGAACCAGTGATAGAAATTCCTGTCAACCTGCCAGGCTGTCTTGGGCTGGAGACTTTTTTCAATCTGTCATTTTGTGGGTTCTGTAGCTCTAGAATTTGTTTAGAGTTATTTTTATTTACATTAATATGGAGGCATTTGGGGGAAAGCTCAAGCAAGTCCCTGGTTTTACTTAGCCATCTTGCCTCCACCCTAGTAAACATTTAGTAAGCCCCTACAATGTGCCAGGCAATGTGCTACGTGCTAGGGAACTCACTTCTAACCTGTAAATGCTCTAGATAACTCTCTGAAGTATAATTCCCTAAGATTATAAGTTGTAGAGGTGTTGACCTGCACTGGTAGAGGGAATTTCCTCATCCAGGGCTTTACTAAATGTGGTGGGCTTATGCATGCTTATAATGCCTGGTTGCTCATCATTTTCAAAGAGGACCAAAATGACACCACAATGTTGAAATGAAGGTAAAGTGTGTTCAATGATGTCTGATCAGACCAATGTGAGCTTGGAACACTGTACAAGTGGTTGGGCACAGATAGTCCATATGAATATTTGGAGTAGAGATAACTCTAAATTGCACTCCCCACATTTCTTTCAAGCTACTGCAATTCTGCTTTTCTCATAGAACAAAGTGACTTATTTGATACAGTCATGCCATGCTGCAAAGTCCTTTGACAGTATTGCTCACATCATACAATCGATTCCAAAATTCTTCAGAAAGACCTTGAGAGTATCCTTGTATCATTTCTTCTGAGTACTAGGTGAATGCCTTCTGTGCATGAGTTCTCCATAAAATAGTCTTTTAGGCAAATGTACATTTGGCATTCAAACAATATGCCCAGCCCATCAGAGTTGTGCTATCTGAAGTACAGTTTGAATACTTGGCAGTTTAGCTGGAGAAAGGATTTCAGTGTCTGGTCCCTTATCTTGCCAAGTGATCTTCAGAATCTTCCTAAGAGAATTCAAATGGAAGTGATCCAATTTCTTGACATGACACTAGTATACTATACAGGTTTCACTGGCAACAATGAATGGGGTCAACACAACAGTTCTAGACATTCAGTTTGGTGGGCAGTCTAATACCTCTAAAGAAGAGGTTTGGAAAGAGCATACTTTCCTTCACAGCTGCCCTAACACTGATGTAGTTCTGGCAATGTTTATGTCAGTAAAGATACTGATGATATGATAGTATACTCAAAGAATCCAAAATAATCAACTAAAAACACTAGTCAAAATAATTACCCATAACAAAGCTGCGCAGTATAAAATAAACCCACATAAATCATCAGAATTTCTGTATTTTACCAATAAAACATAGCAGCAAGAGACAAAATAGAAATTTTAAAATAATTACATACAGTGTAAAATACATGTAAGTCTACCTGTCAAGACACACTCAGGAAATATATGACCATAATTGCAAAACATTTTTCACAAAAATAAATACAGACCTAAACAATTAAAGAAATATTAATGGCTCATATGTAGGATGAGCCAATATAATTAACAGGACTATCCTATCTAAATTAATTTACTTATTCAGTGCCATATCAATCAAGAAAATCTAAGCGTCAAGGTGAATAGAACACTGAACCTGGAGTTAGGAAGATCTGAGTTCAAATTCAACCTCAGACATTTACTATGTGACCTAGGCAAGTCATTTAGCCCCGTTTGCCACAGTTTCCTCTTCTGTAAAATGAAATGGAGAAGGAAATGACAAACCACTCCAGTATCTGCTAAGAAAACCCCAAATGGGAAGCAAAGAGTTGGATGTGATTGGAATGACTGAAAAACAACAAAATACCAATCAAATTTCTGAAGAATTATTTTATAGAGTTTAAAAAAATAATAACATCCATCTATAAAAATAAAAGATAAAAAATGTCAAGGAAACCAATTAAAAATATGAAGGAAGGTGGCCTAAAAGTACCAGATTTCAAATTATATTAAAAAGCAATAATCACCAAAACAATATGGTATTGGCTAAGAAATAGAGTGGTGGGTCAGTGCCACAGATTAGGTACACAATATAGAGAGATATAACCACAATAATCGAATGTTTGATGAACCCAAAGATCCAAGGTTTGGGGAAAAGAATTCAGAATTTATAAAAAAAAACTGCTGGAAAACCTGTAAAAGTTTAAAAGAAATTAGGAATAGACCAACATTTCAAACAATATTCAAAGACAAGGTTAAAATGCATTCATGATTTAGCCATGAAGGGTGATATAATTAGCGATCTATAGGAACATGAAAAAATTACCTGTCAGATCTATGGTTGAGACAAGATTTTATGACCAGAGATAGATAGCATCATGGGAAGTAAAACAGATAATTTTGTTCACATGAAGTTTTTAAAAAGTATTTTTTGCACAAACAAAACCAATTCAGTCAAGATAAGAAGGAGAGCAGGAAATGAAAAAAAAATTATAGCAACTTTCTCTTATGAAAGCCTTATTTTTTGAACATATAGGGAATTGAGCCAAATTTATAAAAAAAGAGCCATTCTCCAGTTGATAAATGACCAAAGATATGAACGGGCAGTTTTCAGAAGAAGAAATCAATAGACATACGGGAAAAAAGCTCTAGATCTAAATAGTAATGCACTGTTGGTATAGCTATGAACTTGTCCAACCATCCTGAAGAACAATTTGTAACTATGCCCAAAAGGACTTAATACTGTAAATATCCTTTGGCCCAGCAATACCACTGCTAGGTCTTTATCCAAAAGAGATAAAAGGAAAAGGACCTATATGCATAAAAAATATTTAGAGTAGCTCTTTTTGTGGTAGTAAAGAATTGGAAATTAAGCAGATTCCCATCAGTTTGAGAAGGGATTAATACGTTGCAGTATATTATCCTATTTTGCTGTAAGAAATGAAGCGGATAATTTCAGAAAACCTGGGAAGACTTATATGAACTGATGCAAAATGATTTGAGAGGAGCCAAGAGAACATTTTTTAAAATGACAGCAGTGTTGTGAAGATAATCAGATGTGAAAGACTTAGCTTCTCTGATCAACATAATAATCCTTGAACATTCCAAAGACTCATGATGAAAATGTTTTCCACCTCTAGAGAGAGAAATGATGAGCTCTGAGTGCAGATTGAAGAATATTTTTCCACTTTTTTCTTGCTTTTTGTTTTTTGTGATATGGTTAATATGGAAATATGTTTTACATGACTGAACATGTGTCATGAGGGTTACCCATTCTTAATGGGTAGGTTAGGGTATGAAGGGATGGAGAGTATTAGGAAACCAAAAGTTTTAAATCAATATTAAATAATAAATAAGAAAGTTTTATATGTTGGCTTAGATTAGCTATGAACAATTAATATTTTTAAATTTTGATTTTATTCCTTCAAAAAGTATTTTACCATTGAATTCATATTATTCCTGGATCTGTTTTGGTAAATATATTCTCAAATATGTTATATTGTTTGTAGTTATTTTGAATGGAATTTGTCTTTCTAGCTCATTCTGTTGGGTTTTGTTGGTTACGTAGAATCAAACAATTAACATTGATTAAGTACCTACTATCTGTAAGACACTGTGTTAAGCACTAGGGCTACAAAGAGAGGCAGAAGACACACCTTGTACTGAAGTAGCTTACAGATAGAGAAAAGATTTTAAAATATATATAGAAAGCAAGCTATATACAGGGTAACCAGGAAATGAGTAATGGAGGGAAGGAATTAGAATTAAGAAGCACTGGAGAAGGTTTCCTGTAAAGATATAATTTTAGTTCTGAATTAAACAAAGATAGGGAAGTTAGAAGGTAGAATTGAGGACAGAGAGCTTTCCAGGCCTGAGAAATAGCCAGAGAAAATTCCTGGAGCTGACAGATGGAGTAGAAGAAAGAGCCAGGAGGCCAGTGTCATGGGATTGAAGGGTCTATCACAGGGAATGAAGTGTGAGAAAACTGGAAAGGAAAGAGAGGGTTAAGTTCTGAAAGACTTTGAATTCCAAAAGGAAGATTTTGTATTTGATCCTAGAGGCAATAGTCACTGTTTGTTGAGTATGGAAGTGACATGGTTAGACCTGAGTTTTAATAAAACCACTTTGGTGGCTGAATCAAGGCTACATTGGAGTGAAGAAAAACTTATGGAAGGCAGACACACCACCAGGCTATTACATGCTACGGCTAGGCTCAGCCTGGAAATCATTACCCCCATTTCATCTTTCATTTTACTCTTCTTAATTTTGACCTTTGTTTTCTTATAATCAGGCCCACATCTACAATGAGATGTTCCATATGCAGTCTTACCTCACTTCCTTTCTCATTTTCAGTGCTACCTATGAAGATAAACATGATGTCCTTTCAGAAGGTTTTGTAGCACAACTTACTTTTTGCGTGGGCTTGAAAGGAAAGCAGCATAGAGGCAGTATAATAATTGAAATAATAAAGGAAAAACATTACATCAGAAAACTTAAGTATGTCTCCAGTATTTATACATCGTGTGATTGATTATTAAGTAATTGTTCCTCTTGGAATCTCAGCTTTCTTATCTGTAAGGTGGGAGTAATTGAGCATGGGCAAGTAATTGCTAAACTAACTGCTAATGCCTTCAACTTCCTTGTTTATAAAAAGAGGATGTTAGACTAGATGGTCCCTATAGTCCCTCTCGGTTCAAAATTCCTTGCTTTATTTTTTCCCTTGTATTAACTAACACACAGCTTTGGTGTGATGAATGTGTTTTGCAAATCTTGGAGTGTTAATATATGGAAGTCATTATTATTTTTTTTAGTACTAGAAGCCCCTGTCATTGTTTATTCTCTCATATATCTGAAACTTGATGGTAAAGACTTGTTTTAAACCATTAGTTGGGTGAATGTATGTAGAAAACAGTTGTAAAGCTTTAAGCTTCACAGGCACTATCTTCTTCAAAAATTTGGCCATGCTTCTCAGTTTTTCATTTGTGATTTTTTCTGTCATTGAGTTATTGGTTTCTAAGTTAGCTGCTTTATGGTATGATGTGAATTCACACCCTTTCCCTCTTTCTCTGTATTTCTGTTTGTTCTGTAGAGGACTCCACCATCTACCACACGAAATTTATTTTGATTCCACCTTAATCTTTTTTAAGTCTCCTGAGTCCACCACTTTTCTTCTTGTCTATTATAGATTACCTACAGATATCTGGTGTCTTAATTTTTTTTTTTGCTCAGCATTTTTATTTCCTGTGATTCAATTCAGCAAATCGTTATTAAGCACTAAATATATGTAAGACACTTCAGTGGGAGCATGAAGCTCAAGGAGGATCAATTCTAGACTTACTAGGAGAACCAGAAGAGACATATGCAATGGAAACCAAGGGGAAAGAGACATTCCAGAAGGAGGGGTGGTGTCTAGTATCAATTTTAGCAAAGAGGTTAAGGATGGCAAGGAATTTTTGGAAGACCAATGGATCTAATAATCAGAGAATGACCTTGGGAAAAATGTTTTAGTGAAGTCATAGGAACTGCAGCCAGACCAGATTGCAGGGTGTTAAAGGAATGACATGCTTGTGCAGGCTTCTTCTTCTTTGTTCCTTTGTGTTTTGTTATTTCTTCTCCAGTTCTTTAATATTGTGCTTTTTTATCATTAATCTTTTCTGCAAATGAAAATATCCATTTTTCCTCTTTAAAGCTCTCAGTATTACTTTTTCCCTTGTGAGCTCTATTTCATTTTTCAATGGGTCTCACCATTCTTTGGCATCCTCAAAGGGGAGCAGAGTTTTTCTTCCCTTTGATCACCTTATCATAGTTTTAATTTCTCCTTGTTCTAATTAGTTTTTCATTTGGTAAAATTGTATAGATTTTAGGCATTAAATTAAACTGTTCTACATGATCAGAATACCATGTCACTTCTCTGTTCAACAAACAGTGGCTCTCTATTGACTCTAGGATCAAATACAAAATCCTCTGTTTGGCATTCAAAGTCTTTCATATATGCATATGTGTCACAACCACTGTCATTTCTTACACTTGGGTCATTATAATCCTACTTAACCCCATTCTGTTGCTTTTAAATATGTTACAGACTATTATCATTTAAATTCAAATGGGTGTTCTTCAACTTTGAGTCCTTCTATATTGATTCTAAATATTTTGCTTTGTAATTTTCATTACTTATGGCATCACCACTTCTAAGAAGAAATGGAAATCTCCTTGTAGCAAAATTATTCTCACATGACTAGATGATTTAGTGAACTATGAGTAATGGCTGGGGTATGGCTGTAGAAGGAGATAGATAGATAGATAGACAGACAGACAGACAGCTAGACAGACAGACAGATAGATAGATAGATAGATAGATAGATAGATAGATAGATAGATAATTTTAAAAGAAGAAAATAGATAAAAGGGTAGGCAAAATTGAATTTCCTATTAAAATATACTAATCAGAAGAAAATCAGGACCTGAATGGGGAAAGGAAAGCATGACATAGAAAATTTGGGTAAAGATCAATAAAAGGAGGGGGCAGGACCATAGTATTATAGTAGGAATGTCCTTTACACCATAATACCAGAAGGAAGAAAGAGATGCAAAATTAAAAAAAATAGGTCACATACCTAGCACAATGGCACCATACACTAGCAGTTGGTGACACAAATATCCAGATAATTCTTCAATCTTTCTCTGACAAAATCGAAGCAGTTGTTGATTTTTGACTCTCCTTAATAATGTTTTGCTTCTTTAAAAGACAATGAAAACAATGATGAAAAATTATCTGATTCTGACAAATAAGTAGAGAGGAATTTGAGGAATTTGAGTTGGTACAAACCCATGGGATAAATATAATACTCTCCCTTAGAATTTTTCATTAATAATAGGAAATGTAATCATTATACATAAGTTAACATACCTTATATATCTTTATAACCATGGAAGGAGGATGACTGTGTGTTTCCACAGTCTGGCTAGCAGCTTCTGTGGGGGTTCCAGATCCACCCACAGCCAGCACCCAGAAAGCTGCTGGACAGCCAGAAAGCCCAGGTTCTTTTGATATGCCTTAATAAGGAGAGCAAGGTTAAGGGGTTGGCAAGCTTACTTTAATTCAGCATAAAAATATCATTCACTTAGTTCAGGGGAAAAAACCAGCACCCTGAACTTCAGAGCAAAATACCAGCAAATTACAAACATGAACAGACAGACCTTGTCTGATTCAAATACCAATACATAGTTACCAGAGTTCAACAAAGTCTCAGCATCTGGGTTTACAAGCTGGAGGGCTCCTTAGCTACAGCTGCCCAGAATCTCCTCATCAACACCATCTCAAGAGCCATTAAATTACAAACAGACAGACCCAATACAATTCATAGTTACCAGTACCAACATCTGGGTTTCAAAGCTGGGGGGGGGCAGATTGCAGTTTGCCCAGAGCCTCAACACTCCTTCCATGAGTGTGCCCCAAAAATCAAATGCCAAGCTCTCC
>CM053623.1:87605012-87635447 GCA_028646595.1 Phalanger gymnotis | reverse complement strand
AGCAAAATATCCCACCTTAATTACTATTACATAATAATGTTAATGTTACACCTAATAGGGGTTTGGGCCTGGGGCTTAGTGCTTAGCAAGATTCAATGAAATAGCTGAATTACTCAAAGCAGACAAAAGCCAAACTCTTCAAAGGCACTTATTGAAGTGCTAAGGAGACCATTTTGCTTAACAACACACTGTGTTATGTATCCTCTCCCCAATTCAGTGCCTCTCTATTATCTTCAGAATCAAACATAACATGCTCTATTTGGCTTTTAAAGCCCTTTATACTCTGACCCCTTCATAGCTTTCTAGATTTATTATATTTTATTCCCCTATGATCAATTAGCATTGAACTTCTTGCTTTTACTTACACTCCTCTTATCTGTTCACTTTCACTACCTGTCCAATGTCTGAAGCCCCATCCCTTTTCATGTCTGTTTCCTAGCTTCTCTGGATTACTTCAAGTTCTGGCTAAAACCCCACCTTCTGCAAGCAGTCTTTCCTGATCACCCTTAACAGTAGGGTCTTTCTTTTGTGATTATCTCCATTTTTTCCTATATGTATTTTGTTTACACGTAGCTATTGGCATGTTGTCTCTGTGACTGTGAGCCCCATGGGAGTAGTGGCTTTTGTTTTTTTCTATTATTTGTATCTCCAGTGGCTGGCACATAGTAATTACTTCAAAAATGCTTGTTTACTTGGCTTAACTTGTCTAGCCCAGATTTGGAAATGGTAATTCTTAAATAATTCAGAAAAAGGAATCCATTGTTCAAATTATGAATGAAGGGGTCTCAATAAGAGAATTTATGAACACAGAAAGACAAATGCCTCAAATTAGGAATGAAAAAGGAAGCTTTCTTTAAAAAAAAAAGTTGATGCATTGAGAAATAACTCTTCCTCCTGAAATATTCCCGATAATGCCACTAAGATGTATTGCAAAAAAATGGCAGCCAATTTATGACAATGCTACCTAGCTATGGCATGCCTGCTGTACTTTTGTGTACTAAACTACTCAACTAGTCTCAACTTCACAACTGCTGACCAAAGTGCTAATCACTTTGCTGAAAACAGGCCAACTAGAGATAAGTGGTTCAAAATTGGAGAGTTAGACACACATTCTAGTTTGAAATCATGAAAACATTTGTGAAAATTTGCAATATTTAGAAAAAGGAATGGGCCAAGTCAGGAGGGATAGGAACATAAAAGACATTCACCCATATAATATCTATAAGAAATATTAGCTTGAAGATAAGATCGGGATCTATCACTATAAGCATAGAGGTAATATGTTATTGATTCTCAGATTCTGTGATTCCAAAATATGCATGAGATGACAATATAATGCATTTTTCCTCTTTTACATTTTTGAAGAACATACACAAATGTACTGTTTCCCCTTTGCTAACTTACAGCCTATATCAGATTTCTTTAAACTAGACTTTACATGCCTTTTGAATGGCTCCGTATTATGTAAATAAGACAAACATTCTAAACTTCTATTACTTTTTTTTCTTTTAATGAATATAAAGTGCCCCAAATGTATCCCCTTCCAATGGACATGTTTTTCCTTTTACGTTGAGCCTCATTTCTTGTACTAAAATAATATCTTGGGATTTTTTTTCTCTCAGCACTTCTAAGTTTCTTTTTAGTTGCATCTGTAGCATTCTAGTATGTGATTCATGATATTTAATATATAGGTGGAGTATTACTAGATTTGGAGATGGAGGAACTGATTAACATTTTGACTCAGGTTCTCACATATAGAAACTGTGATTGAATAGGTATCACTAACCTATAACATATACACACACACGTATATATTAACATGGACCATTGATTCAAGGCTATAGTCTGTCCAACCAGAGACTCATTACCACTGTGATTTGGAGGAAATCAATTTATCTCTCTTTTTACACTTTCCTTATTTGTAAAATGTGGTGGTGTGATGTGTGAACATTTGAATTAGATGAAATCTGAGGTCTTTCTACTTCTAACATATTACTATTTTACTTAAAGCTATGTTTAACCTATACTTAGGACTTGAAAACTGATACAGTACCAGTTATAAGATATCATATTATAGAATAAAATAGGATTCTCAGCTGTCATCAAAAATCAGGTTGACTGAAGAAATAAAGAATACACAACAAATTCTGGCTTAGAATATAAATAAACAACTTAGGTTGTAGCATCTTAAGAGACAATTAGAATTAAGTTTGTATAAGTATATGAGGATTTTAATAGCCTTGCACTGTATCCTTGGCACTGTCTCACCTGATCTTTAAAGTGACATTTCCCACCCTAATACACTAGCCAACTAATATTTGTCACTATTGATGTTTGTCACTATTCCCCTATCAATTATGTAAGATAATCCTTAAAATATATGAGCATATTGCAATATCCCAATTGTATGATCCATGCTATCAAGTCTTAGTGGTACCTGTGCAATCACTATGTGTGTATATACACATACATACAGAAAAATATTTGTATATGCAGATGTATGTAGATATAGATGCATACATATGAGTTTCAACTCAAGTTCTATTTATATGCATATATAAAGAACTTTAGGTGAAATATTAAATTGATTTTATTTCCTTTATTCTATTCATTTGAATATAGAAATCTGAAGCTTTAAACATTATTTCTGGTCTTTACCTTTATCATTTTTTACACCTCACTATATCATTTTCTCCTCAATTATTTATTTTCCATTCAATCATCTACTGTTTAATAGCTCTTTTCCACTGACTAAACCATCTTAAATTCTTTCCTTCCTTAAAAAAATAACTTTACCTTATCATCCTTTCAATACATTTGTCTTATATTTCTCCTCCCTTTCACTGCTAAACTCCTGGAAAAAAGTCATTTATACTTTGTTGTTGCCTCTAATCTCCACCACCCTATCACTCCTTGGCCCATCACAGTCTTGCTTTTGACCCTACTGGACTAACAAAACTGTTCTCAGTGAAACCACATATAGTTTTCCCTTGCTTCATATCTTCAAACAAAAGCTGGATGGTGACTTAGTGTCTTGTAGAGGAGACATTTGTTCATTTATTGGATGTAATAGGTGACATCAAAGGATTCTTCCAACTCAGGGTCTTTATAATTTTCTCTACCCTCTGTATTCAGACAAGTGCAATCCCATTCTAATGAAGGAAGTCCTCTCCAGAGACACAATAAACAAAACATATCTACCTTGGTTCAGAGATGGCAGTTTCAACTTCATGACCCAATTCATAAAATTGATGTGCTGGGATGAAGGCCCATATAGCCAGAACTTTTATTGGTTCTGAATTTTGTAATCATCTCCATTCTAAATATCAACCGAAATGCACTCAGAGAAGCAAATTGAAAAACATTTAACCCTTCTCCGTCTCCCTCTTTTTCCTCTGCCCAAAGGAAGGAACATGCCTAAGATAGGTCTTATGCTAGATATGAATTGGCATACACAAATATTCAAGATAATGGAATGAATACTGACCAGAAGCAGATGACTTGTATATAAGTCCCACCTTTGACACTTATTACTTATGTAGGCAAGGCACTTTACCTCCCTTAGATTCAGTTACCTCATTTGCAAAATGAAAGAGTTGGATTGGATGACGTCTTGGGTCTCTTTCGGCTGTATATCTGTGATTCCATGATCCTCCCTCCCCCTCACCTCTCCCTCCCTTCCCCTTCCCCCTCCCCTTCTCCTTCTCCCTCTTTTTTCTGGGCCCGAAGGAAGGAACATTTTGATGGCTGAAGGCTTCCTTCTTAACTCCAGGTTTACTGGCTAGATTTCTTTCTTAAAAACCAAACCTTAAACCCAGTTTACTCTGGAGCTCATAGATTGGACAATAGGTCCCTGCCATCCTAGCACAAAGTTAAATATTAACTGTTTCTCTTTTGGACAGGAAACCTGAGGGTATTCCCCTCCCAGTTTGATTTTTTTTTGAGTTTTGATTAAAGGAGCCATCCCTTGATTAACTACTTAAAGAGGCCTATTCACTGAATGACTGTTACCTCACTCACAGTGAGAACTTAAAAAGACCTTAGCCTAAAAGGGCCAGGGTATCCCAGTGCATCCTGGGCCATCTCCAGTTGTCCTGATGAATATCTGGCCACTGGACCCAGATGGCTCTGGAGGAGAAAGTGAAGCTGGTGGCCTTACACAGGCCTCCCTCACTCAAACCAAAGTCAAGTGCAAGTCATGTTATCATTTCCCTGATGTCATGGTCCTTGTTGAAAATGAAGGACAAACACAACATCAACAACAACATCTGTGATTCTATTATGCCAGTCCAAAAGAATCTTGCTATCTATCAAGGGAGACAAGAAACCAAATAGCATATATTAGTATAATTTTCCTGTGTGTGGTTTAAACAAAATAATTTGGTAGTGCTTTTCATCAACAGCATCATGGAGAAAATGACATTTGAACTGAATTTTGAAGCATATAGCATCTTTCTCTGATCATTCCTTTTTTTCTTCCCAGCATTTCTACTTATTCAAGATAGTTACTCTCCCTATGATTCTGGCCAACGGTGGTGGAGAAAGGGATATGAGAATGATGAGGCATGAAGTATTTAAGTTCCATAAGTCTGCTTCCTTATAACAACTAGTATCTTCATCAAAAAGTTATCTTGTGTTTATTTTGTGTGTGCGTGTGTATACACATGCAATTTACACATGTATATATAAATGTGTGAATATATATGTATATGTGTATGCATAATGTGTGTATGCCCACATCATATACACCTGCACACATACATGAGAAGACATCTGTGGCAGAATAGTTAGGGAGCTGTCCTGGGAACTAAGAAAACCTGGATTCATATCTTAAATCGGATTCATACTAGCTAGTTGACCCTGGGCAAGACAATTCTCAATGTGCTAGGCAACTCTCTAAACATAGAATGTTTCAGTCTGCTCTGATAGGAGTGCCTTCATCTGGGAGTACCCTCTTTGAATGACTACCTTGTCTAATAGGTATCCTTATCTTTTTATAGGGTGCCCCCAGAAGCCCTAGTGCAGTTTTAAGCTATTTGAACTTAAATGATTGCCAGACTGGCAGTTTAAAGCTAAGAATTTTGGTAAACCTGTATATGTATATGTTATATACATACGATAGAAGTAGGCTCCTTGAGTGCTGAAACTATTTCTTTGTTTTCTTTCATATTCCCTCCTACCTGGGATATAGTAGATTGTAAATAACTAATAAATGCTTGTTGATTGGTTGACTAATTGCTGCTATTGCTCATATAGTCATATTGTTTCCCCCAACTCTTTCATCACCCATATCTGCATGATTTGCTCCATATCTGCTGTCCCTTTTTCTCTGGCAGTCGTGTAGCTACCTCCTCGCTCACACAGGTGAATCTCAATCCCCACACAAACCCTTCAAAGTAGCTGTAGTTAATATTATTTCCCTTTAGATGGATTAGGAAAAAAATGAAGGCACGGTAGGTTAAGTGATTTGCACACAGTCCCAGAACCAGTGACAGAGAGAAACTATATCTCCTGGCTCAAAATACTAGATAACATCCACCATACCTACACATAACATCTGGTTTGGAAACAACAGAGATAAGGACCAGAAAAAGCAAGGCACAGAGAAGAGAGATCTATTTGGAATAAAAATTCTCTCCTTCTAGGAGTAAGACTAAGGATTCAATAGTCCTAGCTTTTTACTAATTTCTGGTCTGTATGTCTTTGTATCCATAATAGCCTCATAGTGACCTTCATGGCAATGCACCAGAAATGAGAATTGTACATTCAAGAGGTTTTTAGGGCATATAAAGGGCATGCTTTATTTTGGGGATAAGAGTGATGAGTTCACCACTGGGTGGCACAGTTCTGCTAGATGAAATTCAGTCAACTAGAAGCTTATGTCCTCTAATTTTGCAGTCAGACCAAGTCCAACCCTCAGTGGGATAGTGGGATAGAGCAAACCATCTAGTAACTTTCTATTGAAAATATTTTCCTACAATGACTTGAATGTTTTATTATTTTAATTATTGTGACAGAATATCATTATTTTATCACTGGTGAAAATGAGGGTATTGGATTAGTCCATCTTCAAGGTACCTTCCACATCTAAATCCACTGGTTTCAATGAATGTCTTTCCAGCTCTTTCTCTATCTTTCACTCTATTTCTCAAGATGGCTCCTGGTTGTTTGGCTCTTGTTTCAGGGAACACAGCACTCAGTTTGGAATCTGGACTTCCTCCAGGGGAGCTTGGCTCCTGCTAAGCATTAGCAGAGTTGGTGGGACTGGCATGGTATGGCTCAGAAGCAGATAATAGTATGTCAAGGCATAACATGGAGGGTGAACTATCTCAGCAGTTGGCCACTCACTCTTCCAGACTTTCATTGCTGGAGCATCAATTTTTTTGTTTCTCTCATTGTTTCCGAAAGAATCCAAACTTTTTGAAGGAAGGGAATATTTTTATGTTTGCTTGTTTGTTGCTGTCCTTTTGTCCTCAGGGCCCAGCACAAGTTATTTGCATGCTTACTAAATCCCTTACTATAAATGTTGATTTAAATTGTACTAAGGCTTATTTGCTTCTCAGGTGATTAATAATAGTAATAACAGACATATATAGCATTTGAAGGTTTGCAAAGTGCTTTATATACATTATCTCAATTGATTTTCCCAAACACAATGGAAGGTAGGTATATTATGGCAGCAGTGTAGCACAATGGAGAAAAATACGCTGGTTGTTCTTGTTGCTGACTCATTTTTCAGTTGTGTCCAACTCTTTGTGACTCCATTTGGGGTTTTCTTTGAAATGATACTGAAGTGGTTTGACATTTTCTTCTCCAATGCCAGAGGACTGATGTTCAAATCTCAACTCTGGTTTTTACATGTGTAATCTCAAGCAAGTCACCTAACCTTCCTAGTCCTCAGTTATCTCATCTGTAACATGACGGGAGTTTAATTAGGTGAATTTTGAGGTCTCTCCCAATTCAATGATCCTATGACTAATTTCATTTTCTTGTTGAGGAGACAATTGCTTATTGCCAAATGATTTACCCAGTATCACCCTGATATAGGGTAAATTTATTAGGTGAGTTTTTAGTCAGGTTTTCCTGACTACAGGTCCAGCTCTGCATCCAAAATGTGGGATATGCTACACTGTACTAAGCCTTGGGTTGCATGGTCCTCAGTCTGCTGTGTTTTCCTTTCCATGCCAGGAAAACGAAAACTTCTAAATTCTTCTCAGTCTTTGTCCTGGAATATAGGGCTAGGGGTATCAAAAAGATGAGAAAGATTCTCACACTGAGGAATTATTTTCCCTGCTATTTCTGTGAATCTGGGAGATGAAGAAACTCAAGTTACCCAGAGCTGGGACAGAAGTTATTCTCACAAACCTTATTTTGGTTCTAATAAAGTTGTTAGAATGTGTTTGCAGTGTTCTTTTATCTTCAGGGTCTTCAGTCGTATGGGCTTTACCCAGGAAGCTATTACTGAATCCTATTAGAAGCATTGCATCAACAGGACAGTAGAATCTCTTTTTGAGGCCCTGCTGGTTTGTAGGTACTGTTGAGATTTTTTCAATACATTAAAGCTAATTGAGGGTCTTAAAATAGTTTAATTTTGCAGACTAGGGACCAACTCCTTTGCACTGAACCTTTTTTGCATTATCCATGCATTCCATTTTTAATGTGATGGCATATATAAAATAATTTTTAAATTACTTTCAATAAATTATGGATAAGCAATATCTTTCAACAACAGAACCCCATACTAGTATGTGCCATTTGTTTGAAGGAAAATGCATATTGAAATTTATCATTCTGTCTAAGAACTCATATTGATTTCATATATATATACATTATATACATTGTGGCTAACTTTCAAGGAGTTGCCATGGTGGTAGTGCAAAGAAGGTGAAATCAACCCTGAGTCCTTCATCTCTCCTGGATATACTTCCATCAGGTCCTCCAAATTTGCTCTCCTCCCCTAGATACCCTGTGAAGACCTCTGTCAATTCCAGACATCAATTACAATATTCTGCCAGGGTTTGCCCTCTTGGGGACAGGGCCTGTTGCTTCAGTTCTCTTCCTACTAATACACTACATATTTTACAAGTTACAATTTCTTTGTCCTGTGCCTCATACCTTTAATATCTTAGCAGATAAGATACACATAATTATGTATATTAAACACTTACTAGGTGCTACATGTTATGCTAAGTGTTGACGGTACAAACACAAGCAAGTAAGACAGTCCTTACAAGAAGTTTATATTTTAGTAATGGAAGACAATTCATAAAAAAGAACTAAAAGGGAGAGAAAAGGAAATGGAGGCAGTTGTTGAGAAAGAAGAGGAATTGGAGAGTCTAGGCATAGTTAAGTATGGTAAGGATTCTTCTTAAAATGAGGAAGTCAACAATTACAACAGGAGAGACTAGGATGGAAGTTTGTTAGAGGGGCTAATGTAGGAGATAAGGGAAAAAAAGAATAGGAATCAAGAAAGTCCAGCTCTACTAGATCTCCAGTTATATGGTATCAAAGTTGGGAAATCTAATTTCCAATTATACCACAGGCAGTTATTAGATATGGATGTGTCAGTAAACTTACAGCCTTTATGTATTCATTTGTAAGAAGAAAATAAATACATTTGTACTTTTATTTCATAAAGTTTCTGAAGGAAAAGTATCTGAGGACACTAAAATGAGATATAAATATGAATTATTGTTAAATCTCCATAGTCCTACTCTGATGCCTCATTATGGTATGGAAATGACTTGAGGTTGCTCAAGACTATATCAATGGAAACCAAGCCCTGGCAGTTTCTACCAAGCTGGAAAAGCCCTGACTATGATCCTGTTTGGATCATGTTCTCTAGTTTGGGCTATTTTCCAAAGACTAACCATGTTAGGGAGAGAGAAGTTTCCAAAAGAAGATTGGCCATTTGATGATGGATCCTTTGGTCATAATAGCCCATGAAACAAATCAGAATTCAAAATGGCTCTTGGTCTCATGCATGCTTCTGATTCTGTAGTAACAGGGGCAAAGTTGGATACAAGGGAGACAGAAGATGCCAAGAATCACACAGTTCTTACATCACCCATTTGCTAGTGACCAATAAGTAGATATCATAGTGGACAAATTCAATCATAATAATCTTAATATCTTTCCTAGAAGTAACAAAAAAGACAAAAAAGAATTTCTATTTAAATGAAAAGATTATATGCAGGTTCTTCCTGGAAAAGCAAATAATGAATTAGTAGAATTCTGTAATCTCACATATACTAGTAATGATAAGTATAATTTAGTGAGGTATTTCAGATCACCATGCTCTAATTGATTATTTGTAATAGGTTATTATGAAGATGATTGCACCTTACGCATCTTTGTACATTGCAGAGGAAGAGGAGGCAGAGAAATTCTCTGGAGAATTAGAGAAGAACTTCCAATTCATATCAACAAGCTAAGAAATATTTATTAAACACTTCCAATGTGCCAGGCACTATGCATCATTAATACTTAGTAATTTCAGTGTAAAGGTATGCATAGAGGGAGATGATTTAAAAATAAAGAAAAAGGTTATAACATAAGACATAGGTAGAAGTAAAGGATGTCAGTGGTCCATATATTACACAGAAGCCTTATACATATATGGCATTATATATGTAGGCAGCTAAGTGGCCTGGTAGATAAAGTGCTGGGCCTGGAGTCAGGAAGACTTGTCTTCATTAGTTAAATTCTGGTCCCAGACATATACTACCTGTGTGATCCTGGGTAAGTCAATTTACCCGGCTTGTCTCAGTTTACTCATCTATAAAATGAGCTGGGGAAGGAAATGATCAATTACTCCAGTGTCTTTGTCAAGGAAATCCCAAATGGAGTCAGGAAGAGTCACTCATGACTGGAAATGACTGAATAACAATTTATTAGAAGGTGCTAGACATAGCAAGGCCTGAATAAAATAACATATGACCATAGTCACCATCACCACAAGGAAAGAAATGAATATCATAATAAAAATGTTATTTTTAAGTTCGTTTATTTATTTTTAGTTTTCAACATTCATTTCCATAAGTTTTAAATTTTCTCCCCTTCCCTCCCTGCCTCCTCCCCAAGAAGGCATGCAATCCAATATAGGCTCTACATATACATTCCTATTAAACGTGTTTTTATATCAGTCATGTTGTATTGGAAGAATTAGAATGAATGGGAGTAACCATGAGAAAGAAAAACATAAAACAAAATGAAACAAAAAAAAAGAAAATAGTCTGCTTTAATCTACATTCAGACTCTATATTTCTTTTTCTGGATGTGGATGGCATGTTCTATCTTGAGTCTTTTGGAATTGTTTTATGTCCTTGCATTGCTGAGAAGAGCTAAGTCTATCAAAGTCAGTCACTGTAGAAATGTTATTTTTGAATAAACTATATTGAAGCATATTAAAACTTCCTCTATCACTTCTCTAGAAATATAAAGATGTAAAATTTCTCTGCTCAACAATCCTCAGAAAGTCTTCTTGGAAAGGTGGGTTTTGTCCTCAACAATTTTTTTTTCCTTTAGGGAAATGGATTAAGGGTGATAACCAAACTAAAATCTTATATGGTTCATACCATTGCCTTTTCAACTGAAGTGATTGGCATTAGGACCCATTCTTCTCTATTGAGAAAGGAGTAAGATATTGATGGAAAGTATGAAGTCCCTTTGTTTATTACGGGATTGAAGAAAGCAGTCCAGGTCATTTGGTTATTCAACTATTCTTATATATGAACCAAAACTATATTTAAATATGTATTTTCCTTGTTCAAGATTACTATAAACGTTAGCTAAAATTTTCTTGGGGGCAGAGAGTCATGTCAGAGGACATGGGGGACTATGCTAATTTTGACATTTCTCTCTATCCATGCTAGAATATCTTAAATAGATATTTTATTAATGATAAAATAACGTTTCTGGAAGACTTAAATCTCACAGTACAGTATTAGTACTAATATTTTTCTCCAGAAGCTTTGATACCCCATCTGGAATCACAAAGAGTCAGGCATGAGTGAACAAACACAATGGCCATGGCCTGTATGAAAGAATAGGCCAACTGAAGCAGTTACCAGTCAGGACATCTAGGCTCCAGGATAGATGTTCCAGAGAAGAAAGATCTAACAGTCCTAGGGCAGGATATCTGGTCTGGGCAGAGAGGCAGCTGCCAAGCCTGGCAAGAAGAAGGCTGAGGAGTTGGAAGACAATAAAAGCCTAGGAACCACTTTTCCAGAAAACTCTTAATCTTTCAAAAAAAAAACCACAGCAACAACAACCAATACACAAACAGTAGAAATATATGGCATACAAGGTCGTAATAAAACCTCATTTATTCAAACCTCAGCAAGAAAATAGTAGAAAATCATGAGTACCGGTATTTTAAATAGCAAGAAGTAGAAGAGGAAAGGAATAAATTTTATGAAGTTTAGCAAGGGGACCAGTTAAGCAGAATCATTTAAGAACATCTGAGAATGAAATTGGAAGGATGACAACAAAAAGCCAAAAATGTAATTGGTCTATTACTGTAGTGAACTCTTTTCTCTATCAAAGATAGTGGATCCTCCATATCTTGACTCTAAAATCACAGCCCTAAAATATTTCATGAGGAAATAGAAATGGCATTAATCGAATCAAAGATGGAAAGAACAGCTAGGCCAGACTAAGTACAGAGAAAAGAGGCCCATTATGGAGGCACATTATTTTCAGTATATGGAGGGATCCATTGTCAAGATATTTGAAAGACAGAAAGCTATCAAACAGTTGGAAAAATGGATGTTATCATTCCACAAATAAGACAATTACAAAAATATCAATAACTACTAACCCATATTCCTACTTTCCAATCTCTAAAGTATCTTTATAAAAATAATTCACCCATGTCAAGAGCATCTTTGATCAGATAAGGAAAAGAAACATGTAGCCTTTAATAAATTATGTTTTATATTAGGTAATACCCTCAGATTCACACTATTGACTGAAAAATATAGAGCACGACTAAGACCCTACTGGACTTGTTATTTGTTGTATTTTTTAAATCATTCAGCTGAATAAAATGACTCTTTTCCAACAAGTTTTTCCACAGTAATATCTTAAGATCACTGAAAGAATTCTTGTAGGATATAAAAGCAGGACTAAATATGTTGAATAACCAATGACACAATAAAAAATCAAGGTATACAACAGAAAGATTGGAATTCATCAAAAGTGCTTTCTTTTGCCATAGAAACTCCTTCTCAGAGTACAAATGAAAACTGATTCCTTATAGATAATGGGGGCCTTCAGATATTCCTTTTTGTGGATGTCACTGTGCTGATCTTATATATGCCCAGGACACTGCAGAAACAAAGTATATGATAACTCATATGTTCAACCTAACTATCCACATTGAGTGAATAGGGTTGGTGGAGTGGATGAAGAATGCCTGTTTTCCAAATCATAATATACAACTTTGTTGAGAGTCAATAGAGGTTGTTCTACCCCTACATATATGTGTATACCTATATGCATACATATATGTATGTATATATACAAATATATATGTATTTCCAACAAATATTATTGGTGGACAGTGAGGGCGATCCAAAATTGAATAGGAGGTATACTGTGTCGCACTTGGGAAATTTTTCAGTGCTTTATCTACCCCAAGCCCCACTCTGGGGCAAAAAAACCATGTATTTACCATCAATATCCCTCTGTTAGTGAAACAAAGGATACAAAGGATCATAAATACTGAAAGCTGCAAGGCATCCAAAAGGCAAGTGGTTTATGGGATGTATGTATGCACGTATGGCCACAAGTAAATTGCAACATATTATCAATGAAGAAATTCTGGAGATAATCATGTTAAAAACATTATCAGACAAATATCCAAGTGGAAAATAAAGTAGCGCCATTATGATTAAAAGAGCAAAGGATAACCAGTGGACAGCCTGCATCTTTCATTATTACTTCCTACAATGTTAGGATATTTATAAGAGGAAGAAAGGGAAGGGAAAAACCATTATATAGCACTTACTATGTGCCAAGCACTTTTTTCCTTACAAATATTATCTCATTTGATCCTCACAACTTTTTGTTATTAACCTCAATTTACAGTTGAGGAAACTGAGTAAACGAATTAGGTTACTTATCCAGGGTCATAAAGCTAGTACCTCATGTGAAATTTGAATTCAATCTACCTGACTCCAGGCCCAGTACACTATCCACTATCCGCCAGCTGCCTCTTGTGTCAAAAGGCTCTATAATGTTGGGTGGATCATTTGTAAAAGATTAAAGGAACGGATGATCAAAAATTAGGCATGGTTGTCATCTACTCCATTAGAGGAAATCATAGATGCAATCATAGATCTATTGAGATATTTGCCCTGAATATTTTAACCCTTTTCTCTCTGGAACTTGTTCTCTGGGTCTCTGATGTCTTGATTGGTGACTACTTCACCTGACCTGATAATTCAGGAAAGTTTCTGGCTTTCTTTATTTTACATCTCCTAGATGTCTTAAAAGCTTTGACAACTACCTTGACACCCATGTTTGTGCCCTCTAACCACCACTACCTTTCAATTCTAGAACTATGATCAAATTAATTGTCATTTTTTTCTGTATGGGGTGTGTTATCCTGCTCCCATGTCAATTCATTAACTAGCTTTGTGTCTTTCTGGATCCCTTCCACAGCTACTACTTGTATATTATATCCTACTCCATTAGAATGTATGTTCATCTTTGTGCTTAAATTTGGATCCTCAGGGCTTGATCTTGTTCCTGTGACATATTAAACACTTAATAAATGCTTCATCATTTAGTAATTTATTCATTCGTAACAGGAATTCTTAACCTGGTGTCCAATAATTTTTTAAGTTGATAATAATTTCGGGGGGTGGAGCCAAGATGGTGGCTGGAAAGCAGAGATGTGCCTAAAGCTCTCCCCCAGGAAGCACCAAACACCTAAAAAAATGGCTCTGAACAAATTATAGAACTGCAGAGCCCCCAAAATAGCAGAGGGAAGCAGGGCTCCAGCCCAGGGCAGCCTGGATGGTCACTGGGTAAGGTCTATCACAACGTGCTGGGACCAGAGCTAAGCAGAGCCAGTGCGGGCTATGACCGGAACAACCAGATTGGGAACTGGGCAGAACAGGCCCTAGTGCCCTGAATCAATGAGCTGTGGCAGTTACCAGACTTCTCAACCCACAAACACCAAAGATAACAGAGAAGGCTAGTGGGAAAAAAACTGTGGGGACAGAGTAAAAGAAGTTTGCAGTTTGGCCACCACTCCAGAGGCAGAGGAGGTAGTGCATCTACACCACTGCAGCTGTAGTTGCTTCCAGGCCTAGGCCCACCTGGTGGGAGGAATTAAGTGGCAGATAAGAGCAGGAGTGCAGAGCCTGCTTAGGTCTGAGTCATTTTCCAGGTTGGTGGTTTTTGGGGGAGAAGGAGTATAGGTGTGGCAGAGCTTGCTGTGTAGAAAAAGCTCTGAAAACAACAATGCAGCCCCTCATGCTTGGGACAAAGTACTCTACATTTTACAAGCAGTCATACCCCGCTGAAAAACTCAAGGGTCAAGTAGTTGGCTGGGAACATGGGCAGGCAGAGAAAATGACTCAGATTCAGACTCAGACTCTGGAATCTTTCTTTGGTGACAAAGAAGGCCAAAACATACAGCCAGAAGAAGTCAACAAAGTCAAAGAGCCCATATCCAAAGCCTCCAAGAAAAACATGAACTGGTTTCAGGCCATGGAAGAGCTCAAAAAGGATTTGGAAAAGCAAGTTAGAGAAGTAGAGGAAAAATTGGGAAGAGAAATGAGAGTGATCCAAGAAAACCATGAAAAACAAATCAAGGACTGGCTAAAGGAGACCCAAAAACTACTGAAGAAAATAACACCTTAAAAACAAAGTAACTCAAATGTCAAAAGAGCTCCAAAAAGCCATTGAGGAGAAGAATGTTTGAAAGTCAGAATTAGCCAAATGGAAAAGTAGGTCCAAAAGACCACTGAAGAAAATACCACCTTAAAAGTTAGATTTGAGCAAGTGGAAGCTAGTGACTTGATGAGAAATTAAGATATTATAAAACAGAACCAAAGGAATGAAAAAATGGAAGACAATGTGAAATATTTCATTGGAAAAAACACTGACCTGGAAAATAGATCCAGGAGAGATAATTTAAAAATTATTGGACTACCTGAAAGCCATGATCAAAAAAAGAGCCTAGATACCACCTTTCAAGAAATTATCAAGGAGAACTGTCCTGATATTCTAGAGCCAGATGGTAAAGTAGAAATTGAAAGAATCCAACGATCACCTCCTGAAAAAGATCCCAAATAGAAGACTCCTAGGAATATTGTTGCCAAATTCCAGTACTCCCATATCAAGGAGAAAATACTGCAAGCAGCCAGAAAGAAACAATTTGAGTATTGGGGAAACACAATCAGGATAACACAAGATCTAGCAGCTTCTACATTAAGAGATCAAAGGGCTTGGAATATGATATTCTGGAGGTCAAAGGAGCTAGAATTATAACCAAGAATCACCTAACCAGCAAAACTAAGTATCATGCTCCAAGGCAAAATATGGATTTTAAATAAAATAGAGGAGTTTCAAGCTTTCTCAGTGAAAAGACCAGAGCTGAATAAAAAATTTGACTTTCAAATGAAAGAATCAAGAGAAGCATGAAAAGGTAAACAAGAAAGAGAAATCATAAGGGATTTACTAAAGTTTAACTGTTTTATTTACATTTCTACATGGAAAGATGATGTGTATAATTCATGAGACCTCAGTGTTAGGGTAGCTGAAGGGAATATATATATATATATATATACATATATATATATATAGAGACAGAGGGCACAGGGTGAGTTGAATATGAAGGGATGATATCCAAAAACAATAAAATAATATTAAGGGATGACAGATGAATATATTGAGAGAGGGAGAAAGGAAGAGATAGAATGGGGTAAATTATCTCACATAAAAGTGGCAAGAAAAAGCAGTTCTGTGGGAAGGGAAGAGGGGGCAGGTGAGTGGGAATGAGTGAATCTTGCTCTCATAGGAATTGACCTGAGGAGGGAATAACATACACACTCAATTGGGTATCTTATCCCACAGGAAAGAAGGAGGAAGGAGATAAAAAAGGGGGGACAATAGAAGGTAGGGCAGATAGGGGGAGGAGGTAATGAAAAGCAAACACTTTTGAAAAGGGACATGGTCAAGGGTGAAAATTGAACAAAGTTGGATAGGATAGGAAGGAACAAAGTAGTTAGTCATTCACAACATGAGCATGGTGGAAGGGGTTTGTATAATGATACACATGTGGTCTATGTTGAATTGCTTGCCTTCTTAGGGAGGGTGGGTGGGGAGGGAAGAGGGGATTGAATTTGGAACTCAAAGTTTTAAAAGCAGATGTTCAAAAAAAAAGTTTTTGCATGCAACTAAGAAATAAGATATACAAGCAATGGGGCATAAAAATCTATTTTGCCCTCCAGGAAAGTAAGGGAAAAGGGGATGGGAGGAGTGCGGTGACAGAAGGGATGGCTAACTGGAATGGGGCAATCAGAATATATGCCATCTTGGAGTGGGGGTGCAGGGTAGAAATGGAGGGAAAATTTGAAAATCAAACTCTTATGAAAATTAATGGTGAAAAGTAAAAATATTAAATAAGAAAATTTGATAATAATTTCAATTAATTTCCTTTGTAATTCTGTGCAATTTATTTCACGTATTTGAATGTATAATTCTGATAAGGGGTGCATATGATTCACTGGGCTGCCAAAGTGCTCCATCAACACACACACACACCCACACACACACACACACACACACACACAAGAGTTATGAGCCCTTGATTTATAAAATATTAATAATGAGCTATCCTTTGTCAAAGGCTATTTGCATTTTTGTAATAGGAAGCCAGATGGTATATTGCATAGAACTCTGGACTCAGACTTGGGAAGACCTAAGTTCCAATGCAGCCTCAAAAGCTTACTAACTTGATGAGCCTCAGTTTCCTCATCTGAAAAATAGAGATAATAATAGCATCTACTTCATAGGATTGTTGCAATCCCCGTTATGTTATACTTTATCATATTAGTGTTTTGAAAACCCTGTTGAGCCAAGTCTTTGGCAATTTAACACTTTACTCCTAAGCCCATCCAGTGTGTGTGTGTGTGTGTGTGTGTGTGTGTGTGTGTGTGTGTGTGCGTGTGTGTGTATGTGTATGTGTACGTATATACATATATATGTACATATATACCATTTGCAGAATAGCTATTTGCATGTTTATAGTATGGCACAGTGTGGCATAATGCAGTGTGAAGTCATAGAAGGGAGCAAAGTAACAAGCGATATGAAGAATCCTGACCTTGACCTTCTTAGCTTCAAATACCTGAGCTCAGAAATCAGGGATAAGCCTAAGCATATTAAAAAAGGCTAAGTCATTTAAAAATGAAATTATATTTTAGGAAGTCATGAGGGATAAATGTTGTTCCCCAGTTCTTATATCTCCCTGCTTACTACTGACTTCAATTCCTTTAACAGAGAGCAAAGGCTTTCAGTCTTCCCTAATTCCCACTTGAGCTAATGCTCTTCATCCTCAAATTTTTGTTATTACATTTTTGGATGTCTCTTAGAGGGAGAGAGCTGGATTCCATTTTATGTCTGTTTTCTCAATAGGAGAGATATTGTGAGATAGCGATGTAGTGAAAAAGATTGGGTTTTGAATAAGAGGCCATGGGTTCAATTCCTGACTCTCTTATTTCCTATCTGTGTAACCTTGAAAAAATCACTGAAACCCTCTAGACCTAGTTTACTCACCTATAAAATGAGAATATTGGACTAGATAACTTCTAAAATCCCATCTAAATCTAAATCTATTAACCTAGAAATTATGTCTTGCATATTGAATATCATAAATATTCATTTACTTGTATTTAACTGAATTCTTAAATAAGAAATAAAGTCTAAGCTTTCAGAGGTAGCACTTAGCTGAAACATAGTCCACACAAAAGCCTGAAAGACTGGCCTAAATCCCTAGCCTAAAGCCATGGGGCTGAGTATAGGTGCCTGAGCCCTTGCAAGAAACTAGTGCTAAGGAAGGAAGAAAGCATGAAAAGAGGGTGGACTGAAAAAACCAACTAACTTCAAAAAAGAACTTTGCTTACTTCCAATTTTGCCTGAGGCTCATGGTGAAGAAAGGTAAAAGGAACTCTCCAGAGGCAACCTGTGCTCAACAGTAAAATTCCAAAGTGAAAATAATCTCATCCATTAGACTACTCTCTCAAAACAGACAATAATGACTATTACAAAATATTTGTTCTTCCTATTTGATTTGCTTTTTCTTATAAATAATTGAAAGAACACAGAGAATAATAATGAGCAAATTTTCAATGAGAGAATTACAAGCCAGGATGTCAAAAAACAATGAAGCTAAAAAAGAGTTAATCTATTCCATCATCTTGCTCCTTTCTTCATTTTCTATCCCTATATCTCATTCACCTCCACCAATTCTCTGGTATAGGTGTTTTAGCTTGGGATAGCTGTCGTTCTGGTTCTTTGCCTATGTACAACTGCCGCCTCATTATCTTTATTGAACTTGGTGCACTGTCTCTCTTTTTAAATTTTTAGCCAGGATTTTCCATCAGCTGTCACTGAATTGAAATGTCCTGCAAAATGAAATGAATCCCTGGGAGAACTTCCTTGCAGAATTGTTTGCCTGATAAATGACAAATGGCAAAATTAGTTTTAAATTCTTTCAAAATTTAAAGAAAAGATATGAGAATTGTTCCCCTGGGGATGAATGCTAGGAGTATCTGGATCTCAAGTTGTACTTTGCAGAGACAGAAGTTGCAAAGCTTTGGGTGGCCCTGCCTCTCTATCTCATAGATCATTGGGACAGGTGCCTCAGGACTAATTTTGGGATGGAAGGGAGTTTGCCAACTCTGCAGCCCGTTTAGCCCTTTCTAATTGATGACATCACAAGAAAGCTCTTGATGCACTCCAAACCAATAGAGGCAATATTACCTAGTGGAAAGCAGGATATAGTAAGCTGCATTCTAATTCTAGTTTTAATAGAAAAAAACCAAACAATTCTGAATCTAGATTGCTTCAGCTGTATAGTAGGGATAATCATGCTTTCAATATATCCCTTATAGAATAATGTCAAAAGAGTGCTTTGTAAATTGTAAATTATTCTACATGAGTTTTATATTTAAAATTTTCTCAACCAGGATCTAGGCTTTAAGGAAATTCTCACAGGGTTGGGAGTGAGGAAGGTCAATACTGGATGCTGTATAATCATCCCACTAGATTATACAAAGTATAATGAATAATGAAGGTGAATTTACATTTCCATGGATATTATTTACCTATAAAATATTACTGTGTACTCTTGTTACTCTGTCTTAAAATGTGGTAGTCATATTTCTTCACTACAAAGTCACAAACTTGATGTTTATGTTTCCAAAATAAAATATTGAAGATTTGTAATGTGAGTTTGGTGATTATTTGTATCACAGCCAAAATTAAACAAAGGAGTAATTTATATTTCTCTACAGGTCATCCTTCCTTTTTTGCAATCATTTTGTTTCTGAAAAATCATAAACAAATTACATTTCAGTAAACTAAGGCTTATTTAAAATGTATTAGTGAAGAAATGTTTAAATGTAAGAAAGAAACTGACCATCACATGGAGAACAAGACTGTGAATCCTTTTTAAAATTAATTTTTTTGTTATTTTGAACTTAACATGTATCAATTAGTTTAAATGTTTACATTTTTAAGAGAACAGAAAACGATGATCCTGTCTGAAACCCTGCATCTCTCTTATATACATATGAAGCATATATTAAATTTGATATAAAAGTACCACCATTTTATTTCATATTTTACACATAATAGTTATTAAATTTATTATTTAATATTACAATTAAGTTAATTAAACCACTATTTAAATATAATGATTATCCTATCTTGATTTAATAGATTATAAGTTTTCTTTAAAAATATATAATTGAGTGAGAATGCATGCTACTTTCTAAAAGAGACTCACACATTCAATTACAATTACCCAGTGGCTTATTGGCTTCAAACAATCATTTTCCAAGTACCTAACTATGGATAAATTAGAACTGGACCCATCAGATAACTGTATCATCCTGGTCTTCAAAAACATAGTCCTCCAAATTCTAACATGCTGAGAGTGTCTAGTCTAGCTACATAGGCAGTGATCACCTTCCTTTGACTAGAGTTCAGACCTGTTCCCCCTGAAACCAACATGGAATTGGCACAAAGGATCTGTTCTTGGATGTCTTTGTGTCTCACATTCTGAACATTTGACTTGGCTTCAAGTGTACTCATTAGGAACTGCTTTCCTTACATTCACTCCACTTTATTCAGTACCCACTTGGTAGGCCTTCAATTCCCGTTTCACGTGCTCCATTCTTTATTTCCCAATTTTCCAACCGGAGACAACTTAGGAAACCAGTAGGAAAAGTCTATCACACAGGTGGTAGCTGGGCCTGGGGCACAGCATAGGCCTGACTCAGCAATGCCATCAGCAGGCTGTGTCAGCTAAAGAAGCAGCTTTTGGAGCTTTTAGCTCCCAGACAATAATGAGGTCAGCCAACCGGACAGAAAAAAATTACAGGAGACCTTTATCTGGCACTGGCTTCAGGACCCTGTTGCATTGCCCATGGACAGTTCTAGATTGTCTTTCCAAGGCTGAGAGGAACACTAGTTCATTAATGCCTGTGGTCTCAGTTGAGCAAAGCCTCTGTTCACAGTTCCAGGGTGGACAAGAGTACTTGCGGTCATTCACAAGGGAGCAGGGGACCTGGTATCAGTCTGAAGGCAGACGGGAGCATTTGTTCTTATGGCTACAGTTGAGCAGGGAGCGTGGTCACAGTTTCAGGGCCAAGAGGAGCCCCACCCTAGCATTATATATACCGCAACATGTAGCTATCCAAGTCTAAAAGCAGCAGCACAAAAAACCTGAATCTTGGGACAGTACCCTCTGCACCCTGAGAATAGAGCCCAACTTTAACATAAAGCTAAAAGTTAAGAAATAGGCTAGCAAATGAGTAAATAGGGGAGACAGTATGATAAAAGGGAGGGCAGATAGGAGGAGGAGGTAATCAAAAGCAAACACTTTCAAAAAGGGACAGGGTCAAGGGAGAAAATTGGATAAAGGGGGATAGGATATGAAGGAGCAAAATATAGTTAGTCTTTCATGACATGAGTATTGTGGAAGGGTTTTGCATAATGATACGCATGTGGCCTATGTTGAATTGCTTTCCCTCTTAGGGAGGGTGGGTGGGCAGGGAAGAGGGAAGAGAATTTGGAAGTCAAAATTTTAAAAGCAGATGTTCAAAAAAAAGTTTTTGCATGCAACTTGGAAATAAGTTATACAGGCAATGGGGCATAAAAATCTATCTTGCCCTACAAGAAAGTAAGGGAAAAGGAGATGGGGAGAGTGGGGTGATAGAAGGGAGGGTTGACTGGGGAATGGTGCAACTGGAATATATGCCATCTTGGAGTGGGGGGGAAGGTAGAAATGCAGAGAAAATTTGAAATTCAAAATCTTGTGAAAATTAATGCTGAAAACTAAAAATACTAAATAAATAAATAATGATTTTTTAAAAAAAGAATAAAAATAACAACTGAAGAACCCAACCAAAAAAAGTTATTATGGTGGCAGTGAAGATCAATACAGAAACTCAGAATACAAGAGTGTAAACACAGTTACAAGCAAAGCCTCAGAAAATATGAATTTGGGAGTGGAGCCAAGATGGTGCTGTGAAAGGAAGGAACTATCAGAGCTCTCTCACAAATTCTGTCAGATACATCTAAAAAAGTGAATCTGAGCAGATTTGGGAGAGTCAGAAGCCACTAGTAGACTGAGAGGGGTAGGAGTGCTGGGCACACGGAATGGCACCAGACCAAACCAACCAGGAACAGCAGAGGAATCCAGCCAGTGCACCAGTCTGGGACAGCACTGGGTGATCGAAACACTGGAGCAGGAACAGGCCCAAGGTGGAAGTACCAAGTATGGCCGTGATGGAGCCCCAGGCCTCTCAGCTCATGACCCAGAGCTGTGGCCATGGGAGCAGCTAGCCTGGAGGCCTCCAACTCACAGTCTAAAGGTTTGAAACTCACCTTCTTGAACTTCCAGGAGCCATGATGTGCAGGTAAAACAGCTTTAATCCCTCCTTTGAATAAACTGAGAGAATAATACCTCAGGAGAAACAGAAGAGCCAGAAGCGGGGCTTCTGTAGTGAGAGAAGTGGGGGCGAGGTCCCTTCCTGTGTGGTGGAAGGAGATTAGTGCAGGAAGAGAGTTGTCCCAGCAGCCCTCACCTCAGCAGAACAACAAGAGTAACTGAGCCCCAGGGGGTGGAGCTAACAAATGTCAACGCCAGGAACCTAGATGTGGCTTTGCACAGCCAGGGGAATTGGCAGACACCTGCACAGACAAGAGTTGAGAACACCCATTCTGTAGAACAGTCCTGGGGAAGAGGAGTCCCTCCAGCAGCCAGACCACTCCTGCCCCACACCTCATGTAACCAGAGGCCACAGCACATAAAATTAGATCCCAACACAAGAAACTTGGGACAGAGCCCCCTGAGCCACAGAAACAGAGATCCACTTTAGAAGCCAGGAGGGAAATAAACACTAAAAAGCCAAAAATGATTGATTCGTACTATGGAGACAGTGAAGACCAAAATATCAATCCAGAAGAGGACAGCATGGATACTACACCCACATCTGAAACCTCAAAAGGGTAAGTGAACTGGTCATTACACCAAAAAGCATTCGTGGAAGAAGTCAAGGAGAACTTTAAAAACCAAACTAGGGAGGTAAAAATAAAATGGAAAAAATTTCAATGAGGAAAGCAAATATTTAAAAGGTAAAATCAGTGAAATAGGTTAAGGAAATAGGTTAAGGAAAATCAGAATATAAATGGAGAAAATGTCTCAGTGAAAAGTAAAATCAATCAAGTGGAAAAGGATATAGAGAAGATAAAGGAAGAAAACAAAACATCAAAAATTAGAATTGGGCAAGTAGAAGCTAATGACTCTATGAGACATTAAGAATCAGTCAAACAAAATGTAAAGAATGAAAAAATAGAAGAAAATGTGAAATATCTGATGGGAAAAACAACTGACTTGGAAAATAGATCCAGGAGAGACAATCTAAGAATTATTGCTCTACCTGAAAGCTATGATGAAAAAAAGAGCCTGGACAGTATCTTCCATGAAATCCTTAAGGAAAATTGCCCAGAGGTCCCAGAGGGTAAAATAACCATCGAAAGAATCCATTGATCACCCCCTGAAAAAGATCCCAAATTGAAAACTCCAAGAAATATTATAGCCAAATTCCTGAACTACCAGGCCAAGGAGAAAATACTACAAGCGGCTAGAAAGAAACAATCAAATTTCACAGAACTACAGTCAGGATCATGCAGGATTTTCAGCTTCTACATAAAATGACAGGAGAAATTGGAATATGATATTCTGAAAGGCAAAGAAGCTTGGACTACAACCAAGGATCAACTACCCAGCAAAATTGAGCTTAATTTTCCAGGCAAGGAGATGGATATTCAATGAAATAAGGGAATTCCAGACCTTCCTGTTGTAAAGGCCAGAGCTCAATGGAAAATTTGATCTCCAAATACAAAACTCAAGAGAGGTGTAAAAAGGTAAACTGGGAGGGGAACCCCTAGTTAATCAATAAGGCTAATTATTTACATCCTCATCTAGGATTATTTTGTTTTATATATGTTTTATATGTGTGTCAATCTTGAGAATAGTACATTTATTATGACAACTGAAATGGATATTCATAGACTGTGGGTATCAGTATAAAATAACCGATATAAAGATAAAAAATATAATTAAGAGATATAAAGAGATGGTCCTGAGAGAAGAGATAAGGAGGTAGTAGGAAAGGCTAAATTACATCACATGAAGAGGCACAAAAACATATTGTAGTAGAGAGAAAGAAGAGAAGGAGAAGAGCAGGATTTGAACTTTACTCTACTCGGATTTGGTTCAAGAAGGGAATAACATACCCTGATAAGTATAGAAATCTAACTTGTCCTACAGGGAGTAGGAGGGGAAAGGGGAAAAAAAGAGAGGGGGTGGTCAGAAGGAAGGGAACAAGTAGCAAAAAATACGAATTGGAAACAAGCCCAACAAGAATCATGGAAGAGCTCAAAAAGGATTTTAAAAATCAAATGAGACATGTGAAAGAAAAACTGGGAGAAGAAATTACAATGATACCAGAAAATTATGAAAAGATAGTCAATAGCTTGGTAAAAGAGGCACAAAAAAAAATACTGAAGAAAACAGCACCTTAAAACACAGAATTGGCCAACTGGTAAAAGAGGCACAAAACCTCACTGGAGAAAAGAACTCCTTAAAAAGTAGAATTGTTATGGGGCATGGAGATCTACCGTGCCCTACAAGAAAGTAAGGGAAAGGGGGATGGGAGGGGAATGGGGGGACGGAGGGGAGGGCAAACTGGGGAACAGGGCAAACTGGGGAACAGGGCAACCAGAGTGTACGCCATCTTGGAGTGGGGTGGGGGGTGGAAATGGGGAGAAAATCTGTAATTCAAACGCATGTGAAAATCAATGCTGAAAACTAAACATATTAAAAATAAATTAAAAAAATAAAAAAAAGTAGAATTGTTCAAATGGAAAAGGATACAAAATCTCAGTAAAGAAAATAATTACTTAAAAATTAGAATTTGGCATATGGAAGCCAATGACCACACAAGAGAGTAAGAAACAATGAAACAAAGTAAAAAGAATGGGAAAAAAGAAGAAAAGGTGACATATCTCATTATAAAAATAACTAACCTTGAAAATAGATCCAGGAGAGATAATAGAAGAATCATTGGACTATAGATAATAGAATAGACATATCTCATTAGAAAAATAACTAACCTTGAAAATAGATCCTTGAGAGATAATAGAAGAATCATTGGACAATAGAAGAATCATTGAAGGGCAAGATAAGAAAATGAGCTTAGATGTTATTTTTCAAGAAATTCTTGAGGAAAACTTCCCTGATATTCTAGAACCAGAGAATAAAATAGAAATGGAAAGAATCACCAGATAATGTACTAAAAGAGATCTCAAAACAAAAAAACTGCTAGGAATATTATAGCCAAATTTCAGAGCTCTCAAATGAAGGAAAAATATTTCAAGCAGCCAGATTTTGAAATATCATAGGGCTACAGTCATGATCACATGAGATTTAGCAGCTTCTACATTAAAAGACTGGAGAGCTTGCAATATGACCTAGAAGGCAAATGACCTAGGATTATAACCATGAATCACCTACCCAGCAAAACAGAATTTAATCTTTCAGGGGGAAAATGGATATTTTATAAAATGAGGACTTTCAAGAATTCCTGATGAAAATGTCAGAGCTGAATAGAAAATATGACTTTCAAATACAAGACTCAAGAAAAGCATAAAAAGGTAAACATGAAAGAGAAATCATAAGAGATTCAATATGAGTAAGCTGTTTACATTCCTCTATGGGAAGGTGATACTGGTAACTCCTAAGAAATGTATCATTTGGTGGGTGGAGCCAAGATGGCAGCTAGAAAGCAGAGACTTACTTAAGCTCTCCCCCAAGTCCCTCCAAACACCTGTAAAAAATGACTCTGAGCAAATTCTTGACCTGTAGAACCCATGAAATAGCAGAGGGAAACAGGTCTCCAGCCCAGAAGAGCCTGGATGGTCACGGGGAAGGATCTGTTGCACAGTTCAGGAAGCAGAGTACAGCCCAGTGTGGGCCATGCCAGGACAGACCAGACCGGGAGTCACCCAGGCAGAACAGGTCTTAGGGCCATGAGTCATTGAGCTGTGGCAGTTACCAGACTTCTCAATCCATAAATGCTAAAGAGCAGGTTAGTGGGAAACTGCGGCATTGAGTTCAGAGCAGTCCGGCCACCAGCCTGGGGGGTGGCAGAGGTGGTGCAGTGGTGGTGGAGGTGGTGTAGCAGTGGTGGTGGCAACAGCAGGAAGCTCCTGAGGCTGCCTCCAGAGCTCCAGCATCAGCTGCTTCCTGAGTCCCTGGCTCACACAGTGAGAGGAATCTAGCAGTGGATCAGAGCAGGAGTGCAAGGAGCACTTTGTGGCCACAAAGGCAGATTCTCTTGCTGTGCCCTATGTGGATCTGGATTATGGTCCTGGTTGGTGGTTCTTGGGGGAGGAAGGACACTGCTGTGACAGAGCCTGGAGTGATGGTTGAGTAGAAGTAGCTCTGAAAACAGCAGTGCTTGGACCCTAAAGTTTGGGACAGAATACTCTCTACTCTACAAACAGTCATACACTTACGTAAAGATCAAGGGTCAGGGGGTAGGGGGGAGTAGACAAGATGGGCGCATGAAAACAGCTTCTTACTGGAGCTCTCTCACAAGTTCTGTCAGATTCTGATAAAAAAAAAATTGAATTTGAGTAGATTTGAGAGAGTTAGAAACCGCAAGCAGTCTGAATGGGGCAAATTCCCCAGCCAGGAGAGTCTGAAAGGCTGAAGGAACGAATCTGTAGGCTTGGAGAGTGGTTGGCGTGTGGAGTTGCTACAGATTGCACCAAAGCAGAAGCCGCCGGCCAGGAAACCCATGTGGGACACAGGCTGGGAGAAATCTGGGCGCCCAAAACCGGCGGAGATCCTCAGAACTCCCAACACAGGACAGTACTCTGTGGAAGTGACAAGAGGCAGCGCAACACCACCGGCTGTGAAAAATCAACTCCTGAGGCTTGTAGCCCAAAGGTATGAAATGCGGCTTCTTGAACTTCCAGGAGACATTATGACCAGGTAAAAGGCTCTAATCCCTCCCTTCCACACCCAGAGAATTCCTCGGGGAAAAAAAAAGAAAGCTGTAATAGAAGAGACAGAACTAGGGCTTCAGTGGCCTAGTAGTGGGAGTACCTGAGTCCCAGAGGGGCAGAGCCAGCAGGGGTCAACACCAGGAGCCCAGACATACTATTGCTCCCCCAAGGGAAATGCCAGACATCAGCTCAAACAACAAACAGCTGAGACCATTGCTGAATAGCAACAGTGCTGGAGGGCAACCCCAGGAGAAGAGGAGATTTCAGACAGCCAGACCCCATCCCCCACACCTCAGGAAACTGAAGGCTATAATTCACGAAGCCAAGAACTAGACTCACAGTCCCCAGAATAAGAAAGCTGGGACAGAGAGCCCTGAGACCCAAAAGCAGAAATTTATTGTAAAGCCAGGAGAAGGCTAACTGACATGAAGAACACAAAAAAACTGAGGACCATTAATTCTTTTTATGGGGACAGGCATGATCAAAATACCAATTTGGAAGAGGATAGCAATGACACTATATCCACATCTGATACCTCAAAAGGTAGTATGAACTGGTCTCAAGCCCAAAAAGCATTAATGGAGAGCTAAAGGAGATTTTAAAAACCAAATTAGGGAGGTAAAAGAAAAAATGGAAAAAAAAACTGGAAAAAAAATGAAAAAAAAAATCCACTGATGAAATCAAGTCCCTAAAGAATAAGATTGGTGAAATGGCTACGGAGATTCAGAATATAAATAGAGAAAACGACAACTTGTGAGGTAAAATCAACCAATTGGAAAAGGAGACTCAAAAGCAAAATGAAGACAGTAACTCATTAAAAAATAGAGTTGAGCAAGTGGAAGCTAATGACTCTGTGAGGCATCAAGAAGTAGTAAAATAAAATGTAAAGAATGAAAATATAGAAAAAAATGTGAAATATCTGATTGGGAAAACAACTGACCTGGAAAATATGTCCGGGAGAGACAATTTAAGAGTTATTAGTCTACCAGAAATACATGATGAAAAAAAGAGCCTTGACAGTATCTTCGAAGAAATTATCAAATATAACTGCCCAGAGATCCTAGAACCAGAGGGCAAAATAGTCATTGAAAGAATTCACCGATCATCCCCTGAAAGAGATCCCAAAATGAAAATACCAAGAAATATTATAGCCAAATTTCAGAATTACAAAGTCAAGGAGAAAACACTGCAAGCAGCCAAAAAGAAACAATTCAAATATCGTGGAAATACAGTCAGGATCATGCAGGATCTTTTTCAGCCTCCATGTTAAAAGACAGGAGAAATTGGAATATGATATTCTGAAGGGCAAAGGAGCTGGGACTACAACCAAGGATCGACTACCCAGCAAAATTAATCATAATTCTTCAGGGAAGGAGATGGACATTCAACGAAATATGGGAATTCCAGCCCTTCCTGATGAAAAGGCCAGAACTCAATGGAAAATTTGATCTCCAAATACAAATCTCAAGAGAGACATAAAAAGGTAAACAGGGGGAAAACCCCCACAAACCTTATTAATCAATAAGAGCAAGTGATTTACATCTTTATACAGAATTATATCATCTTATGTATGTTTTATATGTATACATATATATGTCAATCTTAAGAATAGTACAGCTATTATGACAATTGAAAGGGATATGCATAGAATGTGAGTGTCTGTATAAAATAACTGATATAAGGATAAAAAACATAATTAAGAGATGTAAAGGGAGGGCTTTGAGAGAGGGGGTAAGGAGGTAGTAGAAAAGGGTAAATTATTACACCAAATGAAAAGGTACAAAAAATATTTTAGTAAAGGGAAAGAAGGGAGAGAGAAGAGCAGTATTTGATCTTTACTGTCATCTGATCTGGTTCAAGAAGGAAATAATATACCCTGATAAGTATAGAAATCTAACTCTCCCTACAGGAAGTAGGAGGGGAAAGGGGGAAAAAGGGAGGGGGTGGTCAAAAGGGAGGGGAGAAGTAGCAAGTGGGAAACAGTGAGACAAGGGAGGAGAATAAGGAGGGAGAGTAAACTGAGGAAGGCGGCAGTCAAAAGCAAAACTTTGTTGAGGAGTGGAAGGGGAAAGGGAGAAATAAAAGCATAAACAGGGGGAAATAGGATGGAGAAAATGTCACAGATAGAAATCATAACTTTGAATGTGAATGGGATGAACTCTCCCATAAAATGGAAGCAGATAGCAGAGTGGATTAAAAACCATAATCCTACAATATGCTGTTTACGAGAAACACATCTGAAACAGGGAGATACACACAGGGTAAAGGTAAAAGGCCGGAGTAAAATATATTGTGCCTCAGCTAAAGTTAAAAAACAGGTCTAGCAATCCTAAACTCAGACAAAGCAAAAGTAAAGACAGATTTAATTAAAAGAAATAAGGAAGGTCACTACATGCTGCTAAAAGGCACCATAAACAATGAAGCAATATCATTGTTTAACATTTATGCACCAAGTGGTATGGCATGCAAATTCTTACAGGAGAGGTTAAGGGAGTTACAGGAAGAAATAGACAGCAAAACTATAATATTGGGAAACCTCAACCTTCCCCTTTCTAACCTTGATAAATCTAACCTCAAAATAACTAAGAAAGAAGTTAAGGAAGTGAACAGAATTTTAGAAAAGGGAGATATGATAGACCTCTGGAGAAAACTAAATGGGGATAAAAAGGAATATACTTTCCTCTCAGTGGTACATGGCACATACTCAAAATCTGACCATGTACTAGGGCATAAAAACCTCACAATCCAGTGCAGAAAGGCAGAAGTAGTCAAAGCATACTTTTCAGATCATGATGCAATAAAAATTATTTATAACAAAGAACCATGGAAAAATAAGCTAAAAGTTAATTGCAAACTAAAAAATCTAATTCTAAAGAATGGGTGGGCCAAAGAACTAATCAGACAAACGATTAATAACTTCATTCAAGAGAATGACAATAATGAGACAACATACCAAAACTTATGGGATGCAACAAAAGCAGTTCTTAGGGGAAGTTTTATATCTCTAAATGCTTACATGAATAAAATAGGGAACAAGGACATCAATGATTTGGGCATACAACTCAAATATCTAGAAAAAGAACAAATTGAAAATCCCCAATTAAATACCAAATTGGAAATACTGAAAATCAAAGGAGAGATTAATGAAATTGAAACCAAGAAAACTATTGAATTAATAAATAAACCAAAGAGCTGGTATTATGAACAAAAACAATAAAATTGATAAACCTTTGGTCAATTTGATTAAAAAGAAGAAAGAAGAAAATCAAATTACCTGTATCAAAAATGAAAAGGGTGAGTTCACCTCTAATGAAGAGGAAATCAAAACAATAATTAGGAATTATTTTGCCCAATTGTATTCCCATAAATTTGACAACCTTAGAGATATAGGTGAATATTTACAAAAACATAAATTGCCCGGGTTACCAGAAAAGGAAGTAAAATTTCTAAATAACCCTATCTCAGAAAAAGAAGTTGAGCAAGCCATCAATGAACTCCCTAGGAAAAAATCTCCAGGGCCAGATAGTTTTACATGTGAATTCTACCAAATATTTAAAGAACAATTAACTCCTATACTTTGTAGACTATTTGGGAAAATAGGTGAAGAAG
>CM053623.1:87518129-87604512 GCA_028646595.1 Phalanger gymnotis | reverse complement strand
AGAAAGAAAGAAAGAAAGAAAGAAAGAAAGAAAGAAAGAAAGAAAAAGAAAGAAAGAAAGAAAAGAAGGAAGAAGAAAGAAAGAGAGAAAAAAGAAAGGAAGGAAGGAAGGAAAGAAAAAAGAAAGAAAGAAGGAAAGAAAGAAAGAAAGAAAGAAAGAAAGAAAGAAAGAAAGAAAGAAAGAAAGAAAGAAAGAAAGAAAGAAAGAAAGAAAGGAAGGAAGGAAGAGAAAGAAAGGAAAAAAGAAAGAAAATGGCAACAGGGGGTTGGAGCCAAGACGGTTACTGGATAACAGGGACTCACTTAAGCTCTCCCCCAAATCCCTCCAAACACCTGTAAAAATGGTTCTGAACAAATTCTAGAGCTGCAGAACCCATGAAATAGCAGAGGGAAGCAGGTCTCCAGCCCAAGACGGTCTGGATGGCCCCTGGGAAGAGTCTATCGCACTGTGCTGGGAGCTGAGCGCAACCCAGCATAGGCCAAGCCAGGATGGACCAGAGTCAGGCAGAGCAGGTCTTAGGGCCATGAATCACTGAGCTGTGGCAATTACCAGATTTCTCAACCCACAAACACCAAAGAGCAGGTTAGTGGGATAACTTCTGGATCTGTGTGAGAGAAGTGTGGAGGGCAGCAGAGGTGGCGCAGGAAGCTCCTGCTGCTGCTTCCAGAGCTCCAGCACCAGCTGCTTCCAGCCCCAGGCCCACCCAGTGGGAGGAATCAAGCAGCAGATCAGATCTGGAGTTCAGGGATTGCTTTGCTGGTGCAGAGGCAAGGTTCTCTTGCTTTGCCCTGCTTGGATCTGGGTCACGGTCCTGGTTGGTAGTTCTTAGGGGAGGAGGAGCAGTGGTGTGGGAGAGCTTGTGGTGGCTTGAAAGTAGCTATGAAAACATCAGTGCAAGGCCTCTGAAGCTTGGGACAAAGTACTCTTCTCCCTGAAGGCACTCATACTCTGACAAAAAGCTCAAGGTCAAGTAGTTGGCTGGGAACATGATCAGCAGGCAGTGAAAAAGGACTCAGACTCAGAATATAGAATCTTTTTTTGGTGACAAAGAAGATCAAAATATACAACCAGAAGAAGTCAACAAAGTCAAAGAGCCTACATCAAAAGTCTCCAAGAAAAATATGAATTGATCTCAGACCATGGAAAAGCTCAAAAAGGATTTGGAAAATCAAGTAAGAGAAGTAGAGGAAAAAATTGAAAGAGAAATGGGAGTGATGCCAGAAAATCATGAAAAACAAACCAACTGCTTGCTAAAGCAGACACAAAAATACTGAAGAAAATAACACCTTAAAAAAAGGACTAACCCAAATGACAAAAGAGCTCCAAAAAGCCAAATGAGGACAAGAATGCTTTAAAAGGCAGAATTAGCCAAGTGGGAAAGGAGGTCCGAAAGACCACTGAAGAAAATACCACCTTAAAAATTATATTGGAGCAAGTGGAAGATAGCAACTTTATGAGAAATCAAGAAATTATAAAACAGAACCAAAAGAATGAAAAAATGGAAGACAATGTGAAATACCTCATTGGAAAAACCACTGACCTGGAAAAAAGATCCAGGAGAGATAATTTAGAAATTATTGGACTACCTGAAAGCCATGATCAAAAAGAGACGTCATCGTTCAAGAAATTATCAAGAAAAACTGCCCTGATATTCTAGAACTAGAGGGTAACATAGAAATTGAAAGAATCCACTGATTGCTTCTTGAAAAAGATCCCAAAAAGAAAACTCCTAAGAATATTGTCACCAAATTCCAGAGTTCCCAGGTCAAGGAGAAAATATTGCAAACAGCCAGAAAGAAACAGTTTGAGTATTGTGGAAATACAATCAGGATAACACAAGATCCAGCAGCTTCTACATTAAGGGATCAAAGGGCTTGGAACATGATATTCCAGAGGTCAAAGGAGCTAGGATTAAAACCAAGAATCACCTACCCAGCAAAACTGTGTATAACACTCCAAGGCAAAATAAGGATTTTCAATAAAATAGAGGACTTTCAAGCTTTCTCAATGAAAAGACCAGAGATAAATAGAAAATCTGGCTTTCCAATGCAAGAATCAAGAGAAGCATGAAAAAGTAAACAAGAAAGAGAAATCATAAGGGACTTACTAAAGTTGAACCATTTTGCTTGCATTCCTACATGGAAAGATGATATTTGTAACTCATTAGACCTTTCTCAGTATTAGGGTAGTTGAAGGGAACATGCATATATACAGACTGAGGGCACAGGGTGAGTTGAATACGAAGGGATGATATCTTAAAAAAATAAAATTAAGGGATGAGAGAAGAATATATTGAGAGAAGAAGAAAGGGATAGATAGAATGGGGTAAATTATCTCACATAAAAGTGGCAAGAAAAAGGAGTTCTATTGGAAGCGAAGAGGGGGCAGGTGAAAGGGAGTGAATGAATCTTGCTCTTATTGGATTCAACTTGAGGAGGGAATAACATGCTCATTCAACTGGGTATCTTACCCCACAGGAAAGTGGGGGGAAGGGGATAAGAGAGGTGAGATGATAGAAGGGAGGGCAGATAGGGGGAGAAGGTAATCAAAAGCAAACATTTTTAAAAGAGGACAGGGTTAGGGAGAAAATTGAATAAAGGAAGGCAGGATAGGATGGAGGGAAATATAGTTAGTCTTTCACAACATGACTGTTATGGAAGTGTTTTGCATAATGATACATGTGCGGCCTATATCAAATTGCTTGTCCTCTCAAGGAGGGTGGGTGGAGAGCGAAGAATGGAGAGAATTTAGAAGTTAAAGTTCTAAAAACAAATGCTTGAATAAAGTTGTTTTTACATGCAACTGGTGAGAAATAAGATATATAGGCAATGGGGTATAGAAACCTATCTTTCCCTAAAAGAAAGTAAGGGGAAAGGGGATAAGGGGCACAGTGGGGTTACAGAAAGGAGGGCAGACTGGGGAAAGGGGCAATCAGAATATATGCCATCTTGGAGTGGCGGGGAAGGTAGAAATAGGGAGAAAATTTGTAACTCAAAATCTTGTGGAAATGAATGTTGAAAACTAAAAATATTAAATAAATAATTAAAATGTGAAAAAAGAAAATAGAAAGAAAGAAAATAGAGAGAAAGAAGGAAAGAAGAGAAAGAGAAAAGAAAGAAAGGAAGAAAGAAAGAAAGAAAGAAAGAAAGAAAGGAAGGAAGGAAGGAAGGAAGAAAGAGAAACAAAAAGGAAGGAAAGCAAGAAAGAGAGAGAAAGAGAGAGAGAGAGAAAGAGATAAAGAAAGAAGAAAAGAAAGAAAGAAAGAAAGAGAAAAAAGAAAGAAAGAAAGGAAGGAAGGAAGGAAGGAAGGAAGGAAGGAAGGAAGGAAGGAAAGAAGGAAGGAAGGAAGAGAGGAAAAGGAAGACAGAAAGGCAGGAATATAGCCAGTAAACCACAAATTAAGTGGGGAGCTTCCAGCCATCAAAATTTACCTTCCTTTAGAGAGCAGGAGAGGGAGAGGTAGAACTGAGTCACCCTACAAAGACTCGTATTCATTGAATGGGCATTACCTCACTCAAAGTGAGAACCTGAAAAGGCCTTAGCCTAAAAGGGCCACTGTTTCCCGTTGCATCCTGGGCCATCTCCAGTGGTTCTGATAAATATCAGGCCACTGGATCCAGATGGCTCTGGAGGAGAAAGTGAGGCTGGTGACCTTGCACAGCTCTCCCTCAATCAAATCAAAGTCAACTGAAAGTCATGTCATCATTTTCCTGATGTCATGGTCCTCTTCGAAAAGATATAAATCTTTCCCTGAATCTCATGCCATAAACACCAGCCACTACACGTTCTAGTTCCCCTACTAGATGGCCTGACTGTGGCAGGTGATTCCACCCTCATGGCCCCTGGACTTAATTACCAGTATCCTGCTCTCAGCTCTGCTTTCCCCAAAACACTGGGAAGTGTTTCATATGCTCTACCAGGAACAAATCTGCTGCTCCATAAACTTTAAAAGGGGCAGCTAGAACATCTGTAGTTGTTTTCCCAAACTCTGCATCATCTACTCTTTCAAAGCAATATGTACAAGGGGACAGGCCAGCTCCATAGTATAGTCAGAGATTCTAACAGATTTCCAGACAAAGGCACATGCAGATTCTGCATCTTTTGTCTTCCTTTCATGTGTTTATTTTTCTCTGAAGGAGATGGCTGGAGGCTTAGTACTGTTCTGATCTGATATTTATGACTTTCGGAAATTTGTGCTTATGGTCCCCAGCATGCTTATATTGTTCCATGGGGATCAGCATAGGATCAAGTGCTTACATCTTCTCTAGTTGGTTATAAAGGTAGTGTTGGTCTGCTTTTGCATGGTCCTAGAACCTATTCCCTTCACACATAAAATGAATTTGACTGTGTGGATTCAGACCGAGATGTCATTGCTCTCATTCCAACACCCTGAATGTGGTATTAGATCAAAGACCTCATTCTTATATTTGTTAAGTCTAAACAATAGTATTTATATCTATTCCACTCCTACCCAACTAATCTGTGTGATCCAAGTTCCAATCCTCTGTCCTTCCCTGTGTCTCTCTGCCTCTTTCTACATATTTTATTTCACTTACCCAACCATTCCTTATATTTTCAGAAATAAATTAGACTTGCTACCACCATGCCAACATGTTATTGTGATTATGCTGACTGCCCCAACTATGATTTTATTCTCCCTACCCTTTCATAGCCCAAGTCCAGAACGCACTTATCACGACTATTCCCATTTTCCTTCCTAACTCTTTGTAATCTGGCTTCAGACCCAACCACACTTCTAAGGTTACAAATAATCTCCTGACTGCTCATTGTAATGGCTTCTCATTAGTCCTCATTCTATTCATTCTATTTGAATTCTCCAAAAGGTTTGGCATTTGATCATTCCTTGTGCTATTCAATTCTCTCCTTTTCTGGGCTTCTAGTTTTTTCAGTTTTCCTATCTGTATGATCACAATTTCTCAGTTTCTTTTACAAGATAAGTATTCATATCTTACCTACTAACCATGGGTGTTCTAAGGCTCTTCTCCATATTCACTCTATCGGTGGTTTCTTCATTTCCCATAGTTTTAGTTATCATGTTTACACAGATGATTCCAAAATCTATGTTTCATGCCCATAGCTCTTGAGCTCCCATTCAGCATTTCAACAGTCTTACAGAAAATCTCTAGCTGGTGTCCTACAAATTCAACATGTCTAAAATGGGAATGCATTATTTATTCCTCAATCTAATCCATACCTTCTTTGTTTTCTCTATTCCTGATGATAGCATCATCTTTCCATTCATTTGTATTTCCAACCCTACAGCCATAACTTAATGTTGCCTCTCCCTTTTCTGCCACATACAACATATTTTCAAATTTTGTTGGGTTTCTCCCCACATTTCTCTCATCTACTCCCTCTCCTCCAGTCACATAGCCACAATCTTACTTTAGTTCTTCATCACTTCTTGCTTGTATTATTTTAATAACCTCATGATCTCCATTACTGTTTCAAGCTTCTTCTTTCCTTAATCCGTCTTACATGCAGCTGACAAAATATAGGTCACAGGGTTTGAGGAGTTTGCTGAACTAAATCGTCGTATTGCATGAGACAACATTTACTTTGGAAGTCCCCAAATGGAAGAGATGAATAAATGCAGAAAAGAAGACTTTGAGTTAGCTATTGAGCTCTGAAAAAAGAATTAATATAGTCTATATGCTAGCAAATGATCACAACAAGGATCTGGACAAGGACTTATAGTAAAATGCAGAGAGATGATTTGCTAAGTGGTAAGAGACCCAGTAGTCACCGCCACTTGCAAACTATTGTGGTTATAATTACATGTTGTCCAAGATTATTTGACTACTCAAAAGCTCAGCTTTGGGGGGTGGAGGCTGAGGCAGAAGGCTGAACAAAACTTTATATACATAAAAACAATATTCCAATTTATTCTAGGCACATTTGGTTATTTGGCTTTGATTAGCAGTTTCCAGTTTTCTGACAAAGATGTAGTCCTTGTGCTCTGTCTGGCATGATCTTAGTCTCAGTAAAGAAAGTTATAAGTCATTTCTTCTGTAAAACCAGGTTGTGACCAAATTTTCAAATCATGGGTGGTACCCAAAATTAGCCTCAGTGAATATGACCTAAGATATACTTTTTAGAATGCCTAGATAGCCTAATAAAGTAGAGCTAACTTTAGCAGGTACATGGCATAGTGGATAGTGTCTGGTCTGGAGCCAGGAAGATTCATCTTCTGAGTTAGTGCCTCAGACATTTATTAGCCATGTGATCCTGGGCAAGTCATTTAACCCTGTTTACCTCAGTTTCTTCATCTGTAAAATGATTTGGAGAAGGAAATGGCAAACCACTCCATTTGCTGAGAAAACCCCAAATGAGGTCATGAAGAATAAGACATGACTGAAAAATGACTGACATTCTTGGCTTGATGGTCAAAGTCCTCATTATGGCATGCAAAGTACATTCCTGAAATTATGTATTATCTACCTTAGAATAAAGGTAGTGATTGGCCTCTTAGAATTGGTAGGATCTCAAGACTCCACATGAGAAACAAAGCCAAAAATGATCAAGCTGAAAAGGAGACATTTTTCTTTATCAAAGCTCCCTAATCAGTTTTCCCTTGCTTCTCAATCCTTCAATCCTGTAATCTCCTCTCCCCTTATCCCATTGTAGAAGAGTCGAGCTCATGATATCTGAAGTGGAACAACAGCTCTGTAACTGGTGATTCAGACTCCTGGAGAACAGCTGCTGGACCAGAGGGGCTTTGCCACAGTTTCAGCACAATGGAAAGAGTTGAGTTCTTCTGCTGGTGGTAGGCACCTTCCAGGAACTTAGAGATATTTTCCCCTGGAAGTGGCCATAAATTGGACAAAGGGAAGAAGAATAATGAGAGGCCCTTCATGTCTTCCTTGCCTAAGAAGAAAGAACTATTGTCTCTTTCTCACAAGGGAAGGATATAACTCTGGCCATCATGGCATCATGCTTAGAATTTTCCACTTTCTCTTGGGCATCCATTCCAGGTTTCTGCCTATGAGTGATACTGATACTATCATGGATGGAGCACTGATTCAAAGTTAGTACACCATTTGATAGATGCTATTTAAAACTTTTCTAGGAGCTTGTTTTTTTCCTCCTCCTCTATAATTTAAGAGGCAGAGCACAGAGGCGGCTTCCTCTTGAAACAACACAATTGTGAGCTCCTGAGCTATTGTCAGAACTCCTCAAGAGAGTCTCTTCTCTCCCATTGCAAGTAATTTGCTTGATATATTGGAGGAATCAGTGAACCTCATACGACAGATTGGAATAAGTGAGAGGATGCATGTATCTGGTGCCCAAAGCGGACATTTCAACCCCTAATCTTAAGGGGGGACAGAAAGAGCTTCTCAAGTTTTCTAATTATGATCAAGGAACTATATAGTACAGTGGGAAAGCACATGGGACTGGCAGTCAGGAAAACTGAGTTTTGCTTCCATCTTTGCTACAAACTAGCTATGTGATTTTGGACAAACAACTTCCTTGCACTGGGTCTCAGTTTCCTTCTATAAAATGAGAAGGTTGGATGAGATGATCTCTAAGGCCCCTTATAGCTTTAACTGTCTGTGACTGTAAATGAGCTCACTTTGTTTTGGCTTAAGTTTCTCATGTTTTGTTAACTTTTCCCAGCTGTGTTTCAGAAGCTGGGGCTGCTTTCTGAGCAATGATGTTAAATCACTAAGCCCACAGGCTTTCAGAGATCCTTCAAAAGTCTCTATGCAGCAATCAATCGTAGCAAATACTGGAGGTTTCTGGGAAGAAAAAGTAGGCATTATGATTCTTCTAATAATAATAGATAATACTGAAATTAACAGGAGCAGCAACAATAGCAAAAATATCCTAAAAAGAAAGGGTAGAAAGGGAGAAAAGGAAGTAGGTACATGTCAGCTAGTCAACAATCCAAAACGAGATTATTTAATAGTCAACATACATCCAGCAAGTGTCCAAAGTGCCCAGTGCACTGTGATAGATGTTGAAGGTCACACACACAAAAAAGGTCAAGTTTCTGTTATACCCTTGAAGGAACTTACAATCTAATAGGGGAGAAGAAATGTATGCAACACATTGGAGTCAGGAAAATCTGGGTTCTATTCTCATTTCAGATATTGCTTATCTGTGCTGCATTGGGAAGGTCACTTAACTTTCATGTCTCAGATTTTTTAATGTATAAAAAGATAAGGGTGAAGTAGATAATCTCTAAGTTCCCCCCAAAATTAGCAACACAAAATAGAATATTTAAGGGAGTAAAATGGAAGTGATTTTATATGCTTTATGCTTCTTTTATTCACTTACTACTTTTTTTTTAAACTTGTATCACACTTATTTATATGGAAATCTTATCACCTATAGCAGATCATACACTCTTTGAGGATGGCAGCTACTTATTTTCCTTGTTGTTTTTTGCTTTGGTTTTATTTTGGTTGCAAGAAGAATGAATGACAAGCCAGAGAGGGCTCATATAAATGTTTGTGTGTATATGGAGATACTTCCTCTTTCTTTAGTCTCATTTGGTAGAGATCTGGTAGTGGTATGGCTGGATCAAAGGGTAACCACATTTTGTTAACTTTGGGGATATATTTCCAAAATTCTTTTCAGAAAGATTGGACCAATTCATATCCCCAACAGTTCATTAAAGTACTGTTTTCCCAAAATACCTCAGCATCTGTCATTTTCCTTATTGTCAGCTTTTAATCTGATGGCTGTGAGGTTTTGAACTGAAAGGTGGAAATAATTCATGCTCCTATGGTTGTTGTTGTTGTTGTGTTCTATATTAGTCCTGTTAGATTTAAGAGAGAAAAATGTCACCTTAAAAGCTCTTTTGCAACAAGGAGTCCTTCATGCTTATATACAAAGCATACGTGATTCCTTGAAAGATGAAACAACAAAGATAACTTTGTTCATCAACCTTCAGATTATTATTATCAAGTAAAACCATGAACAAGAGAGCAATTTTTGTTCTTTAGCCATTTCAGTCATGTCTGACTCTTGGAGACCTCATTTGGGTTTTTTATTTATTTGTTTGTTTTTGGCAAAGGTACTAAAGTGGATTACTATTTACTTCTCCTCCTAATTTACAGGTGAGGAACTGAGGCAAATAGGCTTAAGTGATTTGCCCAGGGTCACATATCTAGTAAATATCTGAAGTTACATTTTAACTCAGGAAGACAAGTCTTTCTCACTCCAGGCCTGGCACTCTACACTGTGCCACCAAGCTGCCCAAGTGAACTATATGCTTGCCAAAGCTATTTGCCATGTTTATACAGAAAACTCATTGCATAGTCCAAAATGAAAAAGGATTCTCCATGACTTGTGGCTAAAATATTGTAGTGCTATTATAAAAATAGTTTTGACCTAAATAGTTCTGACCACTTAAAAAGGTGACAGAAATCTCCAGAGGTCCCTAGTCCACAATTTGAGAGTGACTGATCTAGATTATGATATGTAATTGAATGGACAACCCAGAGAGTTGGTCTATTTGTACATTTAACTTAAGTAGATAACGCAGATGAATAATTAGTTGCATCCAAAATTAAATAAGAAGATGAAAGCAGGAAGGATTGCATTTATAAAAATGTACTGTTCTTTTCAATGGTCTCAAGTTTCTTCATGAAACAAAGACTCATCTTATTAACTCTGACATTTTTTTCTGGTGATGCTATAATGCTACAAAGCATATGATACCATAGTATTAAAAAAATTACAAATTACAGAGAACAAAATGGAAAGATGTATGGTAGATGTCAATGGGCCATACCAGGTTATCAACAAAGAACTGTTCATCAAAACACCACTGTTCATGTAATGTCTAGATTTATGACTGAAAAAGGCAATCAGGTCATAAAGTAAGAGTAAAGAGTAGCATATTGACAAGCCATGTTCTACATTCATATATATACAACACCAAGACATCCGGATCCCAAAGGACCCCAAAACTTCAGGTGGATTTCTTGAGGAGGATGTATGGAAGTATGTGGGTTGATGTGACACAGAATGAGAAGGCATAGATGGATTTTGGTAGGTGCTTTTAAAAGGATTAACCAGATTAATGAGATAATAGATCCCTTAAGTCCAGAAGAAAAGTCTTGGTTCCATTGTGGTCCTGATCAAATACATAGGGAATATTGTGTCCAGTTCTAGGCACCAAATATTCAGAAATACATTAATAAGATTGACTGTATCTAGATAGGGGCCACTAGTGGCATGGAGGGGAAGAACAAATTGAAACAATGCCATACAAGAGTTAGTTCAAAGAACTGAGTATATTTAGTAGAACAGAAAAATAGAAGAAACAAGTTTGGGGAGAGTAGTTATCATCTTCAAATATATAAAGATTTGTCATGAGCAAGAGGGATTGATTTGTTACTTTCGGACTCAGACTACATAACTAGGGATATGAAAGAAACACAAATTAAGATTTAGGTTGAGCACAATGTAAACTTTCTAATAATTGTAGCTTTCCCAAATTATAAGGAGATGATTTGGTTGTAAGTTACTCATCACTGGGAATCTTTAAGCAGGGGCTATATACTCCCTTGCTGTTGATTTTGTAGTGAGGATTCATGCTTCAAGTAATGGTTATACTAGGTAACTGACTTTATGATTCTGTGATTCTCTTTGTATGTCTTCCATTACTAAGATTCTACAATTCTCCTTATGTTTAACTGTATGTATATGTATATACTGAGTGCTTCATGTAGTAGTTAAGACATTCAAGCAGCAGATACTTAATTTGTTGAAGAAATAAGTGGCGCAAGTAAAATAAATGATAGCACAGTATTGGAATTAGATGGTTGTATTTTAAAGATTAAAGTGATTGCTAATATTACACCAGAGAAGAGTCAAAGAAATAGTCACCAAAAAATGGGACTCCTTGAGTAGTGGAGAAGCAGTGATAATTTCTGATTTGGGGAGAAGGATGAAGGTTGAAACTTTCCCTTGGATTTCCAAATTGGGCTCACCAACCCCACCATAGAAATGAATAAAGCAAGTAGGGCCTCAGATTCAGCTCCTCATTCTAATAATTATCACCCTTGGATTGATAGTGCATAGTTCAGAAAGGGACTATGGAAGCATGGTAATGAGGTGATCAGAGAGGTTAATTAGAGATGCATTTTAGAGAATGGAAGAAAACAGTCATGTGGGAGTGGAGAAGAAGAGGAGGATATGTAGCAATGAGGCAACAGAGAAAAAGAGAAAATAACGGGGGAGAGGGACAGGGAGCAGTGATGTGTGTCTATAGTACCCAAAGAACATTTGGAAACAGGAAGCTACTCAGTGGCTCAGACAAAAGGAAAGACATTTTTGGACACACCGGGCAATATAAATAAAGGAATGAAGTTTTTTTTTTCCTTTAAGCTATCTAATTGGGGTACATTACTCAGTGTCAGAAGAGGACAAATATCCAATTTGGCACTTGAGTTAGATCAAATGGAGAGCTTTGTTTGTTCCTCTGATGAATTTTAAGATCTGAGCCAATTGAACCACACACACACACACACACACACACACACACACACACACACATCCTTGCCCAAAACTGTGAATAGTTTTCAATGGTCTTCTATATATGTCAAATTGAGAATCTATCAGTGATCTTTGAGAAATGTATATTATTGTCAAACTGGACAGTCATTTCTTTCTATTTGTGATGGTCAATTTGTTACCTGCCAGTTTTTGTGTTGTAGCTTAACTTTATAAGCAAACTGAACAAATATTTAATGCTTGTATAGAAGGTGTGTGTGGACATCTGTTTGAGGTGACATTCTCTTCTATGATACTGTATATGAGACATACACATCTTATTTCAAACTCAATATACAACTTTATCATATTCTGTTTTTCCAGCCAGTTATTTATTGTGCTTTGATCTGTCATAATGAGGTATGTGTGTGTGTATGTGTGTGTATGTGTGTATGTATGTATGAGGATATGTCCATGTATTCATGCATGTATAAATATGGTTTGTTGCTAAGGCAGGTATATGGATAATAGACAGGTATATGTGCCCTTTGTGGGAAAGAATGCATCCTCCCACTCCTATACCATGTGTCATGGATCAAGAAAAATAATGTCATCTCCTTCATGAATCCTCTTATCTACCTAATCTTTCCCCACTTTTAACTTAACATAGCATTTTGCTTTGTTACTTTCTAATTCACATAAAATAGTTCACCATGTATCATATTTCTCTCTCTCTCTCTCTCTCTCTCTCTCTCTCTCTCTCTCTCTTGACATTCTCCTACTTCACTATAAGTTCTTTGAGTACAGGGGCATTTTTTATTAAAATATTGTATCTCAGGGAAGTCCATGGCTTCAGCTAAGATGATGAGCCCAGATGACTGACAAAGTGAAGTGAGGCTCTAAAAACGAAGCCAAAGAGTGAAAAGAAAACAAAAGAGAATCTGCTATGTGCTCCTCCATCCAATAGGTTATTGTACCTGAAAGAGTTCCAGAAGGCAAGGAGGCTCTGAACTGAGACAAGCCAAGAATGGCTAAAGGGAGAATGTACAAGAATCTTGGAGAGATAGCAAGAGAAAAGACCAGAGCAGTGCCCAGGGGATAGTCCATCACACAAAGTACCAAACCACTGCTTGAGGAGTGTAACATCCAGTCAGCCAGTGCTAGAGTCATGGTAGGAGAAGGGGTTATATCAATGTCCACACATGCCAACAAGTCACAGGAGACAGAGTCAGCTATTGCCAAGGCAGCTCACACGCTAGACACAGAAGCAGACATGGCCAGACCAGTGACCAAGAAATCCATGCCCAAGCCACAGCAGGAGAAAGATCAGAGTGTCATCTGGGAAGTAAAGCACCTGGAGCTATGCAGGAGGTCAACTTCAAAGATACTAGACACATCTGAAGTTGGGATTTGAAAACGAGAACTGAAAAATAGCTAAGGTCCAAAATATAATTTGAAGCCACAGGAGTCTGACCCCAAATTCAGGAGTTCCTGTGGAATGTAAGCCCAAGTCTAAGCCACCATGTCCAGGATGAAGCAAAACCATCCTTCCCCAGAGAAGAGTACAAGAGGAAACTGAATACAACCCAAATATGAAGTTCCAATCTAGACACTGAGACTGCAGTTATGAATGAGCCAAAGAAAACATTACCCTAATGAAGAATTGTAATGGATTCGGAGAAGTCCAAAAGGTAGATCCTGTAGAGTAGTAAAATAATAAATTAATAAAATAGAATAACTCCACAAAAACTACAAGCAAAAGTTCAGAGAAAAAAAATGGCTCTGCAATAAGAACTACAAGAGTACCTGAAATGTAAGAAGTAAGAGATTGTAAATGAAAGTTGTGGAGGAAATATTTGGAAGGAGAATAAATAACTTAGAAGAAAAGAGCACATCACTAAAAATTAGAATGGCCCAAACAGTAATTGCCTATTCTAGGAGATTATAAGGATGATTAGAAAAAACATATTTTTTGTAGAAGAAAAAGAGATCTATCTATTAGGGAAAACAACTATCCCAGACAATAAGCCAGGAAAAATAATATGAGAACCATGAGGCTGGGGAAAATACATGAACCCCTCCCCCATTGCTGAATTTTATGTCTTAATTAACTGTGAATGAAAACTACCTAGATCTATTAGAACCAGGTGTCAGGTAGAAAGAAGCTACCCATCACCTGAGAGAAACTCAAAAATAAAAACTCTCATGAATGTTGTCACTGAAACCCAGAGCTGCCAAGTCAAAGGAAAATGTTAAAAGTAGTCAAGAATATAAAGTTCAATCTATGTCAGATTACCTGCAGTCTTGTTGGGTGGAGTGAGGAGGTGAAGAAGGGGGAGAAAATTTGGAACTCAAAAAGTTGTGGAACCTATGATGGTTGCAAACTAAAATTAAAAAATAAATTAAAAAAGGAATATAAGTTCAAGTATGATGAAATCACAGTCAATATCACACGAGATCTTGCAACTGTTATTTAAAAGCAAAATTTTGCAATAAAATATGCTAAAAATAAAAAGATAAATCATTGCTATAAAGAATACATTATCCTGAAAAAACTCAGTGTAATACTATAAGCAGAAAATATATCTTTGAGGGAACAGAGAAGTTTCAAAAGTTCCCGTTGAACATACCTGAGGTAGAGAGACTTTGAAATGCAAACACAGGAGTAAAGAAAATGCTAGAAGATGAAATATTATTAAATTATTAAAATGGGGTTATATAATCGAAATGATTTCATTCTGATAGGAAGAGAAGAAACAAATCCTGTCAGATCCCTAACGATTTCAAGGATCATAGAGGAAGTCAAATAATGCAGATGGCTGGGGTAGTTTGGTCTGTTTTGCTAGTCTTAAGACAAGAAATTAAAAAAAAAGAAATAAAGGAAATAATGAAGAAAGGAGGAGGGAAGGACTCATTATTAGAGAAAACAAGATAAAGGATATATAAAGGTAAAGGAAAGGTTAAGAGGAATTGGTATTACATAAACTTGACTCTTATCTGAATCAAATATTCACAGGGTATAGCATAGAATTACAGTAAACTCAACAGGGAAACAGGCAGGGAAAGGGAGAAGGAAGAAAGGAGAATAAGAGGGTAAGTAGTGTCAGAAAGGGAATAATCACAAGCAAAACAAATTTCACATTTAGAGAGTGTCTTTGTTGTTTGTCCTTCATTGCTGAAGAGGACCAATGACATCATGATGGTAATGTCTTGACTTGAGTGTGAAGTGGATTGAAGTGAGGCAGAGCTGTACAGTCATCAGCCTCACTCTCTCCTCCAGCCTCTGGGTGTCTTTCAGGATTCAGAGAAAGTAAAAACCTGTGTTTGAGAGGAGGCCAAGGAGAGGGGTCAGTAACAGAAAGAGATAAACTTCAATTATAGATCATTAGTGTCTCTCACTCTCCTCTTTCATTGCACTCTTTGTTAATAGGGGATTGGAAGCATTTTTTTAAAGTATGAGAATAGGATGGAGGGAAATATATAATTACCATTTATAACTGGGATGAATTCACTTGTAATCTGAAAGAAGATAGTAGAATTGTTTGAGAAAGATAACACAACAATATTCTATTTATAGGAAACACTCTTAAAACATACAGATTCACACAAAGTTAAAATAAGGGAATAGAGAAAAATCCATTGTGCTTCAGGTGAACTGAAAAATTAAGAGTTGTTGTGTCACAGAAAGCAAAAATAGAAAAAAATAAATCTAATAATAGCATTCATATAAAACCTGAAAGCATTTTACAAATCTTATTTAATTTTACCCTCATAACAGTCCTGGGAGGTACTATCATTATCCCTATTTTATAGTTGAGAAAACTGAGACAGACAGGGGTTAATTGATTTGGTCAAACAGCTGCTAAGTGTCTGAGACTTGAAGTTACGTCTTCCTTGCTCCAAGACCAACAATCTACCTGCTTTACTTCCTAACTACCTAAAAAATGAAAAGAAATAGAAGTAAACAAGGAAATATATTATCATTAATGTCACCATAGATAAGTAAATACCAATAATTAATATACTCGTAAGTACCATATAACATCACCATTTAATTGTTAAAAGAAAAGTAGCAAAATTATGGATAAAGGTCAATGGGCCCTTTTTAAATCTAGACAAATGTAACAAGAAGATAAGCAAAGAAGAATTTAAAGAGCTGAAGGGATTTTCAAAAAGCTAAACATGATACATTTCTTGTGATTTCTGATAGGGCCTAGGAAGAAGCATATATTTATGTGTTTGTGTGTGTGAACACACACATGCATATATACAAATACATTTATACACACATATACCTACATATTTTTCCAGCTTAATTGGGCCATTTTGAAAAATTGACAAAGTATTAAGGTGTAAAAACCTTACAAGAAAATATAAAAAAGCAGAAATATTAAACCTATTTTTCTGCCAATAATTCAATACAAATTATATTCAATAAATGAATGAAAGCAAATTTATTCATCATTGAAAGAGGGGAAAATAAAACATATGAATGACTTGGTCACACAACTAAAAAATGAAAAATCAAAGAAAGAAAAAAAAAACATCCAAAACTTAATACAAGGATGGGAATTCTAAAGATGAAAGAGACCACTGAGAAAATAAAAGGGAAAATTAACTGAAAAACTAGGAAAAGCTTTTTTAAATATGTTAAATATTACAAATTAATTTTTAAAGAGAGAAAAACCAAATGCCAGTACCAAAAATGGAAGAATTCACAACAAAAATAAAGATAATTATTCAAAAGTGTTTTGTTCAATTCTATGCCAACAAAATTCTCAACTAGTGAAATAGATGAATATTTACAAAATTTAATGTACCTACAAGAAGAAAGGATAATTTAAATAGCCCAGTCAGATAAAAATAAATTTAACAAGTCATAAATGATCTACTAAAGGAAAGAAACCCAGGACCAGGTAGTTTTACAAGGATTTTTTTTTCAAACGTGAAGAACAATTAATTCCAATATTACATAAACTGTTTTGAAAAGAGAGGGAGAGCGGTGAACCTACCAAACTCCTTCTTTAATACAAATATGGCCTTGATGCCTAAATCAGGGAGAGTCACAGAAAACAGAAAAAGCTATAAGCCAAAATTCTTAATATTACGTGCAAAATTTTAAGTTTTAACAAAGTGGTTTCAACGACGTGTCAAAAAAATTATACACTATGACTATGATGGATTTACATTAGGATAGCAGAATTAGTTCAATATTAGGAAAATTATAAACATCTTAGATTAACATTAAGAAGAATCAAAATCCTATTATTTTAATCAATAAATGTAGGGGGAAAATTTTTTTCTGATCTTTTATTTTTTTGAGGGGGGAAGGCAGGGCAATTGGGGTTAAGTGATTTGCCCAAGGTCACACATCTAGTAAGTGTGTCAAGTGTCTGATGCTGGATTTGAATTCAGGTCCTCCCGATGCCAGGACCAGTGCGCTACTCACTGCACCACCTAGCTGCCCCTGGAGGGCGGGAAACTTTTGACAAAATACAATATACATTTTTGTTGAAAATCATAAAAAAAAAACTTAGGAATAAATGAACTTTTCTGTGAAATGATAAGTAATATCTCTCTAATACCAAGAGACAGCATGATAGGTAATGGAAATCAATGGGTCCTTTTCAAGAATTAAAGCACGGCTGTGCCTTATCAATACTATTATTTGACATGGTGCTAGAAATGCTATCCTCAGAAATGAAAAGAAAAAGGAATAGGCATAGATATAAAGAAAACAAAATTATCACTTTCATCAGATGTGATGATTGTTTACTTAGAGAACCCAAGAGGGTCAATAAAAAATAAGATAATAACTTCAACAAACTTTCAGAGTTGAAAATAAATCCATACAATCATTATTTTACAATTAGAATATTATTTTTTTAAAAGCTCTTTAGGAAGAGATAGCAAAATTCATTCAAAATAGCCACAGAAACTGTAAAATATTTGAGTGTTCTAATATGATGGTAGACACAGAAACTATATAAATACAACTATAAAATACTCTTTACTGGCAACACATAATTGGAAAGATATTCTTATGTTTGGGATGATCAGGCAAAAAAATTAAAATACTACTTAATTTACTTATTCAACGAAACTATCAAAATGTAATGTTATAGAGATAGAAAAATAGTAACAAGATTCATTTGGAGAAAAAAAATTAAGACCTTCAAGGAAATAAAAAGAAAAAAATTAGAAAGATGAAGGACCACCAGTATCATGTCTCAAAATAACCTCTAAATAAATAATCAGTGAAATATTTAAGACAACCTACTATTGCAGATACTATTCCTTAAATTTTCTTATGTTTCATTTTTACAATTTTGCTTTTCTATACACGATTTGATTTCATCCTCATAGAAGTCAAATGGCCTAAGACTCATCATCATTTTATAAAACAAGGTGGGGCTGAGGCTCAGAGATTTTAAAAAACCTAGACAAAACTGAAAAGAAAGGAACATTACTGATTCTACAGTCCTAGAAAACTATAGGATGCTTTAGCTTAAAATAACATTAGATGTCATCATATCCATTCCCATGTGTTCATTTTACAGAAGAAATTGTCTGATGTCTTAATGCAGTTTTAAAAAAGAAATACAGCTAGAAAGCAGTCTAATTAGAATTTGAAGGCAAGATTAATGGAAGCTAGGTAGTGCAATGAGTAGAGAGCTGGGTCTAGCCTCAGACACTTAATAGCTGTATGACCCTGGGCAAGTCACTTAACCCCTTCTGCCTCAGTTTCCTCTTCTGTAAAATGACCCAGAGACAGAAATGGCAAACCAAGAAAGTCCCAAAGGGGATCACAAAGAGTTGGACATCACAGAAAATGACTGAACAACAAAAATTATATGATACTGTACTTCCATCATTTTAGAGATGATTACAATGATATACACAGAGAGTAACGGGTTTTTCTAAGGTCACACAAATTTTAAATAGCACAGTCAGAACTAAAATATAGAACTGCTGGCTTCCAGAACAGTGTTTACTCTTCTAAACCATATTTTACCACAGGTTGTATTCTTTAGGATTTAGTGCCCTTGTCTCAAAACCCCCATGTGATACTCATAAGGTTGTAATTTGGATGTGTTTCCCTACAACTTCCTATGAACCTACCTTCGTTGAAATAAAATCTTCTCTGTATTCCTTTATCTCTTCCATTATCTAGTATATAATGTTCAGCGACTTCTAAAGCCATAACAGTGGGGATTTTGTAGTAAAGAGGCATCATACATAGTTATGGGGCACATCAAGGCAAAACCAATACCCAGACAGCTCAATGATCAGGTCAGAATATTGAATACTGTGTCCCTCTGCCCTCCACTGATTTACATAATATCTCAGGAGAGAGTCTTTGTGCACAAAGTATATGTTTTTTTCAGAAATTTTGGAGTAACAAGAGAAGCTACTGCATCGCAGATATTTACAGGTTATGAGAGATAGAGTTGCGGTGATCTTTAGAGATCATCTAGTCCCAGATACTAGTTTTACAGATAACTAAACTGAAGCCCTGAGAGGTGAGGCTTAGATCAGATTGCTCTCAAAGGGAGTGATGCTCCCAAACGTGATTATAGCCCTTGTTCTCCAAAACGTAATTCTGTATAACAAAAGTCTATTTTAACTGTTAGTCGGATATGTTACAAGATTGTGGCCCTCTCTCCAGATAACATTAGTATAAGTTTCCTCTCTCTTACTGTTTATTGGTGTCAGGTGATTTGACAGTTTGCAGATCCAAGTAAGCCATCATGTAGACAGTTAATATGAAGATTGGTTTACTATAATTTTATTACTTAGTCAATTAAGATTTTTGCATAACATTTTATCTGATTTCTGTATATATGTATTTGTGTGTGTTTGCACACAGATGTATCCACATATAAACACTATACTTAGAAGTTTATTAAATCTTTTTCAAAGGCCTTTTTTATTGATTGGAGCTTCAGTATGAGAAGCTATATTGACGAGTCTGTAGTAACATCACTAATTGGTGGCTTTTATAAGGAAGATTTCTCAAGATAAATGGAACAGTAATTACTATTTCCTGGAGGGTATATTAAGAACTTCACAAATGGATCTTAAAGGCATTAGAACCCTCTTATTTGATTTTCTACCATGACCAGCTATGCAGAGCAGTTAATAAATCTTAATCTAAGAGGGGTTCCTGTCTATACGAAATGACATGGTCAAGGGATTAAGGAAAGCTGGTGGGTAAAAATAATAAAAATCATCTTTTTGAGTGTTTTAAAGTGATAGGAATTTTTAGTACATAGCATTGGGCAAAAATTTAAGGAAATTAAGTAATTTGTAATAAAGATATATAGAAACAGGTTCTTATACGGGGTCTATAGACAATTGTTATGAATCCGTTGAAGAAAACCCTATGAACGTAGAATGTAGGAAGAATTCCCCATTCAAGTGAGATAAGCTTATTTTACCACAGCTGTTCCATGTCTACTTCTCTTGGGAAACATAGAGGTTATCCATTCTCATCAAAAATTCTATCCCTGAATGAAATTAATGATGGCTCCCAACTCCACATGATGTCATTCAAGAAATAGCACCATAATGTGCAAGGTATCCATAGACCATATAAAATAATTTAAAATGCAGAAAAGTCCAGAATATTTTCTCAAGCAACTAGCCACTGCAAACAGTCGTTAGTTGGGTGCTGCTGGTTATAATCCCTAAAACATGTTTTCTGGATTCTAACTTTCCCTATAGAACTTAGGAATCCTCATCTGAGTCCCTGGGTTTGGAAAGGTGAGCTTCCATACCATCTTTCTCAGAACCTGCTCCCATACTAGATTTCATCCATGTTTAAACCACAGTACTTAGAAGAATCTGCAATCCCCACCCACTCACTTTCAAATTTTATATCCCTCTATATGTTGTCTTCACCTATTTTGAGAGCTTGCCATGCAGTGAACACTAAATAAACACTTTTTCATTCATTAATTTGTGCCTCTATTCTTTCCTTTGTTACATACTATGCCTTACGTCCTGTCCTCCCATAGTTGCAATACAGCCAATATGTAAAATTCCCCCAACAGTTAAATACAACATTCAGAAACACTAAGAGTACTACATAGGAAAAAATACTCAGATAAACCAGGCTCCCAAGAGCTGCAGACATCTCACCTAGTTCTTCTTCTTCCTCTTCTTCCTTCCCCTCTCCTTCTCACCTCTTCTTACTCTTTCTCTTCCTCTTTCTGATCCTCTTCCCTCTCTTTCTCTTTCTCTTTCTCCTGCTCCAGTATTGTCAGCTCTGCTATGAAAAGGCCAGTTTAGAAACACTGAATAAAACTAACTTAGGCAAAAGCGGAAAGGGCCTGTCTTTTCAGCAGGGTAATTGGCATCACTTCCATCCTTCTTGTCCCACAAAATAATTAATCTACCTTATGAGTTTAGTGGCTTCTAGGTAGTGCAATGGCACTGGGCCTGGAGTAAGGAAAATCTGAATTCAAATCCTACCTCAAACACTAGCTCTATGACCCTGGTGGAGTCATTTAACCTGTTTGCCTCAGTTTCCTCAACATTAAAATGAAGATAATAACAGCACCTACTTCCCAGGGTAGTTGTGAATGAAAACATATTTCTGAAGCATTTAGCACAGTTTCTGGCACAGAGTAGGTCCTGTATAAATACTTTTCCTCTAATAATATTATCACAGCTAAGGTCAGTAAAATGATCTAATTGTAGGTAGTTTTATTTTGTGATATTTGTTCATCAATGAATTGATACAGTACTGGCATTAATGAACCTTATCCACATGGACAGTCTCAGTATAAATGAAACCAGGAGTTAAAGATTGTGCCACATTAGGAAAATGATGAACAAAATTAATGATATTAAAAACAACATTCTAAAACCTTATTATATTAATAGATACATTAAAAAGTTTTTGATAACATATTATCTCATGCAAAAAAACCTGACAAAGCTCAAGCATAGCCAAAGCACCTTTTTAATATGTATGTATGTGTGCATATACATTTATATATATATATGTACATATATGTGTATATGTATATATATGCATATGTATATGTATTCTACATATAGGTAGAGAGAAAGGGGGGGAGAGAGAGAGCAATCATTACATTAATAAGACACACTAGAAATTTTCCCATTAAATACAGATACATGTAAGTATGAAAACTGTTCCATATTTTTATTTGGAAATAGTTCAAGAAACAATAATAAAGAAGTGGTGGGGTATGGTAGTGAGCAGGGCAAATGGAATATCTAATATTTGCCCCTTAATTACCCTACTATTGACTTTTGTGCTATATAGGTTTTCCAGGTAATCACTCTTTACTCTGCGAAGTTATACAAAGGATTTTTTTTATTCTCACTCTACTTCTGTTTATTCATTTATTTACATATCTATTTATCCATTTACTTTTAGCTTTAAGGTCTTTGCTAGAGATAGCATTGTAGCAAAACACTTTAGTGTTAGATCTAGCCATCTCTTTTTTTCAACAAGAACTCTCTCAGTCATCTCCTAACTGCATTTACACACACACACACACACACACACACACACACACATCATACATAAATTAAGAAAGGTCTGTGGGCTAACATTATTTATACAGACAAAATAACTGTTTTGGGGAAAAGAGGTAAACAGATTTTCCATGAAGGGAAAACTTCGAGCTTCTTTTAGGGCTCCTAAGAAGAACAAAGAGGTGAAGATATCTGTAGGTGCAGTTAAGATGATGAAGTAGAGAACCTCTCAGCCCCTTTCTTCCAATATTCCCCTCTAAACAACTTTAAAATAATGCCTCAAATCAAATTCTGGAGTGACAGGACAACAAAAGGTAAGAGCGAGACATTATTCTAGCCAAAGTCAACTTAGGAGGTCAGAAAGAGAGGTCTGTGAAAGTGAGGGAAGGCTAGTGAGAGCCCATATGGATGAAGTACCAGTAGTGGGACTACGCAGTGGTGACAGAAATAGCAACAGTTTCAGGAGCTCTCACGATCATCAAGAGATGATCACACCATCTGGGAAGCACCAAAAAATCTAAACCCCTAGAACTAGCTCTGAAACCAGTACTGTAAAAAAAAAGCTCAAAGCTTAAAACAGAGTACCACTCCCTTCCATGCCAGGAACCAAGTCCAATATTAATATAAAGTTCCAAAGCAAGAAATAGAACAGAAGAATGAGCGAACAAATAAAAAACCCTGACCATAAAAATTACTATTGTGACAAGAAAGATAAAGACAAACTCAGAAGAAGAAATTGACCTTAAAACAGTTACAAACAAAGCCTCAAAAGGGGAAAAATGTGAATTAGATACAATCTCAACATGAATTCTGAGAAGAGCTAAAAAAAGTTTCAAAATCAAATAAGTCATAAAGGGAAAAAAATAAGTAAAGAAATGAAAGCAAAGGTAGGAAATTATAAAAAAACAATTCTTGGTAAAAGAAGCACAAAAATAATGGAGAAAATAACACCTTACAAAACAGAATGAGTCAAAAGAAAAAAAAAAGATATAAACATTCACTGATGAAAAGAATTTCTTTAAAAGAGCAGAACTGGCCAAATGGAAAAATAGGTACAAAAATTCACAAAAGAAAATAATTTCTTATAAATTAGAATTGGGCAAATGGAAGCTAATGGATCTCAAGGAACAATCACATGCCAGCAAAACTGACAATTTAAGTGAAATGGATGAATATGTGCAAAAATATAAACTTCCAAGAATAATGGTAGTGGAAGTAGAATACTTAAATAGCCTTATGCTTACAAGAAGAAATTGAATAAACCATCAATGAGTTCTCTAAGTAAATATCGCCAGGATGAGATGGACCCATAAGTGAATACTATCAAACATTCATGTCATTTTTAAAAATTTAATATTTTAGTTTTCAACATTGATTTTCACAAGATTTTGACTCACAAACTTTCTCCACATTTTACCCTCCCCCCATTCCAAGATAGCATATATTCTGATTGTCTCATTCCTCATTCAGCCCTCCCTTTTGTCACCCCACTCCTGACCTCCATGCCCTTTCCCCTTACTTTCTTGTAGGGCAGGATAGATTTCTATGCCCCATTCCACACACACACACACACACACACACACACACATATATATGTATATATATATATATATATGTATATATATGTATATGTATATGTATATGTATATATACTGTTTCCCAGCTGCATGTAAAAACAGGGGTTTTTTTTAGCATCTGCTTTTAAAACTTTGCATTTCAAATTCTCTCCCCTCTTCCCTTCCCACCCACCCTCCCTAGGAAGGCAAGCAATTCAACATAGGTCACACATGTATCATTATGTAAAACACTTCCACAATACTCATGTTGTGAAAAGCTAACTATATTTCCTTCCATCCTATCCTGACCTACTTTATTCAGTTTTCTCCCTTAACCCTGTCCCTTTTCAAAAATGTTTGCTTTTGATTACCTTCTCCCCCTATCTGCCTTCCCTTCTATCATCCCCTCTTTTTTATCCACTTCTGCTTACTTTCCTGTGGAGTAAGATACCCAATTAAGTGTGTATGTTATTCCCTCCTCACGTTGAACCCGATAAGAGCAAGATGCACTCATTCCCCCTCACCTGCCCCCTCTTCACTTCCCACAGAACTGCTTTTTCTTACCACTTTTATGTGAGATAATTTAACCCATTCTATCTCTCCCTTTCTCCTTCTCTCAATATATTCCTCTCTCACCCTTTAAATTTATTTTATTTTTTTAGATATCATCATATATATATATATATATATGTATATTCCCTTCGACTACCCTAATACTGAGAAAGGTCTCATGAATTACACACATCATCTTTCCATGTAGGAGTGTAAACATAATAGTTCAACTTTAGTAAGTCCCTTATGCATTCTCTTTCTTGTTTATCTTTTCATGCTTCTCTTGATTCTTGTGTTTGAAAGTCAAATTTTCTATTCACCTCTGTTCTTTTCATTGAGAAAGCTTGAAAGTCCTCTATTTCATTGAAAATCCATATTTTGCCTTGTAGCATGAAACTCATTTTTGCTGGGTATGTGATTCTTGATTTTTATTGTAGCTCCTTTGACCTCCAGAATATTGTATTCCAAGCCCTTAGATCTCTTAATGTAGAAGCTGCTAGATCTTGTGTTATCTTGATTGTGTTTCCACAATATTCAAATTGTTTCTTTCTGGCTGCTTGCAGTATTTTCTCCTTGACCTGGAAACTGGAATTTGGTGACAATGTTCCTAGAAGTTTTCTTTTTGGGATCTTTTCCAAGAGGCAATCAGTGGATTGTTTCAATTTATATTTTACCCTCTGGGTTCTAGAATATCAGGGCAGTTTTCCTTGATAATTTCTTGAAAGATGATGTCTGGGCTCTTTTTTTTGATCATGGCTTTCAGGTAATCCAATAATTTTTAAATTGTGTCTCCTGGATCTATTCTCCAGATCAGTGGCTTTTTGAATGAGATATTCACATTTTCTTCCATTTTTCATTCTTTTGGATTCTACTCAGAAAGATGAAAAAGGAAATGGGGAAATCTATTTCATTTCATGTAAAAAGGCAATAAGAAATATCATTTCTTGCAACACTTAGACTTCTTGCTTTTCAGTGCTGAGTTTGTAGCTTATAGAGAGCAAACAAAAAGATGACCATGAAAATAATCAAAGCTTATGACCTAACATAATATCCTTTTCAAGGATGAAAATAAAGATAAATTCTATAAAGATATGACAAGATTATCCAAATTAAACTCAACAATCCTGAAACTCAGTGACTTAAATTCTAAAGTAGACATAGGGAGCACAGTGAAAAATATATTGGAATAAATGGTTCATGATTAATAAGTGAAAAAGGCCAAAGGCTTATAGCCTACTCAGAAGCTTCATGTCTATACATCATAAACACTTTTTACAAAATTGGGCTGCAAGCCACTGGTTGTGGCAAGCAGAAAACTAAAGTCTCACATATGGAAAATGAAATTGGCTATAGTTTTACAGACAATAAATGACTTGCTACTGCTGTGGAAAGCACTTAGGATGAGCTGTTTGTGTGTAGTCAGATCATTCACTGATTAGATCAATGTTCAAAAACAGTACAAATTTAGAAGAAAGGATAAATTTGAAAACAGAATATGTACAATAACAATGAGTCTTATTAAGCTGCTTAATCCCTAAAATGGGAATGGACATAATTAAGGCATTTAGTCTATTCCAGTTCTAAGAAAAAGTAGCTGATGTAAAACAATTACAATGAGAATGAAATATTCTAATAACTGCCTCAGTTACCAGATAATTAATTTTTTTACTAATCACAGAGATGTGAAATGCAATGGTAGCACCAGCTTTAAGCAAAAGCTCATTCATAAAACATCATAGTTTGTCAAAAGACTATAAGGAGTAGTTTTCACAGAATAGCAATGAGGCTTTGAATGAAAATAGCCCAGGACAATCTCAGGAACCTGTGCAGCAAGGAAGAGGCCATTTTGAGGAAAGAAGGATAAGAACACATAAAGAAATGTCAAAAGTTAATCTGGGCATATGTGCAACTGAACATTGGGATGAAGCCGTGGGTCAATTCAAGAAAGCAATAGCAAGAATTTAGAATGAAAACACAGAAACCATAGACAAAGAGTCATAATACAGATACAAGAAGATATCAATATTTAGACAAGGCCTACTTCACACGGGAAAACTTGTATACTCTTAAACTCTCAAGCAAGATATCCAATTAAGGAAGTCCTTTTTAATTTTAAAATTAATTTTATTTTTAATTTATGGAGTAAAACAGGCCTTTTCATAACATAGTATAATGAAAAAAGATTGCATATGAAACTGCAAATCAATTATATACAACTTGCTATTCCTTTTAAATATGCATAATAAAAGTATCATATAAATTTCTTTTTTTTCCGTTTTTTTCTTCTCTCTCCCTCAACTCTATTGATGGCTATCATTAAACACAAATATGTATATTATGTATGTATATATATTGTATATATGTATATATGTGTATGAAAAATCATCCTATACATAATTCTCTTTATCAGTTCTTTCTTTGGATGCAGAAATTGTCTTCCTTCATAAATCCTTTTTAGTTAATTTGGGTATTTATAATAGTCAAATGAATTAGTTGTTCAAAGTTATTCTTAAAACAGTATTGCTGTTACTGTATACAATGTTCTCTTGGTTCTGCTCATTTCTCTCTTCATTATTTTGTGCAAGTTTATCCATGTTTTCTAAGATCACCAAGCTTATCATTTCTTATAGCACAGTAGTATTCTGTCACAATCATATACCACAATATGTTCAGATATTTTCCAACTGACAAGCATCTCCACAATTTCCAGGTTTTTGTCACCACAAAAGAGCTGCTACAAATATTTTAGAACATAGAGGTTCTTTTCCTTTTTCCCTAATCAGCTTTGGAAATAGACTCATTAGTGGTATTGTTTGGTCAAAGGGTATAGGCAATGTAATAACTCTTTGGTCATAATCCTGATTATTCTCCAAAATGGTTGGATCATTTCACAATTCCAAAACCAATGACTTAATGTCTAATTTTTCCCCACCCCCTCCAACATTTGTCACTTTCCCCTCCAATCATTTTAGCTACTCTGATAGGTATAAAATGATATCTCAAGATTGCTTTTTCATTTCTCTAATCAATAATTATTTAGAGCATTTTTTCATAAGACTATACTTTGTTTTGATTTCTTCATTGGAAAATGAAATGTTAATATCCTTTGACCTTTTGTCAGTTGGAGAATGACTTGTATTCCTGTAGATGTATAAAAATCTTTATATATTTGAGATATGAAACCTTCATCTGAGAAACTGCCTATAAAAATTTCCCCAAATTTTCTGCTTTCCTTTTGATTTTGGCTGCATTTGTTTTATTTGCACAAAACATTTTTCATTTAAGGTAATCAAAATTAGTTGTTTTATAGCTCGCTCTGCTCTCTATTTCTTGTTTACTCATAAATTGTTCACCCACCACAAGTCTGATAAGTAATATGTTCCGTGTTCTTCAAAATTTCTTGTAATACCTCTCTTTATATCTAGGTCATGTATCCATTTTGACCTTATCTTAGTAAATGGCGTTAGATATTGGTCAATGCCTAATTTCTTCCATACTGCTTTCCAGTTTTCCCAAAAGTTTTAACAAATAATGAATTCTTATCCCAAAGTCTTAAGTCTTTACACTTGTTAAATACAAGGTTGCTATATTTATCTGCTGCTATAAGTTGTATGCTTAATCTGTTCCACTGAACTTTCTGTTCCTCAGCCAGTGCCAGATGGTTTTGATAATTAGTACCTTATAATATAGTTTAAGATCTTGTAGTGCTAAACCTCTCTCCTTTACATTTTTTCATTAGTTTCTTTGATATTCTTGACTTTTTGTTCTTCCAAATGAATTTTGTTGTTCTTTTTTCCAATTCAGTAAAATGTATTTGGTAATTTAATTGGGATGACATTGAATATATAAATTAGTTTATGTAAAATTTTCATTTTTGTTATGTTGGCCCCGAGTACCCATGAACAATTGTTATTTCTCCAATTATTTAAATCTGATTTTATTTGCATAAAAAGTTTTTTATAAATAATTTTGTCCATAAAGTTCCTGGGATTGTTTTGGCAGGTGTACTCCCAGGTATTTTTTAATGTCTGGAGTTATTTTAAATAGGATATCTTTTACTATCTCTTCTTGCAGAGTTTTGTTTTTGATATATAGGAATGCTGATGATTTATGTGGATTTACTTTATATCCTGTTACTTTGCTACAATCATCAATTTTTTCAACTAACTTTTTTAGTTCAGTCTTTGGGATTTTCCAAATATATCATCATATAATCTGCAAAAAGAGATAGTTTTATTTCCTCATTCCCTATCCCAATTCTCTCAATTCCTTTTCTTCTCTTATTATTGCTAGAATTTCCAGTACAATATTGAATAATATTGGTGACAATGGGCATCCTAGTTTCACACCTGATCTTGCTGGGAACACTTCTAGCTTATCCCCCTTACAAATAATGCTTGCTGCTGGGTTTAGATAAATGTTTTTACCAGCTTAAGGAAAAATCCATTTATACCGGTCTTTTAATTTTTGAAAGATACTGATATAATCAATTATGTTAATAGTTTTCCTTATATTAAACCATGACTGCATTCCTGGTATAAATCCCACTTGGTCACAATGTATAATTTTTATAACATATTGTTGTTATCTTTTATTTAATGTTTTATTTAGGATTTTTCCATCCATATTCATTACTGAACTTGGTCATTAATTTTTTCTCTCTCTTTTTACCCTTCCAGGTTTAGGTTTCAGTATCATATTTATTTCATAAAAGGAATTTTATAGGACCTCCTCTTTACCTGTTATTCCAGGTAATTTATTTAGTATTGGAATTAATTGATCTTTAAATATTTGATCCAATTCACTTGTAAATACATATGGACCTGGCTATTTTTTTTCTTAGGAATTTTATTTATGGCCTGTTTAATTTCTTTTTCTGAAATAAGTCTCTTTAGATGTTCTGTTTCCTCTTCTTCTAATCTAGGTAATTTACATTTTTGTAAATATTTTTTCCATTTCTTTTAAATTGTTAAATTTATTGGCATACAATTGGGCCAATAACTCTTTATAATTGTTTTAATTTCATCTTCACTTGTGGCATATTCGCCCTTTTCATTTTTAACGCCAGTGATTTGGTTTTCTTCTCTCTCTTTTTAAATCAAGTTAACCAATGATTTATCTATTTTATTGTGGGATTTTTTCATAAAACCAACTCTTAGTTTTGTTTACTAATTTAATGTTTTTACACTCAATTTTATTAATTTCCTCTTGAATTTTTAGGAATTCTAATTTATTGTTTAATTAGGAATTTTTAGTTTCTTCTTTTTCTATGTTTCTTAAACTGCGTACCCAATTCATTGGTCTGCTTTTTCTGTAGTCTATTGATGTAAACATTTAGAGATATAAATTTCCATCTAATAACTGCATTTGCTGTATCCTATATGTTTTGATATGTTGTATCATTATTGTCATTCTCTGTAATGCAATTATTGACTGTTTCTATGACTTATTCTTTAACCCACTAATTCTTTAAGTTTAGGTTGTTTAATCTTCAATTAATTTTTTAGTCTATTTTTCTGTGGTACATTATACAAAAATTGTACTTTCCATTTTCCTGTTTTTAACTAATTTTTTTTTATGTCCTAATATATGGTCAATCTTTGTAAAGGTACCATGAACTACTGAGAAAAAGGTGTATTCCTTTCTATTTCCATTCCATTTCTTCAGATAACTATCCTATCTAGCTTATCTAAAATTCTATTCACTTCTTTGATTTCTTTCTTATCTATTTTTTGGTTAAATTTATCTAGTTCTGAGAGGAGAAGATAGAAGTCCCCCACTATTATAGTACTACTATATATCTCCACCTGTAGTTCATTTAACTTTTCTTTTAAAAATTAGATGGTATAGTATTGGGTGCATTTAGGTTCAGTATTGATATTGCTTCAATATCTATGGTACCTTTTATCAAAATATATTTACTCTGTTCATCTCTTTTAATTAATTCTATTTTAGCCATGACTTTGTCTGAGATCATAATTGCTAACCCCTGCCATTTTTGCATCAGCTAAAGCATAACAAATTCTACTCTTTCAGCTCTGTATGAATCTCTTATTCTTAAATGTGTTTCTCATAAACAACATATTGTTAGATTCTGATTTTTAATCTATTCTTCTATCCATTTCTGTTTTATGGATGAGTTCATGCCATTCACATTCAAAGCTGTAATTATAATTTGTGCATTTCTCTCCATCCTATTTTTACTCACTATTGTCCTCGGTCTCCCTTTTTACCCTAGCCCTGTTACCTTATCCTCTCCCCTTACCTTCCTATTCCTTTTTCTACCTACCCTCTCTCCCTTGTCTTGTCTCCCCCACCTTCCTAAATCTTAATCCACACATCCTTCTGAAAGTAGCCCCTTATCTTGTCCCTTAGTCCTCTTATTTTTATAAGTTTAGAAGACTTTTATACCCTTTTAGATGTATATGTTATTTCCTCTTTAACTCAGATCTGATGAGAGTAATGGTCCAGCACTACCAGTCTCTCACTCCCACCTGCTTCCTCTATATCAGTTCTTACTTTCACACCCTATTTGTGTGGAATAATTGCTCCTTTTTACCTTCTCCTTCCCAATTTTGTTTTTTAGAATCACGCCATCATATTCAACTCAGCTTCAACCTTTCTTTCAAACTACTCTAGTAATAATGACAGTCTTAAGAATATTGAAAATATTTTCATATATAAGAAGTAAACGGTTTGACCTTGAGTCCCTTATACTTAGTCTTTAATGTTTCCCTCATATTTCTTCTGGATCTTATATATCAAATTTTTCATTTAGTTGTGGTCTTTTGTCACAAATATCTGAAAGTATTTCAGTTTGTTAACTATTTTTTTTCATTCAGGATTATACTCAACTTTGCTGTGTAAGTTATTCCTAGTCACAACTCCAGCTGTTTTGCTCTGTGAAATATGATGTTCCAAGACCTATGGTCTTTTAGTGTAGAAGCTGCTAAGTCTTATAAAATCCTGATTGTATCTCCATGGTATTTAAATTGTTTTTTTTTTCTTGTCCTTTGCAATATTTTCTCTTTAATTTAGGAGTTTTGAAACTTGGCTATAAACAAAAGCCCTTTTATATTTTCATCCAGTCACTGTTTGAACAACTCCAGTTACATAAACCTCCCTAACATGAAGCAGTTCCATTCTTTGTCGGACAGTTCTAATTACTGGATTTTTTTTTCCTTTTATTGAGCAGAAATCTGTCTCCCTATAACTTTAACCCATTGGCCTGTGTTCTGCCTTCTGAAACAGCACAGATCAGGCATAATCTCTCATCAACATGACAATACTTTATATAGCTATTGACAGCTTCCAAGAACATGTCTAGTTGGGCACAGGAGGCTTACACTCTTCAGTATATCCACTTCTGGTAATCTTAACAGAGGCTGATGTAAGTGACATAAATGGTTACACTTGGGAGACCATGGCTGCAAGCTACCATGAAGAAATTCCTGTGTACTCTATCCTCTCTCCAAGGTTCTGAAATCTTTCAGGAAAATTTATTGAGTTGCTGTACACTGAACATTTAGTAGTGAGTGAAATAGCCCTTAAATCTTTTAGTATATGTAAGTGAATTTTCTAGTTTCTGTAGCTCCCATATTTAATGTAAGCATTTTTGCATGAAGCTTCACTTGACACAAGTATATTCAGTTGGAAAAAAGCACTCACTCAGCTGGAAGCTCTCCCTGAGCGAGATTTGTATTAATATGCACAGCAACTATGTGGCTTATTAGACTTATCTCTTTTGAGTATTCATGGATTATATTGAGGATGACCTACAATATTCTGGGTTTTGTGCAATCATTGCAATTCCATGTGAAGGAAGGAATATCTACATAACCCCATCATGTCTTGGCAATCTCTCTTCCATAATAATAATAAATAATTTTTAAAATGATATTTGTGTAGCACTTACTATGTACCAGGCACTATGGTAAACATTTTATAATTTTCTCATTTGATCCTCACAAAGCCCCTGGAAGGTATTTACTATTATTATCCCCATTTTACAGATAAGCAAACTGTTGCAAACAGAGGTTAAGTGGTTAAGTGGCTTACTCAACATCACACAGCCAGTAAATGTCTGAAGTCATATTTGAGCTCGGGTCTTCTTGACTCTGTGCCCTGTACCCTATCAACCTCTATGACAGTGACAAATACCTTTGTCAAGAATGTATCTCCATGTTTTGTGACTCAAAGAATGTTATTCATCAAAGAACATTATTATCTGTGTTTGCATTTATTGTAGAACCCTCCATGATCTTAACATGAAGTAAATACTCCTTCATAGAGGAGATCTCTTAGGTCTGACATGTTTTTCTCCACCAAATCGAACCTCTCCCCCCAAATTAACATTCAATAAACAGAGTAAAATCTCATATTCTTTTTCTTTGTACCTTGTGTCACTATAAAGATGTGGATTTATTCAGAGAATCATGTACAAAATATTGCCTATATCCTTTTGAAATGTTCAACAAGCATGCTAGTGATAGATATACTTGAAAAGTATTTTATAAGCATTTTTGTAAAGGTGGAGGATGGTTGCAAATCTTGGAACATCGCAGTCCTCAAAAAATTAGAGGTGCCAATGTCCCAAAAGGGCAATTAAAAGACACATGGTAGCCTGCTACATGTGACTAGACATCATCTATGTATGAGAAGTGGAGAAATGTATACTTGGCAAATGAAGTGGGCTAGTTGCATGCCATCTGTTTCAATAGCACTCACAGGATATAACAGTATCTAGAGGAAGAACCATTTTAACAGGGGGGTAGATCTTTTGAGGATCTATGGAAGGACATGGAAAAAATATCACAGGCATGGATGGGTTGTAATATGCAGTGGCTGAAGATATAGCCCTGTCAGTGAAATCACAGATCTACTTTAGTATATCAATTAAGATTACTATCTAGAACACTAGAGACATCATATGTGCCTAAAATATTTGGTTGCTCTGATATTGTCATGAAAACAGGCCCATGGTCAGTAATAATGGTATTATTAGAATCCTACCACTTGGAGGGCCATGCAGATGGACTATCTTGTATTTTGCTTTTAGGTCACATTTCCTTATGCTGAGCCCTAAAGGATAATCCACACATTGACAACATTGAAATTATAAAGTATTAAATGATGATGCAAATAATCAGGTCATTAACCTTTGTTTGGAAGTGATTTTTCATAAGAACGTTTTCTTTTTAATGCTATTTGCTGTAATGAAAATAATTGGATATTTTTTCCTCATTTTCAATACTTCAGATACATTTTCTCATTTTCCCCCTTATCCTAATGCTGTGAATAGGGTAATTCAGGGTGCTGTGACTTTTGACTGCATGACTCCCCACAGGAATGCTTTTGATAATAAAGGATATGGCAATCTTTGACCTTATGCCGCAGTGAGCATTGCCAAATCCACTGGCATACTATGTACCTAAGAACTCAGGCAGCATACAGAATATCCCATAAAGAAGACTTTTTCCCCCAAAGACACATGAAATAAATAGACACACACATAACAAAGCCACCTGGGTATCCAGATTTCCCAAAGTAGTAATGTCTACAACAATAAGATTTTACCTTACCTTGCCTTCAAGGACTTTGCATTCTAATGCTAGAAACATAACACTGTTTTACTCATTCTCATGTCAAAATAACCCAACACATATCACATAAGGAACAGAAACAATCCAGGGGCCTGAATGTTCTCTCTGCTTTTATTCTAGCATATCTATATTAGCTACCTTCCTGTTTTCACAACTTACTTGTCCTGCCTCTCTGATTATCATAATTGCCAATTTCTGGTAGCTTCCTTTTGTATATATGGTATTTGAAACATTAATAGAGTAAATGTCTTACCTCCAAATCACATAACTGGTTAATAGTGAAGACTAAGACTCAGGTATCATGATTCCTAGCTTAATTTGCTTTCTACTAGCCTCTTTGGTCATTCTTATAATGTCTAATTCTCTACCATCAGGTAGCAGAGTTGAACAGTATCATTCTATTAGTTCATTTATCAGACCCCTGGACATTTCAAACATTGCAAAAGTGGTCATAATTAATTTGGATTATGCTCCTCCCCCTAAACTTCTGAGTAGCCTATTGATTTCACAAAGTCCATGCCTTTTACTCAGTGGAATAGGCAGTCAGCCTCACTTCATCATTCACTTTTGTGTAAAATAAGGCTCCCAATTAGAATCAGTAGGACACACTTGCAGAAATGAGGAGTTAAGTCAGTAAACATTTATTAAGTACTTACCATATAAGGAGTATGATGCAAACCACTGGGGATACAAAAAAAGTAAAAAAAAACCAATACTTATTTTCAGGACTTCACATTCTAAAACAACACATAAACAACTATGTAAATATAAGATATACTCAGTATAAACTGGAGGTCACCTAAAAGGGAAGCCACTAGCACTGAGGAGGGCTGGGAAAGATAAAAGGTAAGGTATTAGCTATGATTTAGAAGAGGCAAAGGAAGCCAGGAGGTAGAGAGGAGAAGAAAGTGCATTCCAAGCATGAGAGTCAGCCAGTGACAATTCATAGAATCAGAAAATGGAGGTTCATGTAGATGATCAGAGGATCAGAGATTGGAAAATTAGGAAGAGGCCACATTATGAAGGGAGATAAAATCAATAAAATTCAAGGGCTTTTATAGTTGATCCCTTACGCAATAGGGAGCCAATAGAGTTTATTGAGCAAGTGGGGATGAGGAGGAATTGGGAGGTGGTGATACAAACAGACCTTCTCTTTAGGAAGACTATTTGGCAGATGACTGGCAGTTAGTCTTACTTAATTGGTTAAAGCCTGGCAAAGAGGCTTATCAGAAAAAAAAATATTGTAATAGCCCAGGTGGGAGGTAAAAAGACCTTGGGCACGGTGGTAGCTGGGTCAGAGAAGAGAAAGGAGCATATATGAAAAATGGGAAGGTAGAATTGATAGGACATATTGCAGCATATTGAATATAGTGGGGTAAAAGAAAACAAAGAGTTGAGGATGGTACCCAAGCCACAATCATGATGGTGCCCTCAAAAGTAATAGGATTGTTATGAAGAGGAAAGGGCTTGAAGGAGAAAAATGAGTTCGGTTTCAGACATGTTGAGTTTAAGATATCCATAGGATATCAAGGCAGTTGGAGATGTGAGGTCAGGAAAGAGGTTAGGGTTTAATAGATCTGTCTAAGAGTTAGCTGCATAAGGATGATAATTGAACACATAGGAGCTGATGGAAGCTGAAGAGATCATCAAGTGACATAGTAAGGAGAAAGAAGAGGGCCCAGAACAGAGTCAGTGACACCCATCCTTAGGGAGCATGAAGATCCTGGATGAAGAACCAACAAAGAAGGTTGAAAAGGATGGCCACACAGGTAGCAAGAGAAAGAAGAAATGAAAAACTGTGAAAAATAGACAGGAGAACAAAAGCACAACAGTCTTGGAGCTGTTAATTATAAGGGCAAAAATTCTACATACCTAAATCATTCTTGTAGGAACTACTGCATTACATGAAGTGTACATTAAGATAATAATATGTGGTATTCACAAAAATAGCTTTAGAACATTAAGAACTGGCTAAATTACATTAAATATAAAATCTAAGAGTAGGAATTTATCTTAGACATCATCATTTTGTAGATAAAGAAAGTGATATAACCTCAGCACGGTACAGTACAAAGATTAAGACATTTGAAGATGGGGATCTGGGTTCAAATCCCATCTGTCACTTAGCACCCTTAAGACTTTGGATAAATCACTTGAACTCTTTTGGGCCTCCACTTCCTCATCAGTAAAATGTAGGGATTTGACTAGATGGTCCCTAAATCCCTTTCTAAGCCTATAAACCTAAAATTTTAATAATTTGCCCAGAGTTACATATTTTGTTAGTGGCAGAGATAGTACTACAACTCAAGTTTCTTGATTCTTTGTCTACCATATTTTGTATTTTATCCTATAGCATCATTGCCATACTCTATTTAAGAAAGTAAGGGAACATAAATAAGTTTCAGAAAGATTAAAAAAATATTTAACAGAAAAAGATAGTGCTGGTACTTAAAATAGGCATCTTCATTATCAGGAACATTCACTCGTGGAAAAATGTTGATCATTCATTGACATTTTGAGGCAAATGAAGGATTATTATAAAGGTTCTTGTTATAAGGGTTACTGTATTTCTTTTACACAACTGAGATTCATACTGTTATGTTATTATCTCCTTGTTAGATGTATATTTAAAAAGGTTGCATTACTCTCACAGTCAAAATAATTTTTTATGCAGCAAAACCTCTTTTCGAAACCAGGAAAAAAAATTATTTCATCTTCCAACCTCTAAATATTTTCACTGGCTGCCTGGAATTCTCTCCCTCTTAATCTCCCCCTCCTAGCTTCCCTGGCTTCCTTTAGTCCCAGCTAAGATGTCACCTTCTACAAGAAGCCTTCCCTCTGAGATTACCTCCAATTTATTCTGCATATACCTTGTTTGTACCTAGTTGTTTGGGGCAGCTAGGTGTCACAGTGGATAAAATGCTGAGTCTGAAGTCAGGAAGCCTCATCTTCCAGAGTTCAAATACAGCCTCAGACACTTACTAGATGTGTGACCCTGGGCAACTCATTTAACCCTGTCTGCCTCAGTTTCCTCATCTGTAAAATGAGCTAGAGAAGTCATACCACTCCAGTATCTTTGCCAAGAAAACCCCAAATGGAACCAGGAAGAGTCAGGAATGACCAAACAGCAACAACCTAGTTGTTTACGTGTTGTCTCCCTCACTATATTGTGAAATCCTTAAGAGTGAGAACCTTTTTTTAGCTTTCTTTGTATCACCAGCTCTTAGCTCAATATCTTGAATATAGGTGCTGAATAAATGCTAACTGATTTACTATGAAAAGCATAGGAGATAGCTAGATGCATAAACATTTGCTGGACTACCTTTTAATGGATTTTTATGATCACTATATCATAGCAATGTACAAATGTTTATGAGGCAATGCAAGCTTATTAAAATGAATCTATGTATTCATCTTATAAATCCATGGGATCTGTCCTCATATCACCCATACCATTCACCTAAAAATCTCTGCTGTTTGCAAATTTGCCATGAAATACTTACCCACCCTACCCCCCAACCTAGGCATCAGAGAAATCTGCATTATGCAGGTCTAAATAGGAGCTGAACAAACACTCTGCATGTTTATATACACTCACACAGGAATGCCTCCAAAATGTTGTGTCTCCCTAGAGCCATCGTGCTTGGTGAAACTAGCATGGAAGATGCTATTTATATCCTTAATAAAGCATTTAGATTAATTTTTCCAGTTCAACACTGTTCCATTTTCAGAGATGCTATGTCACATTGGCTTTGAAAATCATGGTCTGACCCTGATCCTGGCAACTAGACTGCTGAAGATTTTAATTCCATTGACCACTCGGCCATTCCCCCTACCCCGACTATTCTGAATATGTTATTTCCATCCCTTCCTTAATGTTTCCAAAAAGAGAGCTGTTACAACTCAAGGGTATAAGAAAGAGGGAATGAAAGAACAGATTTTCAAGAACGAATTTTGAGTCCAAAACCTTATTTTTGTTAAAGCTAAAGGCATCACCTTCACGGGCTGCATCTGAGAGGCTAAAAGCTTTCAGTTTTGGAGAAAAGCAATGCTGTACTCTCTAGCCCTGTGTAGCCAAGGAGCTCTGATAAAGCAATGGATCAGTGCCTTTCCCTGGCAGATCTTATTTCCCTTTCTAATACTCTTGTGCCTGAATGTTTAGATGGACACTGGTAGCTGCTTTTAGGGTCGTTATCTCTTTAAGCCATGGAACATACACCGTACTAGGATGTTTTGTTTCTATTAGTAGGTGCCTTTTTACATTAGTTTGCATGTTCTCTCTTCTCAATCTCAATCTCTTCCAGTCTTCTTGGGATATTTCTTTGAAGTTCTTGCCAATATCACCACCTTATTATTATTACATTCAGCCCAATGTCTTCTCTACAATTTTCCAGCAATATACATACAGGCCACACAATCAGATCAAGTAAAAATAATTCACCTGCATTAAGCAGTTAAAATATCAATTAAACATAAATATTTGCAAATTCCAATGCTTTAATGTAAGTCCCTATGGGAATCAAAGGTAATACATGTGTTGGGGTTGTTTAGAAAGAAAATAAAAGAGAAAATAAAAATAGTTCCCTAGAGACAATTGTCTACCCCAAACTAGCAAACTCCATGGCAATCCGTTAACTCATTGGAGAATTTCACTGGCCCAAATAGTAACTAAACACCAGAAATCTTCCCAAAAATTTCAATTAAACTTTCATATCTGACTCTGTTGAGTGTTCATGAGGCTAAGTAATTCCCACCCTGCAACCAACTTGAGAATAATCAATATAACCAAAATGCAACATATTTTCTTCCCTCTGAAATTAGAGTCAAGTAGATCTGGGTTCAAATCCTACCATAGACATTTAGTAGTTTTGTGACTCTGGTCAGGTCACTTACCATATCTTAACCTCAGTTACCTTGTCTGTAACATTAAGGGGTTGGATTTGATAGCCTCTAAGATCTTTTCTACCTCTAAATTTATGATCCCATGATCTTATGATCCCTACTATGATCAGTGCTTAGCTCAATGCCTGGGACATGGCAGGTGCTTATTAAATGCTTCTTCCTTCCACATCCTTATTCTAAAATTCCCTATTTCTATTAAGGTACCACCATCCCTAAGATCACCCAACTTTGCAATCTGAATTACCCTTGATTATTCTCTTTTCCTTGCTACCCAAGCAATTGCCAATTCTTGTCAGTTCTGCTTCCATAGCATCTTCCCTCTCTGTACCCTTCTCTACACCCTTATGGTCAATACTCTATTTTAGATCTTCATCACCTCTTGCCTGTTGTTGTTCAATCATTTCAGATGTGTCCAACTCTTTGTGGTTTTCTTGGCAAAGATACTGGAGCAGTTTGTCGTTTCCTTATCCCCCTCATATTATAGAGGAGAAACTGAGGCAAACAGGGTTAAGTGACTTGCGCTGGGTCACACAGCTAGTAAGTGTCTGAAGCCAGATTTGAACTCAGGAAGATAAGTCTTCTAAACTCCAGTCCTAGGTCTCTAGCCACTGTGCCATCTCTTGCCTGAGCTATTGCAATAAACCATAAAATTTTATTTGGTCTGTCTGTTCCAAGTCTTTCCTCTCTCCAATTCATCCATCGTCTAAATTCCAGATTAATATTCCAAAGACACATCTAACCTTTTCCATGATCAAAAACCTCAGAGGATAGATATTGCTTCTATGATAAAATATAAGCTTCTTAGCCTGGCATTTGATGACCTCCCAAATATGACTCTCATTTGGCTTTCAAGACAGTTGTTTTCTTCCATGTACCTTATACTCTCACCAGAATAGTTTATTAGCTAGATGTTCCCATGACTCAACATTCCTAGGATCAAATAATCAAAGATTTAGAGCTGGAAGGTACCTCGGCACTCCTGTAGTCTACCTCTGTCATCACTGAACAAAATGAAGAAAAGATGAGTTCATTAAAGTCATAGAGGTTCTAAGTGTTGAGCTAGTATTTGAACCCATGTTATCTGATTACAAACATAGCACTGTGTACTGCTCCACATGTGATTCTCTCATCTCCATACTGTTGTATAGGCTGTCCTTCATACTTGGAATCCACTTGCTACCCACCTCTGCCTCTTAAAATACTCTGCTTCCTTAAAAATTAATTCAACTATTACCTCTCACAGTAAGTAAACTTTTTCTGACCACCTTAATTGTTAGTGTTCTCATCCTTCAAAATTCCACGTATTTACTTAACTATTTGTGTGTTATCTTGCTGAATGGAATTCAAGCTTCTTTAGAATAAGAATTGAGTTGTTTCGCCTTTGTCTTTATATGCTAAGCACATAACTCTGTTCCTTACACAGTGTCGGATACTTAATAAATGTTTGTGAAATTTAATTAGATTGAGTTGATTTAAATTGTCGCACCAAGTTGGCCTGAGAATTCTTCCCTCTACTTTTTCCCCAGGTCTCGAGTAAATAATCATTCAACATAAGCAGGCCATTATGCTGTATAGGCAAATACAGCCTGAAAATACACCAACAATATTTAGTTAATGATTTAAGGAAAGGTGATTCCTCAGTGCCATTGGGTCCATCCTAGGTTCCTAGAGGCAACACCACTGGTTTGGGAAAATATTGTTGTACATCTTTTTTTGGAAGAGCACCGATGACATCAAGGATGCCATCAACGACACAAGTCTTGACTTGTGAATGAATTGGATTTATGTGATGCAGAGTGGCATGAAGTCATCAGCCTCACTCTCTCTTTCAGAGTCTTCAAAGTGTACCAGCAGGGCAAAAGTCAAGATGAGTGGAAATGACAGGGATTGAGCCCAAAATAACTTTGTCAGGTTTAGTTACCAAGGAATGCTCTTAATTTCTCTGAGTTGTAGTACCTGGAGAAATAAAGATGTGAAGATCAGAGGTCAAAGTTATCCAGTGAGGGATCAACAATTAGTACCCCAGTACCTATCTCCCCACATAGCCATTATACAATTTGTGTCGAGTATGTATTACCCTTTTCCCATCACATAGTTTTCCTGCCTTGTAAGACAAGCGAAGAAAATTACAAAGAATTTTCCCCTAAACACCACCCCTAGGAAAGAGGAAGAAGACTGCCCTTCTTTAATCAACATGGTACAGTGTTAATATTACTGAATTTGAAACATGACCTGAATTCGAATCCAGACTCTATTGCATTCTATCAGGGAAGTTACTTCTCTTCTCTGGCTTTCAGTTTACTCATCAGTAAGATGAAAGGTTTGAGCTAGAAGATCTTTAAGGTCTTTTCCCATTGTAAACCTATGGAGCCTACCAGTCTACTGGATGCCCTTATTACAGAAAGTTCTCTTCTGCCCTTTTATATTTTTCACCTACCATAGTACACAGAAAATTCGAGAAGTTTCATGTTGGGATAGTGGACCTGCGGTTAGCAATGTATTGCCAGCAGAAAGTATGTGCATGTAGACATAATTTATTTTGATTATTCCCAAGAATATCTTTATCATAAAGGGAGTAATAGTCCTAGGCAAGTTTCCATTTCCTAATTCAATCATGCCAACTATCACAATATCCTAACTCTTAACTGTTTTCTCCATCTACCTGGAGCTTTATCTCAGGATTAATGTAAGCCTGTGATCCATGGCCAACGGTTCTCTTTGTGAGTCATTATGGCAATGCTGATGTGCCAACAAAATGCACTACTAGACACATTCACAGTCACCTTGTTCCCAGGTCTTAGTATGAAGGTAGAAGCATTCTAAAATGTTTTCAGTGATGAGATCCAGAGATTTTGAAAACCCATGCTGATGCATAGCACAGCGGCCAGCTACTAAAGGCGCTTTGCAATATTTTATACTTCACTACTAACAAACCCCAAAGCTACTAACTCCTCCCTTTCTTTGACTTCATTTATAAAAGTGTGATACAATGTCAGGCCCCTACTTGGCTAAAAGAAAAGTTGAATAGTGGATAGAGTCTGTGAGATCAGATCTGGGAGTGTCTTTACAGATCATCCTTATATAAATGATGCATTACTGTTATAAATTTACCACAGAGCTGGGAGTTAAATCCAGGTTCCAATGACCTAAACATAATGTTTGTGAAACACTATAATTCATAAAAACTGTTTGTTCACAACATTTGGCAACTATTTCTTATTAGGGAACATTTTTAGTCATAGATTAGTGTCAATTCCATATAGATCTTTGATGACAGATGTTTATGAGGGATGTTTAATTCAAAAGGATTCCAATCTCGCTTCCTTCCACCCATAGAATAACTGAAATCCAGTACTGAAACCTCAGATATTTTATTAATAGTATAATTTTTGCTGTGAAGCACCATGTAAGTATAAAGCATTTTAGTGTTATCTATTTTAAAGAGGGATGATATAATCCGATAGGTCTACCAGGGACACTCAAAACAATTATTAACGTGATTGACTTCCTCATCAGTGTTTGGTTTTCAATTGTAAAATGTAGGAAATGGTCACATGAGAAAAGCCTACAAGGTCACAGGAGTATATTTATGGATACTTAGAATGAAGGAAAAACCAGTAGCCTCCCCACACCAATCCATTCCTGCTAGTTCTGAAATGGTAGCCCCAGTTATTATAGTCAACCATGGGCCTCAGCTTCCTGCACTCAGAGGTATACTGGGAGCTCTGCTGATAGCGAATTTGTGTAGTGATTCGGCCCTATCTGAGGCTACCTATTACCCTTTGTTGCATCCCCCAACAGCCTCAGAGAGACAAGAAGTGTTTCCCAGTATAGTATCACTTGTTGCAATGGGTTTTGGACAGTATCTCAGAAGCCCATAGTTGGACTGAATGTCCCTGTGCTGACTCCACTTGAAGTGCTTTCCCAACATCTGCAGCAATCTCTGGGCCAATCATCTCCTTCCCACTGTGCTCTGGATAGCCAGCAGCACATATAAATCAACAAATTCTGCTATTACTAATTAGCTGGATGTGAGCTTTATCTAAGAAAGAGAAGCAGTGGGTGCTGCATCATTCATCATCTCAAACAGGGGTTTATTGACCACTTCATGGAAGGGCAGAGGTGCCAATAAATCTGTCCCAGTCCTGATTATGTGATTTATTCCTCCTGAGACAGACTAGACTCAGGCTTTCTCTAAAGGGTGGTAATAAGATAGGACTTGAGAGAAGTGGTACGTGCCTTCTTTACTTCAGAACTGAGTGCCAGTAAGAATTAGGGGAGACTGCTTCCTAGGGAATATAAATCTAAGCTTACAATAATAATGAATAATAATGATATATATAGCCATATATAACTATAATATATAATACATTTAATATATACACACTATATATGTGTATACACAGATATTATATATATGTATATATACATACATATCTGTATCTATCATCCAACTATAGATAAAACAGTGCTTTAAGGTTTGCACGCACAGTTTAAGATATGCAGCATATGTCTACCACATGCCAATCAATAAGTACTTATTAAGCACCTACTATGTGTTTCATTTTGGGGGAGGGGTCTTTGTATTTTTAGCAACTAGTATAGTGTCTGGTACACAGAAGTTATTTAGTAAATATCAGCTGATTATTTGATTGTTGTTTTATACATATGTGTCTATGCACATAGATATACACAGATATATCCTTATATGTGTGTCATATGTGTATAGACACATACATATACACACATATAAACATACATATACTCACATATATACACACATATGAAAAATATATATAAAATGCATAGAGAATGCTGAGAGTCACTCCAACTAGAACTTTGCAGGACATTAAGAAGATAATAGAAATAGTAAATAGGTTTTTATATAGCATTGAGTTTTTTTAAGTGCTTTACATAAATTACCTCTTTTAATCTTCATGACAACCTAATAGGTGGTGATATTTATCTCCATTTTACAGATAAGGAAAATGAGACTAGAAAAGGGAGACCTTTCTCAGAATTAGGGTAGTTAAAGGGAATATACATATGTACATATACACATATATTTATGTGTATATATATGAGATAATTTACTCCATTCTATCTCTCCCTTTCTCCTTCTCCCAATATATTCTTTTTTTACCCCTTAATTTTGTTTTTTTATTATTTTGAATATGAACTGATGATATCTAAAAAATAAAATTAAGGGGTGAGAGAATATATTGGGAGAAGGAGAAAGAGAGAGATAGAATAGGGTAAATTATCTCACATAAAAGAGGCAAGAAAAAGCTGTTATAATTGAAGGAAAGAGAGGAGAGGTAAAAGTGAATGAGTGAACCTTACTCTCATCAGATTTGGCTTAAGGAGGGAATAACATACACACTCAATTGAGTATCTTACCCTACAGGAAAGTAGGGGAGAAGGGGATAAAAACAGGGATGATAGAAGGGAGGGCATATTGGGGAGTAGTCAGAAGCAAACACTTTTGAAAAGGGACAGGGTCAAAGGAGAAAATTGAGTAAATGGGAGTTTGGATAGGATGGAGGGATATATAGGCTTTCAAAACGTGATTATTATGGAAGTGTTTTGTATAAGGATACATGTATAACCTATATTGAATTGCTTGCCTTTTCAAGGAGTGGAGTTGGGGAGGGAAGAAGGGAGAGAATTTGGAACTCAAAGTTCTAAAAACAAATGCTAAAAACTATTTTTCTATACAACTGGGAAATAAGATATACAGGCAATGGGGTATAGAAATCTATCTTGCCCTATAAGAAAGTAAGGTGAAAGGGGATGGGGGGGAGTGGGGTGATAGAAAGGAAGGCAGACTGGGGAAAGGGACAATCAGAATTCATGCCATCTCGGGGTGGGGGGAGGGGAGAGATGGGGAGAAAATTCGTAACACAAAATCTTGTGGAAATGAATGTTGAAAACTAAACATAAATAAATTAATCTTAAAAAAGGGAGCTAAGTGAATTTTCCAGGGTCATATAACTAATAAGTGTCTAAAGCTGTATTAGGGCTGAGGTCTTCCTGTCTCCACATTTAGTGTTCTAGCCACAGTGCTACCTAACTGATTCTAACTAAAATCAGCACAAGTTTAGAATATTCTGGGTCACTTCTCAGGCTATTAATATGACTGCTGTCCTCTACCAATGATAACTAGAAGATTCTGGGTCAGCTTCTTCTCTGCAACTATCTTATGGCTAGGGAAGTCTTCCCTCATCCAGAAAACCTCACATCCTGTGCTTATCAGACAATGCCCAAGTTTCCCTGAGGAAGTTGAGTCAACTTTTAGCTCCTAATGTGACAAATGTTTTCGTGAGCCATAGAGGTGCAAGAATCAAGGAATTTGACTTGAGATTTGAAGGTTAGGTAATCAAAAATATGCTCAGAAGCCATCCCGGATCATGTAGTGATGGGGAGATTTGATTACCCTTACTGTGTGGTTCATAAGAGAGGCCGTTCTTGACCCAATTAGCCCTCAAGGCCACATTGTGGTATACTTTAGAACTTAGAGAAAATGCTAATCTGGATGTTACTGGAGGAATGCGATATCCACGTCAGTATGTCCTGATAGAGTGCATCCTTTTAATAAAAAGGTCTCCTTCTAGGAAAGCATTTGTTAATAAAAAAAATTGGAGAAGCAAGCATATTCACTGACATGACCTAGGTAGCCCTCCTTCCTCTTATCTTGCAGAAGTTTGTCAACAGACAGCCTGGGATTCATTGTATTCTGAGGCATTAAAGTCCAATACTCAGTCACCTTGCTGATTAAATGAGGAGGAAAGGACAAAATGCTCGGGATCCATCTTATTAAGCACAGTAAATCAACCTTTAGGGAATGCTTGCTTGGGTGCACCACTCAGAGAAAGGGTCTGTTTTAAGTAAAAACCTTCTGCTTAGAGATGGACTCAGTAAGATTCATCTGAATTAGACTTGGAAAGATGCTGCTTTCTGCAGTCATCATTGCCTAAATCACCCTCTAAAAAGGGAGGGAGAGATGACTTTTGGGGAACACACTGGCAGCTGCAGCCTTGGCCTACAGAAGACTGTGGGAGACTCATGCTTCTACAGATTGCTCTTGAAACACCATCTCACTTTCATTTTAGACTCAGGGATAGATTTTCTTTAATCAATAGTGGACAGTCATAGGAACAGAATCATAACTAGAAATTCAAACATCAAGGACAAAAATCCACATGCGTGTGTGTGTCTGGGGGAGAAGGGGCCTCAGGGATGTTACGGATAAAGAGTGTCCCCTGATTGGATATATTGCAATCTCATTGGTAACCCCCAGAAATAGTTAAAGAGGAACTGGGAAAATGGGAAGGGAATTGCAGAGACATAGAACCACTGCGGTTCCACAAAGTGCAGGACCAGCAGAGGATCTAAAGGATACCAAATGAAATCAAATTAGATAATGTATGAAAAATGCCATATAAATATCATCATCGTCATTATCAAATCATGGAAGGAAACACAGACGTTGGATCTTGGCACCCTAGTGCAAAGCCTCATTCATCCTGCCCTGGTAACAACTCAGCATGGGAGTCATTCACTTGTTTTTCCCAGAGGGGAAAAACAATGGATTTCCCTATAAACTGGTAGGGCTTTCAGTATTCCTGATCTCCTACCTGGATAGATAAGATGCTGATTCAAGGAATTTGAGACTAGATTGTTAAAGAAAGTTTTCATACAGTGAGGCTTCTCAGAGGGGTTAGATGTCTTGGGACACTAGAAATTTAATAGGCAGCAGAGGTGCAGTTTTATTAGCCAGTCACAGATTTGTTTTTTTTCCTTTCCAAATTCTCCTCCCCAAGGGTTCATGCCATCACCTAGCCCTGCTTCTTGGTAGGAAAAACACAGGCACACTCACAAAAGGCTTCCCTAAGTAAACATGCGCTCCACGTGGCCTTTTCATTCTGCATTCTTAACACTGATTTATCTCTATAGCAGCTGCTTAACATTTTGCAGGGTGGTAGTTTTTTTTTTCATATTCCTTGTTTGAAAGAGAGCTCTGTATTTTAAATATTTTAGACTCAGCAGCAGTAAATGTTTTCAGATGGTCTGGATAACACCACCACTTCTGAGAGAGGCATGGTTTCAAACAGCTGTGATGGCAAGCTACTAGAAAAGGAAAAAAAAATAGAAAAAGAGGGAGGAAGCATTGTTTTCCTGTCATCAAATATTATCACTCAGAATCTGCCACATTTGGATATGAAATACTCCTAGAATTGGACCAAGAAGAAAAAAATAGCCTTAGGATTTTTTAGGAGAAAAATAACTAATATTTGTAGCTTAGAGCTTAGAAGGTTTGAAATCATAATTCAGGTAAAATTGCTGAACAACCAAGCCAGGCTGGTGGGTATGAGGTGTTAATAAGATTTGCATGAGCAAAAGAGAGCTGCTAAGAATTCCTTGATAAAGAATACTTTTCCTCCAGTGCAGTCTGCTTCCCCAACCCTTTTCCCACAAGCACCACCATCTATCAAGATGGGGTCAGCATAAAGGAAGGGGTAGTTGGCAGGCACTCAGAAGAAGCGGCCTGCCTGCCAATGAGCTGTATCTTTCCCTTGTTCATTTCTCCAGCTATAAATCGGAGTGGAAGATGAAGGACAAGGTCAAGATCTTGACTCATCTTCTTTGCCCCTCCCCCTCCATGTGCAAAGCCCCTGTCCTTCCTGACAATCTGTAAACAGAAAGAACTATGATGGCAGCCATACCTGGTGGGAAATCACTCGAGTTGAACTTGTCTCCCTCTTAATCTACTCCAGGTTGATAGAGTGCTGATTTGTGCATCTAATTACTGAAGTCTAATTATTGCTGCACTGAAATCAACGTGTTCACAATCAAATATGTACCACACTCTCAGAATTGCCACCTGCCTTCCCCCTTGATGACCTTATTTACACTCGGGTCCAGCAGCATGCTGTGTCAAGACTTCAAAGTCAACCCTTATAGGAAGCTGAGACTCTTGCAACCATATATGAAGAGGCTCTGGAGTTGTCCATTGGAAATTTATGCTTTCTTCAAGAGAAATAATTCCTTGTGGTATACTGACTGTGGGAAAACTAAAAAGGAGCAACGAATTTGTTTTTTGCTTTTGAGTTTTTTTTTTATTTGTGTTGATATGTTACCTAATTGATGCAGGGATCTTCCATTGTGGGAACTGCAGCCAGTAACACAAATTATCAACTCATCTGTAATGAAAAAAAAAGTATATGCATTTCTTGCAGCAAGCAATGATTTTGATACGATTTCATTTTGTGCTAGCAATGACTATGCAAATGTGGTTCAATTTACACTAGGCTAATTGGCAACATTTGACTGAATAAATAAGACTAAATTGAGCTGGTATCTTCATTTTGTTAGTTTTCTATCATTTAGATATTGTCTATCATGCCATGTACATTTGCTTTATTGTTCTTTTTTGTTGTGTTTTTAATCCTGTGGTTTTAAGAAAAGTACATTACTTCAAGGCAACATACACTTTTCTTCTTAAAGAGCACACTTCAATGACTATTGAATGTATTGTAGCAGCTGTTGCTGTGGGGACATCAAGTATCTCATAGATTATTAAATCTTATAGTGAAGGCTGATTATCAAAATTCAAACACAAAAGAAAGTGTAATTAAAAAAGAAAAAAAAACAATTCTAAGACCTAAAAAGCTATTACTGAAAATAGCCTCATTAGTTGTAAAAAAAAACAAAAACAAAAACTAAGCAATAACCTTCAACCTTCACCTAACAAGAGGATGGGTTAGTATTTGGTGCAACATGGGGCAGCTAGGTGACACAGTGGACAGAGCACCAGGCCTGGAGTCAAAAATACTCATCTTCCTGAATTCAAAGCTGGCCTCAAACATTTATTATCTGTATGACCCTGGGTAAGTCAGGTGATTTAACCTCATTGAAACTCTATGGAGCTGAATGTAGTGGCATGAACCTGAAACCCTTGCTAACAGTTAGGTTGAAGTTGGTGAATTGGTTGAGTTTGGGTGTCATGGGCTACAGTAGGGTAAAGCCCTGTCTGCACCATCTAACACCAGTATGTGACCTTCCCAAGATAAGGCGACGTCGGGCTGCCTGGAGGGACAAACTCATTTAGGTCAGAAATGGATCAGTTCAAAACTTCTGTGTCATTCTACTTCCAGCCTGCATGAGACAGAAGGACCAGCTTCATTTCTAAAAGACAACAACGATAGCCACATCTAGAACAAGAATAACTTATAAGTTATAATTTAGGCTGGGCTTGGAAAAGTGGACTATTAAAAATGTACACTTAATATCTAATGTGATAAAAGTATGATTTCATGGTTAAAAATTAAAGAATAAATATTAAAATCACATGGATCCAATGCCAAATTACATAAAGCAAGTGGCTGCAGGAAAAGGAGAAAATATTGAATACTAATTTTAAAATACAAAAGTAATAATGTCCATTCTATATTAAAACACTTAATTATTTTATTTTATCCCCAGTAATTCATACAGTACACTTTAATCTTAGAAAATGAGCATTTCATGGTTACTCAGTTTATACATATATCAGCCAAGATTCTGATCCTTAATCTTTAATTTTGTTTAAATGAAGTTACCACAGCATTTTAGTTGTTGGAATGGAGACATAGACAATGAATTAATTTCAATGGAAGAAATAAAGCATTGGGATGTGATAACCTATTTTGAATGGCGAAATGCAACTGTTGGTATCCTTCCATGATTTTAACTGACTCATCTTATTTAATAAATTTAAAATGGTCTAGGAAAGGATACATGGTAAAATATATAAGTTTTAGGATAATAATGAAATCTTCCAGGTAATTAAGAGCTAAGCAGATGGAGATAGACTATAAAAACATCTTTAAATTGTGAGGTTAGGAAGAAAAGTGGCAGATGAATTTATAAAAGTACAAACCAATGTATTTAGGGACTTAAAAAGCCAAACTACATGTATAAAATGAAAGTCGATGAGGCATTTTTCATGATCCAGAACAAAAGGACTTGAAACTCATGACATAGACTTCATGAAAGATGTTGGTCCATTGTATCGCTAGGTTGTACCCAAAGCCAATAAAATACTGTGCAAACCCAGTAAAACATGCATTTCAATTAAGAAATAAATTGAAGTGTTTATACCATACTTAAACAAAACTATGGGACATCTGTTTCTGGAATATTGTATACAGTTCTATTCACCACTCATTAAAAATGAGATAATAGAAATAAAAAAAAATGCATCCAGAGAAGACACAGTAAAATGATGAGACAGATGGAGGAAGGGATCAAGTGAGTACAGGCTAGGTTTCTCAGATTAGGACTGAAGGAAAAACTCCAGTTTTAAAAGACAGAAATTTAGAGGTGACATGGAATTTTACAAAAGTTAGAATGGTGCAAACAAGGTAAACCCAGGCTTATTCACCAGATATGAAGTTATGATTCATTATGGTACATTCATTCAACAATCGTTTATGAAGAAATCATTATGCGTCGGCCACTGTGATAGGCACTGGGGACACAGAGACAAAAAATAAATGTCCCTACCCTCAAGGAGCTTACATTGTATTTTGGGGTAGAGATAAATTTAACAAAGAAAAGTAAACACACAATATATACAATGTAATTTATGGGGGTGGGAAGGGTATCTATAGATAGGGACAACAGGGTAGGAATCATGAAAGGTTTGTTCTAGGAAACAGCTGGAGCTTGGCTTTAAAGGCCACTAAGGATTCTTTGGCAGGGGTGAGGGAAGGAACATTCCAGGTGTATGTGTGTGTGTGTGTTTGGGGCAGGGTGCAACTTGGGCAAAAGTGCAGAGATGAGATATGAGTAAATGCCATTTGAAACATGGACCAAGAAAATTTTAGGGCAAATAAATGAAGTAATATTTCAGATAAAGCATGGGGGATTTATAGAATTCAATTCCCCCCACAACCCCATCCATCAAAAGGTAGAATATATGGGGGAAAAGATGTTTCAAAAAGGGGTATGGAAAAACTTACAAATGACAGTCATAAACAACTGCTAAGGAAAGATAGTATACAGCTAATCTTTAAGGGAGGACAACCATGCCCTCTTATGGCACGTTGTTTGGAATTTCTGTTGGCAAAAGAACACTGAGTTGGATAGAATATAGATCTGACCCACTAGGACAGTTCCTAACCTGGCATTTTTCAACAGCTAACAGCTAAGAATGGTGGAACATGCTTCTAATTTCTCCAGAAGATACACATTTGAACTTTAATGATTTTTTTAAAAAAATAAACTATTTTGATTTTTTCTTTTGCTTTTTCAGGTACATTCAAAACATTTTCTGCCTCACTAAAATGCTATTGAATTAAAAAAAATAGAAACATATAAGTAGCTAAGTGGGTTTCCTTTTTTCCTACCTTGGGATGGGGATAATTTAAAAGATGTAAAAGAGAATAGAACACACTCACCGCCCAGATTCCAACCTGAGGAAAAGAGAATTTCAGAGTTAGAGATTGAATTCAGTGGTTTTCATGCCCAGTGAGTTTGGGAGTCTCCAAGGCTGACAGAGAGTCCTCATGACCATCCATCATTTCTCTTATTTTCCTGGAGTCTCATTAGCTTTATTTCTCACTTTATACCACGTGGAGTGGGATGGGATGGGTTGCAGAGCTAGAGGGTGAAGGTAGAGTGGTAGAAGGAAGAAGGTGAAAATGCTGTTCTTAGCTGTAAGTGGAGAGACAGCCTAGAAGAGAGGGGGGTCTGAAAAATGGGTGACTACCATCCTGCCTTGGATGCATCCTGGTTGTATGACTTTAGGCAAAACATTTATTCTCTGAGTACCCTAGGCGATTGCCTAACACTGTGAATTACACAAAAGTTGCCTACCTGTATTGGGAGTGTCCACCTCTGGGGAAGATACATTTATCAATTAAATCACAGTGCCAGCCCCAAGCCTATAAGCAGAGAGAGTTTGAAATGACTTTGTGTATCTGCCTTCATCATGAATTTTCTTTTTATAACCTACCTGCCTTGTGGTTTAAATTGAAAGGAACTAGAGGCATCCTTTAGCCTTGGAGTGTTGTGTACTTGCTGGTGAGAGAGAGTTTAAAAAATGTGCAAATACATTCCCCTAGAAGGATTTGTTTCATGCTGGAAGAAATTGAATGGAGTTAAGCCAACAGTTGAATTTGGGTTGAGAAATTGACTGACTGGTTTGTAATTGTTTCATATATATATATATATGTATGTATATAACAATTACAAACAATATATATATATATGAAACAATTACAAACCAGTCAGTCAATTTCTCAACCCGAATATATATGTATATATATTTATATATGTATATATATACATATATATGTATATGTATATATATATATGTATATATATACATACATATGCACCTGGTGTCTTTTCAACAAGACTGCAAACTCCCTGAAGGCAAGGCATAGATCATACACTTTAAAAAAGTAAATATTTTATGGGAAATAACATTAAACATCAATTTAAAAACAAAAACACTGAACCTTAGTTTACTTATCTTAATTCAATGTATAAAGTGCCACAACACTTTACAGTTACATTCTCTTAGCTCCTTTCAAATTTTTGTCTGTTTATTCTCATTCACCTCTCCTAATGTGTATTTTTGTTCTTCTCGTCCTACTTTATTTTTCCTCTACATGTTTTTTTAATAAAGGCTCTTCATATTTCTTTGTACACTTCAAACCTGTTGGTCTCAAAGGCATTATAGTAGTCCATTGGGTTAATATACCATAACACCACAATTAATTTTTGCATTCCACCATATTTGGACTTTGGTTCCCTCATCTCTCTCTTTCTCTCTCTCTCTCTCTCTCTCTCTCTCTCTCTCTCTCTCTCTCTCTCTCTCTCTCTGTAATATCATATGAGTTACTCACTAAGTGATAGCTGAATTGAATATATATATGAGTTAAAATGCCACTGTACTGAGAAAATGAATATATCACAAGGTTGAAAACAAATACAGTATATACACACACGTGTGTATACACACACACACACACACACACATATATTTATATATGTTTTAAACCAAGCCTGTCCAGGCCAGAGTTTTGTTTTTTTTTTTTTTAGAAAAGACCTCAATACTAGTCAGGCCAAAATATGATTATGTTCAAAACCATTTTTCATCGGATATACACATTTCCTATTGTATAGTAAATATATATGTATGTGCATATATATAGCCTTCGGACTAGGAAGTTGAGAAATGAGCTACATATAATAAGTATTAATTTTTTTAAAGCAACCTCTTGCTGGAATTCATCATTGAACCAAATAAACAAACAACCCATGAATATTTCAGCACAGTAATCTGTTTAAAAAGTAAACTATATTGACATTTAAATTTCCCCCACCTTGATACATGGAGTCATCAGCAATCATCTCAAAGCAACCCTGTGTTTTTCCCTATAAATTACTTCAAGTTTCTAGTAATGACAAATTGAAAAAAAAAAAAAACGGGGTGGGGATTGTGGTTCTGATGTGAAAATTGTCGATGAAGACTTGTGATCCTAATGAATCCAAAGAGGGTTGGGAGGTTGCAATGAAGGAGGGAACTAGAAGGAAAGGGGGGAGAGAAAAGGCTGTCATCTTTGCTCATTGGGAATTCCAAATCAGAGAGCAGAGAGGATCTCATTGGAGGAAAGCTTTCAGTAGCAAATAATCCTACCATACTGAAAGAAAATTGTAAATGTTCTCTCCAGAAATTGCCTGCCCTTTGCAGCTAATCTAACACACATTACATACATACCGAACACACACTTCTGGTACACCAGAGTTTTCTGAGCCCTAGTACACACACACACACACACACACACACACACACACACACACACAGCCTACGAGTGGGTTGGATCTTGGATTTTGCCATTTCTTACTAGGAAATACCCAGGGACACACCGAAGGAGTGTTTCCTCCCCAACTGTCAACTCTGCCTTCTTTTTCCCAGCTTCTCTGGAAGAGAATGCGATCCGCCCTCCAGATCCCTTGTACTCCTCTCTCTATTATGTTTGCCCCTCCGGATCCATCTCAACGGTGAAAACCAGGTTTGCAAATCCTATTTCTTTTTTTCGTTTACAGCATCTCAGGTTAATTGGTGCCGAGGGCGGGGGCCAGCGGACTGAGTGGACACGGGGGGTAGGTTCAAGCTTTGCTGAGTGCCCTGTGCCTATATGACGCGTGAGAACCAACTCTGTCTTCAAGCCAAGATCATGAAGCCTCTAGTCTGAGGCTCTCTAGAACAGTTGCGGGTCCTCTCCCTCTACCACATCCTATCCCTCCCCTGCCGCTGTCGCGGCACTAACTAATCTTTCTCTTTTCTCTTGGAAGATCATGGGAGAGAGACAGCAAGCGGCTGACTCCGGACTCTGAGCATTTTGCTGAGACCACATGCCCGGGCTTCCAATTTGGTGGCCCGCTGCTCCCTGCTCCTCTTCCCCTTCGAAAAGCAGATCGCCTGCACCAGGGAGTGTATGCAACTTCTGCTAACCCGAGATCAGGTAAGGAGCTCCCTGCTTTCTTCCTCAAGCCTTTGCCAGGCCGGCCTTGATTTGGGCAGTGAGGGCGTCCTTTTTGCGCACTCCCTTTGGATCTCCTCTGTGTGTGTGTGTGTGTGTGTGTGTGTGTGTGTGTGTGTGTGTGTGTGTGTGTGTGTGTGTGTGTCTAGTGTTTTCTCTAGTCGGGGGATTCTTATAAAGAAACTTTGTCTTTCAAGGTTGGGTGGGTTTGAAGCAAAGATTGACAAAGGTGTGTGCGTACCCTGAGAAGGAGGAAAGGGCAAACAGCCCCTCAAAGGAATGGAGAATGACCTAACACGGGGTGGATTGTATGAGGACTTGATGGAGGGAAGGGAGCAGCACCCGCCCAGACAATTCTCCGATAAACACACTCCTTCCAGTCCTTCGCCCACCACCCGCAGGCTGAGATTCATCCCTGAAAAGACAAGTGGACATCTGGCTCTCTTTTCTCCAGACTCCTATTACCAGAGTGGATCTGGTATGACTGGGGTTCCTGGGCACTGTCCTGAAGCAAGATGTGTAGGGGGTCGCCCACTTTTTCCTTTGGCTTCTGAGGCGCTGTCTGTCTCATTGCTTGACGAAGTTGGGGTGGGGGGAGAGACCATCTTGCGCCTAGGCTCAATGCTTAGAGGGCGTCTCAAGAAGGCTTGTGCCAACGGGTAACTGTAGTGGTGAAAGCGGGCAGGGGGCGAGTAAAACAGAGATGGGATCCGGGTGCTGGAGGTAAAGAGAAAGAGCACCGCAGCGCTAACGCACGCAAGCGCGCGCGCATACACACACACACACACACACACACACACACACACACACACACACACACACACACACACACACACACACATCCATCCCCAGTTCCCCAGTCTTGCTCTGTCTCCGAAGGCTCGGGCTTCCTTTTCTGCCCCTCCCGGATCTCCCTAATCAACCACAGCGTCAGGGCTCAGGGGGGTACCCACAAGGTTTCAGGGTTTCAGGGCAGACTCGCCCACCTAAATTGGTCGCTGTCTGTCCACTCCAGGACTGGAGGCTGCAGCCTTCCAGGAGTCCTCTAAGTCGAAGCTTTGGGGCCGGTGATTGCGCTTGCTGTTGGTAGTTAGTTGAAATCCTCCAAATCCTGGCAGTCACCTATAACTTGTAGCGTACAGGTAAGGAGCCGAGGTGCTACAAGGATCCTGGATAAGTGGAGACTTGCAATTGCACCTTTGGCTGGTTTTCTTGAATCCTCAAGATGGGGCAGGTAGGAAAGGATGGCTAGATCCGGGCCGCCTGCAATGGCGGGACCTTCAGAGCTACAGGCTAATGCGGGATCATGTCTCAGTCAGCACCTCCCTTTCACCCGGCTCCAGGTTCCTACTCATCACCTCCCCCTCTCGCTTTCTCCATTGCCGTACCCAGCGCTGTCCTATTCCGTTTGCCTTGCCAGGAAGCCAGCAAACACCTGCTAGTCCTCAACCCAAAACAGGCAATTTCCCGTGCGTGCGTGTGTGTGTGTGTATACATATGAGAGAAGGAGAGAGAGAGAGAGAGAGAGAGAGAGAGAGAGAGAGAGAGAGAGAGAGAGAGAGAGAGAGAGAGACAGAGAGACAGAGAGACAGAGAAAGACAAAGAGAGAGAGGGACAGAGAGACAGAAACAGAGACAGAGAGAGACACAGACAGACAGAGACACTGATGCAAACACAGAGCCAGAGAGAAACACATGCAAACAGAGAGACAGAGACAAAGAGACAGAGAAAGAGAGAGACAGAGCGACAGAGAGAGAAAGAGAGAGAGAGAGACAGAGAGAGAGAGAGAGTGTCAAGAGTCATTCAGACTGAGCAGGTGAGGGGCATATATAAATAAGATCAATAGAGAAACAAGCCTGCAGACTCCTGGAGTCTGCTTTATCTGGAGCCTCCCTTTTGTAGTTAATGTAGCTGCTCTAACTACATACAGTATATTCTTATTTCTCTTGATTAGATATTACTGGGAAAAGCAGGTGAGTAAGGCTGTCCTTAAATCCAAGAGGAAGCTGTCTTTCATAGTCTCTGGTTCTGTCTCTATGCAGCATTAAGTGTCAGTAGACATCAGCTCTCCTCTGGTTACCTATCTACCCCCTAGCATTGGCAGAGACAGGTTTGAGGACACCCACATATGGAGTTAGTTAGCCAATGCGTATCACATAAGAGGACACAACAGTGACCCCAGACACTGGTTGAGCTGCAGAGGGGACTTAGGCGATGGCAGGATAGTTCACCTTCCCCCAGATTGTCAAACACTTACATATGCCCCTAAGGCTGGGCTCAAGATTTCACCAGGGGACCAAGAGCAGACCAAGGGAACAACTGATTAAAGATGGCCCACAGAATGTGGTGGTAGGGCCAGAGGGGTTGAGTAATTAACTTCCAACCTGAAGCAAAGCAGACTGCAGAGCTAGCATGCTTGTGGAACATAAAGGCCCAGCATAAAGCAGTAACTGTGCAAAAGAATTCTCCTGCTCTTCATCTTGAACTAGCACCAAAGAGGTGTGACCTAACTCTATAGATCGGCTAAATTGTACACACACACACACACACACACACACACACACACACACACACACACTTTCAGGCTATTTGCCACATTCCTTCTCCCAAACTCCAAACTGTCTGTACCAACCTGGGGGATAAAGGAGCAAGAAAGTAAGGAGGGGAGGTTGTTTCTTTTGGAGTAATCCATCTGTGGTGAGGGATAGTGGCTACATCTCTTGTTTGATGGACATTCTGGCAAAATCTTACTAGTTACTTTATTCATGAGTAAATAATAAAGTAGTGCTGGTGCTGGTGGTGATGGCTATTGTGCTGATGATGATATATAGAAAACAGTTCTAAAACCTATGAAGAAAAAAGACTTGTGTCCCTGTCCAGAAGGAACAAAAATAAATGTGAAACTGGAGGAACAGAGAAGTTATTTCAGGCAACTAAGGTAGTTTCATTTACGCTGGTTAGATATTTTGTAGAACCTGAGAATATATCATGTTTTGGCTGCAATTCAGAGGACTGTCCACTAGTGTCATATCACCAGGAGATTCCTATTCCAACAATATCTCACTGTGATATACATGTGTGTATGTATGTATATTAGGGATCTGAAATTACCATGAGTTAAATAATTTTTTTTATTTTTCCAACAAAACAATAGAATAATAATTAACTTTTTCCAGTCTACTTTTTTGCTCTGAGTAAGCTAAACATGTACCTTGCTTTTGACCAAAGAAAAGCAGAATGTGACCCTTGGTCAAGTGTAAAATGTAGATCTCTTAGACATTTAGTTCACTGTGGCTGCAACTGGATGAGGGAGGGTAAGGAGAGGGATTGTCTGGATTTTACCTAGCTAAAATGCCAGAGAAAGACTGACAATTCAATTTTAGGCAGCCCTACAATCATGCTCCCTTCCTGCAGCTCCAGAAGAGTGTGTGTGTGTGTGTGTGTGTGTATGTGTGTGTTTGTACATATGTGTGTGTATTTGTTTTTGTATTTTTTATTTGGGGGAGGGGGTGTTGTACGTGCACACATGTATGTCTGCACATAGGCATGTATATTTGTCTTTTTACAAATATAGGACTTTTATTTAAAAGATGAATATCAAGGTTATTATACTCTTTGTTACTTTAAACAATATGAAACATATTGGGCTAAAACATAAAGTTGTATAATTTAAAAAAAATTAAAATAAATTAGATATACCCTATGTAAAGCCTTTTCTTTTTAAAAAATTATTTTTAATTTGTGGAATAAAAAAAGCATGTATATTTGGAGTGAAATTGTTATATGCCTCCTGTTCAGCCCTATTTTGACTATATGCAACCCAGAGCAAAATTGTAAGTAGCCCTTGACTTCAGAGACAGAATGTATGAGACAAACAAACATACAAATACTTATACAAACTTCGTCTTGAGATTGAATGAATATCCCAAGTAGTCAATATGGTTGGGGTTGAGGTGGGTGGTGACAATGTGTGTTCAAATTGTCTTTTCTTAAGCAAACTCTTGCTGATTTTCTTTTTTTTGCCCAAACATCCTTCTAAAGTCACTTAATTTAGCTTCGAATTTAGCAACATATAGGCATGACCATTTCTCATTTTCTGGCAGGTTTTCTGACCCCCTCTAACCCTCATGCCATCCCTGCCTGGCTAGGAGAATGAGTGTACAACAGAGAGCAGTAGAAAGGCTCATGGGTTCGATGAAATGTCACCAACATTGCTGGGAAATATGAAGGTTCTAAGACTAGGCTTTCTTTTAGACCCAAAGATTTCCTTTATGGTAACAATGCTTTTATTTACTATGGGTCAATCATTTCTCCTATTCCATTATGAACAGCTCGGAATGGCTCACAGATAGAGAAGGAAAAAGAGAAGAAAATGGAAGAAAAGAAGATTAAAACAAGAGTAAGGGGGAAGAAATGGGGAGGAGGAGAGAGACTTCACTCAGACTCTTGTCTTCAAGTGCTAAATATATATCATAGATTGTAGCATGTGTGTATATGTGTGTGTATGAGTGTGCGTGCATGGGTGTGTGCACAAGCACATGTGAGATACTGCAATCTCATCATATCTCCAGGCATAACCAAAAGGTCTTGCTCTTACCTGAACCATTATTCATTTAAACCTTCCATTAGTTCTCTAAAAGAAAAGATTTTCCTTTTCCTAACTTAATAGCCCTAACACTAGCTCACATTTATTTAGTACTCTAAGATTTATAAGTCTATAGAGTGGGTAGGGCAAATATCATTAATCCTATTTACATATGTAGAAATTAAAATTCAGAGAGGGGTAACTTGCCTAATATTACACAGGTAGCAAGTCCAGTGAAGACTCCAACCTAAGTTTTTAAATTTTGTTTGTTTGTTTTTTATTACTTAGGCCAGCCTTGTTTCCCTTATAACTACTATTTTCATATATAGGGTAGAGATATAAAAAAAGAAAGCAAGACAATCTACTGTTGAATAAACAAGTAAATCAATCGCCCTTTAAATCCATTCCTCTTTCTATTTTTCACTACAGCAACAAAGTGCCATGTTTTGGTCTCTCTCCCCTCCCTTCTCTTTCTCTTCCCTGCTCTCCTTCCCCTCTCTGCCTCTCTCTTTTCTTTTGTTTTTTTTTTCTTCTCTACCCACCACTTAAGCATTGGTAAAATTCATTAGTATATCCCTAAAGATCACTTATCTTCATTTTTTTCTTAAGAGCCCACTAGGAGCAAAGTGTGGTGTTGTGTGTTGTGAATACGAAGACAGATACAATGGCAGATCCTACTCTCAGGGAACACAGTCTAATTTGAGGGAGAGGATAATTGTCTAAGATAGCTATGAGAGGAAGATGAGTGAAAATGAGAGGATCAGAAAAAGTGAAATGAGAATTTGAGGAGGGAGAGGTCAGGCTCACTTTCTGGAGGGAGGAGGGTGGTTAGTGCTTAGCGAAGTGTTTGGCACATCAATTATTTTTCAGTCGTGTCCAACTCTTCATAAACCTTTTTAGGATTTTCTTGCAAAGATACTGGAGTAGTTTGCCATTTCCTTCTCGAACTCATTTTACAGATGACTAAACTGAGGCAAAAAGGGTTAAGTGACTTCCCCAAGGTCATATACCCAGTAAATATCTTGTGTCAGATTTGAACTCATGGAGATGTCTTCCTGGATCTAGGACCAGTACGCTATCCACTGTGCCACCTAGCTGCCCTTTGTGTTTGGCACATAGTGGATATTTAATAAATTTTTATTGACTTGACTAGATTGTGTGTGGGTTAATTTCAGGGATAAAGGATGTTTGGATAAAGGTGCAGAGAAAGAGAGAGAAAATAGCATTCAAGGGCTGAATTTAGCCCAGCTTATAGTCCGGAATAAGAGACCTATAATAAAAGGCTAATAAGATAGCATGGTAGAACAACATAGTAGAACATCTTGAATGCCACATTTAGTTTTTGTTTAATTTGGTAGGCAATGAGAAACCAATGAAGGTCTTTTAGTAGAGCATTAGTAGTATCAGAGCCATGTGTTAGGAAGATGAATGATATGAATCTGAAAGAAAAATCAAAAATATATAGACTGGAGGAAGGAAGACTAGGAAGGAGGCTATTATCATAATATAGTTGAAAACGGATGGGCATCTGAACAGAGTGGCTACCAGGGGACTTGACAGGAGGTGGGGCAGCTGTGAAAACTTGTTCAGAAGTAGAATGAAAAGGACTCACTAGGTGACTAATTGGATTGTGAAGTGATAGAGATAGAAGAGTGAAAGATGACTATCAGATTATAACATGGAGTGTCTAAGAACATGGTGGTGCCATCAACAGAAATAGAGAATTCAAAAAGGGGATGGCTTTGAGAGAGAAGATAACTTCAGTTTGAAGCATACTAAGTTTTAGGTGCCAGTATCTAGGGGGATAGATACATCAGTATGGGAGTAAATCTCTGGAGAGATAATGATAATAAATTAATATTTGGAAGGTTTGTTTTAATAGAATTGATAGTTAAAGTAATGGTGATGGATAAAATTTTATGAAGGAAGAGAGCATAGAAGGAAAAAAAGAAATAAAGATAGGATCTAGAGGGAAGTCCACACTTAAAAATAAGGAGAAGGAGGATGTGTGCTATTCAAGAAGACAGAGAAGTAATGACCAGAGAGGTAAGAGAAAAATCGTGAAAGTAGTTATGTCATGAAATCCAAAGGAAGAAGTCTCTCTTCTGCACTATAGCTATGCATCAAATGCCTTTTGAATACCTCAAATGTTTCCACTATAGCCACTATTTTCATACGTAACATAGGGACGTAAAAAAAGAAAGCAATAAGATCTATTGTTGAATAAACAAGTAAATCAATTGTTCTTCACTTTCACTACAGCATCAAAGTGCCATATTTTGGTCTTTCTCTCCTCTCTTCTTTTTCTCTTCCCTGCTCTCTTTCCTCTCCCCTCTTTTCTCTCTCTCTTTTTTTCTCCTCTACCCACCATTTGAGCATGCGTGAAATTCATTAGTATATTCCTAAAGATTACTGTCTCCACCTTTATTCAAATATCCCTTTACCCTGAAATTAACCCCCACACAATCTAGTTAAGTCAACAAACATTGATTAAATACCCACTAAACACAAAGGGCAGCTATGTGGCACAGTGGATAAAGTACTGGTGCTGGACTCAGGAAGACTCATCTCCCTGGGCTCAAATCTGATCCCAGACACTAGCTGTATGACCTTGGGGAAGTCACTTAACTCTTTTTGGCTCAATTTCATCATCGGTAAATGATACCCTAGGCATCTCAAATTAAATATATCCAAAATAGAACTCACTACTACCACTAATCATCCCCAACCTTCCCCTCTTCTGAACTTTCCTTTTACTGTTGAAGGTACCACTATCCTCCCAAACACCCAGCCTCCCAACTTCAGTGTTATGCTAGACTCCCCAATTCTTATTATTTCTACCTTCCCAGCATATCCCATAGTCACCTTCTTTTTTCTACTCACACAGCCACAAGTCTAGTTCAGGCCCTCATCACCTATCACTGGACAATTACAGTAATTCTCTGTGTTCCTTGCATCCCACTCCAATCTATCCTCTATTCAGCAGCCATAGGTATTTTTCCCCTAAGATGTTGGTGTGGGCATGTCACCACCTTGCCTAATGAGATCCATTGGTTTTCTATTTCTTCAGGATTAAATATGATCTCATCTGTTTGGCATTTAAAGTTCTTTGTAACCTGGCTGCTTCCTACCTTTCCTATTTTCTTATGCTTACTGCCTTCTATGCACTCCATAATCTGGTAACACTGACCTACTTGCATTTCCTCTAACATGGTACTTCATCTCTTTATGTTTGGACTGGCTGATTCACTCACTATCCCTGGCTTCCTTCAAGATTCAGCTCAAATCCTATCCTCTGCAGGGCACCTCGGCGACTAGTGCCTTCTCCTATCATATATGCATATATCTATATGTAAATATAGACAGATATACACAATATACATCTATATGTATACACACATAAATATATACACATACACATGTGTTTATCCATGCACACCATATTGTACATCCATGCATATTTATAGTTATATGTATGTGTGTATGTGTATACATGTGTATATAATGCCTTGTGTACTGTTATATATGTGTTTGTATACACACATACGCACACACACAGTGTGTATCTGTATAATGTACCTAGTTATTTAGTTGTTTGCTCTATTAGAATATGAGGTCCTTCAGCAAAGGACTATCTGGCAGGGATAGTATTGTTTTGCCTTTCTTTTGATCCCTACCATCTAGCACAGTGCCTGGCATATGGTAAGAACTTAATAAAAGATTGTTGTCTGACTGGCTATTGAGAAAGGGGGGGGGGTCACAATGACACAAAGAGATAAAAATGGATGAGAGCAGAGAAAAAGCCAAGGAGATATATATATATATATATATATGTATATATATGTATACATATGTATATATATGTATATATATGTATATATATGTATATATATATACATGCACACACACATATATATGTATATGTATATACATATATATATATATGATCATTAATTAGTAAAACTGAAGATCAAAAGAGATAATCTTTGTTAAGTACTTAGCAAGAGGCCCAAGGCATAGTAGGTACTTAAGGAATGATTGTACCCTTCCCTTCCTCATTTTGTTTTGTTTGCTTTTAGTATAGGGGAGAACTGGATTATTTTGTAACTTGAAGTCAAGGGAGATATAGAAGGTATTTGAGTAAGTAGGGGAATGTTAGAACATTATCAGATAGGTAGGGAACAAATATTTATTAAGTAACTCCTAGGCACTGCGCTAAGTGTTTTACTAATATTAACTGGGAGACAGGAAGACAGACAAGTGATGGTACAAGTGATAAGGTTAGTTGCATCGAGGAAGAGAGCTACTTGCTCTTCGGAGGCTGGATGGAAGGATGACAAAACAAATGAGAATCTTGTGGAGCTTCAAAATAAGTAGAAGGACTTGACCAAGGTCTAGGAGGTCTTTTCAGTAAAGTGGCAGGTGAGAGTTTGGGGCTTTGGGAGAAGAAAAAAATTATGTTAACAGTCACTATAGGGAATGTAGTAGTAGGGCATCAAAAATGAACAAAGGGTCAGGGCCAGGTTCAGGGTAGATTATATAAATTTATGGTTATCCAAGTGACCCATCACCTTTTCATGATTTACTCCAGAGGTATTCAGCAGCTCGGGAGTAGGAGAGAAGGAAGTAGAAATTAGGAATAATTCAGAGTTATAAGTTAGCAAGGCTGCGATGGTGTACAATCTACTTCAGCATTATCACTGTCATTACTATTTCCCCGTTCTCATTATGAAGATACCATCCTATCCCTTGTCAAGTACTTCGAATGGTTGTTCAACTATTGGGGCTGATTCTTTTAGGAGTAGCAGTCAATGCAGCATCATGGAAAGATCTGATATGTAGTCAGAAGGCCTAGGTCCAAAACCCAGTTATGCCACATACCACTTTTGTGACCTTGGGAAAGTCACCAGATCTCTGGACCTCAGTTTTCTCATCTGTGAAATGAAGGAATTTAACTAGAATACCCCTAAAATTTCTTAAATTTCTAAATCTATGATACTATTCTGGACTTCAACAAGAACAACTCTCCTTAATTACAAAAGCTCATACAAAGGTTTATGCTTAGGAGTTAAGATACTATTGAGGTGGAGGAGCAGTGTGTCTTTGAACATGTATGTTTGAGAAATAGCACTCGGTATTTGGAATGACAATGCAGTGCTATTTGATTTTTTCTGATGTCCTAAAACCTGGTTGCTGCAAATTGGGTATAGAGGAGACTCTTGGCAAAACTTGATTGTTCTCTTTCATTCACAAATACTTATGACAAAGCAAAGCCCTGAAGAAAGAAATAGTTTTTCTATTAATAGAAAATAAGTTTTCTATTGATATTCAATAGACCTTCTATTAATGGCCCATCTCGTAATCTGGTTGCCCAAGCCATCATCTGGTTGAAGTATATGCATCGGTCTTTACTCAGTTCTTCTCTTTCTCCATTCTAATTGCTATTGTCTATTGGCCTGAAGGTTCCAACTATGCTGTTCATTCCGATCGATGTAATTCATTTATCCATTATATCTTCTTCTTCCTTCCTTCTTTCCTTCTTTCCTTCCTTCCTTCTTTCCTTCCTTCCTTCCTTCCTTCCTTCCTTCCTTCCTTCCTTCCTTCGTTTCTTCCTTCCTTCCTTCCTTCCTTCCTTCCTTCCTTCCTTCCTTCCTTCCTTCCATCCTTCCTTCCATCCTTCCTTTCTTCTTTCCTTCTTTCCTTCCTTCCTTCCTTTCTTCCTCCTCCACTCCTTTCCCTGCCCGTTCTCCTTCCCTCTCCCTTTCCTCCTTTCTTCCCTGTTTCCCTTCCTTCTTTTTCCCATCCTCCTTTCTTTTACCTATGTGCTCAAACTTCCAGTTTTAAACTATGACCTACATATACAATCATCTTAACTGATGCTGTTTCCATGGTAATGCTGCCTGAAAGATAGGGGGACACACTAATAAATCAGTTTCCTTCATTAACATAAGAAATTTCTTTCATGACACTCAAACGAAGTACAATTGGGTCTAAAATCAGATACTAAGGCTGAATGATTTCTTAACTTCCTTCCTGGCTTCTTTTATTTTGTTCTTCCTTTCCATTATTTCTTTAATTTTCTCTTCCCTCCATCCCTCCCTCTTTCTTTCCTCTCCTCTTCCTTTTCTCATTTCTTTTCTTTTCCTTCTTCTTTTCCTTTCTTTTTTACAGTTCTCACAGAACGTTGCCCTCTGTGGCATATTAAAGGTAAGAGCCCTTGGTTTAGAAAGGCATGAACCCTGATTAAACTGTTGAGAATGTAGACAATATCAACTTGATTTTGAAAAATAAATTGATGAGAGCTACACTTAACTAAAGTCTTTTCCCTTGGGCCATGCTCAGCAGAAGGCGTTTCGTACCTTAATGTCCAGTGATGGGGAATCATTAGATGCATGCATATGAGAGATACTTAAAGAAGCCATTTGATTTATCCCTCTGCTTCATTTCATTGTGGCTATTTCATTGTGGGTTTGCTACATTTTGGGAGATGTTTCTTGGGAAGATAAGGATACAACACACACGTGCATACAACACAGAGACAGACATATACATGCACACACACATATATACATATATATATGTATACATCAGGGGGAAAAAACAAAAGTCTCCATATTCTGTCCTTAAGAAATGTTTATTGACTAACTGATGGTATTAAAGGCAAAGTGTTGCTACTTTAGAAATTTTCTCACTATTGTACCCTCTTTAAAGATGTCTTGATGTCCTTTGTCTTTTAATAAATTATTGTTATCATTTTCATTTGCATTTGTATTATACAAAACAATATGCATTCCTATTTATCGTATATCATTAATATATGTAATAGAAATATAGCAAATAAAACATTTGCTTTAAATATAAAATTAATATTAGATAAAACTTGTCCAAGGATGTATATGCATTAATACTTAAATAACAAATATCAAATTTATTGACAATGGTGCACAGAACTTCTGCCGGGTGCTATGCAGCTAATTGAAATAAAATATGATCTTTGTTTTCAAAGACCTCATTTTGGTTGAGTAATTCCAATTTGGGGTCAAAGCAGAGATATTTTTTAAAGCATCAATTTCAAACATGCTGCAAGTGATGACACACCTGGATAGTAATATTTTACCTCCAACTAATGATCTAAGGTGATATTTTGGGGCAAACACCAAAAAGATTTGACAAATGAAAATAGGGCTCTCTTTGAGCTAAAGTGGAAACACGAACCTGATTTTTCAAATGGCAGAAGTTTCAGTTTGATAAATGTTAGTGATGTAGTCCCCTTTAATTGGTCAACTTCTCCATCTCACAGTGTAATGTGCATCTTCTTAAATTTACACACAGCGACCCCATTTAAATCATGCTTATAAAACCTCAATCCTATATACACACGAAACAAAAATATGCCATGAACTCCCTGAATGCTGTGCACCTCAAAATTAATAATGCATCTTTTCTAGGCAAGTAAGTGGATATGTTGTTCTGCTCATAAGCTGTCAAAAAATGAGAAAATTGAGGGAAAGATATTGTTTTCAAAGATGCTTTCTCCCTCTGAACTAGCATATGAAAACAGGCTTTCATTTTTCTGAATCAGGAATAACCTAGGATAAACTTCTTCCAAAATCGTGTAGTCATTATTTTTTCTCAAACTTTCTTTTCTATCCGCTATCAGTGGCCTTCATTATTACCTTTATTGTTTTAACCCATAAATTATTGTATAGTGCAGTAGAGAGAGCTCTAAATTTGGAGTCAGAGAGCCTGGGTTCTAATCCTGGCTCTGCTCCTCATTACTTGTGTGACAGATACTTCACAGCTCTAGGCATCAATGGACTCATTTAAAAAATGACAAAATTGTACTAAACGCTCTGAAAACAGCCCTGTGAGGTAGATTCCATCATCCTCTCCATTTTACAGTTAAGGAAACTGAGGCAGAGAAAGGTTAAGTGACTTGCCCAGGATCACATAGCAAGGAAGTATCTTAGGCTGGATTTGAACTCAGTTCTTTTTGACTGTAGGCTTAGGCAGTGCTTTATCCACTATACTACCTAGGTATACAAAGAAAGAGCATCTAAGTAACACAGACCACATTGGCCATGTCTGATAGTCTCATTCTCCTCCAGCCCTTCAGGCATCGGCTTAGAGGAGAGAAACAGACATCACAATAGATCTCCTTGACTGAAGACTGGCCATTACATTTATCAGAGTTCTGATGTGTTTTGGTGTTGTTTTACTTTTCATTTTTGTAGTCATCATTATTTCCAGCCTTCTGTTTATTTAACTAGATCGGTTTACGCATGTCTTCTTATGGTTTTCAAAATCTTTTATATTCATCGTTTTTGTCGCATAAAAATATTCCATTGCATTTATATACCACAATTTGTAATCTTGTTGATATCACTGTTTTAGAATAGTCTTGGTAATATTTTCCTTTTGTATTTTTCACCCCATTATGGTTTTTTCTCCATTCTGCCACTCTTCATTTGTCTTGTAACCTCCGTGGACCACTTCTGAAGAATTCAAGGGTAAAAGAAGTAAAGAAGTAAACTACACTGGAGTCGTGATTAATTCTACTTTTGTGGATCACAAACTCACTAGAAAACTCTTCATAGCTTCTTCTTCCCACTCTCCCATCATACTCTCTCACCTTGCTCATCCTGTGGCATCCCCACAATGGTGGTAGGTGGAGCAGGCAGTTGTGAATATGGAATCAGGTTTGGTGTGGGCTTGGTGATGACCAGGATAGGGGAAGAATAGGAACATTTCAAGTCCTTTTCTTTGTTCCCTCCTCAGGATCTGAATTTCTTCCATCACTTGTGGGTTACTTTACACAAAATTAGAGTTCAGTAATGGATCCAAGGATAGTAATAGGTTGATAATCTCCAGGGACAGGAGAGTTTTCCTTTTTCTCCTAGAATGCAACTATACAGATTTCGATTTCCCTCTCACTGCTACTCCCAGGGAAAAACAAAGATCCTGAACACCCACCCTTGCTGCATCACTTACTCACCAAAAGAATAAGCCCTAGAATTAGAATAGATAGCTAACCAAAAGTACCATAGGAAAAGAAACTGATGCAATCATTCCTATCTAACATCAGCTTCTAAGACTTGGACATAGACACTGAGTACGACTAATAAAATAAAATTTCCATTAAATTTCATATTGTTGGACAATATTGAAATTGTAAATGAGTACAATGAGTAAAATAAAACTTCCATTAAATTGCATATTGTTGGGCAATATTGAAATTGTAAAAATCCTAATGCCTTCATTAGGACTTTCCCAGATATATAGAGCTTCTTTCATATGCAGTATGAAAATAAATGAGATCATAAGGACTGTATACAATAAGGACTGCTTATAATAAGTCTTCAAGGAAGCCAAGGTCCTCAGTTCCTCTTTAGGGAGAATGACTATCAAGTCTCAATATCAAAACCACTTTTCCAAGCCTAGTCAGTGTTTTTCCCTGATGGGGCCATTATTTTTCTATTGTTTTCTATCTCTGTAGCTTGCAGCCAAGAAGACCTCATGTGAAAAGGCCAAGGGTGTCACAATTTACTAGTCCTTTTTTTTTTCTTTCAGTGCAGATATCTGTTGCTACTTTTCAAGGGGTGGAGGCCAGGGGAGGAGAACATGGTGCAGATTTATATCTGCAGTCTTTGGTAGCTTGCTGTCATTCAAAGGGAGTCATGTGAGGGGTGTGTTTTTACATTCTCATTACAAAGGAAGAATTGGTGAAGGAAGATTTTTTTTCCCCTTGGTTTTGACTGCTAGTAACAAACCTCAGAAGGTTGGATGCAAAGGTTTTGACATCCATCACAAGCAGCAACTTCAGAGGAAATGCCACTATAATATTCTATGCATAACTGTGAATCAGTAAGTTAAAAAAGAGAGAGACTGAATACAAAAACACATAGTTCATCCTTGGGTTTTGTGTGTGTAGAGAAAAGAAATGCTTCTCTCTTAGTCAGACATCATGTCTGGGGGCTAAGAGACAACATGGTATTTTTTTTTTTTTTTGGTAGGTGAGCTCTGGCCTTAGTAGTCAGGAGACATTCATTCTCTTGCTCACTCTTCTTCTTACTAGACATGTAAACTTGGACAAATAACTTGATATCTATGAACCTCTGTTTTTGGTTTTGTTCTGTTTTGTTTAAATGGCAATAATAATAACTGCCCGGTGTGTTATGATAAGGAAGTGAGATAATGATTATAAAAGTTCTTTGATAATTGCCTGTCACAGGTAAAAAGTAGAAGCCATTTGGTGTATAGTTCAGAAGTCATGGGCTTTGATCAGAATTTACACAGGACATAGTCATACTGGACCACCTTCCTCCCCTAGTGGGGAAAAAATATTCATGTGATAGAGGTCGAGAAACTTGAGTTCTAACATGGGTTCTGCCATTAATGACTTGTATAACCTTGAACAAATCATATTCTCTCAGTTTCCTCATGGGCCTATTTATTCATCCATAAATTGGGGTCATTGAACTAGATAAGAGTCCTAGTCCCTTCCAGGTGTAAAGTTCCATAATTCTACTCTCTTGTCTTAGTGTTATGCAGAGGCAAAGAATAAGCACCTCCATTGACTCCAGTTTTTCCACACAGTCAATATCTCTCACAAGATGAGATGTCCCAGGATCCTCTGCAAGAATAAGTTTAAAACTTTAGAAAGCATATAGGCCTGGTCTTCTGCGTAGACAGGAGTAAGATGTTATTTATGGGGTGTGAAGAGACTTCTGTGAAAAGATCTATGCTGCTCCAAAATCACTTTCCCACTATTCTTCCATGATTCTTTTGATTTAAATTATGTCCAAAAGATTTCCTTTAAGTGTAAATTATGTTACTTGAGAAGTGTCTTATTAAGCGTCATAGTGTCCATTATCATGAAAAGTATAACTTAATCTATCAGATTAGCCCTAAATTTTAAGGTAAGTAAAATTTTAAGGCAGGATGGAGGGAAATAAGTATCTGACACTTAGAGTCCTGTTAAAGAAACAGGTCTGAACCCCTTAGTAGGAGGCCCTAGCCTAGGCAGAAGGAGGTGGAAGTAAGGGGATTATAATGGCACTAGACACTTAATGGGTCTGCTAAGGAGCAAAACAGGACATGTAAAGACCATTTTCTGATAGCAAATTGACAATAACCAGTAGTTAAATAAAGAAAAAAGACTAGCTTGTATGTAAATATAAACATACAAACAGGTTTTTTTTGCACCTACAAACACACACACATACACTCATACACACATACACACACTGGACAACTTGTACTTTCAATTCTCCTTACTGACTCTGTCTGCCTCTAGTCCCATGTCAAGCTTTCTTGCCTTTGCACAGGCTGGGCCCCCTGCCTGAAATGTACTGCCTGCTAATCTCAAGTTCCATTTGACTTCCCCCAGTTAATAGCACTTTCTTCCACCTCAAATTTTATGTTATGTATTTTCATCTCTACATGCATGTTATGGGCTAGTTATGAAGTGAGCTGTGTGCTTCACTGGTACCCATTGGTACTGTCAAGAGAAAGTGAATGCATTGATTGGAGGCCCTGTCTGGACTTTACTGGAAGAGATAAGCAAGAATCACACAGGAAGTACAATCAAGATGGGTTTCACTCTGCATGGGATGGGGTGGGGTGGGGGGCTAGGAGGGATTTACACAGTAATGAGATCATAAAACCATTTGAATATTTGAGAATAGGGTGGTTGTTTTTCACTATTTGTCTTTCTATCCCCAGACTGGCACAGTTCCTTCCACAGTGTAGGGGCTTTATGAATGCTAATTGAATTCAGCGTTGCTACCATGTTACCGAGATTGACTTGCCTTGGCATTACACAAAATAAAGGCCCTGAGTTGGCTACTATGCATTCCTTAGGTTTTCTATTTGCATTTCTGCTGTCAAGGCTAATCATTTGTTTGTTTGCAGGAAAACCTCCAGCCTTCATTAGAAACATTAGTGCCTATCAGTCAATAATCCTTGTTAATTTTCACCAGTAATTAAAATTTCACACTCACATTTCAATATCATTCAATATTTTCCCACACTGACACTTTTAATCAAGACTTATCTTGCACAAGGGAACTACAACAGGACCCTAATTAGGATGGGGTAATTGTTCTTCACCTTTGCAGTTTAGCTTTTAACTGTGACTCATTTACTTCAACAAAATTTGAGATTTTTTTTCCCTTTCACCGTGCACCAAATTACAGGGAGGTGGGTCTTGGCTCCCCACTTTGTAAAAATTTACCTGTTTAAAAACATTATAATTTTCCTTTCCTAGCCATAAGATAGAATAAACACCATTTTCCCCAGTAAGTTTCCATATTCAAAGGCAAGGCAATGACACCTTTCTAGCATTGGTGTTCAAGACTGAATCCCAGGAGTGGTTTTCACAAAGAAAGAGGGGCTGTCAACTGTCTCCCCTTTGATTCCAGGCTTCTTCTCATAGAAACAAAAAATCACTGTTTTTTTTTAGCCCAGTAACACAATGAGGGTTCATATGGATGACAATTGCTCTTGTATCAATTCCTCCTCTTACCTTTATAAATGCTCAATACTGCTTAATTGCCTTTGCCACTCAATGGCTTCTTCGCATCTACAATTGGCTATTTTTTTTTTGCTCAGCTTCATCCCCCCTCTTTTTAGAGAAGGTTGGATTTAAATGCTGTCTGTAATTGGCAACCAACCCTACTCTTTTTCCCCCTTTTTAATGCATCCTGATAATATTCCAATTTGCTGGCACCTCAAGGCATGAATTTTCAGAAATAATTGACAGTAGCTTTAACTTTGTCATCTGATTGTCTTAAGACTTGGAGATTTTAAAGATTTAAAATATGAGGAGAATTAAAAATTCTGCTGGTCTGAAAACTGTAATACCTGAGGTCTTTTAATGGCTACACACTCCAATCTGAAACTTTTCTGTTCTTCAATTTAAAAGGGATAACTTATCCATGCACATAGATTTCCACCAGAATTTGACTAGCTCTTTTCTATTTCTTAAAACTTCCGTCCTGTAGAGATTAACTCTGCTTTTACAGAAGAAACTTGAAATCAATTGTTCACTGATATAAAATCCATCATTGCTTTCTCAGCTTTCTTCTATACAATCACAACCTTTCCAGCATTTTTTTTACTTTGTTTTGATTGTCATTTTTTAAAAGAAAAAACACCCTTTACTTATTCTTTAAGTTGTCATTGGTGTGTGCCCCCCCCCCCCCCCCGTCTCTGTGAAACTTTGTGTGACCTAGTTTCATGGCATTTTTTTAATAAACTCGACCTGGAAGAAAGCTTGAGAATCACCTAGTCCAACCTTCTTATTTTACATATTTGAAAACTGAGACTCTGACAGGTGAAGTGATTTTTCTAATTTCACCAAGATAATAAGAAGCAGAACTGGATCTGAACTGAGTTCCCCTGCTCTGTTATACCATGATATCTTCTTTTATCCTCCAACCTTTGACTAAGTTCTTATTAAGCTACTCAATATTTTTAGTATTCCCATTGCCCCCCCCCCAGCTAGCCATTCTTAATGAAATATATTGTCCCTTCATCTTGGCATCCTGCTTAATATCTCAGATCCTTGCATTTTCCTTCTAAGGCAGCTTTTTGTCTCTATTCCTTTATCATAGGCTTCCTGTGATCCAGTCTGTGGATTTTTTTTTAATCCAAACTAAGAAAAATAAAAACTCTAACAGGAGAAAAAAAAAAGCAAACCTCAGCACCCCACCTAACCCACCTTCACTTTATTTCTTTACTAGAAGGTAGATATAACTGACCAATTTCAAAATTAGTGTTGCCCAGGGATAGGAGTGATATTGGTGCTGATAAAGAGGAAAAGAATGGAAGGGAGAGTAGCAGCATTACTGAGATGATCCTTTTCCAGTTGTATTTATTTTCCTGTACTTCTGCCAAATATTTGGAACACTGATCAGTGAAGAGGAAGCTAAATCCTGATTTGAGAGCCAATATTCTTTCCATTCAAGTAGCTTCTATGGGCAAGGGACTGGAGTTGCAACATTTTTAAAAAATAGGTATAGTTGCAACCACAAAGAGCTTGCATTTTATCTGGGGCAAACAAGGCATGCATAGAAAATTGAATATAAAAATATAGAAAATAAATTCCCAGGGGGAAGATATGATTTCGTATAAAGAAAGGTGGTTTGTTAGTAATAGGAGAAGTTAGAGTGAGGTTTCCAAAGACACAATAAAAAGGCACAATAAAATGTGATAGGAATTTGGGAAAGATTACCAAGGCAGGAGTTGGTGGAATCTGTGGGCCTAACTGCTTATCTCAAGGTGGGGCAGGATTGAGATATTCATCTCCTTTTCCCCAGGTAGGTGGGCTGAGGCAGAGCTCATACCATTGCTGAGAAAATTACAGGTAGGTCCAGGTTTTGTAAAGAATGAACCCCTGAAATATTTAAATTCACACTATTTGAAGTTATAACTATGTAAAATATGGTAATTTATTCTAGTCCAATGGAAACATGTAGTACAAATTGGAATAAAAAGAATACTTCAGGGGATTCATTATTTATACTAATTAAGACCTATCTTCCTCTGTATGTGTGTGTGTGTGTGTGTGTGTGTGTGCCTGTATGTCTGTAGGAGGAAGCAGCACAGAAGAGTTTTTCTTCCTTTACTGATTGGTGGCTGGTATGGTGTGGGTAGGGAGGAGATATCAGGGCAAGGTCTTGTTCTTGCCTGGTGGTCAAGAAAAGGAATCCTAAGAAGATAATTCTACTGACTCCTGGGTAGTAGGGCATGCACATCATTTGTCTTTGTTGCTTTTTGAAGGTGGGGCCAAAACCAAAAATGCTTATTTATTCTTCTTGGGGCTATGAATGTCTTTTAGCTGACTCTAAATGAATGAGTACTGCTTCTTAGAGTAGTTTAGGCAATACACTAATTCAATCTTAGAGTCTAAAGAGTAGACAACAAAGAACTACAGTGAAATGGTGATGATAAGCAGTGAGATGATGGGCATACATCACACCAACACATGCATATATCAATTGAACGCTCCTTGCACATATATTTACAATTATAAAAGTTTGATAGTTATAATAGCTACACGGTTCATAGTACCAATTTGTATTTTATATATTCTTTTATATAGTACCTTAGAGTTTATAAAACACTTTATATATGTTAGTACCTCATATAGTATATATAGTACCTTAGAGTTTATAAAACACTTTATATAGGTTAACCCATTTGATCCTCACAACAACCTGGGAGGAATGTGCTATTACTATCCCCATTATACAGATGAGGAAATCAAGAGAGACAAATAGAGAATAAGTGACTCACCCAAGGTCACCCAATTAGTAAATGTCTGAAGCAAGATTTGAACTGATTTCTTCCTAATTTCAAATATAGGACATTATGCCCTGCACTAGCCAGCTGCCTAGTGAAATAATTGTGACAAATAATAGTTATAGCAATAACTAAGTATGAATTGTTACATAGTTATATAATTAGTTATAATAATAGTAATTAATAAGTCACAATAACAAATTAGTCCTTAATTTCCTTTAGAAGCATAATTTTCAAAAGCAACACCATTGTGGAGAGTATAAGAAAACAAATTTAAGAACAAGAAGAGTGTACTCTTTATCTTCATTCAGTTGTATTATATTGGCTTTGACCCATAACCTCCCATAGTCTATTGCTAGATGTCTGTACATAATCAAAATTCCCATGTTAACTTCAGGTAAATATTACTTTTCTTTGGAGCAACTCTTCTAAGCCAAAGGCATTACTGAATGGTTCTAGTCTCCTTCCTTGGCTTTCAGAATGGCCAATTTGATTTTGGGGAGAGCATCTCGAAGCAGCCTTTTTTTTTTCAGAGAAAAGCTGCACTCATCAAGCAAAATGTCATTGCTATGGGTCCCTTTTTTCTGAGTAGCTTCTCTTCCCTTGAGATTTTGAACTAAATCAAGTCAGTCTCTGAAAGCTTCTTAGATACCATAGGTCTGCGGTGATGCTCCTTTGCCTCAGCTGAATCCAATTAACCTTCTCCGGCAGATGCTGAGTGAATGATTGAGCATATGACATTTTAAAGGAACTGGGCTTATTTTTTTAAATACACAACATATGTTCAAAAATGAATTTAACCCAACAAAGAGCACATACTAGCTAAACAAACAGGTTTTTTCACAGTGGGAATGCATTTACACTATGCCATCTGCACCTTCTTATCTGGTTCCATTTGAAAGATGGCTGGCCCAAATCAGGGATACAGTGTGTTTTCATGGAACAGAATGATGTCATTTGGCATGTGCAGCAAACTTACAGCCTTCATCTCACTAGTGCTACATTAGAGCATCCACTCATCCATCCATCTATTCATCCAGCTAGTTATCTAGCCATTTATCAATTCATTCATCCGAGAAATATTTATTGAACATATCCTTTGAGTAAGATGCTATTTGCTAGAGCACCACCTTCTGAGGTAACTTAACTACTTGTAGCTCTTTCAAAAAACAATATTAATGTCAAGCCAGGGTAGGAACGAAAACCTAGCATCATTCAACCCTGAGGCTTGGCCTGAGCAATTGAAAAAAGAGCTATCTCCACATTTGTTTTATACGAGCTAAATAGGTTAAAAATGACAATATTCCCCAGAATGTTTAGTGAATGTTGGTGTCATCATTCTCCTCTGTCCTTCCTTGGAGTTAATGAATCTGTACTATACCAACGTCTTTCCGCCCCTACCTCACCAAGACCTTCCCCAGGTCCTAATGATAAGTACAGCTGTTGGATCTGGCTTTCCCTCCTCCCATTCCAGGTGTAGTTTAAAGGTCATCCAAAAGTGTTAATGACTGGTTATACACCCAAGGAAATCTGTGGGCTAAGCATCAACAAAGGACACCCACCACTACACTCCTAAAGCTGGAAGACAGACCTTCAGAAATCTATGGACAGCTTACCCTTCATACACAACTTGAGATCATAACAAAATTAAGATATTCCCATAGCATTTACCTATGTGAAAAGATGCCTCAGTTAGAATCACAGGACGCCAAACATCCTGCCAAACATGCCAGAAAATGCCACTGTTTGTCCAAATGCTAACATGTTTGTCTGTTTTCCAAATTACGAAGACAGCATAGAGCCATTTCTTCAACCTTCATGTAACTTCACTTGACTCCTTATCTTCAGTGGCATAGCTAGGAAATCTTTTATCTCCTCTTCTACCAAGCCCATACTGGGCAAAAAATACTTTTAAGTTGTTATGGCAGCAGCAGTGTATATAGCATGCTTCTGTGCTTCCTGTCTTCTGGAGTTCTCCATTGGCCTTCAATCTCCAAATAGGCTACTGTTGGGGTGGAGGATGAAGTAGTAGCTTCTGTCAAACCCTTGGTAGTCTTACAGTGGTAACTATCTGAAGTGTGGGAGCCATACCAAGTGCCCTTTCCTTTGATCTGAGACTCGCCTCTAAGAGCAATTATATTGTGTCACTTTCTACACTTTTCAAAGCCAATGAGATTGTGTGTATATATCTATATTCACACATGTACGTATACACATGTACATATACACATATATACACACATATGTATATATTTATAGAAATTAATTGTATCTATTATTGTATCTAATTGTATCTATCATTGCCATTTTCCAAAATGATGTTAATTTTCTACTTCATAGTTGAACTTGCTTTTTTGATTCTTTCAAATTTCCTTCAACTCCCTGGTGGCTCTTCTTACTTCTTTGAATTTAGTGTTTTCAAAGAAAAATTTTCAGACTCTGAATCCCCATTACTCTCCCTCATTGTTTAAGATACTCAATTCTTTTCTCTTCTCATTAAGTATTTTCATGTTTACTTACTATCCAGGTAGGGACTTAGCAAAAGTGATCTCATACTTTGAAGACAAGCTGAGAGAGTATGTATCTTTTATAAAAATCCCATATTTCTCTGTGCCAGTGTGCTACCATGAGAATAGTAATGATCAAATTTCTTTTTTTTCTATTCTTTAGTTTTGCTTCTTGGGTTCAGGGATTATCTTGCTTCCTTGTATCTGTATCTCTTATGTCTACCTGGCATGGATAACCACCTGGCAAATGTTTTGTCATTCATTCATTCATTCATTCATTCATTCATTCCAGGTTCTGTATTTCTTTGGAGACTGAACCCTCTATAATGGTACCAAGTGTTACTAGTTCATTAACCCTTTAATCATCTTCTCAGGCCAGAAGAGATACTTTAAAAAGAAACCATAGAAAGTAGAACTGTCAGAATTTATATAATTAGAAAAAAATGAAAATTCACAGAAAGCAAATCAATCAATCAATAAACATTCGTTAAGCTCCTACTATGTGCTAGACATGGTGCTAAGTGCTAAATGATACATTGCTTTCGTTTTCCACAGATGCATGCCTTTTTAAAGGAACTAGAAAATATATGATGATGGATGAAATCTTAAAGAACAGAAGTCACAAAACACAGGTCTTTCTTTTGCTTATGCATTTCTTGAGGTTGTTGGGAACCTTTGCTGCTCAGCCTCTTGCCAAATTGGCTGTCATTGTCCCTGCAGTACCATTAGCTTCTGAGACTCAGAGAATTAGAAACCTGCATTTTGATGTAATTCATTTCACCTTTCTCTAATCATCAGTGCAGAATCTTCTAAACAGTAGACTAAGGCCTGCCCTATTGCAACGGTGAATATAACTAGCACAAATACACATTTTCATAATAAAAAATACGTGGCTCGCAACAGGGGATTGTTTGACTCCTTGGCAGGAATGTTGTAAGGGGGAAGATCTGATTAAGTCTCAGATTTGATTCACAAAATCAAATCCTTTGTGTCCCATCTAGGAGTCACCTTCTGTGGGTAAGCTTTGGGGTCCAGGGTAGATGAAATAGCTGCTGGTGAAGAATCAGTGTTTTGCCTACTTGGGTATTTCAAGGTCCAGAGAATGTTACACAAAGGTGATAGAATGCTCTCTCAGGCCACTGTCACTTATACTGGGAACACGATGTTCTCTCAGGGAATGTTGGGAAGGCACTTGCATTCTATTTCAGGAGGCAGCAGGGGGGCTGAGAGGGGCAAGGAAGTGAAGGAGAAAATATCAGCAACTTCTTTTCCAAGTATTCTCTTCTGGGGCTACACAGAAACAAAAGGACAAGAACTGAAAGGCTGGTAAGTCAACACAAGCCGTTACAACGCCCCCTCATGAAGAAGAGCCAACACTAAGGCGTTGACTTCAGATTAAATGGAAAATGGTTTGCAAGAGAGCTGTTGTTAGGCAGTCTCTCTCTTTGTGACCTACCAAGGCCCAAATTTAAGACTGTGCCACTCCACTTGGAAATGGCAGGGGACCGAGAGCCCATGTTCACAGGGCAATCTGGTTTTAAGATGTCAGTATGTTTGAAGGCTGTATGGATAAATAGTACAAACAGTTAATAAAGAAACAAAATACTGGATGGGTAGAAAGGTGGGGGTAGTTTTCTAAAAATAATGTCCAGTAGCTATGTAGCAATTGTTTTCAAATGAACAAAAACAATTTCAAAGAGCGCTCTATTTATTCTTCTACCCTTCGCCTGGAGATGATATTATAACCATTTGGCAGATGGCGAAACTTGTTCTGTGTCTATACCTACAAAATAAATGGATATAAAAAGCTACCCCCACCAGAAAAAAATAAGTCAATTATCAGGATACTTCATCTATACCTGTCTTCTCAGTCTTGAGTTGTCTACAATTGTGGTTGTAAGATGTCAATATGGTAGAAAGCTGTGCTGCTAAATAATACAGTTGATAGTAATAATAATTAATAATAATAATGATAATAATAAACAGATGGGTAGAAAGGTGGAGTAGTTTTCTAAAAATAACATCCAGTAGCTATGTAACTGTTGTTTTCAAATGAAGAAAAAGAACTTCAAAAAGTGCTCTATTCATTCATCTGTCTTCCTGGAGATGCTATTATACCCATTTGGCAGATGGTGAAACTTGGCCCTTGTCTATAAGTTTACTGAATAAATAGATATAAAGAGCAAAACAAAACAGAAAAACAAAAGCAAAAACCAGTCAATTATGAAAATAGTTTATACTAGTTTTCTCAGTCTTGATCAGTTAATGGCACATTTGACATTTTCAAAAGGGTATCCTGGCACTCCTCAGCCACAAAGGGGAAAGGGTTCAAGGAAGTAAGCAGCCCTTATGAAAACCCATACTTGCCATGGGAGAAACAATTCAAAGCTCATGCAACTGTGAGCCAGTATAGCAACAGCAGCCTTTATTGTGATTTAAAACTGGCTGCAATCACCACTGCCCAAAATAGCCTTATCTTAATATTCTGCACAGACATTCCTTTCCTCCAGTGAGCTCCCAGTAGCCTTTCTTTATCAAAGCAAAGTTCTGATCCTCTCCCTCAAGCTATAGGAATGCTCTGCTCTTATTTGCCTTCCTCTGCAATAGTGACAAGAAAACTGCCATAGCCAGAGAAGAATAGGTAACTGACCAAATGTCCCATGGTGTGAAAGGGTTGGGGTCACTGTCAATGTATTATGTATTATGTATTATGTATTATGGCACTATGCAAAATTAGCAGGAGCATGGGCCTACATGGGCCCTTCTCTGAAGCAGATAGCAATGACTTCTCACCCATCTATGGTTCCTTTCCACTCCTCTGAATGTACACAAAGTCTTCCATTAGTCCACAGGGCAAAAGCTAGGAGTTTCCTTGGTGACCAGGCCCACTTGTCAGTCAGGACAAACCAAATCTTCGTAAAGCATGAACAAGAAAATTGAAAGTTTGGTAATGCATCCTTTTAAGGCTTCAGAGAATTGATTTCTTATTTCTTTAGTATTTGAAGTTTTCTAGCTACCTGACAGAAATAGTTTGTATAGATTTAACAGCAAAGTATTTTGATTAAAAAAAGTTTTTTTTTTTAAATCAATGATTTGATCTGTACCAGGTGTTTTCAGTCCATGGCACACATGGTAATGTGCCTTTGTGGTTCGCCCCTTTAAAATGTAAACTCTGCAAATAGCGATTGTTTCATTTATCATATTCTTCATCCTAGTATTAGGTAAATAATTGGCACTTAAGTATTTGTTGCCAGGTTGATTGATACTAGAGATGGTGTTTTAGATAGGTTTTGAAAGTAAGTAGGTTAATCGTTCCTGCCATGTTTCCTTCTTAATTACATGAAAGAACTACCTCTAAGCTACCTTGCAATGGGAATAGGCTTTCTCCCAAATCTGTCTTGAGAAAGTTGGTATTTCTGGCCTTGAGTTTCTTTTAATTTCTTAAAATAATAAATGTTTTATTGCTACTTATTTATTGATGTCATTTCTTAATACACCCCCACCCACTTAGAATCCTCCCTCGTAACAAAAAAAGTATATTTAACAAAGCAAAATGATGACTAGTCCATATACGACAATATGCACCTCTTTCTGAAACTCACCTCTCTGCTAAAAGATGGGAAGTATGTTTCAACATCTATCTTATGAAGTCAAGACTGGCCATTGCATCACTTCCGACATCTTTGTATCACAGAGGTTATTGCATAATTTGATCTCCCGGCTCTGATAACGTCAGTTGGCTTCAGTTCACATACGTCTTGCAAAGTTGCTCTGTATATTTCATATTCAATATTTTCTTACAGAGCAGTAATATTGCCTTGTATCAATTTACCATGATTTGATTCAACCATATTCCCCAATCAACTGGCATCTACTTTGCTTATAATTCTCTGCTGTTTTCATTTCGCAATTAAAGAAAACAGAAACAAGGGGAAACAAAATGATTAAAATTGGAATTATTTTTACAGGACAACAAAGGTATCGTTCAACTGATTCAATGCTGCAAAGGGACATAATGGACTGAAAGCTGGAAGGGTCTTTGAGCTTATCTAGTCTATTTTCCTCCATTTTACAGATGGCAAAACTGAGGCCTAGAGAAGTGAAGTGACTTGGCCATGGTCACATAGGCTGTAAGTAGCATAACTAGGATTTTAAACCTCTTTCCAACTACAATGCCTTGAATATGATGAACTAGGATACTTCAAGCAGTAATGGATTTCCTTTCTCTGGAGTGCTTCAAATGGAGTAGGGATTACATGAAAGGAATGTTTTAGAAGAGACTCCTGTTTAGGTTTGAGTTGGTCTGGATAATTTCAGCAATCCCTTCCAGCTGGGGCATTCTCCATGTAACCTTAGAGTTAGAAGGTACTTCAGAGATCAACCTGTCTGATCTCACCCATTTCTTTTACGGATGATGAAACCCAGAGAATAGAATAAAATGAAAGGATGGTTGATGTTGGAGAACAATTTGGATAGGTAGTATTGGATGAGATGACAACCTTGAATAGCATGATGGAGATCTTTGGTCAAATGAGTAATGGTCAGCTTAAGAAAGAATAAATTATCATGCCTGAGACGAATCAATCCATGAACTCTGTGTCTAATGCTTTCTTTTTTTCTATATCTTTCATTTTTTCATCTAAAGGTTTTTTCGATGGATAAGCTTTGCTTTCTCTTTTTTCAACCTCCTCAAATTAAAACAAGACAAAAAGAAAACAAAACCCCTGTAACAAATGTGTGTAGTCAAGCAAAACAAACTCCAATGTTGGCTATGTGTAAAAATGTATGTCACGTTCTGCATCTCGAATACATCACACCTTTGTCAGGAGACGGATAGCCCAGCTCATCATCAGTTCTCTATAATTATGCCTGGCCATTTCATTGATCAGAGATCTCACATCTTCCAAAGTTGTTTGTCTTTGCTATGTGGGTGATATTGGCGTAAACTGGTCTGCTCACTTTACACTGTGTTAGTTCATATGTCTTCATAGTTTTTGCTAGAAAAAAAATTAATCATTTCTTAAAGAACAATATTATTTCATTACATTCATATTCCTAGGAATTTTAATTCTGTCCCTCCAACCCATGCATGTTGTTGTTGTTCAGTCATGTCTGCGTCTTTGTAACCCCATTTGGGGTTTTCTTGGCAAAGATACTAAACTGGTTCACCATTTCCTTCTCATTTTACAGATGAGAAAACTGAGGCAGACAGGGTTAAATGACTTGCCCAGGGTCACATAGCTAGTGTGTGTCTGAAGCCAGATTTGAACTCAGGAAGATGAGTCTTCCTGACTCCAGTGTGGCACTCTATCCACTGTACCACCTAGCTGTCCTAACCCATCCTCAGATGCTATAAAAAAGCAGAACCCCCAAATCCTTGCTAAGACGTGTTAGAAAATTCGGTTTTATAATTTATATGTGACAAGCACAACAAAAGGCATTTCTACTTCCCCAGTAGCTTATGTTGGCTTTAGCTTGCTGGTCATAGATTTTTAAATGACATCATAGCAGTATAATGGAGGTGGAGGTGAAAAGAGAATCACAGAAGGTTTAGTGGGTCAGAAGAAGGCCAGGTAGAACGGATTTCATGGAATATTAGAGATTTTCCCAGCATTGGGTCAGTTAAGATAAGCTATGGGCTGGTTCCAAGATCACTTCTACTCAGGGATGCAGTGAACTAGGCATATTACGGAAAGCAGGCAGAATGAAGGCTATTAGTCTGTGTTTGGGCATACCTGCTTTGATTTCTATGTGCTATAGATTATACCCTTACATGTGTAAGGACAAGATGAAGCAGGAACCTGGAAAAGTCTGTGTACGTGATAGGGCAACAGGGACTCAACATTTGGCGGCTCCTAATCATATCTGTCATGTGTGGCATTTTATATGATTTCTTCATTGGCTTCCCATTAGAAATATTATCAAGGAGTCATGGAATCTTTAGCTCTCTCTAATTTTTTTTTCTAGCCATTTAGTCAGTTGACCAGGAGATAGCATCCAGAAGATGGAATCATATAGGGATGATAAGACATAATCAAGATCAAAGAGTACTGCATCTCTGAACACGTTTTCCCTAAGCTAGTTACCTGCTCTAAGAACAAAGTAGCTCCAGTGATCACTGGGCCCAGGAATTCAAGACGGGTACTTTACAGTGAACAGGAGATCCCCAAAGCATGCTCTGAATTTTATTTCCCCACAATTGGACTATTTGTTGGTCAAAGTTGCCTGATTACCCTTCTCAGAAATATTATATGTGTATGTATGTGTGCATATGTATACATATGTATACATGTATATACACAAACCTGCACAAAAAATAATACATGGTATACATATATCATATATGTTGATCTGTGTGTGTGTGTGTGTGTAGCTCAGCTCTGCTTCTGTATCTTCTAAGCAGCTTAGTTTCAGACAGTCTTATGGTAAGCTTTTGTTTCTTATAGGTGTCTTTAGGTGGCCCTCTTAAAGGAGGTATTATCTGGCTGTTTAGAGTTTATTGTGTGAAAAAAAAAATCTCTATTTTCTCTTTCAAGTTCCTTGCTAACTCCCATTTCCCCCTCACCTTCACAATAAGACATGCCTAAAAAAAAAAAAAATGATTAGAAGTAGAATATCCTGTTGTTCATGAAAAGCCTGCTCATGATCCTTTTCCAAAGAGAAAGGGGGCAAATAGAGGTGTGAAGTTCACAGTCTCATAACTTACTTTGAGCTTCTTCCTTCTTATGATTATCATGGCCTACCAACTCACACCATTTGTGCTGTTCTAAAGGTACAAAGGCTTACTAATACTCAATACAAGAATATAACTTTTGAAAAATTATTTAAATAGACTGTAAAATGGTTTAAAACAGAGGATTTGAAATTATTCTTCTATATTGATGGCACTTTTCATCACAGTTCTTCCCTGTGGGAGCGCGATATTTCTTAGTACATAGGCATGGTTATTTAGTTCATGGGCCACCTGAGTTTGTCTGCACTTTTCACATCTCCTTTCCTTCTTCTCTTTAGTCCAGAGAATTTTCTGTAAATCTGTTAGATGTGCTCTTTAGGCATAGGTTCCTGTAATGGAACCACTTAGTTTGGAGTTCTACAGCTGGGAGTTTAGCCAGCAAAAACTGTTTTTCTTTCCATGTCTATCCTTTTCATCCTACAGCAAGTACACATATGATTATTTTGTGAAAATAAGGCTTTTTTTCTACTTTTATATAAATCCAAATGGGATGAGGCTGAAGGGCAGAAGAGGGTGACTTGGGAGACATTTGTGTCCTATCCCACAGGAGAAGCTCAGGGCTTTGTGCAGCCCTGCTGTCATTCATATTCATGAAGAAAGCAGAAACTGAATTCAGGAGGGCCCTGTTGGCCTCCCTGCATTGTCCTTGGGGAGTTCTGGGCTGATAACTCAGCTGTCCTTATACCCTCCTAGAAACACAAGTGTCTATTGAAGCCTGTATGTTGGAGTAGATGAGAGTGCAGGAGATTTTTACCAAAAAATAAAAACTACAGTTTTACGTACGAATTCCTTTATCTATTCCTTTATCTAGCATCTTGATTTAAATTGTTTTTTTGCAAATAATAAGCATTCATTTTTTGTTCCCTACCCATTGAAAAGAAGAAAAACTAAAATTCTGTAATACATATTTATAACCAATTAAAACAAATTCCTGGATTGTCCATGTCCAAAATATTCCATCCCACTCTTCACCTTAAATCTATCACTCGTTGTAAGGAGGGGGATGCCATGCTTCATCGTAGGTACTGTGGAATTGTAGTCGGTCATCAAGAGTTCTAAGTTGTTTTTCTTAGAATGTTGTCATTACTGTGAAAATGATTTCCTCTACTGGCTCTCACTTTCAAATCTGGGCACCTATATAGACCTTCATCCTTTTAACACTACCTTAAATGATTGGAATCCCCTTGGAAGGGAAGCAAACTTGATAAAAAAAAAACCTCTATAACAACCCTGAACTAACACTACCACTGCCGCTAATTGCACACGTGCTCTATGGATTCCCCTATTTAGCCCAGATACTTACATATCTCTATCTAGTCTTTGGGTACAGCCCTATGGGCTTGCTTACACTTATGTCTGAAAAAAAAATGAATTCTTGCTTGCTAGGAAGGCAATCTTCTTCCCATTGCATCTGTACAATCCAAATATCTCACAATAATAGGCATAGACCAGGAGTGCTCCCCCACACTGTGACTTTGTCATTTATTGCTCTTTCAACCCCATGGTCACGTGTTCCATCATCTTTTCAGAATACTTAGGTCCAGGCTCTTTTGGCCCTTTGCCCCACTACTGGCTACTGTCATCTCTTGGTTTAGGTGTTCTCCTTCATGCCATTAAAAAAAGAATTGGAGGGAACCAAAAGTCATGCTTTTCACAAATATGGCTAGGGTGTAAAGTCTTAATCAAATACAGAACAGAGATGATTCAAAAATATACAAGCAGATGATTTCAATACATGAAATTGAAAAACTTTTGCATGAACAAGATTAATGTAAGTAGGATGGGAAGGGATACAGTCAACTTGGAAATTTTTTTGTCAGATATATCTGATAAAGTTTTGGCATAGATAACTAAAAGAACTATATAATGATAAAAAAAAACACATTCCCCAATATCCAAGTGATCAAAATACATGAAAAGAGTTATCAAAAGAATTGCAAACTATTAACAACCATATGAAGGAATGTTCCAGATAACTAGTAATAACCAGTCTGTAATTCAAAACAGCTCTGACCTTGAACTACATACCCAGAAAATTGATATAGATGAAAACAGATGGGAATAATCAAAATTGGAAGTGTTGTAGAAATAACAGGTACATTGATTTAACCAGTCAGAAAAGTAAATTGGAAATATAAGATAAAAATGCAACATGTCTATACACTTTGATGCATAGATGTCACTCTAAGGCATATATTCCAAGGATGTATTAAACAAACAAACAAAAAAGCAAAGGCCTTATATTCATTCATCAACACATTTATAGCAGCACTCTTTTGGGGGGGAGTGGCAGAGAGTAGTACAAAGAAATATGGGGAAAAAGTAAATGTCCATCAATTGGGTATTGGCTAAACAAATTGTGGTCATGGAATATTAGTGAATATGATGAATGAAAAAAAAAAGCCACAATGAAACTTATATGAACCATTGAAAAGTGAACTAAGCAGAATCAGTTAAACAGTATACACGACAACTGTAATGTAAATGGAAAGATCTTGCTATTCAGTTGTTTTCAGTCATATCCAACTCTTAATGACCCCATTTGGGGTTATTTTGGCAAAGGCACTGGAGTAGTTTGCCATTTCCTTTTCCCTCTCATTTTACAAATGAGGAAACCGAGGCAAACACTGTCTTGCCCAGGGCCACTAAACTACTAAGTGTCTGAAGCCAGATTGAACTCAGGAAGATGAGTTTTCCTGACTCCAAGCCAGGGCACTCTGTGCACTGTCACCTTGCTGCTCAAAAGAAAGATCATCACCAACCAAATATTTGAAAATGAATGTTTTGAAATTGTAATAATCAAACTTGGACCCAATGAAGAAATATGAAAAGACACCTCCCTACCCCTTTTCCAGATGTAGGGAACTATAGTTATATACCACTATTAATTTCAGACATTTGTGACATGTTGGTTAGATTTACTGAACTATGTTTTCTTCTTTTTCATAAGTGATAGTTGTCAGGGAGGGAAAGGATAGAGATACATTGGGAAATGGATGATGTCAAAACTACCATTTTTTTTTTATTTTATTTTTTCTTTATTTTTGACATGTTTGGTTTTCAGCATTGATTTTCACAGGCGTTTGAATTACAAATTTTCTCCCCATTTCCTCCCCC